>OZ005651.1:135203474-135900974 GCA_963930645.1 Salticus scenicus | reverse complement strand
CACGAGCGGCAGCCGCGACGCGAAAACAAAGTTTGGAGACACGAAAATGAAGTTCCGATTGAAGAGGTTACCAGTGAAAAGTGTCGATACACCAAATCATATCACCGCATCACGAATCGCTTATGCATGCCGTATCAAAGCTAACCCAAGTGAGTTACATCCGCTTTGTCTCCTCTCCTTTTTCAGGATTGAAGCGATCGTATCTGCAGGAACGAAAATTTGTTCTGCAGAACAGTTTATAAACCATTCTTTGAGTTTCTTTCTCTCTCTCTCCTTTGTTTATTTATTTTTTTTTTTTTTTTTAACACAATAGCAAAATGTATTTAACTTAAGTAAAATCTTTCTGCAAGAACATTTCTGTTTCTGCGACATTGTCGCCGTGTCGCCGTGTTTCTGCCACGGGGTATATATATATATATATATATAGGGTCCTGGACAAAAGCCCCACCGGACAAAATTCCCACGGTCAAATTGTTCAAAATGTCGAGTGGTATCATTCCAGATTTTTTATGTGTTCATCTATTCAAACTTATATATATCACAGGGGTTTAGGGGCCGAAGGAAAGGAAAAATGTAGTTCTTATATCAAATTTCTACAGATTTCAATGTAATTTTGTATGGCAGTTATCACTTACAGTTTAAGAAATATACAGTTAGGGTTGGATACACTTGAAGGGTGGGGAGGGCATATGAGAAAAATTGCTGTTTGCTTATTTTTTTTTTTTTTTTTTTTTTTTTTTTTTTTTTTTTTACAAATTTCAATGAAATAATGAAATTTTGTTTAATTATTGCCCACAATAATTTATTCTTTCTGTGAAATGTTTAAAAAGGTTTTTTACATATACAATATTGAGAGTTTCATATATCGGAAGGGGGGGAGGGGGCAGATTTCAACGTAATTTTATATAGTTATCACTTACAGTTTAAGATATGTACAATGAAAGTTGTGTACATCTGCAGGGCTGGGAGGAGCATATGAAAAAAAAAATTGTTGTTTTCTTAACATTTTTATTTTACAAATTTCAATGAAATAATGAAATTTCGTTTACTTATTACTCACTGTAATATATATATATTAAGAGTTACATAAATATTGAGAGGCTAGAGAACAGCAATCGATTTATTGTCCTAACAACCTTGGAACAGGAATTTTCAAAGTCGTAACTTTATGTCACTATTTATAAATATTTTGCCCCTGTTATTGATGTTGCATTTTAGAAAGTATGCGCAATCGATTCCCTACCTCCAAAAATCCTGAAACACGACTTTTCAAGGGCCTAGCTCGATTAAACAAAAATTGTAATGCCTCTATATAACGCAAAAAAATACGCATCAAGAACATGGTGCTAACTTTTTTCACAAAATGTACATGGTGTCCTTTACCTCCGAGGTACAGATATAACACTCCACTAGATTTTTCATTTTTTTCTGTGTGTTTCCTTTTTTCTTCTTTCATAAGATACTCTAAATTCATAAATAATTTAAAATGAAAAACTTAATACTACATAAAAATTACGATGAACTCAATTGGACAAAATTAATAAGTAAGTAAATAATATAATACGAAGTAGATAAAATGAAAGAAACAGTTTTAAAATTAAAAGAAAGATAATATGACTAAAAGTTATTAAAAAGTCGATATTTTCATTTATGAAGACGACCGAACTATTTTTCCAGTGACTTTTTTTTTTTTTTCCAGTAACTTTTATTCAAATTCCCGGGCTTAGGTTAAGGCCGATTGATTGCACGTGATTCTAGGCCTGGATAAAATGCCCTTCGTGGAGGAATCTTTATAAGGGGTCTTGACCTGTATTTACACCAGTTTCGAAGAAAACCACAGAAAACCCCGAACACCTAGGTCGACAAGCGCGATCTGATATCACAGTACAGGGGGATTTGAAAGCAAAGATCAGTCCGAAAGTTCCTAATTAAAAAAAAAAAAAAAAAAAAAAAATCCTGTAAGCTAAAATGGTTTCGTTTGAGCGATATTTACGATTAATACTTTTATTTCAACTACCTTTTCTTATCGTTATATTTTATGATGATGTAAACTGGAATAAACAATTACCCCTACCCATAAAAACTTCAAGTTATTTAACTATTTGTATTAAAGCCTCATTCTAGTCATTAAATTAATAAAATGTTAAATTTAATTTGGTGCTTGGATCAATATTCCATATCTATTAATTAAATATTAAAAATTTATACAAAATAATAATAATAATAACTATTATTTTTTAATACTATTGTTTACATACAGGCTCCATTTTAATAAATGAAAATTTAAGGAAACAATAAGGAAATAAAATATTTTCACTGAAAATACACTTTCTTACGTTTTTTCCCTTTTCATTTTCTAAAAGCAATAAAATGACTTTATCGTACAAAGCAAGCTAAATGTCTGAGTAATTTTTATGTATGCTGAAAAAAAAAAAAAAAAAAAAAAAAAAAAAAACTATTGTGTGGCGGCATACAGGCGACAAGTGGCTTTCTTATTACTCTTTAAGTAATGCACATAACAATCAAAACCGTTATTTTACAATACCCCTCGAAATCAGACATATTCCGCTCTCATTCAGCTGTGTAAAAGAAGACAATTTAGCAACCTTTGTCGGCTAAGTATTGCATACAGCCTAAGGTACATTCTCCGAGGTGGTCTCATTTAAAGGCTTTTAAAGTAACAAAATCAATAAGAGATAGAAAATGGCTTTACATTTTATTTCTAGTTTTTTTTTTTTTTTTTTTTCCTTGTCACCATTGGGCATTTCCACTTAAATAGTATTTCTGGAGGGATTTTGGCCATCAGTGTTCAGCTTTTTTTCCCAAATGCAAACAGAAAGTATATTATTCTTTTATTGACGGTATTTCCAAAATATTGCAAATGAAAATTTTAAGAGCAGTAAGAATTTATATGAAAATTAAGGAATATTTATTGGAAAACGTAATTGTTGGGATAAAATAAAATATATTTATAAAGTTGTATTTAACAGTGGGAAAAAATATTTAGGAAATTTAATGTTCAAATAAAGAGATAAAATTACAACAAGAGATACAACTTTAAATGTTTAAGAATTATATTTTACCAATGACTTATAATTGAATTTTTACAGAGTATCTTTAATATTGAATAAAATTGTTTCAATTTCGGATCAAAATCATGAATAAATAAAAAAAAAAAAAAAAGAAAAGAAAAGAAAGAAAGAAAGAAAGAAAAGAATGAAAGAAAAAAAGGGGGGGGGAGAGAAAGGGGGGGGAGAGAGAAAGGAAGGTCCGGTAAGAAATATTTACTATAAATTTCATAAAATTTTCTGTCCTTTATATGTAATATATGTGTGTGCGTGATTTTACTATTATTATTAACAGTTGATGGTCAAATTTTCTTTACAATATGTAATGAAAATATGAATAAATACACAAAATATTTATGAAAAATAAGTTAAAAATCACAATCTATGAAAGTCAAACGTAATCTGTGAACGAAATAGAAGAAGGATGAAAGACTTATGGATTCATATTATGGATTAATTCTTCGGAGGCTCATTCACATAATATAAAGTGAAATACTAGAAATTGCAGTCATAAATTAATTAGCTATTCTTTCACACTTTGAAATCTTTACATAACTAGGGGGCTCTGCCCCCTGATCGCTCCGCTCACCAATCCCCGAAGGAGGCTTCGCCTCCTCCCCGACTCACTTTACTTATTAACACATGCAGAACTCTGCCCGCCTATTCGCTGCTTTCTTTCACCGAAGAGGAATATTAACCCGTTAGTAGTCGCTATAGACAGCGCCACCTATTACATATTGCGTACTTTTTATTTAACTGTCACCAATAATTTTAAGAAGTGATGTGATAGACGTTTCTTTGATTTCATTCGCGTTTTATGTATATCAAATGCCACTTCTAAAAATTTTTGTTGGCTATTGAATAAAAAATTCTGACAAAACTGAAGGATGGGCGGCAAATCGACCAACTAGCGACTACTAACGGGTTAATAGTGCATATTACAAGACAAAAGCAGAAAATTATTATGGAAATAATCATATTCAATGTCAAATTGAAATAAACAATATTTATATATATATATATATATATATATTTTAATAGAAAGAGAATCATAATATCTAGAAAATTTTGAATTACAGCTTTAGTATATGACCCTTTTTATTTCTTTTTTACAACCTTAAATCCGGACCACGGTACCCCAGTCGGTAGAGCGCCGAGCTCGTAACTGGAAGATTGTGGGTTTGGTTCTCGTGCCGACCAAAGACCGTCGTGTACACTAACGGTGGCTGGAGCACGTAAAATATGTCGTGGCCACAATATCTTCCGTGTTCCCATCAAAATTATACCTCTGGGGGCCACCGAAGCTGGGGAACTATCCCCTTCGTGTAGGACCAAAACTGTGGCGGCATGTCTCCGGAACATCCGTAGGGGTGCGTCCCAGACCGTCGCCAATTATCCATAGCGCAGTAATGATGCGAAGTCAATCACAACCTACCTAATTATCTACCTACCTACAACCATGGATCATATTTTAATTTTCCCGTGTAAGAAGATTAATTTTCTTAAAGTAGAGAAAAAAAGTTGATATTTATTTTCTTTGTTTTTTACATCCATGGTTTCGGGCCGCGGTACCCTAGTTTGTAAAGCGCTGAGCACGTAATTAGAAGATTGCCGATTCGGTACTTGAGCCGGCCAAAGACCGTCATGTACACTAACGCTGGCTGGTGCACATAAAATCTGTCGTGGTCTCAAAGTCCTCCATGTTCCCATCCCCACTATACCTCTGAGGATCACCAAAGCGGAGGGGGATCCCCTCCATGAAGGTTCAAAATTGTGATGATATGTCTCCCGAACATCTCTAGGGGTGCGTTCCAGACCGTCGCCAATTACCCATAGAGCAGTACTGGTGCGACGTTAAATCCAACCAACCTACCTACTTACGTACAACCATGGATCATATTTTAATTTTCTCGTGTAAAATGACTTCATGACAGAAGAACAACGTCACTGGGAGAAACTTTTTTCAAAAAAGCAAATAGAGTACCTTCATAAAATTGTCTTTTTTAGTTGATAACTTCGTTAATTAAAATTATAAAATTTTCTAAGCGGCTGAAATGTCTTCCTTGGAGTACTCGGAACACATTGATACCTCTCATGACGCGAAGGACCCTGCCCTCCGTTAGAAGATGCTGTCGCAGACAAAAAAACATTTGACGCCAGTGACAGTAACTTTTTTTTAATATACAGAGATACTGTTTATATATTTTTTTTTTCCACTAACTATATCTAAAAAGTTTAGTAACTAATTCAATGAAATATTGAAATAATTTCTTATTTCTGTGAGTGTGTTAATTTTGAAGATTTCTGTTAATGCTAAGAAAATTCATGTTGTTAAAATTATTAATTAAAAAAGCTCGTTGTCTAAATCATCTCTGTTTTCACTAATTTTGAATTTCGAACGATACAAGTTTCATAATTTAGTCTAATATTTCTTTAACTCTTTTTCAGCTCTCGGGATGTCACAAGCTATCGGTCATGTCGACTTTTATCCAAATAATGGTATGAGTCAACCCGGATGCACATATTCAACTATACACTCAGTATTCTTAGAAGGCCTTCTAGATGGTATGAGTATTTCCTAGTTTATTTTTTCTCAAACTTCAAATATTATATACAGGGTTTTAAAAAAAAAAAAAAAAAAAAAAAAACGAGCGGCCTATTTTTTTAATTCATCGAAATGAAATGTCAGATATTGTTATTTGAAGGTATGCGCCTTAAAATTAACGAAAATGAAGCAGTGCATATTTTAACATACGAAGTAGGTGGCATGACACTAGTGCCACGTACTGTTAATCAGCGCCACCTTATGCCACCCAGTCGCAGTCATTGCTTACATACAGTGGGAATCTTAAGCAAAACTTAATTTTAATATTTAACTTTTAATAACAGTTTCATTTTAGCCTATTTTGTCACTTAGAAATTTACAAACACAATGATATTTTCCTTAGGAAAAAATACATAAGATAAATAAGTGTGCAAAAATCTGTGGGATCAAAATGCATCTTACGCATTTAGATCATATTCTGAGATTCGTAGGGTTTGTTGATTTAAATCAGCTTAATTAAAATCCAAATTTTAATCAATGATTAAAAAAAAAAAAAAAAAAAAAAAAAAGGCTAATTTTTTTTTTTCTTACAGACATTGATTAAAATCATTTTTCTTTTTAAAACATATTTTATTTGTTCTGAATTTTTTAATTTATATTAGAATGTATTTTTAATATAAAATGGTACTTTTACAATTTTCAATAAGTGGTCAGTGCTACATCAGTCCGGTCGAGTTTATGCTATGAGTTTCTAATAATCAGTAATAATTAGCAAACACATTATTATTACTATTGTGATAACTTGTAAGGAAAAAAAAAAAAAAAAAAAAAAAAAACAGGATTTTTATTTTAATTCTGAAATTAATAAAATTTAGAAATTAAAAAAACTAGTTGGCGTAGGTGGACTCTGCTAAGTTCCTCATCATATATATGTTGTCATAAATTTTTAGTACAGGACATACTACATTCACGCTAAGAGAAATAAATTTAACCGATCGCTCAATACGGTGGCACTTAATAAATAAACCACCTTAATAGGCCGCCTGTGTTATATTAGGATAAGGCAAATGTTCAGTTCGATACATTTACCTTATCCTAATACGATTACCTTATTAAAATCAGTTTCATAGGATTTTTTTTTTTTTTATGTAACTCTATATTATTTCCAATGCAACGATCCCCATAATGCAAATTTATATAAAATATTACTCTATTCTGCTATATTAGGAAAATCTTATATTTCGAATATCTTAGAAAGTTTTCAAATAAGAAAATTCATTGTCAATAATGTTCATGCCAGTATGATATTTTAAAGTGGTTCTGACATCTTTACAATTAAAATATCCCTCAAAATGGAAGTTTGTGCGAAATTTAGCCCTATTCTGCGATGTTAAGAAATTCATAGATTTCAAATAACTGACGAAATTTTCAAAGTTGAATTTTTACAGTTAATTATGTCATAACAGCTTCATAAATATTTTAAGGATCAGGGGTTAATCCAGGTTTTTTTTTTTTTTTTTAAATGATACCCCATTTGTGAATTTTGTAAATAATTTGTGGAAAAAAAAAAAAAAAATTTGTTTGTGAAAATTAAAAATGCGTTGTGAACAAATAATCGAAATGCACAAAGCAATTTATACAATTTTAAAATACTAATAAAAATAGAAAAGTTGTAAAATAGTTATATTTATGTAGATTGAGTAAATACGTAAATTGAAGCTATTTACGATATTTTTTTTTTTTTTTTTTTTTTTTTTTTTGTAAAAAATATGAGTATGTATATTACGTGACATTTCAAACCATCTAAGACGTTATATATTATAGACCCGTTTCAAAAGTCCCAAATTTTAAAGGTCTCAAAAAGCAATGGATAAATATGTTATCCCCTAATAAGCAAATAATATTCACCTTAGAATAAATAACTAGACTTGATGACTTGATTCAGACTAAATAATAGATAATATTCACCTTACTAAATACTATAATACTATAAAGCTATAAATATATACCTTCTCCCTCCTCTCATTTTGTGTCACATTGACAATTTTTAATTTTTTTCAGGCAATAAGAACATTTTGAAGACTTTATAACGTACCTAAAAATAAAGATTTAATGCTTTTACATATAAACTGAATTTAACTCCCCTGAAATTGAGATTTAATGTTCTAAACCTTTTTATTCTCCCGAGTGATGCCGCTAGGCTTTCAAAATCCTGGATCTCCGGGACTCATTTGTTCCGAAAATCTGGGTGGGTCTCCTTATAAATGAATTTAAATTTATGTATTATGAAGATATAAATTAAAATTATCTTATTGTAGTTTAAAAAAATTTCATCAGCTCTCTTTGAGATTATCTTAAAACTTAAAACTATTATGTAGGAAGTTGTTGCTGTTAAGAAACAACTAAAAAGACTTAGCTCAATGTGTTCTGGCTGTCTGCAGGTTTGGTTACAAAATTTGTCGATATTTTGAAGTTTTAAATCAGATTTATCACCACTATTCTAAAATAGAACTCTGCCTTTTTCATTTTTTATTTATTTATTTATTTATTTATTTATTTTACGATTAGATTAATTAAAAATTGTTAAAAAACTAGTATGTTATGGCCTTCACAAAACGTTCTTCTATATCATTCTATATAATAGGGCTACCTTCTGTTTAACATGCACAATAATTCAATCATAACGTCTTACAATAAGTATTTTATCTGTGGAATTTGATGCAGATTTCATCAACAGATGCTGAGATGCAGCCATGTGGAAAGTCACAGAAGGTGAGTAATAGCACCGCCACCTGTAGGCCGATATACACCCAAATTAAGTCAATATATGTTTTGATGCATTTATATACCATAGGAGTTGAAAATTAGCTTTTTTATTTAAGTCTACAGCAGCGCCATCTGTCGGCCGATACATATCCAAATTGAATCAGCATAGAATTTTATAGCAGTCCTTTCATATACCAAGTTTTGTGCAATTAAGTGTAATAGAATTTGATATATAGTCTTCCCATTAAAGGAAAAAATTGCAGAACAGTGCCCCCTATGGGTCGATATGCACTAAAATTGAACGATCAAAATTTTTCATGATGGCCTTCTCACCTATCGAGTTTTGATCGATTATATACAACATAACGTGAGATACAAAATGTGAGAAAAAAAAATGTAGTTTATATATCAAATTTCTACAGATTACGGAAACTAGAGAGCATATGAGATTTTTTTGTTTTTTTTTTTCCCTTCACAAATTTCAGTGAAATTTTGTTTAATTATAACTCACTCTAATATGTACATATATTAAATATAGCTGTAATTATGTTCATTTTTACTTTTTCTTTGTTGGTTTTGAAAAGGTTTTTGGGAAGGTTGGGCGCCCTACGAACTGATTTAATCCGTTCCACCCGTATGCCTCTGCTCCTTCTTATTTATTTGGATTTTGCCCTTGTTTTTGTTTCACATAATTATCAGTTCTTATTATATATATATATATATTCAGAGTTACATACATCTGGGAAGGGGGTTAAGGGGCAGACTGAAAAGAAAAAAGTAGTTTTCATATTAAACTTCTACAGATTACTATGTAACTTTGTATAGATATCACCACACTTTAAAGAAAGATAGCGAAAGTTGCCAACACCTGGGGGGGGGGGGGAATGAAAAAAATTTTTAATTTCTTATTTATTTATTTATTTATTTTAACAAATTTTAATGAAATTTCATTTTATTATTCCTTACTGTATAATACAGTAAATTATTAAAGTATTAGAATTTTTTTTGACAGATGGCCATAGTTTTGGTAAGGTAAATAAAGGTATTTTTGAACACCGTCTTCACATCGTAACAGAATATTTTTTTCTCAAACTCACATTAAGCATACCTTTTGAACGATACCTCTTTCAATCCTCTACTCCTATAACTAATATGTAAAATTGTACGACAAATTTCATCTTAATATATATTAACATAGTAAAATTAAGCATAACAGAAGACTGAATGTCATTGAAATCCACATTAACTAAAAAAAATTAATTTATAACTAAATTAATAATAACCCGTGAAGACTTTAATACAGATATGAAAATAATTAACAATTAATAGTTTTAATAAAATATGAAAAATCACAACGAGTTTCTAGTCAAAAAAAGTAACAGATTTTATTGTATAATTTATCTTATCACGAGTTTAATTAATTTTGAAATGTTAATTTTATCCAAAATATCATTTCTGATACCTTGATACATATGGCCTTTGTCTGGGCTAAGTGGAGCTTTTTTTCCGATGTATGCTGGGTTTTGTCCGGTGGAACATATGCCCACGGGGCTTTTGCCCGTATCCCGTTTTTTACAGTCGCTATCACGGTACGCTGAAATTCCATCCATACGTCATAATGATAATAAATACTTTGGTGTATCCCTACACACGAACCATAAACAATACACACACCAAAAAATATATAGCTAATTCTGTGTGGTTCATGAACATGTGCACTAATTTGCAAGTCAAACGGGTGATTTTTGCGGCTGCTATTGTGGTACACACATAGAGACACACAAATGTAAAAAACATTTTGAGTTTCGATAGGAAGGCATCCACTGACATTTTAGAAATAAACATTTATGTTCATACTATTTAAGAGACGTAACAGAAAAAGAATACGTCGTAGAGAATTAATATATTGTACAGTGCTGAAAAAGAGGAAAAGGGGGAGAGATAGATAAACACTCTTTGTAATTTGTCTTATTTCCGTGTAGGTTGTAGTATTAAATTTAATATAATTAGTTATATAAAAGATGAGAGTGACAATATATATAATATAAAAACTTTTTAACGGTGTGTGATTTTTATCCATAATTTTATATAGCATTTACAATATTTGCATGATCTTTTGTTCAAATAACATGAATATTCAGGAAAATATGAGCCATTCTTTCAAATGTTGAAATTTTTCTCATCGATTTTTTGCTTATGTAAAAAAAATATTTCAATCGAGTTATACGCTAAATGCAGAAGTCTTCATGAAACACACAGTATTATACAAGCATCTGTATTAAATGATTGAATAAAAGATTAAATTTGTGCATTTATAAAAACAATTTATTAAGTAGCTTGGGTATGTACATGATATAATGTATTTTGATTCGACATTCAGTAGCCATTTGCATAAGATAACTTTTTAAAAATCTCATTCGACTTCATGAAAATTCAGCAAGCTAATCAGCAGTATAGTGAGCTGCCTTTTGGTTTATTACGTGCGTAAGGTTTCGTTTTGAATGAGAAAGGTTTTTTCGGGGAAGCTTTAACTTTTCCGATTGGCAACAAGATAGGTAGCGTCCCCTCGTTAGCGCGTTTTCTCAGTTGAGCGGGAGATACTAATCAACTACTAATTGATTTTGAATCATATGTATTATTATTTTTTTATTATTATTATTATTTTTTTTTTTTAAAGGTATAATAGTTGAGAATGCTATTGTTTTTTGCAAAATAAACTGTGGATTGTGGACTATTAATCTGTGATCATGTTTAATAAAAATCAGTTGAAGAATACTAGACTCTGTTTTCTTAGATTGGCCAGTAGTTAACCATTGAAATAATTAATGGTTTACTTGGAACTCCACTTGAAATTTAATTTCTTTTAAGTTATCATCTGTAAAGTTTTTTTTTTTTTTTTTTCCATATATGTGGTGTATGTATTTAAGGGAAAATTTATTATATGTTGTATTTTGGGTGACTAGGATGTGAGCTGCTGTCTGTGAAAATTTCTGAGGTATAATTTTGCTTGTTAGAGATTTTGGAGGTTGATGTAAATGAGAAAAAAAAGAAAGGGGGGGGGGGGGTAAATTACCCACTGGTTAGGAAATTTTGTCTCCTTAGTAGGCAACATCTCACAGTGTTTAATTTTATGCCTATGAGGCTAAATGTTAAATAAGTTAAAGATTAAGCTCATTTTAAATGTATAATGTTTGCGCAAAATTATGTTTGGAAAGGTTTGACTTCTCTTAACTCATAACAGGCAACATTATTATTATTATTATTTTTTTTTTTTTTTTTTTTTTTTTTGGGGGGGGGGGGGGGACGTTTTCCTTTTTTATATTTTTATTTATCTTGTATTGTTTATTTTTCTTATGGGAGACTCTTTCAGTGTAAAATGTATTATAATGAAGTTCAAAGAATAAATATTTTGGACTATGATTATGATGTTCCAAATTTAACCTTGCATTTTGAAATAGTGAATTTAAAAACAGAACCACTGCATAAACTTTCAGTCAGTGGCGGCTCGTGAACCGAAAATAGGTGAAGAGCTCTAAAATAATATTTAAGTATTTTTAATCATAATTTTTATTAAGCATGGTCTTAACTAAAATTAACTAAAAATACCTGTTTAAATATAAATTTATATTC
This sequence comes from Salticus scenicus, assembly GCA_963930645.1. NCBI lineage: Eukaryota > Metazoa > Arthropoda > Arachnida > Araneae > Salticidae > Salticus > Salticus scenicus. Next base: position 135,888,965 of record OZ005651.1, on the reverse strand, counting down.
TATAAATGAATACAGCGTAAAATACAGTCTGCCTCTTCACCAATTTTCGGTGCAGGAGCCGCCACTGCCTTCAATGTGCTGTATAGCACAAAAATTCAATTTTAAATGGGAACCTGGGTATCGCAATATTGAAACACAGCGTGTTTTAGAAAAATCATTGTTTATAAAAGGTAAAAATAGAAATAATGGGAATTCATTATCACAACATTTACTTTCAAAAGTTTTAAGTTAATATTAAAATAGATCTAAAAACAAGTACAATCACATGCTAAAATAACATGATTTTTCATGTGTCATTCGTAGTAATGAACGAAATATTACGACATAGAACTTGCGATGTGTATCATATAATATATTCTTCATTTCCTCTCGCTCTTTTTTTCTCATACATATAAACAAAGATCCAAAATCAAGAGCGAGAAATACATCTGTTAAACATAAATATTATAAACAATTTCGAAAATTTGTTGTTCTTCGAGTTGATATATCCACAATAATTCTACATCTACATCTATGTTAGTAAAATATTGCAGGTACATGTATTTTATTCCAGTTTTAAAAATCTTATCATTTGATATAAATGAATATACGTACATTCCAATTATTTTCTCTACACGCACTTGCAATATCTTATGTTATAAATACGATATCAACATACGTTTAAGTGTAATATAATATTTAATTATATATATATATATATATATAATGCTGCATACCTGGTAAGATTTATAAATTATATCGAAGTTCTGTTAGTACCTACCTTTTTATACACCGCTTGGCTTGTAGAGAAAATTTCTCCAATATGTAATTAAGATCAGTAAGAAGAACAATGCTCATTAAAAACAGTTTTGTGAAAAGGAGGAGGGGGTTATTAAAAATACTTCGGAATAAATTATAAACATTCTAGGTATGTTTAATGCAGAATTAGTTATAATGTATAATAAAATATATAATTATATATAAATGTATAATGCCTTTCCTGCGCTGTTTAATGCTAGAAAAATTAATTTACTTAAAATTTCAATGATATTATATTTCAGCTGTTCGGCAATTTGTTGCTTGCAATCATCAACGAGCAGTGGACTTTTTTATATCCTCCCTAAATTTTAGAAAGATTCTTCCAGTCGCCCATCGTTGCAGCAGTTGGAAAGATTTCTTAGATGCACGGTGCTCAGACTGTGGCAAAAATGGAGAGAAGTGTGCTATAATGGGAATGAATGCAGAGCAGTTCAGACGATTTAAGAATGATACAAATCCAGTCAAAATGTATTTATCTACTGCTGCAACATCACCTTTCTGGGGTATAACATTAACCATATTTTATATGATAAAAATAATTCTTCACTATTTGTATGTTCATTTCTTATTGTTTATATTTTTTAATTACACAGAGGTGTCGAGTTACTTGCAACGAAAAGTCAAATTCATATCACTATAAAGAAAAAGTAAAACTTATCCTGTTTAATCGCAGTTAATTATTACAAAAGAATACAAAAAAAAAATTTCCGGTATTAAGGTTACGGATAATCCGTAATAACTTGGCACTTCTGATTACATGCTGTTTGTTTGATTCTTTGCACATTGAATATCACGCAAATATGAAATAATAATTTACTCATAAAAGTTCACAACAGTCTTCATTCAAAATCAGATGTATAGTCTAGAAATATCATTAAACCGTAAATAATCAGATAACTACTGTTCTATTGTATAGTAACTAGTTTTAAACTTTCTTGAAAAAGTGTGCATTGCATATATGGAAATGCGTATGGGAATTAAAAAATTCGTCACATTTCAACTTGCAAATTTGTTTGTAAACTAGAAAGATAAGTTCAATTTTATATCTAAATATGGTTTTTCTTCCGCATGGTTTTATACCCGTAGTTCTTTTTCGTTATATTAAAATTATAGATGTTAATGAAGGCAAATAGGATATGAGAGGCCACATGTACCATCATTAAAAGAGGATAAAAAATTTATTGGAAAGTTAAGTTTTTTTATATACTTCTATTATTTATTTATTTTACTTTTCTTTGAAAAAGAAATTTCGAAAATTTTGCGTTTTATGTTCTTGTGTAACGATATACGAACATGCTTTTAGACAAAGAATTGACAAGGTATCAAAAAAAGGATAGCTTTGAAATCTAATTTTAATGTAATTCCATTGCCACCAGGAAAGTAAAAACAATCATTTTAAATTCTTAAAATGTAGAACACATTAGACGATCAAATTCATTTTATTAATATTTCTTCTTCATCCGTATATATTCTCAAAACTTATTTATGCAATAAATATAAAGGATGTCCCAGAGCAATTCCTCAACTCTGCACAGGCAAATTCCTCGCTTGGAGTACATAAAAATGTCCAAAGAACTACACTGCCTACCAATAAGTATTTGGACACTTTTAAATTTAGACGTTTTGTCGAATATCTAGAATAATTCATTAGGAATCATCTTCAAACTTTGGGAATATACAGAACACGTTACGCCTCATATATTTCAGCAAAAAACTTTTTCTCAAGAGGAAAAGGGGACCAGTTAAAATTAAAGAAATATTAAAATGTTTTGCATCACCTTGTAAAAAAGTAATGCTTGAAATGCGTTTTGGCTGCAGCATGTGATTTTTAAGGATTCTTGTAATTATCTGTATAAATTTTTATGAGGCTACCACATATATTCATGGAGATATAACGGTTTCTTTAAAAAATTGCGAAAGAAATTACCGCTTTTAATTATAACACGTAGGGTATTAGGACCAGTGCAAATCCATTTTTAGGAAACTTGGCATGCTACATTAGACACAGCATACTACAATTCGAATACAAAAATGTTAAATACTTTTAGAAATATGAGAACTTTGACTAAATAATTTTTAACTGCGCATGCTAAAGCTTTATAAGAATTTCAATTGCATAATTTAATAGCCAAAAGTATTGAGCTGCTTATATGAAAAGTCCAAATAAATATCGTGCAAATTAAAGCAGATATAAGTTACAGAATGAATAGAATTTCAGTTTCTCTCAAAATAAAACTGAACTATAAGAGATTTTACTTGCATTTTTATTTTGATTCAATCAATACCCAATGATAATACAGTATTCGCTAACTGTAAATAAATATTGATAAAGCCCCTATCATAATCTTTTTTTTTTTTTTTTGAGAGAGAGAGACAGAGAGGAATTGAAATTCGGTTCATTCCATAACTCATAACTGTTTGAATTTACACGATATTTGTTTGGGGCATTCATATCAGTAGCTCAATACTTTTGGCTATTAAACTAAGCAAATGGAATTTTTTAAAAGCTTGCGCATGCGTAGTTAAAAATTATTTAGTAAAAATGCTCATATTTCGTAAGATATTTGACATTTTATCGCTCTGATTCCAGTATGATGTGTCTAATGTTGTATCGCAAGTTTCCTAAAAATGGCTTTGCACTGGGTCTAATACCCTACGTGTTATAAATAAAAAGTGGCATTTTTTTAAAGAAACCGTTATATCCCAATGAATATATGTAGTACAGTCGGTAACAAAAGTGTCCGAACATTAGCAAAAATTCCTATGTAAAAAAAGTACACTTCATACAGTTTTGTTAAATAAATCCTTATCGAATCATGTTCTTACACTGACTAAGAACAGGATTCTACAAGGATTTATTTAACAAAACCGTATGAAGTGTACTTTTTTTACATAGGAATTTTTGCTAGTGTTCGGACACTTTTGTTACCGACTGTAGCCTCATAAAAATTTATACAGATAATTATAAGAATTTTCGTAATCATATGCTACAGCCAAAACACCTTTCAAGCGTTCAATGTGGTGCAAAACATTTTGATTTTTCTTTAATTTTATACTGGTTCCTTTTTCCTCTTCAGGAAAAACTTTTGCTGAAATATACAGTCGGCATCAAAAGTATCCGAGCACTAGCAAAAATTCCTGTGTAAAAAAGTACACTTAATACAGTTTTGTTAAATAAATCCTTGTAGAATCCTTTTCTTAGTCAGTCTAAGAACATGATTCGACAAGGATTTATTTAACAAAACAGCATTAAGTGTACTTTTTTATATAGGAATTTTCATTAGTGCTCGGATACTTTTGCTGCCGACTGTATGAAGTATAACATATTCTTTATTATCCTAAAGTTCAAACATGATTCCTAAAGAATTTGTCTAGATATTTGACAAAACGTCTAAATTCTAAAGTGTCCAAATACTTATTGGTAGGTAGTATATATTTCTATGACAAATAGTTTTCGAGAAAAATGCGAAAGAAAAAACATAACGTCATATTAGATGTAATTTTTAAGAAACATAGAAAACGTGACCATCCGTATTTGTTTAGGTTTTTGGACACAGATGTTAAAAACAACCATTGCGCATATAGAGGCTTGCATGCGTACGCTGATTCAAGTAGACTGACGAAATCAGAGTACCTTTATAATAGAGAAGCGTTAAAAATTGCTACAATTATCCAATTACGGATGCATTTTTTATTCCTAATAAGTAAGGACTAAAAATACAATATTATTGATTAATAATTTACTTTCTACAATTTTTTAAAACTTAGAAAAATGCCTTCAAAATGAAGGCTGTCCCCAGAAAATGGGGACATTTGGTCAGCTTAATTCAAGTCATGCTTTGAATCTTTTTTAAAAAGTTACATATAGCAGTTACCAGTATTTTAAACTGTTAAAATCCTAAATAATATATTCAAAATCCGGATACATGCCATCGCAATTGTGATCCTCCATGGAGGGAATGTCTCCCCAGAATCAGTGACAGTAGTATTATTTGGGAGCATGGAAGACATTGCGGTCACGACGGATTATACATGCACTATCCACTATTAATATACACGGCGGTCTTTGGCCAGCTCGAGTATCGAACACGCAATTTTCTAATTGCTAGCTCCGCGTTCTACCAAACAGGCTACCACGTTCAAAAGAAAAAAAAAAGTGTTTAAAAGTATTTAAGCAAGTGTGCCTTTCACGTATCTGAGAGTTATTAAAATTAATAAATAACGTAATTGCATTAGTAATATACTGAAATATTGTTGAAGTGGAGATAGCCAATTAAGAATTTATATCAATGGAAATGAAAGTAAAAGGTTTGTAGGAAGCAAAACGTGAATTTTCTAGTTTATATTATCAAATTCTCAAAAATCAATTTTTAGCACTTGTAATTTATCACGTTACAATAAAATAAAATTATAGATATTTAAATGCAGAAATATATTTATCCGAAAAGAAAACTGCATATCTGCGTAAACTATCAATTCTGTAAAGACATTGCTTAAAGATATTTAATTAATGAAAAAAGAAAAGGTAAAGATGATAGTTAAAGAATTATCTCCTCTCTCTTGAATTCTAGAATAGAATCTAAGCAATTCTTAAATTTCGGGATTATATTCCTTAGTTCTATTTCACGTGTAAAGCGAAATGTCTGTAGCATATCATAACTCATAACTGATTTAACTTTTTTTTCAGTGTCTAGTTATCAAGTTACTGTAAAACTAGCAAAACCAACTACAGAGTTCAAAGATAGACCTGGGGATATGTACATAACCTTCAAAGGAACTAAAACCGACCATGATTTCAAGTTATCAACAAAGTAAATAATATTTCTTAATAATAAATAAGACAAGTTTTGACTCTATCTGAAAATGTCATACTTGTTAAAATGAAAAATTCCAGCTACTACGTTAGAAATATTCAAGAAGTTGAAAAAAAAAATATTTTAAAAACTCATGAAGTTTTGTGAAATGAATATCTATGCAACTCTTCTTTTTATTATCTGTATTGTAATAATGGTATAAAAAACCATGTTACTCTTTGGGGGAGGAGGGGCAGGGAGGGGATGAGAAGTGTATATAAGATACTGATACATTTAATTTTGCAAAAATGACAATAAACAGCGTGGCAATAAATTCATCAAAATATTTATTCTGCTGGCATGATACCAAAAATCACATTTTTTTTTTAATATAAATTTATTGATTAATAATTTTACAAGGTTTTAAATAATATTCAGTTTATTTTATTCTCATATATTCCTAGACGTTACATTATTTGCTTTTATTTCATTCCCTTTACATCAGCTTCTTACTGTTTAAAGGCCAATAATTTAGCTGGTGTTATTACGCTTAATTTAGATCTTAGATGGAAACCCTAACGTCGCATACCAAAAACTCCTTATTTTGTACTATTACACTATAGTGTTCAAAACTTAAGGGCAAAATGAAAAAAAAAAAAATTATAAACGAATGCAGAAAAGCGAAAATAGTAAAATAACCATCAGTCAAATTGTGAGACTGACATACATACGTTTCATAGTTTCCTTGTGGCATAGAAAGAGCAAATGTGAAGCATATAAAACGCAATGCAAAATCAACTTTCACTAAAAGATGTTTTAATTCGACTATTAACTTAAACTAGTTGCAATTGCAAGTGGTAGGATGCAGTGGTGTGGTGAACAGATAACCTCTGAATTATTTCATGTGAGGTCAAATCATTTAAAGACTGAGAGATAACTGTAGAGTAACTGCTGTAGGGGCAGAAATTGGAATATCTTTCAACATCATATCACGAGTTTGAACAGCATTGTTACACAAAAAAAGTTTTTTCATTGTATGTTTATAGTTAGGGTCATCTGCAAACAATCACACTACAGTGTCAGAACAAAAATGTCTTCTAAAGAGAGGATTAGGTAAGAAAAACAGCGGGTGAAGTTCGAAGTCACATTTAGCACACTATTTGAACACCACTACATCTTGTACAGCCATTATCAGAGAACAGCAATAAAGTGGTTTGTTTGCTCAGGAACCAGTACCAGTACCACGTGTACCATTAGTACTTGGCCATTATAGAGAATCTTTTCTGTGGTGCCGAGAACACATGAAATAAAAAGATTAAGGAGTTCATTAATAGGATCGAATTTCCTTCACACTCATGAGCAGTGTTGCCAGATCTGACGGATTTTTATTCAATAATCACCAATAACTTTTATTTGTAATGTTTGCCTAATCATTTCGACGAATGATAGTCTATTATGTGCATGAAATATACCTTCTCAAAATTACTGGTGACTAATGAATAAAAAATCCGCCAGATCTGGCAACACTGCTCATGAGTCGATTCATTATAATTACGGATTTCAGACATGTGTGTATACATTCTGAATCAAAAACACGCAATTATTTCTGCAATATTATTGATAAAGATTGATTTGACGATGGCGGTGAAGGCATACTCGTTTGGGGAAGAAAACCGCTTGGCGACTATATGAACTTCCACATCTTCCAAACTTGCTCATGCACTATTACAACCAAACTCTTCTTCTTTATTCCCATCTTTTTAAGGGGTGTTCTAAAACCTGACTTCATCCTCAGAGATGACAATACTACAGAGTTCTCATAGATCTACCTTTTTTTTTTTTTTTTTTTTTTTTTTTAATGTCTCTTCCTCCATTAGTCTCGAAGATTAAGCTTCTTTTTAAATTTAAAGGCTTATTTTTGCCATTCAAATTAGCGTTAAAGTAATGATCGTAAGAACACTATACTGCATTTAATCTTATAATTACACTGGACTCTTGAAAATTAAAAATCGGTCTGTACAATCACATAATCTAAATCCAACAGAACATATGTGAAACGTTCTCGAGAAACATCTATCAGAAATTCGCCAAACACCCACAACAATTTCACAGCTACAATCAGTGCTATAATTGAAATGCATCACATGCTTTACAACTTATCGAAAGTTTTACTCTGATCAAGAATAAACTCTAAATTAAGTGTGATAATTACCTATCAAATACTGAAATTTACCATCTTCTGGTTTGAAACCTGTCAAACAGACGTATTAGTTTCCTGTTCTGTCGTATTAGTATTCTCTCTCTCTCGTTCTTTCTTATGATCTTCGAATACTCCTTATTTGAGAATATGTTTTTTAAGCCATATTTGTAATCTCAACAATGCTATGGCGTGATTCATACTATTTTCACCCGACTATGTGTAAGTTCACTAATAAAATTATCTCTCGCCCTTAATTTTCGATTATTAAATAGTCAATTTTATATTGCAATTACTTTCTAAAAATAATTTATGCGCTGTTTTACTTTTCAAGTCATTCACATTTAGTAATTTTATTGTAGCCCTGCAGAGTGAGAAATTTGAGCAATAGGCAAAAAACTTAGTGCAAAAATAGTATACATATTAAAAATATATATATATCCATATAACTTTTATGTAGGCTAACATATTTTTATGTGAATGCATCGAATGCAGAATCGAAATTAGAGGAAACAGATAAAGGATATGAATTTAAATGACCGCTTGGGGCTCTGAGATTAAAGAAGCGGTAAATACCACTTAATAAATTTTAATACTTGGTTAATAACTAATTATTTTTTAATAAATTATCACTAATAAGGGCGCTGAAAAAAATAAGAAACCAATAATAGTTCTATTTACAAGTACGTTTTTGTGCATAACTAACCCGTTAGTAGTCGCTAGTTGGTCGATTCGCCGCGCCATACTTTCATCGTTTATTCAACAGCCACCAAAAATTTTTAGAAGTGGCATTTGATATACATAAAAGGCGAATCCATTGGAATAATCGTTGATTATCTATATCAAATGCCACTTCTAAAAATGTTTGGTGGCTGTTGAATAAACACTGAAAAAATGGGCGGTGGATCGACCAACTAGCGACTACTAACGGGCTATAGTTTCAAAATGATTTTAAAAATTTTCTTTCCAGCAGTTTTAATTTGTCTCTTATTATTTCAGATCAGGTGATCTTATTCATGGTGCTACTTACTCATTTCTTGTCAGTAAAAAAGAAGACCTGGGCAAAATGAAAAGTTTAACATTTAAGTGGAGCAGCAAATCCTGGATGAGTATTATCTCAAAACATTATATTTACCTGGAGTATGTGAAAGTGGCTCCAATGAATGTCGTCGACAAAGCGTAAGTTTTAAAAGCAAACTACATTATATTTCAGTAATAGATTGAAATAACTGATTAAAAATAATAACTAATGCTGCGTGGCTGAAAAATATTTTGCTATAGCTGCTAACATTCTAATTATTATTCCGTAAAACTGTTTGTACCCGCTCCTTTTTCCACACCATTTTATTTTTAGAGTAATTTTCTCTAAATGTGATTACGATTAAATGAGAAGAAAAATACTCAAAAAAAAAAAAAAAAAAAAAAAAAAAAAAAGACCGGTATGAAAAAAAAGCGGGTACTAACAATTTTACGGAATATTAATTAGAATGTTGGCAGGTATGATTATTGCGATTAAAGTAATTAATAATTTTTATAAATTAATTTTCCGATATTTTTTCAGTAAATTCCGATAAATACACATGGTGTAAAAAAAAAAAAAAAAAAAACTTTAAACAGAAATTAAACAAATGTAATGAATGAAAATAAAATATATATAATTTCACGCATATTCAACAAGTTTTGAATATTAAAATCTACAAAAAACGACATTAAAATTCATGAATAAAATTAAGAATGGAATTCGTTTCTTTCATACATTGTAAAATTTTACATTGAGAAAATGCATTTATAATTCTAACTGTTCTTTGATAAGACCAATATTCATCATTGAAAAATGGATTCGTTTTATTTTCTCGGTTGGGAGTAATATAAATAGAAAATTTTTTTAAAAGACATGCAATAATGTAACTCAAATAAATAAATAAATAAATAAAATAAAGTTAAAAATACTTATCTAAATTGATTATATTAATTGAAAAAAAGTATTTCAGTACTTTATATATCTTTATATATATATTTCTTTTGTGCGTGTGTATGTCACTGAACTCCTACTAAACGGCTGGACTGAGTTTAATGAAATTTTTTGTGTGTCTTCAGGTGGATTCGAGAATGGTTTAGATTTACAAATGAAAGTTGTAACTTAATTAGTTCTTTCTTAATTAATTTTTAACCAACTCTTTCAACAACTTTTCCACCTAGATGGCGTGAGTTGTCTTAAACACGATGTCAGAATTTATTTAATGTTGAAATGAAAAATGAATTTTTAACCGTATCTTACGAAGTGTTTAAAATATTTTTTCAAAATTAATATTTTTAGAATCGTAACCGTATCTTACGAAGTGTTTAAAATATTTTTTCTAAATTAATATTTTTAGAATCGTAACCGTATCTTACGAAGTGTTTAAAATATTTTTTCAAAGTTAATATTTTAGAATCGTAAACACGATGTCAGAATTTATTTAATGTTGAAATGAAAAATGAATTTTTAACCGTAAGTGTTTAAAATATTTTTTCAACGTTAATATTGTTAAAATGTTAAAATTAGTTAAAATGGTATATTCTTTTAAAAAATTCGTCAATATCCGACGGAGTTATTTTATGTTAAAATGAAAAATGAGTTTTTAGGCCATTATTATATGTGCAGATGGAAAATGTATTAAAAGTTTTCCGAAAAATTTCACGATCACAAATGTTGACGGATATCCAATATATCGTCGAAGAAATCCCGATAATGGCGGACAATCTTATCATCTATGGCGGTCATCTAAGTCAACAACATAGATATTGACATTGATAACCGTTGGGTGGTCCCATATTCGCCTCTGCTGAGCTAAACATTCAATGTTCATATTAATGTTCAGTTCTGCAGTTCAGTGAAGAGCATCAAATACATTTGCAAGTATGTGAATAAAGGCAGTGATATGGCTGTATTTCGATTTGAAAATACCAATGTGAATGCTCCTCCGGTGAATAACAACGATGAAATAACACTTCACCAAATTGGCCGGTACGTCAGCTCCAATGAAGCTGTTTGGCTTTGGTTTCCCAATTCATGAACGGGATCCAGCAGTTCTTCATTTAGCCGTCCATCTTGAAAATGGCCAGCGCGTATATTTCACGAGCGAGACAGCGATTGATAGTGCTATAAATCCACCAAAAGCTACACTCACCGAATTTTTTGAATTGTGTAATCGTGCGGATGCTTTTGGTGCTTTTGCACGGACATTACTCTATTCAGAAGTACCACGCTATTTCACATGGGCTCCAACAAAAAAATGGATGCCCCGCAAGCAAGGCACGCCGATTGATGCATGTCCCAGTTTATTCAAATCAAACACCTTGGGCCGAGTATTTACAGTCAATCCAAGGCAGACTGAGTGCTTTTATCTTCGACTGTTATTGGTTAATGTCATCGGCCCTTTGTCATTTCAAGATTTACGTAAAGTGAATGGACAACAGTATACAACGTATAAAGATGCATGCCTTGCACTCGGCTTGCTGGAAGACGACAACCAGTGGGAGTGTATGCTTGCTGAAGTAGGACTGAACTGTACAGCAAAACAAATTCGTCTACTATTCGCTATAGTGTTGACTACATGTTTCCCGGCCCGAGCAGAGACATTATGGGATAATCACAAAGATTCAATGACTGATGATATATTGCATCAACATCGTTCACGGTGCAACGATCTAACGATAGTATTCAGTGACGCTATGTACAATGAAGCATTGATTGCTATTGAAGATCTTTGCATTATCATTGCCAACTTACCACTCAGTCATTTCGGTATGCATTCAACAAATCGAAATGCATCGGATTTAATAAGCACTGAATTGAATCTTGAACTACAATACAATACTGTAGAAATGGCAGCGATTGTTGCTCGCAATGTCCCACTAATGAATGAAGAACAAAGAACCATTTACGACCGCATCATGCTCGCAGTTTTGGCAGAACAAGGTGGATTCTTTTTTTTGGGGGTGCACCAGGGGGAACTGGCAAAACATTCCTTATTTCGCTAATTCTCGCCAAAATACGATCAAATAATGGCATCGCATTGGCTGTTGCCTCATCTGGCATTGCGGCAACTTTATTGGATGGAGGCAGAACAGCTCATTCATTATTTAAACTGCCACTAAATATTCAAAATAACCCAGACGCAGTGTGCAACATAAAACAACAATCGTCCATGGCCACAGTGCTGAAATAGTGTAAAATTCTTATCTGGGATGAATGCACTATGGCACACAAACATTCGATTGAGGCGTCGAACAGGACATTGAAAGATATAAAAAACAAAGACAAACTATTTGGCGGCACTCTGTTACTCTTTTCAGGTGATTTCAGACAAGCACTTCCCGTTATTCCGCGTTCAACATACGCTGATGAGATCAACGCGTGCTTAAAATCATCGTCATTGTGGCTTAATGTTGAAAAAGTACAACTGAAAGTAAATTTGTGCGTTCAAAAGCTTCAAGATCCATCCGCTGAAACATTCTCAAAACAATTGTTAGATATCGGCGATGGAAAAGTTACTACAGATGAAACTGGATGCATAAAATTACCGACCGATTTCTGCACAATCATTGATTCTCAAGATGCTCTTATTGACCAGATATTTCCCGATATACACAGACGATACACAAATCATGAGTGGCTGGCAGAAAGAGCAATTTTAGCAGCAAAAAATGTGGACGTCAACGAATTGAATCTCAAGATACAACATTTGTTACCAGGAGACTTGGTGTCATAAAAATCTAATGATACAGTTTGCGATGCCACCGAAGCTGTAAATTATCCAACAAAGTTTTTAAACTCATTGGACTTACCAGGCATGCCACCGCATATTTTACAACTGAAGGTTGGATCTCCGGTTATTTTGCTTCGTAATTTGAACCCACCACGGTTGTGCAACGGCACGCGATTAGTCATAAAAAAATTAATGAAAAATGTTATCGAAGCCATCATTTTAAATGAAAAATTCCGAGGTGAAAATATATTACTACTGCGAATCCCTATTATACCCACAGATGTGCCAATTCAATTTAAACGCCCTCAATTTCCAATTAGATTGGCATTTGCAATGACTATCAATAAGTCTCAGGGCCAAACGATGTCTGTCTGTGGCTTAGATTTGAGCACATCATGTTTTTCACACGGACAATTATACGTGGCTCTCGAGTGGGCAAACCATCCAGTTTGTTTGTATTGGCGAAAGATGGGATAACAAAAAATATTGTACACTCTGTTGCATTAAGGGACTGATATTGTTTTTTAGTAATATTGTTATAAGTAGCGATATGTATATAATTTTAAAGAATCAATTTTAATAAATTAAAAAAATAAGTGATTGGTGTTTTGTTATTTTTATATTCTTTCACCGTTCACAGCGCTCCATACATCTTCCACTTATATACCACATCCTTACACACTTACAATAAGTTAGTTATTTTTTTCTAGCAAAATATTCTCTAGAAATAATTTATATGACAAAACAACGTTTGTCGGGTCAGCTAGTATATATATATATATATATATATATATATATATATATATATATATATAGTAGAACTTGGGTAATTCGAAGTTGAAGGGACCAGAGAAAAATTCGAAATATCCAAAAATTCGAATTACATATACTATTTTGTCAAAAAAAGAGATAAATTACAAAATTAAAACTCTACGATCAAAGATTTAACGCATAAACTTTATATCTAGTATACTGCTACATCCCCCCCCCTCCCCCCCCCTGCCCCATTAAATCAATATTTTTTACGAGTTTAATTAATCAACACTTTTTAAAAAATAGTCAGATTTTTTTTTATTTCTTCTTTAAGTACAATCTTTGTGTCATAGCATATGACTTGATACAAAAATAGAATCTTCTACATTAGGCATGACTTTCAATTCAAAAAAACTTCGAAATTCATGTATATTCAATTCACCATATCTTCTGATGCACTAGCTAGGGGTTTCTCTTGTATTTCCTTATCCTTCTTTTGAAAGACTGTTAAAATGTATAATCCACTTTAGTTGAGAAAAATCTCGGGAACAAATTTTACTGTAATATTTTAAAGGTAATCGTATGAAAAATTCGAATTATCCAAAATAGAATTTGAATTATCCACAATTTTTTAACATTATTTTAACAGAGCTGCCAACCAAATCCGGCAAATTGTTAGTACCGCCCCTTTTTCTACACCACTTAATTTTTAGAGTAATTCTCTTCAAATATATTTACGATGAATGAAGAAAACAAATACTCTAAAAATTAAGTGGTGTAGAAAAAGGGGCGTTTTTCAATAGGCGTTAACAATTTGCCGGATTAGGTTGGCAGCTCTGTTTTAATATAAAATTCAAGGGACCGAGTAAAAAATTCGAATTATCCAGAATTTCGAATTAAACAAATTCGATTTATTCAAGTTTCACTGTATATATATATATATATATATATATATAAAATTTTAGTTAATTTTTTTTTGTTATTATTCTAAGTATTCATAATTGCCGAAACGTCAGTGGAGGCCCTCTGTTGAGACTCAAAACGGTTTTGGGCTGTGTCTGTCTGTCTGTTTGTCGCGCGATAGCGGCCGCAAAAATGGCGCTATTGACTTGAAATTTGGTACACATGTTCATGAGCCCCACGAAATCAGCTGTATAGTTTTTGGTATGTATTCCATTTCTACTTCGTATACAGGGACACGCCAAAGTTTTTCTTATCATTACGGCCAATGGGAGGAATTTGTATGTATCGCGATAGCGGCCACAAAAATCACGCTATTGACTTGCAATTTGGTACACATGTTCATGTTCCCCACGAGATCAGCCGTATTGTTTTTGGTATGTATTCCATTTCTACTTCGTACACAGGGACACGCCAAAGTTTTTCTTATCATTACGGCCTATGGGAGGAATTTGTATGTATCGCGATAGCGGCCACAAAAATCACGCTATTGACTTGCAATTTGGTACACATATTCATGTGCCCCACGAGATCAGCTGTATTGTTTTTGGTATGTATTCCATTTCTACTTCGTACACAGGGACACGCCAAAGTTTTTCTTATCATTACGGCCTATGGGAAGAATTTGTATGTACCGCGATAGCGGTCCCAAAAATAACGCTATTGACTTGCAAGTTGGTACACATATTCATGAGCCCAACGGAATTAGCTGTATAGTGTTAGGTGTGTATTCCATTTGTCGTTCGTGTACAGGGACACGCCAAAATTTTTCCTATCCTTACGGTCTATGGGAAGAATTTGTATGTACCGCAATAGCGACCGAAAAAATCCTTCGATTGACTTGCAAATTGGCGCACACGTTCCAGCTTTGCATATAAGTAGCTGTATAATTTTTATTGATATATTTTTTATAAACTGTGTACAGGGACACGCAAAAATTCTTAACATTAAGGCGTATGGGGGTGAATTTCGTTTAAACGCATTTTAATATCATTACTTTGCAATGAAGAAAATGAAATTAGAGCACGTGAGTAAGATGCTTAAACTTATGTTGTTTGAAGAAAATATGTGCTCTTAAGCTTTCTAATTAATGTACAGGACCTTACAAAAGTGTTCTGAGAATGTCACTTAGTCATCCAAACTAAGTTAAATTTGGAACAATTATTAATTTTAAACGCAAAATAAGCTGAATAGTTTTTACTGGTGTATACAATGTTTATGGTTCGTTTACAAAGACACACGAAAGAATTTCGTAACATTAGACCCTATGGACAAATTTTTAATTTAAGCGCGCACTTTAATGCGTTTATGCTGAATTGAACTTAATAAAGTTAACATACATTATAAAGTTGCTTAAAATCATGTTTACTCTTAAAAAAGGTTATGTATAGACTAAATAATTTATGGGACCACACAAAATAATTCCGAGTATGTACTGTAATCATCCAAATGATGTCAAATTAGTTCGAAAAATTAATGAGTTATAATTAATTAGGTTTATTCTTATTATTAGCGTTTATAATGACTGTGGCTACTTTTCCGGCATACATAAAGGAATTTCGTACTATTACGGTCTATAGTCGGTATTTCTTAAAAGTGTATTTTAACATGGTTACACCCCATGAAATATAATAAAATTTTATTAGAATTTTAAAAGCATCTTTTCCTGTTGAAAATTGTGGGCATAGAATTGATAATTAGTTTAAAGGTTATGCAAAATATTTCCGATATGCTATGTAATTTTTTTGTATAAAATTTGGTATTTATGAAATAGGTTTATTCTTATTATTAGCGTTTATAATGACTGTGGCTACTTTTCCGGCATACATAAAGGAATTTCGTACTATTACGGTCTATAGTCGGTATTTCTTAAAAGTGTATTTTAACATGGTTACACCCCCATGAAATATAATAAAATTTTATTAGAATTTTAAAAGCATCTTTTCCTGTTGAAAATTGTGGGCATAGAATTGATAATTAGTTTAAAGGTTATGCAAAATATTTCCGATATGCTATGTAATTTTTTTGTATAAAATTTGGTATTTATGAATTTCAGGGAAATAATACAAGACCGTCGTTTATTAAGAATACATATTGTTGCGTACTTGGGGGTTCGTAAGTTGTCCGAGAATGAAAGGCGAAACTTACAAAAATTCAGTGAATTATTCATAGAAAATTCCAGAAAAATACAGGTCTATAAACCAAGTATCAGCTTCAATTCAACCAGTAAACATAGCTTAAACAACAGCCGTTAACAGCAAAACAACAGTACAAACTGTTTATCAATAACACATAAAGCAAGTCTCATTCAAAGAGGCTCAGAGCAAAGCAAGCATTTGACGAAACTGACACAGATCTGAGATTGGCCGCCTTGGCTAAAAAAATGCTCCTTTTATACTATTCTATCGAACACAGACTGTTCTGGAAAATTCTCGTATCTCATCAGCCAATGAGATTAGAGCTTCCATATTTGGTATATCCCTAATAAGAATTTTCTCGCCAAGGTCGCCAAAAAAATCGCCAAGGAGGGAAGCAGTCGCCAAATTTGGCGCCAAATCCTTTTCTTCCCTTATTGGAGTTTTTCAATGGGTTTTTAAAGGAAAATTAGGCTATTTTAACGCTAAAACGATTAGAAATGCACAAAATTAGCATTTTATCGACTTACTAAGCCTCTGAAAAAAATTATACAAAAATAAATGCAATTATTTACAATTCCATAACACTTTATATGATATACAAATAGGTATACAAAGAGAGATACAGCGGGGGGTTGAGAGGGGCGGCAGCCCCCCTCAGGAATGTATCTGATTATAATAATAAGTCGATCGAATCAATATATACTATTATATAATAAGGAATAAATAAAAATGACCTATTGAAAAATGTCTGATGCAAATAGGACGTTGAGGCTCCTGATCTGCAGATCCACTAGTTATTTTAATTTTTAATTCTCAATATTTGCTTTAGTTCTAAAATTATACCGCAATTACTTATTATATGAGAATTGAAAATTGTAGCTGTTATCGTAGTAAAACAAAATATCATTCATCATTATGGTTGTTGCTTTGTTATTTTAAAACGTTAAAGAAATTTCTTTAAAAATTAAATTAATATATTTTTCTTTTGAAAATTGAGTAAATAAGATGTGGACAAGAACGTTTCGTATAAAAATTTAAGGAATTTAAAAGATTTCCTTTTTTATTCTTTTGTTTAAATGTGCATTTAAATCGATATGTATCTTTAACATAAAGAAGACTAAGTTTATTGAAGTAATATTTAGCTGCATTACGAAAAACCTTGAGAATGTCAGTTTTATATGGAGTGTTAGTGCTTTTAGATTGTTAAATTGATGTTTGACCACTTATTATGCGATACGACTTATGAATGCCATTTTTAGTAAAAATAATATCTTTAAAATTTTTATTAAATGCTCTTTTGTTATGTAAACCCTAATAATAGAGTTGCTATTTTTTGTAATTTATTCCGAAGCATTGTTAGTACCGCCTTTTTTTTCACACCAGTATATTTTAAGAAGGATTTTCTGCTTACTTAATCGTTGTTACATACTAGAGAGAAACAGTCTACAAAAATTTTGTTACGAAAAGAAGGTGGAAAATATTTTCCATGCCAATATTTATGTTTCTAATTTGACGTGCTATTCTTACCCATATACATCAGAAAAATGTACAGAGTCATTGTGAATATTTTCTACAAATACAGATCATTTCACTCTTCCAAATGATACAAGATAATCGTCAATATTATATACTTTTAGTCAATTTGTTGTTGACCTTCTAACCTTTGTCTAAAACAAATATTCGTTGATAAATATGAGGAAATCCTGTTCTTTTACAGCTCCAAAACTTTATCAGGTAGGCACTTTATAAATGGGGGGGGAAATATATTCATTTGTAAATCTTACTGGATTTTTTTAACAGAAGTGTTCTAAAAATATTCTATGAGAATATCTATTCACAATTATTGAACAATAAACATTTTTCGAAAAACAAAACCCAAGTGTTATAGATGTGAGAAATATGATTTTGCATTGCGTGAAGTATGGAATATTTAAGCGTATTGCCAGGCAGGGGACGGAAACGTGAATCATGAAATTCAGACAGTTGAAAATTCAATACGTAAGGGGAGTTGCTACAGTAAGGAGAGGAGCTGTGCTCATACAGTATTTAGGCGTCTGAATATGCAGTATGCAAGGACGTACTCAGGGAG
Source organism: Salticus scenicus (assembly GCA_963930645.1). Taxonomy (NCBI): domain Eukaryota; kingdom Metazoa; phylum Arthropoda; class Arachnida; order Araneae; family Salticidae; genus Salticus; species Salticus scenicus. The sequence continues at coordinate 135,870,486 of OZ005651.1, read as the reverse complement.
GGGGTTCATGGGGTCCGGACCCCTCCCGAAATAAAATTTAATAAAAAATTATTCAATAAGTATGCCCTTTTAAAATTTATTAATTGTTTTATATCATCCATGATTTAAAAAAGAAAATATGTTCTTTAATCATATCATTTGATCAGATTAGTTTTTCTTAAAGGGGGGTGCTCCTCCCCCATAGGCCTAGGACACTAACGTAGTCAATCGGCTTTAACCCAACAAGCGCAACTAACTCTCTTCCTGGTAAGGAGAAATTTTCTGATTCTTCCAGCGTCATTTGTCGACAAAAATACACAAATTCACTGAAGTTACTATTCAAGTGTTAAGGAATCGAATGATGTTTTAAATATGTGAAACATACTTAGAACAATGTATCATTTTTTTCGTGTGGATTCAGTACATGTGAATTCAGTAGGAACTGGAATTTAAAATTTTGGTATTTAGAAAATTAAGCTTAAACTCAAATTCTAGGAAAAGCTTAAATTTTGCATAAGTAATGGTAATTACTTAATAAGTAATGGTTTCAATTATAGTTAACAAGAGGCTTCTTACGAGAGGGGCAAAAGGATGCTCAGTTTTAAACGTATGTCTTAATGAAAACCTGACTTTGGACCCCTCCCGAAATAAAATTCTGGGTACGTCCTTGGCAGTATGTAACATCCTTTATAAAGTGTGGGAAATTTTCCAAACAAATTTAGTCTGAACATTGCAGACAAAAATCACACGGAAATTGAAGGTATTGGACCATACACTATCTTATATGGCGGTAAAACGCACTTTATGTTCCCAGGTATATGAACACAGACATTTGTTGCATCTGCCACTCACAAATATCCTAATGCATTTTAATAAATATCTTTAAAACTTAGCAAAACTATTGTACAATTTATATGGAAATACAGCATCCTTAATTTGGGGTTCGTACTTTAATTATTTATTTTAAGAAAACTGTGCAAACGATCTGGTGTCTTGTTCGTTAGCCCACAAAGAATAATAATCTAAATTTTGTTATTTTGAAACTGTAATAGCGTACAAGCGTACATGCCTACTATTTACCGCATTCGTGCAATATATGATGTCTCTTCTTATTGATTTTTGTATTTAGAAAGTTTTATGGCAACGCTTTGCAGACGAAAGAATAATTAGCAGTGCATTATCATCTTGTAGGTAATCACAGAGGTGCAAAGTTACTACTAATGAAAAATTAATTTTATACCACTCTAAAGAAATAATAAAACTTGTCCTATCTAATCGCAGATAATTAATGTAAAAGAATACAATAAATATTTTCCGGTATTAAGGTTACGGGCAATCCATAATAACTCGGAACCTCTGTGATCATCGGGATCTCGTATCTCACTTCTTTTAATTTATGATTGTGGAGTCATAGAAAGACCGTGTTTTACAATAAAAAAAAAAAAAAAAAAAAAAAAAAAATTAAATAGATATTATTTGAATAGCTATGTTCTGTAGCAGAATGTGGAGGCCTAAAACGCAATTTTGAAACGTTTCATAACTGAACTTGAATCAAAATAAAATTTGTCATAAAAACTAAATTTCTGATATCCATTCGTCTGATTGTCTCGTGCATCTGCGCGTGTATAGTAATATATTCCAGTTGGATTCGAAAATTGGAAATAATTTAACTTCTTTAAATTTATTTATATTTATTTGCTTATTTATTTTGGCTTTAATTAAAATCTAAAGAGGCGTGTATACTAAATTCAGAGTTGTCGACTTTTATAATTTATTCTGGAGCATTGTTAGTATCGCCTTTTTTTTTCATACCATTTTTTCAAGTGTAATTGTTTTCTTATTTTATCGTAATTACATATTGGAAAAATTACTCTAGAAATAAAGTGGTGTGAAATAAAGTCGGGACTAACAATGTTCTCCAAAATAAATAATAATTGGCAACTCTGAAATTTTGGTTTTAATTGGCAATACATGCATAATTTCCCACCCACTTATCTCTTTGACGCAGATGGGACACCGGTGTCCCTTTTGCTTATTTATTTTTTGACGCTCTTATTACAAATATTATTATTATATGATAGTTTTTTATTATAAAATAGAGTCTAATAGTTACTATAAAAAATCTATTAGATTATCAGAGTAAATTTTTTTACTAAAATAAAAGTGTTAAATAAAAGTAGTTTGAAAAAATTTTATCAACCAATTTCAAAAATTTATTTCTAATTAAATTTGATTATTTAAAATTATCAGTAATGAATTATTTCTACTCCTATATCTAAGTAATTGTAAATAAGTGCAATTTGTAAAAATATTTATTCATGGGACGCCCGTGTCCCATGATGAATTTACCTTTAACGCAGAAAGGGACGCCGGTGCCCCACTCTATATTTTAGAACCAAAATTAATTAAAATTGTAAATATAACATTTTCCACTTATTTAGATCTAAAATCACTTAAAACTATCAAAAAAGTGTAAAAATTATGTTTGATGAGAAATCTGCTTCAAAGGGTTAAGAAGCTCACCTTTCAATAAGTGTAATATCGAAGAAGAAATTTTGTCTTATGCCAAAGACATTAAATTTTACTGTAACATAAATTACTACATGTATTTGAAAACTCAAACATTTATATTGTTTGAAAATGATATTTAGAAAAAAAAAAAATGAAATAAAAAGAACTTGAATCAAATATAACAGCTCTATTTTCATTGATCAATGACAGGGCTGCCACAGGCGACTTTTTTTTTTTTTTTTTTTCTTTAGTCTTTTTGTACTATCATTTCCAAAAAATAAAATGTATAGTATATTTATGCAGATAAATATGCAGGTTGCTTGCCTAAATTTATTATAAGTTGTATGTTATGGAAATAGTGGTACGAAAATAATTTTTAAAAGGTCGCCTGTGGCAGCCCTGAATGAAATTAGTAGAAGAATTATTTCAATTTTTGTCCTTATGCAAGCATATTCTGACGTTATATTTGCATTTGCTAAAAATATTTATGTAATTTTATTTTTCTTTTCTAGAACTAGGGATAAAATGATCAAGAAGTTTTGCTATCTAGAGAAGACAGCTGTAGCATCGGGAAAAAATGTGGAACTGTTTGAGTGCAAATGAATTTTATGTAATTTTTTTTAATATGAAATTTTATTTTAATAAATGTTATGTGCGTTTTTTTTTTAACTAGAATAAATATATTGTTGCTTATTTTTAATATAATATGCCTGAGGCTATGGAATGAGCTTCTTATGATTAGTAGCTCACAACTTATCAAATTTGTTGGGGAAAAAAATATAAAATCAGAACCGATAATTAAATCCACTTAGCATGCCATAGATGCCAATATTTTAATTTATTCCGGAGTATTTTTAGCCCCGCCTTTATTCCGTACCACTTATTTTTTAAGAGTGACTTTTTCGTATTTTATTGAAGTTGTATATTGGAGAAAAAGTTGCTATACATAAAGTGGTGCGAAATAAAGGCGGAGCTAAAAATACTCCGGAATAAATTAAAGTGTTGGAATCTATGTGCAGAGCTGCCAACCTAATCCGGCAAATTGTTAACGCCTATTGAAAAACGCCCCTTTTTCTACACCACTTAATTTTTAGAGTATTTGTTTTCTTCATTCATCGTAAATATATTTGAAGAGAATTACTCTAAAAATTAAGTGGTGTAGAAAAAGGGGCGGTACTAACAATTTGTCGGATTTGGTTGGCAGCTCTGTATGTGATACCATTACCAACGGCCCGGATTTTACCTAAAATACCGTCTACAAATGATTAAAATATAAAACTAGCAGATTTTAAATTAAAATGTAAACGTTTGTATTTGTAGAATTGAAAAATTTATGTAAAAATAGCCCAACTTTGAAATTGTTAGGTAAATCAATTTAATAGTATACTTGAAAGTATACTTGAAATATCCTTGAAAATATACTTGGATATAGATATATAAAATATACTTGAAATAAGTAGTATACTTGCAATACCTTGTTCAAGGATGTAAAAAAAAAAAAAAAAGTTATACGGTAAAAGGTTATATTGAGCTTAATTTATAAATTGGATTTTTTTATTGTAATAAGTAAGATGAATTTTGGATGACTGTAACCATATGGATGACTGACAACCGTAATTAAACGATAATTTTGCTTGCCATCTTAGTTGCTTTTTACCAAAAAGGTGAGCTGAACTGAGTTGAGTGGGTTTCACATTGCACTAAATGGGCGATACCAAAAGGCTAAAGCAGAACCAATCACAGCTATTTCTTTCAGTGCTGTAAGAATCTACAAGTTCTTTGATTAATTTTGAAGATTTCTTTTGTAATGACTGAGAAATAGGAAAAGTCAAAACTTTAATAGGAAAATAATTAGTGGATTTTACTTAAATTAGAAACAACTTCGATTGTATGGTCTAATGTGTCCAAAGATTTTGAGAATACAGCAAAGTTATTTAGAACTAAATTTTCTGAATATTCATGAATTATAATGTATATCCAGAGCTGCCAACCTAATCCGGCAAATTGCTAGTACCGCCCCTTTTTCTACACCACTTAATTTTTAAAGTAATTTTCTTTAAATGTATTAGCGATGAATTAAGAAGAAAAAAATTCTAAAAAATGACTGGTGTAGAAAAAGGGGCGTTACTAACAATTTGCCGGATTAGGTTGGCAGCTCTGTATATCCATAGCTGCCAATATTTTAATTTATTCCAGAGTACTTTTAGCTCCGCCTTTATTTCGCACCACTTTATTTCTAGAAAAGTTTTCTTCAATACGTAACTTCGGTAAAATAAGAAAAAATTACTTTTAAAAAATAAGTGGTACGAAATAGAGGCGGGGAGAAAATTAATCCGGAATAAATTAAAATACTGGCAGCTATGTATATCTCTGAATGTATATATCTAATGGGTATGTATAACATCTAATGTTAATGTATATCTACTAATAGGTTCTGAAAAGCACACATTAGATTAGGCAATTTTTGCATCTTATAAAGCAAAATCATATCATACATTTATTTGTAAAATGACCAAAATGGAATCAATATTAACATGAAAGATATTTTAAAATATTAAAACAGATTTTTTTTTTTTTTTTTTTAATTATTTAGCTCAAATCTGGATGACTTTCTTTCTTTCTTTTCCTTTTTTTTTTTTTTTTTCCCTTAGCACATTTCTCATATCATTTGAGAAGTAGTTAAGCAGTTATTATTGTTTTATAAATATATATATTGTTGTTTTATAAATATATATAAATTTATATATTATTATTATTATTATTATTTATAAAAGTCAGACCTTTTAAATTAATAATAATATTAACAATAAATAAGGGGGAAGCGGAATAAAATTCTAATTACGTGCTGTTTAAGCACAAAATCAAAGATAAAATATTTTTTCTCAGTAAAATTAATTTTTTAAGTGATATGTAATTATGTAAATAAATAAATACATTTGTTTCTTTCCTACTTCATTAATAAAATTCACAAAAATTATAACTAAAGCTGATAAGAATGCATTAGACTATGCCATTTTATGCTATTACATATCGTATCACATGCTTTTCACAGTAACCACTTGAAAAACGAAATTAGAAGAGAAAGAAGAAATTTCCGAAAACGGCAACAAAAGCTAATCTATCATTTGCTCTAGTTATTATTCTAGCTCAGAGGTTGCAGAGCGTCTAGCTCGTAATCAGATCAAAGGATTGCCAGCTTGACTCCCGAGCCGACCAAAAACCGTCGTGTATATTAATGATGTAAAATAAACCATGGCTATAATATCCTCCATATTCTATAAAAATAATACTTCTTAGCGTTACTGAAGCAAGAGAACCGCCCACTCCGCGTTCGCGGAGGATCAAAATTAAGGTGTCACCTTTTTCGTAGAGCCCTAGGAGTGAATGCCTGATAGCCCACTATGCAACTCTTGTGGGATTTTAATCAACTCAAATTAACTCTTGCAGTTAAGCTGTGAATACAAAAATTAAAATAGTTCAGTCTAGATGAAAACAGAAATTCCTAACTGAAAGTTCTAACGCTCGGTTACAGTTAAACCGCTGCATAATTTATCGCTTCAATTTAGTTTTGCGTAATATAATTAAATTGGGAGTAAAGTTGTGAGCTTTTGAACTAGTTCTTCATTTATTTAAGACCTAGCAGTCTTTACCCCCTACACTACCTAATTATAAACAAAATGACATTTTACATTTATCATTAAAGAAGCATTATTCGTTTTTAATATGAAGAGAAAAAATTAATTAGTTATAATTTTTATTTTTTATTTTTAAATATTTATACATTTTTAAAATTAAAGAGAAGATTAAGCTTTTTAACATTTGTTTCATAGATAAATGCACACACACACACACAATATATAGAAATAAATTATCAATTAATTAAAGGAAATGAAACCACAAAAAACACTGAGGTCTTCATCAGGGAGGCCCCTCATTTTTTTTTTTTTTTTTTTTTTTTTTGGGGGGGGGGGGGGTTATTTCATTTTATTCATTGATAATTTATTCCTATATTTATGTTTTGCATTTTCTTTTGCAGCAATTCTGCGCATTGGTTTGCAATTCTCCTTTTTTGTTTTTCTTATTTTTAAACTCATAAATTCGTTACAATAGTTGCCTATATATGAAAAGGAAAAAAAATAAAGAAAAAGAAAGATTTTTTTTTTTTTTTTTCAGAATAGGTAAAAAAATCACCAAAACTGAAAAATCTGAAACTATGAATGAAATTTCTTCATGACATTATGAAGTTTTTTACCGAAAGTATTATATTTATATATAAATATATAATTAAGCAAAATAATAATAATACAATTTGTCGATTTCTCAAAAAATTAAAATGGTAATGCAAAATCAAATTTCGTACAAAAATTTCATTTCCATGCTATTTCTAATGCAATAAAAATACTGAACACTGGATACCTACGGAAGGGTTCAGCTCGTCCCTTGTCTGCTTGAAAAGAAAGAAAAAAAGTTGTGTATTAAATAAAGATATCTGAGACAGAGTTTCCAGATATTAAAGTTTACTTATTATGGTAATTTGAATATGCTTATATTTAATATGCAGATTTCACACCAGACACTTTAATTATAATCCCAAACTCTGTCTGCTTCTCTTGTCTTTTAATTGATTACCGAAAATGTAAAATTAATTTTCATAATTAATTAAGGGAAATAATTTATTCTAGTTAGGTATTAAAGAAATTTCAGTAGAATGAAAGAAACACTGCTGTTGGCAGATGAAAGAAGTAAGCAAGCACCATACTTTTTTTAAAATACGTGCCAGTCATTTCGACTCAAAATAATTAACCATAATCCTTCAGCAAGCAAAGAAAAATGTACACGAGTTCAGCATGAAAGCATCAGCGCAATGAAGAAGCATGAAAGCAGCATTTCTACAAAACCTTGAAGTCGAATACTGAGTTAAAAGTTATGTTTACCTACAACGGAAATCAAAGATAATATGTCAATAATTGTCGCCATTTCGTGAACCCTACTTACATGAATTATGCAGCTTAATAAACAAATTTATGATTATTATCTTTCTTTAAAACATGCTCTTAACGCAACTCGACACATTAAAGTTGAACCCATCTACCAAAAAATAGAATTTCAATAATCACGACGAACAATAACATATGATTAAGTTCAGTCAATCCGACGTACATAATTAAAAAAAAAAAAAAGAAAGAAAAAAAGAAAGAAAGAAAAAAGAAAGAAAGAAAAAAGAAAGAAAAAAAAAAAAAGAAATTTAGGCGGAATTTTAGGCGGAAAAGTGGCAGAAATTTAGGCGGAAGTTCATATTTTTCTATAAAACTCCTTTACAAAAATAATTTAATAGTAATATCCATTTCAAAAATTATTTAACTATTTTATTAAATATTCTCTGTATTAAATGCTTAAATCTAGATATTTATAGCTTAAACATTTCAATCAGAATTACATGTAAAAGCGCATTAATTTATCTTAAATAATTTAACAAAGTTACACAATCTTACTAAAATTGTAACACTTAAAAAGAAATATATACTGCTCTTCTTTCAAAAGCATGTAATATTAAGAAATGTTTGAATGAAAAAAATAATAATAATAAATAATAATAATAATAATTTTGTTATATAAAAATTACTTTTAACGGAGACGGATCAATTAAATAGGTATTTGTTATATATTGGTCTATAAACACGGAAATTATAATATTGTCTCAGAACCAAATTTTTTAAAAGAATATTTTAAAAAAATATACGAAACCAAATTAAATTGAATTACTTATTCATATATTTAATTCATCTACTTATGAGACAAAGTACTCGTACAGTCGGTAACAAAAGTGTCCGAACACTTGCAAAAATTCCCATGTAAAAAAAGCACACTTCATACGGTTTTGTTAAATAAATCCTTGTCGAATCCTGTTCTTATTTAGTGGAAGAACATGATTCGATAAGGATTTATTTAAAAAAACTGTATGAAGTGTACTTTTTTTACATAGGAATTTTTGCTAGTGTTCGGACAATTTTGTTACCGACTGTACGTGGTAGACTATAACTCTCGCACAAAATGGTGAAATGAGAGGAAATTTCAAACCAACAGAAAACAAATCGCAGCGCTCTCTTTTATATTTATGCATACAAATTGTAAGCGGTGGCCCGTTACCGGCCTTATAAATTGTGGCCACATCACGGCGAACATGCTGGTAGCCACGTGCTGGTAGCCTGCATAAGGCCAACTGTGTTTATTCCTCTTCTGAGCCACCGACCTTTTTACTTTATGCCTCCATCACTGGAAGCCATAAAAGGCCCACTGCTTGAGTTACGTGTGGTAACTAGCAACTGATGACAAGTAACGAATGCCAGATGTAGACCAAAACGAGCCCACCAGTATAAGTTTTGCTGGCTGGTTGATTCTTCGAAGACTTTCGGTTTGGCGGAATTTTTTCGTAAAAGCATCAGCTGTCTGATAATTGGGCACCAACATATCTGGTACAAATGCTCCGCAATACCATTTATGAGCTGTGCCACTTTTTTCTTCGGGCATAGAGGGATTAAGTTTCCCGCGCAATGAGTCCCCTCCATGGAGTATCAAAATTGTGATAGCATGTCTCCGGACCATCCTTAGGGCGAGTCCCAGACCGTCGTCAATTGCCTATAATGTAGCTCTAGTGCGATGTAAAACCCGCTCAACCAACCAACCCGCGCAATGAGAGAAGTTCTTGTATATTTGATTCAGACATATCGCCAATTTGCTGTACTTGTTGCGCCTGCGCACTCTGTAAAGTTCGCTCCTTCGTTACGGAGCTCAGTTAGTTTGTAACTCCGCTCAAGGGAGGCTGGCATCTTTCTTTACTCCCATTTTTAAAGTTTTAAATAAATGTAGTAGTGATGTTTGAATCACCTCTAGTTTGTCAAGTTTTTATTACAGTCCACTATTTAAGTATTCAGAATGTTCTTATATAGTTTTAATTCTCTGATCTAACATTTTTTGGTCCGGGCGACCACAGCGTAACCAGCAAAGTTTCGTTTTCAAAAAGAAAACAATAATGGCTTTAACCGCATTAAATAGAAAAAAAGGGAATATCAAATCCCAATTCACAAAGTTACTCAACATTCCTAATGACGAATTAACCACAAAAGGTGAAATAACTTCGAGAATATCAATTTTAGAAAAACTTCAAAATAGATTTGAAGATTTAAAAGTGGAGTACTATCAAGTGGCAAAGGATGATGAGTTTCCTACAATAGAAGAAGAGTTAAGTGAGCTAGATTCTCAATTTCAAGAATTAGAGGTAAGATTCAATACCTTACTAATTAACTGTAGTGACAATATGAATAATATAAACTCAAATAATAGCTCGTTAGGAGCGGAAAGAAACATTGTTCCAAATCATACTATGCATTTACCCCAAATACCGTTACCTGTATTTTCAGGAAAATTTGAAGAATGGAACACATTTAAAACGCAGTTTCTAAATTTAATGAATGATAATCCTTTATTAACTGCAAATCAAAAACTCTTTTATTTACGCGCTGCGTTGAAAGGCGAAGCAAAAACAGTAGAAACCACTGATGATACTTACGATTCTCTACTAAAAACATTAGAACAACGGTTTGAAAATAAAAGAGCTATAATAGAGGCTCATATCAAAACAATTATTAATTATGAAAAAATAACTCATGAATCTGGTAAAGAATTACGAAAATTATTGGATTGTATTTTAAAGAATTTAAGAGCGTTAAAAGTATTGAAATATGAACGCGATAATCTTTCTAATATTATGTTATTAAACATTGTTTTGCAAAAGTTGGATCGGGAAACTCGCAAAAATTACGAACTTACATTAAAGAACAACGACGTTCCTGACTTTGATCAGTTTCTAGAATTCCTAGAAAAACAGTGTTCAGTTTTAGACAGTGTAAATCGAAATTTACCGCTTAAGTCCTCAAAATATACTAGTGCATGATAAGTCTGGTTATCCCAGAAGTTTAGTTGTAAAAACCCAAGGAAATAATTCTAACTTGTGTATGTTATGTAAAAATAGTTCTCACACGCTATATAAATGCGATATATTTTTGAATTTTACAACAGAAAAACGATATGAATTTATTCGAAAAAATAATCTTTGCTTAAATTGCTTCGGATTCCACAAAATAGCAAAATGTAATTCTAAGTATGCATGCAGTAAATGTGGCTCCAGACACCACTCATTACTTCATAAAGACAAAGATTTATTACTTCCGTTATCAAAAGAGAGTGCAACCCCCCCATCAAGCTATGATAATAGCGATCGTCTGCTTGAAACAGCAGGTGCATCGACTGAAAGCAAACAGTCGGCGCCGATTACATGTTTTGTTTCTGAAAATAAAAGAGTTATATTAGCGACGGCTACAGTTTTGGTGTTAGATGAATACGGATTTTATCACCCGGCTACTGCGGTTCTTGACAGCGCTTCACAGTCTAATATTGCAACAGCAAAATTTGTAAATAAGTTAGGATTGAAAAAAGAAAAAATAAACATACCGCTTTCTGCATTGTCGGGAATTCCGATAAATATAAAAACAAAAACACAAGCACTGATAACAAATGAGAATAATTCGTTTTCAGCTAATCTGGAATTTTTGATTGTTCCAAAAATTATTGATGCGTTACCAATAAACTATTCTAATACATTAAAATTAAATATTCCAAAGGGAATAAAACTGGCCGATCAAACACTATTCAAAAGTAACAACAATGTTGATTTACTGATTGGGGCCGAAATATTTTTTGAATTAATGTTAACCAATAAAATCAAAATTCCTGAAACGGGTGCAATTTTACAGGATACTGTGTTTGGATATGTGCTTAGTGGAGCTGTTCAAGGCACTCCACATCCATTGTATTGTGCTATGATTTCCCAGTCAGATAACTCCAATTTAGAAAATATTATGAAAAGATTTTGGGAGATTGAAAATATACTAGATTCACCTAGTTTGAGAAATAAGGAAGAGATAGAGTGTGAAAAGCAGTTCATGAAAACATATCGCAGAGATGATAACGGGAAGTACATAGTGAACTTACCAATGAAAAATAATTCTGAATTGGGAGATTCTTTCCATTCGTCCAAACAAAAGTTAAATAATTTATACAGACAATTAAATAGAAATCCCAACATTTCTGAATTGTATGTAAATTTTTTGAATGAATATGAACAGTTAGGCCACATGCGAGAATTAAATGATAATGAAATAAACACTGTTAAATATTTTCTTCCACATCACGCTGTGCTTAAACCTGATAGCAGCACTACAAAATTAAGGGTGGTATTCAACGCCAGTTCACCCACTACCAATGGGTTATCATTAAATGATTGTTTATTAAATGGAGGTGTAGTACAAGAAGATTTGTGTGCCATTTTATTACGTTTTCGTACGCACAAAATAGTTTTCACTGCGGATGTTAAAAAAATGTATAGACAGATATGGGTTAATCCTGAACAATGTAATTGGCAATGTATTCTTTGGAATAAAACCCCTAAGGAAAAGCCTAAAATTTATAAATTATTAACTGTAACATACGGCACAAAATGTGCTCCTTACTTGGCCACTCGTGTACTAAAACAAATCGCTAGTGATGAAGGGGCTAATTATCCGTTAGCTTCTGCCGCCACACTTAAGGATTTTTACGTTGACGACATTCTAACGGGAACTGATGAAGTGTCGTCTGCTCTGGAACTCCAGAAACAGTTGGTGTTAATGTTAACGGCTGGTGGACTAGAGTTGCATAAATGGGTTTCAAATGCCAGAGAATTATTAGAACAAGTCCCTTACAGTGAGCAAGACTATCACTTCGAAAAAAATGATAAAACTTCGGTGAAAACACTAGGGCTAAAATGGAATCCCAAAGATGATAATTTCAGTTTCACGGTATCATCAGATTATTCTAATACAATCACCAAACGTGGTGTTCTGAAAGAGATCGCTAGACTCTTTGACCCATTGGGTCTAGTAGGACCAGTGATAGTACAGGCTAAAATATTTCTACAAAAATTGTGGCTTTTGAAAATTGATTGGGATCAGGAACTTCCAACACAAGAAAAAAACACATGGATAAAATTCCGAAATGCTCTAAACGAGCTTAAAGATATTACGATCCCACGTTTCGTGTTCTCAAACTCTAATTGTCGTGAACTGCAGCTCCACGGCTTTTCGGACGCGTCACAAGAGGCATATGGCGCAGTGGTTTATTTACGTGTGATCACTAGCTCAAATGAGGTACATGTGAGCTTACTGTGTAGTAAGTCCCGAGTTTCTCCTCTTAAAGTATTGACTATACCTCGCCTGGAACTTTGTGCGGCTGAATTGTTATCTAAACTGATATCAAAGGTAATCACATCATTAAATATACAATTAAGCTCTGTATATCTATACAGCGATTCTAAAATCGTTTTATCATGGATCAACTCATCACCCCACGTGCTCAAGGTTTTTGTGTCTAATCGAATATCTCGAATCCAGGAACTCACGAAGAATTTTTGTTGGAGGCATGTTAAGTCAACCGAAAATCCAGCTGATCTTGTTTCACGAGGAAGCCCTCCTCATCAACTTTCTGAGTTCTGGTTCAATGGACCAGATTTTCTTCATCATGAGCCTATACAACTTTCGAATAATGACATTACTGACTCTAGCGACGAATATTTTTCTGAAGCTAAAAAACGTCTTAATGATTCTGAACTTAAATTTTCCCTTTATGTAACTACCCAACCTTTCAGTTTTGTTGATGACATTTTAACCATTAGTAATAGTTTTACTAAAATTGTGCATGTTTTAGCGTTTATTTTCAGATTTATCAACAACCTAAGACATCCAGGGGAAAGAAAAACTGGATACCTAGGTCCAGAAGAAAAGAAGGCTGCACTAAATTTTATACTAAAGACCTTACAGGAGGGAGAATTTAGGAATGATATAACAAGTCTAAAAATTAATAACTGTATTTCTCTTAGCAGCAGGCTTCGCCCCCTGGCACCGTTCATTGATTCAGATGGTTTATTAAGAATTGGAGGTAGGTTGCATAACGCAGATTTGAACTATAAGAAAAAACATCCAATAATATTGCCAAAGGGTAAGTTCAGTGAGATAATTATTAAACATTTTCATGAAAAACTTCACCATTCAGGTCCTCAGACATTACTTTATAACATTAGGCAAGAATATTGGCCCTTAAATGGTCGAAATGCATGTCGTAAAATTATCCATAATTGTGTCCAATGTTTTAGAGCTAACCCTAAGTTATGCTCTCAAAAAATGGGTGATCTTCCTAAAGAGAGGATAAATCCTGTTTTCGCATTCAATAGTACGGGTATAGATCTGTGTGGCCCATTTTTTATAAAAAATAAGCATCAAAGAAAAGGGGCTCCCATTAAAATTTATGTTGCTCTTTTCGTTTGCCTTACAACTAAGGCAATACACCTAGAAATCGTCTCTGACTTAACTTCAGAGTCACTAATTGCTGCCTTGAAACGTTTTATCGGCAGACGAGGTAAATGTGCTAAAATCTTTTCAAACAATGGGAGTAATCTTGTTCGAGCTAATAAAGACTTAAAGGAATTTTTTTAATTAATTACCCAACAAGATGAAAATTTGGCAAATTTCTCCTTAAATGAGAAAATAGAATGGAAATTTATTCCTCCCAGGGCACCAAATTTTGGTGGCTTATGGGAAGCCGGGATTAAATCTTTTAAGTATTATTACAAGCGTATTATAGGTGATGCTAAACTGACATACGAAGCCTTTCAAACCATCATGATTCAAATTGAATCCATGTTGAATTCGCGTCCATTAACTCCTCTCTCGGCAGACATAGAGGATTTGGAAATTTTGACCCCTGGTCATTTTCTTATCGGTCGATCGTTAACGGCCATCCCCGAACCCTCACTGACCAACATTCAAACCAATAAATTAAATTTGTGGCAACAAACTTGTAAACTAACTCAAACATTTTGGAAATTTTGGTCTAACAATTACTTAAATAATCTACAGCAAAGGACTAAGTGGTACTTTGAAAAACAAAACGTAAAGGTAGGCGATATGGTCGTCATAAAAGAGGATAATTTGCCCCCTCTAAAATGGTTACTAGGCCGCATTACTAAAACCTATATTGGAAGGGATAATATTGTGAGAGTAGTAGATATTCGAACAAAAAATGGAATATTGAAAAGAGCTATTTCAAAATTAGCTATTTTGCCAATTAATGATTATACAATATATTAATTTCATTTTACTGCTTATATTCTATTGAAAAGAATGACAGTTTATATTATGGACATTTGTTTTATTCTTGTTTAGATATGAAAAATGGTATATTATAAAAAATATATTAAATAAATATATTCTAAAAAAAAAAAATCTATTAAAAATTGAGAAAGGAAATAATACATAATTTTCTTAATATTGCTATAAGTTTTCCTTTGGTTTTATTTACTTACCTTGCATATATAGATTGTTTCATGTATAAGTTAAAATTGTGTTAATTATTGTTTTTTATTTTCAATGTGATTAATCTACAATTCAGTTTGTATTTCCAACATATGTTTCTATGGTTATGTCTCATGTGTAATTTGTGTAACTTTTTGAAATTTGCATTTCAACGCCGGGCGGTATGTTGCGCCTGCGCACTCTGTAAAGTTCGCTCCTTCGTTACGGAGCTCAGTTAGTTTGTAACTCCGCTCAAGGGAGGCTGGCATCTTTCTTTACTCCCATTTTTAAAGTTTTAAATAAATGTAGTAGTGATGTTTGAATCACCTCTAGTTTGTCAAGTTTTTATTACAGTCCACTATTTAAGTATTCAGAATGTTCTTATATAGTTTTAATTCTCTGATCTAACAGTACTCGGGTTAGAAATTGTCTCTCAGCTTGTCGTCGTACGTCATTTGTTCGGCAAAATGTGTTCTTTAGGGAATTCTGAAATATGATTCAATGAGTAAAAGTGATCTCATTGTTATCAACCATTGCAGCTGTTCTGGCAAGATAGAAGATATCGTTCGTCAGGCACATTTGTTAATACCAGTAATTATAAATGGCGATTCATTGAAAATCCTTCAGCCGCCTACTAGTATCTTCTTGATCCTTTTGGGTAAAGATGCACGAATTTATGAGCAACTGACATGACAGGATTGGTACTGGTGCAATGTTGAGCTGTTGCTCGTTTTCTTCTGGCATCTTGTTTGAACTCTTACCTGGATCAGACAAGCTTTTAGACTTAGACCTTGAAACAATTTACATTCTGCGTAGTTATTCATTTTACATTGCCTCTTTTATTAACAGGAGCCTTCAGCCTCCACCAAACTGTCGTGTAAAACAGATGAGTGTAAATTTAACTGACTCCCTGTGTGTAATCGCTATAGGTGAAAGAACACAGAGGTCGGTGCTTAACGTTATTTAAGCACCGACACTTCCTTCACCTGAACTGGATACCACATCAGCTCACAGATTATTATGCAGGCAGAACACTAGCGTATACTCAGTGGTAACCAAAATTCGATTACAGTGACCTTGTTGTCAACAGCTGTAAATTTCTAGAGCTCTCCAGCTTACACAGTCACTCGTCTTATTACTCTTTTATCTGTTTTCATTTGACAATTTCGTTATTGTTTACAAACTTGGTCGTCAAAATTAATTTATTTTTAAAAGCAAGTATTAAATATTAAGAAAATAAAATGGGAAAATATACATGAACCAAAAATACTTTTTTTTTTCCTTTTAAAGCATTTTGTATTATTTAAACCAAACATTGTTAAATATTTAACGATTTCATACTGCTATTTCAGCAGTATAGTTTGTAATTTTAATTTGTACTTGAATATGAATGTGTTTGGCAAAGTATATTTTTAAACATTATAAAAATTAATTTTATTTCTTAAAAGAATAGCTGTGAATGTTTTGAGTATAATTTTGTGGATTTAAAAATAATAGAAGGCAAAGAAAAAGAAAATTTCACATACTAACCTGCTGCTAACTACTCGCGAAATAGATAAACAATTTTCGATCAAAGATACTATTCATGTAGACCTAACACATGTGGTGCTGTGCTACTATCGCTCCGGTTCGTGTTTTCGCTTCACTGTCCTATCTGTATGATAATATGTACATCATATGTACCTTGCATGCAATTAATGAACTTTCTCGAATAGAACAATATTCCCATCCAAATTATACCTCTAGTGGTGATCGAAGCTGAGGAGCCATTCCTTCCGTTACAGTGCCTAGAGTACATAGTGTGGAAAGCGACCAGCAAATCAGTGTCTTAAAAATTAAGCCTCTCACCAGAGGTCAGTGTGATCAAGTTTATTGCCTGAAAAACTCCCTGTTGGTTAATTATGTGCTTAGATCACGTGATACAGCAGACGAAACTGGGAAAAGCCAAACAGCTCTTCGATTTGAGCAAAAAAATTCGATCGCAGCGCCATCTAGAAGCTTAATTTTTTTTAGCATTATTTTAAGCATTCGATCATAAGCGCTTGCCACACTGTATATTCTAGACGCTGTACTACCGTGGAAGATCAAAATTGTGCTGGCAGGGCTCTAAATCACCTATAAGGGTGTCTCCGAGACCGTCGTCAATTGTATATAGTGTAGCACTAGTGCAACGGAAAATCCACTCTCACGATTTGAATGATTTGCGTTTTACATCACATTAGTGTTGCGCTATGGGCAATTCATGACGGTCTAGAACTCACCCCTAGGGGTGATCCGGAGACCTGCCATTACAATTTTCCATAGAGTGGGCGACTCTCCCGCTTTGGTGGCCCCCAGAGGTATACAGTCGGCAGCAAAATTTTTGAAACGCTAGCAATAATTCGTATTTAAAAGATGTTCACCTAATGCTGTTTTGTTAAGTAAATATTTGTCTAATCATGATCTTAGTCTTTATGCTGTTTATGAAAATATAAGTTGATGATAAAAACTAGCGATCAAATTGAAAAATATAGACATGAAAAATGTGGATGTATGCTTCAATAATTTTTCTGCCGACTGTAATTTCGATGCGAACTTGGAGGCCATCGCGACCACGATGGATTTTACGTGCACCAGCCATCATTAGTGTACACGACGGTTTTTGGTCGGCTCGAGTATTGAATCTGTGATCTTCCAACTACGAGCTCGGCGCTCTACCGACCGGGCTACCACAACCAATCACTCACTCGAATAGAACGTTCCAGAATACTAAAATTCTAGAAATTCAATAATTAAACACATAACAATTCTCGAAGGCTGGAGAAATAAACATAATCTTTGAACAAAAACATTTTTAATCAACTAGCTTCAATCGCTTCAAACCTGCAATCTTTGGTTTGTAGCCGCTTGCTGTACAGTCGGTAACAAAAGTGTCCGAACACTAGCAAAAATTCCTATATAAAAAAAAGTACACTTCATACGGTTTTGTTAAATAAATCCTTGTCGAATCCTGTTCTTTAGTCAGTGTAAGAACATGATTCGATAAGGATTTATTTAACAAAACTGTATGAAGTGTACTTTTTTTACATAGGAATTTTTGCTAATGTTCGGACACTTTTGTTACCGACTGTACCTCATAATAGCTGAGGCATTCACAGAGTAGAGTACAGTGGGTATTAACGCTGCACTGAGGAGCGTAGCGTGAGAATTTGATTTTGGGGAGACTCTACGTTTGGTACCCTTTCATATTCCTCATCTAAAAATGTCACTCGCATACTTTGAGGCGTGATTCCAACTGGAGGACCGGGGGCACAAGCCCTCCTTGCAGGTAGTCCGTGACCCCCTTCAGGGCATATTCTTTAAACCTCAACACACAAAAAAAATTGCTTTAATTTTTACCTTTTTAACAACTTTATTTTTCCTTTTAAGAATTTTGAGCATTCCTATTTTTTTTTTTTTTTTTTCGGAAAATCTATATATTAATATGGAAACATGAAAATTTTCATGTGTTTTTAGCTTATTTTTAATAAAAGGAAGAGCTTACAACTTCGAAGGCTATTACAGTAATATCGTTCAAAAGATATGGTTAATGTGGTTTGAAGAAATATATGTACGTCTATATTCACATATGAGGCCAAGAACGCAGACAAAAGTACCTGTCTTAAGACAATACGAATATTGCTTTCACACAAACGCTTGAAGAATATTTCCTTTTCCCTTTCTCCCCCCTTTGGCAACAAGTTAAAAGATATTAAATTAAAATTGAGGTAAAACACAAAACTTGCAAAAGAAATTTTAAGAAATGAATATTGTAGCCATTGCTAAGGAACGCAACTTCATATTTTTAGAGTCGACAGTACTTAATCTTGCTGATAGCCGTAATTCATGTTATCTATGAGAAAGTTTGACTGCATAATTACTCATTACCTAATGTAATTTATTTTTATTCTGTTTTCACGTTCAAAAAATTTACAACTGTTAAATTAGTTCTCTTTTTTAAAAAATTGTTTCGTTTTGTTTTGTTTTAATTGTAGTTTTCAGTTCAAAAATGCGAATTTTCCCTTTGGCATTTTTCTCATATTTCTGCCACAAAATGAAACACAAAAAAATTAACAAATTCAATATTCCTTTCAGGAAACTTAAGTGGCAATGTATAGATTATTAGAGACCTCTTTCCACTCAGAAATGATACTAAGCTGAAAATTTTGTTTAGTATGTAACAATAAAATCTTGGAAAACAAAATCAGAATTTAAACAAACTAATATTAATGATTATTTAAAAATACATTAAAAAATAATGTAAATTTAGAACAATTAAAGCCATTTAATTTATAGAATTTGGTGCCTAAATTAAGTTTTTCTTAGCAATCTCTCTGAAGGACGAATTTTCTATGGCACGATGGGTTGCCCTCTTAAAAAAGTTTCCCTAGTTCATCTGTACATATTTAATTCTATGGAAAGAAAATAGTAACGTACATTGAGAGAAAGGCTCGGTGAACCATTCGCTCAATGTACGACAACCGCCAGGTTCCAAAATTGCAAGGAGTACTAACAAATTAAAGAGTGTTAATATTAATTACAGTATTATTAATAAAAATATCGCAGTGTATGTTTGCCTTGGCAAGAATTGGCCTTACACAGTACAATTACAATAGTTGCCAACATTTTAATTTATTTCGGAGCATTTTTAGCCCGGTCTTTATATCGCATCATTTTATTTTTAGAAAATATTTCAACAATATATACGATAATATAAGAAAGAATCACTCTTAAAAAAAGAAGTGGTATGAAATAAAGGCGGAGTTGAAAATGCTACGGAATAAATAAAATGTTGAAAACTTTGCACAGTACTATGTTAAATAGTCGTATAGTAATAAATTCTCTCTATATATAGTGTCCTCTAACCAGGATGGTTGGATGGTTGAGTTTAACGTCGCACTAGTGCTGCGCAGATGGGCAATTGGCGACGGTCTGGGACACACCCCTAGAGGTGGTCCGGAGACATGCCATCACAATTTTGATCCTCCACGGAAGGGATGTCTCTTCCGCTTCGGTGATCCCCCAGAGGTATAATTTTTGATGGGAACATGGAGGACATTGCGGCCACGACAGATTTTACGTGCACCAGCCACCATTAGTGTACACGACGGTCTTTGGCCGGCTCGAGTACCGAACAGAGAGATAACAAAGATTATTATAAGAATTATGAAAGTTTCTGTCATTTCTATAAAAGTTTTGAGGAGTATTTTGATTGAAGCGGCCATTTCGGGAATGATGAAAATTCGTATTACGCCTTGGCTGTGGCAATGAACGACCTTGTTGCGGTCGGGTAAAATTTCGATTTTGAGGGAGAAAAGTTATTTTCAGCTAGTACATTTTCCCGCCGGCGATTAAAGTTATTTTCAGATTTTGTAGTATGCCTCTCTTGGTACTTAGCCAAGGTTTGAAAAGGCCGTCATAAGATGTAACAGGTTTTACGTCTAAATAATCTTGAATGGGGATGGTGAAAAGAGGGGTGATGATATTCATCACTGCTGCAAAAGATAAATTCTAATTGTTTAACAATATCTAGCTTACGTAATAGAAAAGTGGGGGGTTTGTCGTAAAACGATATTTTCCTCGAGTAAAACCTTCCCGCCGCAGTTTGACGTGTTCGGCCACAGAAGCAAAGTTATTTTTTATTTTGAGCTTTAAAGCAGCATATGTGGGATTTTGACCCAAAGGAATAGCAGCGACATTGTCAAACCATAGTTTAGCATCTCCCTTTAGGAGATTAAATTTGTCAGCATCCTCAACTTTAGATAAATCAAAATATTCTTCTAAATCATCAAAAGATTGATTAACATTTCCTGAGCCAGTGAAATAAACCCTAGCCGGGAAAGGGAGGATATCGAGTAAACTTACACGCCAGTGTGAGGTCTGCACCCCGGCATCAGCTGCAGCAGACCCCATTTTAATCTTAATTTAAGAAAGTTGATGAGACTCTTAAATAAATGTAAATAAAAAAGAGTTTATTTAACTCGAAAATATTGGGGGATTTACCCGTCAAAAAACTCAGTCAGTAATCAGATAAATAAAGTAAAGAAATACAAAGTTGATTAAATCTGACACAGATAAATAAATTAAAGAAATACAAAGATTAAATCTGACACATGGAGAAATACTAAGTCAGTCGAAAAGCTTGTTGCTGCTCTCAAAGAAGTAACTCGTTGACTCTAAATCCCACAAAATGGACAGGAGATTCCTACCGCTCCACAACGTATCGCTCTAGGAATATATCACTACGAAGATCTAAATCACTCTTGAAAAACTATCTCTTAAAATGTACTCCACCAACATAACAAATTATCTCATAGTATCCACGCCACCACACAAAACAACACAAACCCTTACCACACTTCACTTATTTATCTATCTTGAAAACTGGTAACCTTCAACACTTCAATTCCCCTAACTTCAATAACCGATCGTATTCACCCATCCTACGCAAACTGCGTGAATATTACCTTCCTCTTAGCGACTCCGTGCCGGCGTAAAATCACCCCAACTTCAATCCATTGCGCCATCACTTTTGCTGGGGTAAAATCATCCCAACCGCAATCTATTGCGTCATCGGGTACTGGTACCAAACTTGTATTTTCAATCTCCAATCAACATTCCTTTAGCTAGAATCGCTCGACACCACTCCTGGAGGGGTGAGCGGCCCCTCCTTCCTCTTAATCCCTGTTAATCAACATTCCTTCACAAGTGGCTACATCCTTTTGTCTCAACTCTGGCGTTACGCTACGATTTTACTCTCCATATCGCTTACCTGCGGTGACCTGCAATTGGCTCAACCTCTTACTTTACAAGCCTCGTCTTTATACGTTTTCTAAAACACCAAATTATTTCAAATTCGTGATTAAATAACTGAAATTTTGTCGTCAACAGTCGAAATGGTAGGTGACATATGTTTATATATGCCAGCGTTCTATAAAGAGTCAAGCGAAATAAATAAATAAATAATCGTTTCTAAAAGTAAAGTATTGTTTCAGATAACGCCTGAGGGCGGGGCTTATTATTCTTTTGAAATGCCCTCAAAATTTCCCTCCTACAATGCTTTAATATTACAAAAATAAGTTAATTTGTATAGTAAACATCGAAACGTTACTTTGAAAACAATAAAAATCACACAAAATTACAAAATAAAATAAATAAATAAAATAAAATAAAACTTTTCCGGATTGGATTAAACTTGCATAAATTGGTCTGATAATGTATGTCTCGCATAACGCAATTTCCTATTCCACAGAACGAATACCCCGTGTCCACTGCACTCGAATTACGAATAATGAAAAGTATACGATCAGTATCTATATCTTTAAAAGTGATAAGATATATTACTTCGTTTTAAATTATTTTTTCATTGTAAATGTTACGCAGTGAATAGAATTAATCAAATATAAGTAATATTGCGCTTTTGTTTCAATAATAGATTTGGTAAGAAAAAAAAATAGTCCAACATTTTATTTACTATTAGAAATTACAATAATAATAATAATAATAATTAAATATTTTCTTGTGTTACATCTAGAGATGCAAGGCTTTCAAATCACCCGGTTTTTTTTCCTGGGAATTTAAGACAAAATTGGGAATTTTGAAAAGTCCCCAAAACTGGGAATTTTGAAATTATGAATATTTTCATAAGTTTTGTTAATTATTTAGCCTCTGATCTTTAAATTAACTTCAACTTTAATTCCTGCATAGATTTCCTTTTAGTTTCCCTTTCCAGTTAATTCGAGCATCTTCGATGTTTATTCCGAAAACGAAGAAAATAATTAATTATAATTAATGCGGTGCTAACACTAACAGTAAGTTTCTGTCATTATTCATTAATATTATTTTGTTATGTTCGTGAGATATCCTTTCCATTCTTAATGGGAATTAATAACATTTAATTTTTTTATTCATAATTGGTTTATCAAAGTACTGTGAAGCAATTAGAGAATTGGACTTAAGATTTCAGGGGGGAAAAAAACAACTAAATTCAAGTTTCATTAAACTTAAGTGACGTATTTAAGAAATTAGTTTGTTACCTGATAATTTTTAAATTGTTCTTCTTCTTTTTTTTTTTTTTTTTTTTTTTTTTATTACAATAAAGAGAAAAAAAAAAACAAGAAGAGTTCTTAAATTTAATATGTTTTAGGGAAATATATAAGTAATTCGAAAAATTTCTCCACTTATTGTGATAGAAACTTTTATATATTATATGTATAAAAATCAGTAAAACAATATGTATATAAATTTTTATCAATAAATTTTCATTGTAGGAAATTTAATATCAATTTTTTACGAACTCTAATAAGAAATATTGAAAATAACTTGTAAAAGAAACTATATCACTGCAGTAATTGCATAAAATCAGGGCCCGACTTAGACTGCCTCGAACCCCGGGGCAAGCTTATACTGGGGCCCCTTGCAGTGACATAAGAGGTCTTTAAGTTGCAAAATTTCTGCTTATGCCTGTTGAGGGCCCCTTCCAGAAGGGGGGCCCAGGGCAACTACTCCGCATGCCCTAGCGTTAATCAGGGCCTGCATAAAATGCCATCTCTTCTTTCTGAAAACCACTTCATTATTTTAAATAATTCTTTAGTTTTATAAAATAGAAATTCTTAACCCTTTACAGCGCACTACCCTTTAAAGTTGGAATTTCAACAAAAAAAAGTTGTAGGCTATCTACTTAGGTCTAAAGGAGTACACAGGTACAATTTTGTAAAGATAGTACTTACCGTTTTGAATCTGTGGATGTTCCATCAGCGGGAACACTGCGCCACTAGAGCTCTGAAAAGAGCGTCTAAGAGCATCGCAGTGAAGCGCGTAAATGAGTAGAAGATTTTGCATATGAATTAAAAAACACTGTATTATACCAGTATAGTAGATTTAGCATGACCCATGGTGCATCACGGGGAGGCCCGCTACTCTACACCCCATTCCCCTCCCCCCCCTCCAAAAAAAAAAAAATCTTGGTTATATGATTTTTTATGAAATAATTTGATATTTGCAGTTAGTATACATATATACAAGTCTTATGTGCAAAAATATTTACAATTAGTCTATTTTTTAGCTTCATGAAATTTTTAGAAGCACTTCACACTCTTTTGGTAGAAGTACAAACCAACATTGCAGGTTTTGCACATGAAAGTAGTTTTATCCGGTTTTATATATATATAAACAAACGCGACCTCGCAGCATCTGATAGCTTGACGTCGTTCCCTCCAAACAGAGGAAAACAGAGTACGTAAACACAGCTATCTTCTCTCATCATTGTTTTCGGTTGCATAATATGAAAAGCGCTAGTATCGCAGTGTTCCAGGAAATGGAACACCTTATTTTATTCAACGATTCCTCGTATGTTTCCTGTATAAAAAATTAAAAATAATATAGAATACATAATTTAGAGCACAGCCAACGATATAACAGAAATCTTTTTTCAAACAATATTTTTTGTATCACAAAAAAAAATATACAAAATTTCTTGTAAATATGAGGATTTAAAATAACGCGTCCCAGCTAAATATCATGGATTGCCTTGTGTAGTGATGCCATCTATGGATGAAAAGGAAAGTTCAAAGTAAAGAATAAACCTATTTTATGCACTTGCAATTGAATTTAACGGTTGGAGAAGCTAGCGAAGTTAGGTGTTTCATGTAGTGGAACACTGAACGGCAAAGGGTTAAAGAACTTTTCAAATCTTAATTATTTCTCTTCTCAAACTATTACAGGATTATTTATATTGCTTTCCTTAATTCTTCAGCTTGTATAATATGGAAATTGTATCCAACATTGCACCGATACATTTATCTTAAGTGCTAATTTAATAAAGAAAGCTTAAGTTTCTTTTCAAATTTTGATTTTGGCTGCAGTTCTGAAAAATTGAAAATAAAATGATAAATTAATGTTATAAGCTTAACAGTATATCAAAGTCCTTAAAATTGCCATTTGTATTTAGTAAACAACTTATTGTATGCTTTAGAGATTTCTAATTTGTTTTTTCCCCGCAAAATTTCCTAAGTTCCCAAAATTCCCAGTTTTCCCCCAAAACTCCCGGATTTTGTGCATCTCTAGTTACATCATGCGATAAAATTTAAATAACTTAAGGCTTACAAACCGTACAATAAACAAATACAAAAATATGAACATCAAGATTAAAACAGAAAATTTTCGGTAAAAAAAGGTCTAGCAGGATAAGGTAGGGTCAGCGGCCCCAGAAAGGCATTTTGAAAATGACTCGTGTGGTAACATCTGCGAGATATAAAACTACCATTGACACAAATTCAGCCTCTCATCTCGCTGCGTTCCGGAGATAATGGATCAAATAGACGCTAGAGGGGGTAATTTTTAAAATTGATTTTTATGAAAACTATTACAGCTACACTAATGAAACAAAAACTGTTCGTTAGACAAAATATTAGTCTACATTATATATTTTTTGTAGATTTTTTCTATCGTATTTACTATTAATAAAAAATGAAAATATTTTTTTTTTTCATGATTTTATTCCTAGTTCACGCAGAGGTACAATCACAGAAAAAATATATAATGTAGCTTACTATGTCTAGTAATACTACCAAAAAGTGCATAAATATAAAATGGGTGCAACACTTCCAAAAAAAAATAAAACTTCTTATGACCGTCTTAGGTACTAATGGCTTTACATTTATCTTTTGATTGAAATTTTTACTACTGTATTAAAAAGTAGTAACATGTTTATTACTAAAAAATATATTAGTTAGTAATTAAAAATATAAGTAAGACGTTGATTTTGATTTAAAGAGTTGAAAATTGTTTGTGGAACTACGTTTTTAAAGAACAAGACGCAACTTGTCGCTTTACAGCTAGTTGCGTGTGTATAATTTGTAGCATTTTGTTTATTCCTCAACCTATGGAAGCCTCTGCCCAAGCGCTAATTCAACGAGTTCACTGTTAAAATAGAGGTGACAGTCATCTGGCTCAGAGAAAAAGAATGATAAAATAGCGCAAATTATTGGATGTTTTCCAAATCACAAGCTGGCACACATCCAACATTTTGGACGCATCGTCGCTTGGTCGTTTTAAGGAATGTGGCTGCAGTATATCTATTATTCTTCTACCTCCACCAGTATATTAGCTCAACTTAAATAATCTTCTGCGTATTGTTTCAGAGTATTCTATAGAGTATTTCTATAGAAAACTATTTTATTGTGTTTTAGTGAGTAATTGTACACAAAATATATCTGGTAAATGTAAAAACTGTCGTAGATTTTTGCGTAAAGATTACAAGTATAGAAAAGTTTTAAAAACTGAAAATGAAGCTAAAACATACAGTGATTGTTTCAATAAGAATATCTCGGTAAGTGACGTAATATGCAACAAATGTCGTCTAAGATTTTATAAAAAGGCAGCCTCAACTTCAAAGCCTACCATGAGTTATTCCGAGACTGACAGTGATTCTACGATAGTCGAACCTGTAGATACAAACAATGATGATTTTGTGTGTCGCATAACTAGTCCTGAAGAGGATGATTATATTGAAATGCCTTTTCCACAATTAGTATCAACACATCGGTTCTGTATAATATGTCGAGTAGAAGTAAATCTACGAGTAATATCTCTTGAAACACGATGTGACATTTTCTCAAGAAAAATGGTTTTTATACCCAATGGTGATCGTTGCTGCAATGAACATATGATTGGTGATAGAATTTATGAAGATGACTTGTCCCGCTTATGCATTATTTCTAATACAAGTAAAATTTAAAAAATCAGAATTAGTTACTTTTATAAATGTACTTTCCCAAACATCTAATCTAACATTGTTCGATGGAATAGAAAATGGATTATCAGAAAATCAACTTAAATCCCTGACATGCTATACTTGGGAAAACATTATAGAGCTCAAACATATGCTACCTTCAATGAGAAATACAAAAACTCGGACTGTGACGCAAGCCTTAATCATTTTTCTTTTCAAATTAAGGACAAGAAATTCAAAGAAGACCATTGCTGCTGTTTTGGGTTTACAATATGAACAATACGTATCAGAATTTTTTGACGAGATCATGAAAGGTTTTGAGAGAGATATTTCACTAAAATATTTTAATTATGGTGCTATTACACGTCAAGATCTTATTTCTAACACCTCCAGTACAGGCAAGAAGTTATTAAATCTATCTGATAATGAACTTGTTATTATCTGCGATGGTACTTATGTACGACATCAAAAAAGTCAAAATAATTTTTCTCAAAGAAAATCTTTCTCTGGGCAGAAAAAAATTAATCTTTGCATACCTTTCACCATCTGCACTACAAATGGTTATATTATAGACTTTGCAGGACCTTTCTACGACACTCAAAATGATGCTTCAATACTTAAAATTGTTTTATAAGACTCTACTGGTTTACAGATATTACTATCACCAAATGATATTTTTATTGTAGATCATGGTTTTCGCGATTCATTTGATTTCCTACAAAGTAAAGTCTATACAGTATTTATGCCTGCTTTAAAAGGAAACAGAGCGCAACTAACAACGGAAGAGGCTAATGAATCAAGAAGAGTTACAAAATTGAGATGGGTTGTAGTAGCAGTTCATGGTGCAATAGCTCAAAAATATCGCCTTCTACACAATTCTTTGGATAACAAACTTATACGGAAGTTGAAAGTGCTTTATAAAATTGTTGGATTTCTACAAAACAAGTATGGCCAAAGATTAAATTATGAAGGCGATAAAAATGATGAGCTGCTTGAGTACATAGAGAGCAGAATGAGTGTTGTAAATACTCTTAGTGAAGAAGTCATTAAAAAAATTTGGAATCGTCGAAAGCCGGCTTTTCAGCAACTTAAATCTACTGAAATCCTAGATTTCCCTCAGTTAAATAAAGACCAGCTAACTATGTTTTTCACTGGCTCCTACCAACTCTCACAGGCTGTGTCTTATTTAGCGGAGATAATGGACGAAGAATGCAACATCACAGTACAGTTTGTTAAAACCACACCCAGCATATTAAAACTGGAAGTTAGATCAAGGCATGTGAACCGTAAAACTTATCATGTTTATATTGAATATGTACCAAACGGAACGACAATTGAAAGCATACGCCGATATTGCTGCAACTGTCCTAATGGTCTAAGAACAGTAGGATGTTGTTCTCAAATGACCGCAATTGTTTATTACTTGTCTTATGCCCGATATCTTTCCAGTATCTTATGTCCAGCACAAGTTTTATCTGATATATTTACATCAAAAGAGATTCACGCAGTTATTAATGAGGACAGTGATGAAGATTAATTATACTTTAATAATATATTTTGTATTACAATAAATAATATTTTCTTTGACTTAATTTTTAAATATTCAGCATATTTCTTTTTTAACGTGAATAATAACTGCAATTTAGAGCTTTCACAAAGTTGTACGTTCTTAATAAACATGTTACTGCTTTTTAATACAGTAATAAAAAGTTCAATCAAACGACAAATGTAAAGTCATTAGTACCTAAGACGGTCATAAGAAGTTTTAATTTTTTTTGGAAGTGTTGCACCCCATTTTATATTTATGCACTTTTTGGTAGTATTACTAGACATAGTAAGCTACATTATATATTTTTTCTGTGATTGTACCTCTGCGTGAACTAGAAATAAAATCATGAAAAAAAATATTTTCATTTTTTATTAATAGTAAATACGATAGAAAAAATCTACAAAAAATATATAATGTAGACTAATATTTTGTCTAACGAACAGTGTTTGTTTCATTAGTGTAGCTGTAATAGTTTTCATAAAAATCAATTTTAAAAATTACCCCCTCTAGCGTCTATTTGTTCCATTATCTCCAGAACGCAGCGAGATGAGAGGCTGAATTTGTGTCATTGGTAGTTTTATATCTCGCAGATGTTACCACACGAGTCATTTTCAAAATACCTTTCTGGGGCCGCTGATCCTATCTTATCCTGCTAGACCCTTTATAAAACGTATTAAATATTAATAAAAATAAACATTTATCGAGTATATATTGCTATTTCAAAGAGTGTGCCTCACCTTACCGCTTTTTCTAAAACATCACATTTAATTTGAGGTGCACAAACCATACATTATTCAGATTAAAAAAAAAAAAAAAAAAAAAAAAAAAAAAACAGGGTTAAAACAAAAATTTAGCGGGGAAAAACTAGGAAAAAGTATTTAATATATAAGAAGGAAAGCTCAGCATATCAAGATCGGATATGTCCTATCTTGTAAAGTAAACCATATCCTTACACCTTTTTCTAAAACTTTACATTATAAAACAAAATTATTTTACATATTCTCGATTAAATCATTTAAATTTTATCTTCAGCAATCGATATAGTAAGTGCTGTTGACGTTTATGCATACCAGCCTCACATATAGGGTCAAATACGAATATGCAAAATAGTTTTTTTTTTTTTTTTTTTTTTTTTTAATACTGTTATATATTAAGAGTTTGTTATTGTTTGTTAAGAATTTGTTAATATTGTTCTGTTTTTTTAATATTGTTAATATATTAAAGGATACAGAAGGCGGAGCTTGTTTTCTTTGGGAATTCTTACGCAATCTGTCGTCTGCATTGCGATAATTTTTACAAAAAAATAAATTAATTTGCATGATAAACATTGAAATGTTGCTTATAAAACAATAATAATAACATAAAAGTAAATTAAAATAATTTTCCGCCAGATTATATGCAGTTATTTAGTCATAGATGATACAAATGATAACATGTGATGGCTCCCTAACAGCAATAAAAAATGAAATGTCACTGTAACTCGAAAACTATTGATAGGAATAAGCTGTAAATTTGGAAACCTATATTTTGATGCCCCTTCTATTCGTGCAAAAATTAGCATAGGTCATAATTCCAGTGGCGGCTCGTGCATCGAAAATTGGTGAAGAGGCACACTGTATTTTACGCTGTATTCATTTATAGAATATAAATTTACATTTAAATAAATATTTTTAGTTAATTTGAGTTAAGACCATGCTTAATAAAAATTATGATTAAAAATAGTTAAATATTATTTTTGAGCTCTTCACCTATTTTCGGTTCACGAGCCACCACTGCATAATTCATAATTTTTTCGATTCATCATCATCATCATCAAAATTAATTTTTCAGAGTTCCTAGGAACGGCGTTTCTTCACCTCTAATAATAGTATGTAGATCTGAAAAATTCAAACCCATAGCCAAGGACCAGCAAAGCAGAACTCTGGTAACAATAAGACAGACAGGATTGCCACAGAGTAAAAGTTTACAAAAAAAAAATTGATAAATAATAATAAACATAAATGTAACTGAAGAGAAAAGAGTAAATAATTTAACTTAACAAAACAGAAGGAAATTAATAATAATAGTAAAAAATGTGGATAATATAAATAATATAGCGCAGTATATATGGCCAGGAAGGTCCTAGAGACCCTACCAATGTAAACAATAAAGCAGGAGAATTTTAAACGGGGTTAAAACCCTCTAGTAGATAGAGGGTGGCACGCACGAGGCCGTCTATGACTTGTTCTAGCGTCATAGTCGGAGATGTTGAAAATTTCTTCGTTGGGAACGGAGTATAAATTTTCAAAACAGTTTATAGCCCGAGTTTTAATAGTAGTTCTGTTTGTGTCAATATGAAGGTCATGATGAATAACAGAATTGCAACAATACCAAAGGGAATGCCGAATTGAGCGGAGGGTTTTATTTTAGACGATCTGTATTTTTTGAAGATTGGACTTAGCCGCCGAACCCCAGATCTGAGCATTATGAAGTAGAATTGGTCTAAGTACAGTTTTATACAGAAGTTTATTACTCATGCTATGCTCAAGTCTCTACCATAAAGGAGACAGGCAAGGTCATTCTTAGCTTTATAGTACTTCTGGACAGTATGGTCAATGTGCATACGCCAACGCCAAGTAAGCCTGCTGTTCAAATGAAGTCCAAGATGTTTGACTTATCTTATCTCTTCCGAAGTCGACAGGGGAGCCATAGAGGTTGAGAGGAGGAGGGAGATTTATATTGGGTAGTTATAACATTGCCTCGTACCTTTAAATTTGTAAGGGACATGGGTTACGTGAAAACCTAGGAATACTCTAATGTCATATACATGCTTAAACTGGTCATCGGGGAAGATGTCAGCCAAGTAAAGTGGCATTGGTACTTAGTCTAGAAATTTTTCAATTTGGGAAACCCGATGAACTTTAAAATTTAGATTGAGAAGTTCGTTTTTAACCTTCTCATTAGTGGTATCAGGGGGAATTCCCTTAAGTAGGACCTTCCTTGGCCGTTCAGTTTTCAGTTGCATACCAAAGAATTACAATTTATGGGTTGAGAGGTAGTTTTGGACTATTTTGTAGTGTTCTATTGTTTTAGGTTTTAACATTATGATGTCACTTTTGAAGATTTTTTTCGATTTCAGAATTTGTTATTTCGTCTAATTTTTTGGCGATTTCACACCAGTTTGTAACCGGCTTAAGATACAGTAGAACTTGGATAATTCGAAGTTGAAGGGACCAGAAAAAAATTCGAAATATCCAAAAATTCGAATTACATATATTATTTTGTCAAAAAGAAGAGATAAATTAAAAAAATAAAACTCTACGATCAAAGATTTAACACATAAACTGTATATCAAAGAATACTGCTACATTCACCCCCCCCCCCCTCCCAAATTAAATCAATATTTTTCAACGAGTTTAATTATTCAACACTTTTTAAAAAATAGTCAGGTATTTTTTATTGTTTCTTTAAGCACAATTTTTGTGTCATAGCATATGACTTCAACCTATCAATTGATACAAAAATAGAATCTTGTACATTAGACATGACTTTCAATGAAAAAAACCCTCAAATTTCATGCACATGGACCATATTTTCTGATGCACTAGGTAGGAAATACTCTTGTATTTCCATATCCTTTTTTTGAAAGACTGTTAAAAAAAATAATGCAACTTTAGCTGAGAAAAATCTCGGGAAGAAATTTTACTGTGATATTTTAAAGGTAATTGCGTGAAAAATTCGAATTATCCATGATTTTTTAACATTATTTTAGTACAAAATTCAAGGGACCGACTAAAAAATTCGAATTATCCAGAATTTCGAATTAAACAAGTTCGAATTATTCAAGTTTCACTGTATATAGACTCAGGCCTAGCTGGCTTCTTAGGTGCATTTTCAAGATCGGGGTTATTTATTTCTTCATTTTCGAGAGTTTCGTATTTATTGGAAATATCAATAGTTTGACTCAGATCGAATTTAGTTATTTTTACAGCTTTGCTGGGCAACCGGAAGCCATCAGCATCGCAATTTGATGAACTAGGTCTGTTACATTTCTTATTAGTAAGAATGTTGGTATTACTACCAAATATATTTACGCTATCGGTAGTATTAGACTTATTGCAATGATTATTAACAGTAACAGAGTTACTATCAGAAGAAGTAATAAATTCCAGAATATATTTGCTAGAATTTGTAATTATGTTGATGTATTGCTGGTCCAAGAAAGTAGAATCAAATTTATCAGTCCACATACCTGAGAGGTGATCTTCTAATCTGATTTGATGTCTCTGAGAGCAGGGATTTAGTATTATGCCAGCTTCTTTCATTGTAGCTGCAAAAAGGTTCATCGTTGAGGAACGAAGAGTAGGTGCAGTGTCATTATAATATTGCAAAAATTCATCTATCCTTCTGAGGGAAGGCGGGAAGATGGTTGGCCATGGTCTAATGGACGTTGTCTCATTAGATTGAGATAAAGTGGGAAAAGTTTCCATGCTACAGTCGGCAGCAAAAGTATCTGAGCACTAGCAAAAAATAATTCCGATATAAAAAAGTACACTTAATACTGTTTTTTTAAATGAGTCCTTGTTGAATGATGTTCTTAGACTGATTAAGACACAGGACTCGACAAGGATTTATCTAATAAAGCAGTATTAAGTGTACTTATTTTCCGACAGGGATTATTGCTAGTGCTTGGATCCTTTTGCTGCCGACTACCCATAGTTAGAGATGTGAGCGGGGAAAAAACCCGGGTTTAAACCAGGGAATAAACCCGGTATTTTGGGAAGGGAATTTTGAAAGTTTCCAAAACAAGGGAATTTTGAAAGTTTTCACAAGTTGCGAATTTATCTTTTTTTTTTTTTTTTTTCCCTTAGATTAGAGATGTTTTAAGGCATTTCAAAATGTTATCTCATATTCAGATGTTTTTTATGATCTTTCAATTTTTAAATAGTGCTTTTAACGTTTACAAATTTAAAAAGTACAAGTTTCAAATTTCATTAACTAACAGACTTATTTTCTGTTTATATTTTAGTTCTGACTGTATACACACTGAGATCAATACAACACCTTTTTTCTTTTCTTTTTTTTTTTTTTTTTTTTTTTTTAATCGCAATCGCATGTTTGAGATGTATGTCTTTAACATTTTATTTCAAAAATAAAACAAAAATGCTTCAAAATATTCTGCATTTACTAAAACAATCAATAATATTACACTGGGAAATATTATTTCAATTAAAATTCCAATATTAATATGCAAAAAGTAAAGAAAGAAAGAAATAACAGCCAAATTATTAATTATTAGCTACTGAATATTTTATGTATTGATTTAATGCATTAAAAATTATTGCTTGAATTCTTAATAACTGAAGAACTCATGTTCTATTTTGTTCCCCGTGCTGTTTGAGTGATTATAACAAAATTTCATCAACTAATGAGAAATTTTGTTCGATTAATTATAATAAAATTTAATAATTTTAAAGTATTCTTACCATAATTTAATTTCATTGTAATTTTTTTATAACATATTTTATTATGGTATTCATTAAAAAAAAAAAAAAAAGAAAAAGAAAAAAGAAAATTTTTTAAAGTTATTTAAATAGGCAGACAAAATTTCATCATTTATTATTGTCAATAACGTAAACATTTATTTTTTTACAATTTTCTGTAAAATAATCACATAATAGTTGATATCACTTTTATTTAAGCAAATAGAATAAAAATGATATTGAAACAAGTTATTTGGTACACCTAAAAGAAGTGAAGTTAAATCTAAACATTGAATATTAGTTTCTTCCCATCAAAGTTTCCAAAGTTCCCAAAATTCCCGGTTTAAACCCGAAAATTCCCATGTTTATTCCCCAGAAGCAAAATTCCCGGGTTTTTTACATCTCTACCCATAGTGACAAAAGTTTTTCACAAAATGTCAATAAGCAATGGAAAAAACTCAGAAAAATGAATTGGTCACAATAGAAGTCTTTGACCAATCAACATTCAGAAGGTCACAAGTGGGCTGGGCCACCGACTCAGAGCCGGAACTCACACAAGCACAAAGTACAGCGTTTAGAATAAACAGTGTGCAAATCGCCTATAACCGTAATGTTAAAATAATGCTACAAAAATTAAGCTTCCCCAGATGTCGCTGTGATCGAAGCTTTTCCTCAAATCGAAGACCTGATTGACTTTTCCCAGTTTCGTCAGCTCAATTACGTGATCTAAGCTAGAGCCCCTAAATAAAATAATAGGCCGGCGCATCACCGCCATTTTTTTGCCTCCGAAGAGGACAGCATTCCCGCTTGGCGTCCTTATCGCTTCCCTAATGATTTAAAGAAATCTTGATCTGAAGCTAATCCGTTAAGATAAGAGCAATACGCAACAATAATATTTCTAAAAACACATTTTTTTCACAGTACATTCTCAGGATGTCCTTTTATTCTGAGGATATCCTATGGATGCACTGGGGAAAGATGTGTTGTTAGGGCGGTTTCTGTTTCTTTTACAAAATGTCGCCAAAACTCAAATACACAGTAATAGAAGGTCTATAGACACTTTATATCCACTTCATGAATGTTTATCGCTAAACAAATTTCCATATCATAGTTTGCTTAGCTAAAATTATGAAATATAATAAC
Organism: Salticus scenicus; assembly: GCA_963930645.1. Lineage (NCBI taxonomy): Eukaryota > Metazoa > Arthropoda > Arachnida > Araneae > Salticidae > Salticus > Salticus scenicus. The sequence goes on along the minus strand of OZ005651.1, from coordinate 135,835,653 downwards.
ACAGGTTACTCTAAAGCAACGTAAGACGATAAAAAAAAATATTTGTCGTTTGTTTATCAGAGAAACGCGCTGGGTACATGTGGCAACCCTAAGGCAACAAAATGCCTGATGCGCCAGCTCGTATATATAGGAGCCTTAATCTAAGCCCATAATTAACCAATAGGGAGTCCCGGTTTTGATGACGTGACACTAGCTTCGATTACAATGACATTTGGTGGTGGTGACAGGCTTAATTTTTTAGTACAATTTTATTTGCCGCTTTCCACACTGTTTATTCTAGACCACAGATTATCATACAGATAGGACAGTGAAGCTAAAACGCGAACCGGAAATATAGTAGCACCACTAGTGTCAACAGAGGGGAACTACATGTGTTAAGTCTACATGAATAGCATCTTTGATCGAAAATTGTTTTTCTATTTCGCGAGTAGTTAGTAGCAGGTTAGTATGGGAAGTTTTCTTTTTCTTCACTTTCTATTGTTTTTGAATTCACAAAATTATCCTCAAAACATTCACAGCTATTTTTCTAAGAAATAAAAGTTATTTTTTATAATGTTTAAAAATATGCTTTGTGAAACATATTCATATTCAAGAACAAATTAAAATTACAAACTGTAATTCTGAAATAGCAGTATGAAATCATTAAATATTTAACGTTGCTTGGTTTAAATAATACAAAATGCCTTAAAATGAAAAAAAAAAAAATGTTTTTATTTTATGTATATTTTCTTAATATTTAGCACTTGCTTCTTAAAATAAATTGCTTTTGACAATCAAGTTTGTAAACAATAATAAAGTTGACAACGAAAACGTATGTGCAGTTTTCTTTCCTTCACATTTTCTACTACTTTTAAATTTACAAAATCATAACATTCACAGCTATTTTCTAAGAGAAAAAACTAATTTTTATTACGTTTGAAAATAAATTTTTCCAAACACATTCGTGTTCAAGAGTACAAATAAATATAACAAATTGTGATGCTGAAATAGCAGTATGGTATGAAATCTTAAATATTTAACATTGCTTGGTGTAAATAATACAAAATGCTTTAAAATGAAAAAAAAATATTTCTGGTTTATGTATATTTTCGAAATTTATTTGCTTAATATTTAGTACTTGCTTCTTAAAATAAATTGCTTTCGACAATCAAATTCGTAAACAATAACAAAGTCCAAACGTAAACATCAATAAATGGTTAGTCGGTTGGATGTTGGGTTTAAAGTTGCACTAATATTACGATATGAACATAGATACAATAAAAATAAGACGAGCGATTGCGTAAGCTGGAGAGCTCGAGAAACTTACAGCCGTTGACAATAAGGTCGTTGCAGTCAACTTCCGGTTACAGAAGAATATACGGGAGTGTCCTATCTGTATAATAATCTGTGTTCTAGACGCTCCTATATATACGAGCTGGCGCATCAGGCATTTTGTTGCCTTAGGGTTGCCACATGTACCCAGCATGTTTCTCTGATAAACAAACGACAAACATTTTTTTTTTTTTTTTTTTTTTTTTTTTTTATCGTCTTACATTACTTTAGAGTAACTTGTTTTATTATATTTCATAATTTTAGCTAAGTAAACTATGATATGGAAGTTTGTTTAGCGATAAACTGCTATAATCATTCAAGAAGTGAATATAAAGTGTTCACAGACCTTCTATTATTGTGTATTTGAATTTTGGCGACATTTTGTAAAAGAAACAGAAACCGCCCTAAAAACACATCTTACCCCAATACATCCATAGGATATCCTCAGAATAAAATGACATCCTGAGAATGTACTGTGAAAAAAATGTGTTATTAGGAATATTATTGTTGCTTATTGCTCATATCTTGACCGGATTAGCTTCAGATCAAGATTTCTTAAAATCATTAGGGAAGCGATAAGGACGCCAAACGGGAATGCTGCCCTTTTCGGAGGCAAAAAAAATAGCGGTGATGCGCCGGCCTATTATTTTATTTAAGGGGCTCTACAAAGGATGACAACAGTGAACTACATAATACCTGTGAAACAAGGTAAATAATCCAAATTTTACAAAAAAAAAATTTTAATCAAAAATATGCATGAAATATGTTTGGGTCACTAAATTTACGTATTCAAAAATTAACGTAGGTCATAAATCCTAATTTTTTCGATTATGAATTTATTAATAATTTTCATAATTCAAAAAATGCTTTTGAATCAAAAATATGCATGGAATATGTTTGGGTACTTCATTCTAACGCATAAAAAAAAAAAAAAAAAAAAAATGAACATGATAATTTTTTCGGAAAGATATCAATTAATATTTGTCATATTCATTTAAAATTATCATCCCCATATTTTGATAGCTTATAACTCTATGAAAAATTGAGCGACATGTATTAGTTGTACCATCTTCTGAGATGATTTGATCCAAATAATAATAATAATAATAATAAATACCAAAAATAGGAGTTACCATTAAAACGACCAAATTTTTTAATCATCGCAGCGTCCTCAAATTGAAGGTCCATTCGAGGACGCGAATTTGGAAAATGCCTACTCCTCAGAACCTTGGCGAAAAAACATAATCGGGCTTTGGCGAGCACGAGTCATGATGATAGACGGTAGGGTTGCTCGCATGTCTGATGACATTGACAAGCGGACGTCGGAATTCGTATTAGCAATAACAATAAAAATTTGTTCAATAATTTTAAATAAATTTTAGGTGCTTTTGTCTGCTGAATTAGATACTTTGAAGTATGATTTAAAACATTCATTTTGTAATTGAATAGCTATTTTTATTTTCTAAATAAGTTTCGAAACGTTCATAGCTAATTGGAAACATCCTACATGTAAACAAATTGTCGTGTTCTAGATAAACTTGAAAAGAGATTGACATATATTTATTTTATATTTTGCCTATGTATGAGTTATTATTTCACATATGCATTTAAGTGAATTAGTAATTAATAATGCTGGAATCCAAATGTTTATTTTGTGTGTGTGTGAAGAACTTATTGCAAGGTATGTTCACAACATTCAATGGTTTTATAATTATTAGTTTAATGTCTGTAAGTTGTATAAGTGCCTAGAATTAACATTTCTTTTATTTTTTTTAATTAAAAGATAATATTTTGTAACATTGAAATATTAGTATCCAGGGACCGATTTACTCAGTTGGAGGCCCAGGGCACTCATGTTCAATGGGCCCCTTTTCCTCGTACTTTAATATTACAACAAACAAAAGAAACCGCATATTTTTGATTCACGTGTCTAAAAAGTTTCTCCACTTTTCATTTTATTGGTAAGATTTAACTAGATCCGATGCTTGTCTATCAGATCAACGTACATTGAACCTGCGTATCTGCACTGCGGTGCGTGCCTCGGATTTAATTAGCTTTAGTAAGACTTTGGAATGTAGTATCGGTAGTATGCAGTTGTATTTGCGTTTAGCAAAAATATTGCAATTTTTTCAATGAACTGACAGTTTCCTTGAAAGATTATACCGCTGATTTATATTACAGCGCATTAATACCTCCATCTATCAATGAAAAAACAAAAAAGCAATGATCATATTATAGCAAAATTTGGAATTTTTTTCATTTTAACTATTTTTTAAATGTATGATTGAATTTCTTGGAAACCCCCTTCAGTGAGAGGGCCCAGGGCACATGCCCTGAATGCCCTGCCTTAAATCAGGCACTGTTAGTATCTGATATTATATCCTGATGACTCATCTTATATCAGGTAATTTGTTTAGACATTTGAAAACAAATTTGACTTAAAATTATGATGTAATTGTGATCATTCTCCTTTTAATTAGTATATTAGTTAGATGTTTATTTTGTTAAATATCACCATTTGAAATGAAATTGGTCGAACTGATGATAACATGTAATTATCAGTTCAATCATTTTTATAATGATAATATCGATGAATATATTTATTACACACTACATTTTGAATATTATAGTGAGATATATTTACATAGAATAGATTGCATTATGTAGACTGCTGAAACAGTTGAAAAGCTCAAAATTATAAATAATCACAGTTTAAAGAAGATCGAAGAGAAATAAAGGAACAGTGTTTCTTGGAAAGTTCTCTAGTTATGAAGTTTATCCTATGCCAGCTGGACCATAGCTTCAGTGCACAAAATTGATTTTGTGCCTGTGGACGTGGGCTTGCTAGCGATTTTTATTAATATCGACATCAGATAGAAGAAGAAAGAAGAGGATGAGCTTATTGAAGACACGGTTTCTTGTGACATGCTGTAAATAAATCTAAAAATAGATCAGCATTGAAATTGGACATTTGATTTTCTTGTATCCTTTTCAGTTGTTTCCAATTCGAACTTTTGTATGCTTTTTAATTTTATCGTGTTTGTTTATAAAAATTTTGTTATAGTTCATTTATTTTATTTATTTATTTATTATTATTATTTTTTTTTTTTGTAGGTAGAGTAAGTGCACCAGTGATTCACACTTTTAGAGCAATCTCTGATGTTTTTAATGTTTTAGTCATCAGAAAATATTTTCAGAAATCTTAAGTTAGTACATATGGCATGAAAGACATTCAGAACCACATATATGTTAAAATATATACATTTTATAAAAATTATTTTTTTTATAAATTTTTATTTGACACCCACTCAATGTTCCAGTAATTGACACTGCCAGTTTTTCATTTTATCAGTCATTGGACCCCTATGTTTCATTGTTTGACACTGCTAGTTATTCATTTTATCAGTTATTAGCACCCTATGCTCCAGTGTTTGACAAAAAATGTTAAAATTTTTATACGTAAAATATGATTTTATTATTTTTCTTATTTATTAATTATTTCGGGATAGATGTCAATTAGTAGAGCATGCCAATCACTGGAGCACCTACCCTATAGCTTTATCTGACGAATTTGAAATAAGCAATTTCAGTGTATAAATCTATAGTTCCAAAAAATTGCACATTATCCTTAAATATTAAAATATGTATTTATATAGTTACTGTTTAAAAAAGACCGAAGAAGAAAAGAAAGAGCAGTTTTCCTCAGAAAGTTCTCCATTTGTGAAGTCTTTGCATCCTACGCCAGCTGGAACATATCTATAGTGCACAAAATTGTTTTCGTGCCTGTAGATGTGGGCTCAGTGGCGTAGCGTAGGGGGGGCAAAGGGGGCGCCTGCCCCGGGCGGCACTTCGCTGGGGGCGGCAAATTTTGATATCAGTCGAGTTTTTATCGGCTCAAATTTTTAATTTATAAAATTTTTAATCTGGTTTTTTTTTTTTTTTTTTTCCAAAATTTTTCCGCTTGCTCTTGTGTTAAAAAGAAAACAAAAAAAGCGTATGTGTGTGTTTGTGTGTGTGTGTGGGGGGGGGGGGACTAAAACAATTCACTGAGACAAAAAATTGTAAAGAAACATCGATGGCTGTACAATTAATCTATTGAAGACATCTTTCCTCTCTTTTTTCTTAGTATTATTTAGGGAGGAAAATAATCAATAAGCAGTTCTCCTATCTCCATTTCCAATCCACCCACCCATCCCACCCCATATACACGTGACGCAATCATAGAAAGCAATATATATATATATATATATTAATTTTTAATGCATATTCGTCTTTCTGGTTGCGTATTTACAGAACATACATTGTTTCGGAACCACCTTGGCGATCTTTTCTTTTGGCATCGATAAAATCGCACCATGGTGTCTCGCGAATGACAACGCAGTTGACCTCAAAGCATTAAAGATGGGCGTGTTCAATTAAAAGACGTTGATTTGCCAGACAGATGCATTATTGTTAAAACAGATGATGATTCTTCAGAAAATTAAAGACATTCTTTATACACATAGACAAATATACTACTTATTATTTAAAAAATGGATTTATTACTATATCTTCTATAAAAATGGATTTATTACTGCATATATAAGAAGAAAGTATAAGATTCAGAAAAAATTTTGATTTGTGGTTTTCGATGAATTTACACGTTTTGAGATTTCCTTGCATTTCAATTAACTACTTATTTTTTATAAAAAGGGTTTTTTTCTAAATTCTGCGTACAGGGGCTGTCCATAAATGATGTCACACTTTTTTTCAAAATTTTGGACCCCCCCCCCCTTTGTCACAAAGTATCACGTTTCAATAAACCCCCCCCCCCTTGTCACATCTCACGGAACATGACATACATCAATAATTACTTGAAGTTCAGAAACAAAATATTAGACTAGAGATCATATTTCAAATTTTATTTTTAAATGTTGACTATGGATCTTAATGACATCTGTAAATATAACCATAATAATGATACGTGTAGTTATTTTGTATTTGTATGAACTAAGAGTAAGGTTTACAAAAAAAAAATCCAAATTAATATAGAACAGTTGTAAAGTATTCATAGAAAACAGCAATTGAAAACAGTAGTATTTTGGAAAACTGAATAAAATTTAATATACAGTCGTACCTCCATTTAACAAAGTCGCCAAATCCAGGAAAATAGTTCATTTTATGGAAAATGTATTAAAGATTCACATTTTATAATGCTTTAAACTATTCAAAGACAAATCTGTAATTCATAAGCACTAAATATTATATGAAAAATATATTGAATTAAAGTGAAGATATATTGTTGGACATTTCAAGAGTGTGAGAAGGTAAGATTTTCTTCTAAGTAAAGATTTTCTATTGCTATCATATACTAAAAAGTAAAAACATACTCTGAATGCTTTTTTCTGAAAGAAAATAATGTATGAGAGGAGGGGGGAATCACAGGATAAAGTTACATTTCCCGAATAAAAAAATATCTTTAATCTTTGATAATTTTGAAATAACTTCAAAATTTCATCTGCTGAATATAAATGTTTGTATTTTAACTGAAATATGTGATGTCACACTTTTTGTTACCCCCCTCCCCTCCCTTGTCACAAACTGTCACAATTTCATGAACCCCCTCCCCCCCCCCCCCTCCAAGCGTGACATCATTTATGGACGGCCCCACATAAGAAAAAAGTAGAAGATACGGAAAAAAATTCAATTTCCGGTTTTCACTGAATTTACACGTTTTGAGAATTCCTTGCATTTCAATTAACTAAAATTGACTACTTATTAAAAAAAAAAAAAAATGATTTATTATTCTATCTTTTGCCTATATAAGAAGAAAGTATAAGATAAAAAATATAAAAAAATGTTTTCCGGTTTTTGATGAATTTACACGTTTTGAGATTTCCTTACATTTCAATTAACTGAAATTGACTACTTATTTTTATAAAAGTGGATTTATTACTAGATTCTGCATATCTAAGAAAAAAGTAGAAGATAAGGAGAAAATTCAATTTCCGGTTTTTGCTGAATTTACACGTTTTGAGATTTCTTTGCATTTCAACTAACTGAAATTGACTACTTATTTAAAAATATATATATATATATATATATATTTATTATTCTATCTTCTGCATATATAAGAAGAAAGTATAAGATTAAAAAAAAAAAAGATTTCCGGTTTTCTATGAATTTACACGTTTTGAGATTTCCTTGCATTTCAATTAACTAAAATTGACTACTTATTTTTTATAAAAATGGATTTATTACTAGATTTTGCATGTATAAGAAAAAAGTAGAAGATACGGAAAAAAATTCAATTTCCAGTTTTCGCTGAATTTACACGTTTTGAGAATTCCTTGCATTTCAATTAACTAAAATTGACTACTTATTTAAAAAAAAAAAAAAAAAAAAGGATTTATTATTCTATTTTTTGCCTATATAAGAAGAAAGTGTAAGATTAAAAAAAAAAAAAAAATTCCAGTTTTTAAACATTTTACATTTTAGAAAAAAATATCGCAAATCCGTAAATTTCTAATTTAATAACCCTGGTAGTGGGCCAGTTGGTAAAGCTCGGTACAGTTTAGAACACCGAAAGCGAAGCAGCACTGATCGCGGTTTGTTCTTCGGAGGGGGGTTGCCTCTGTACTGGTCTACGAAAGAGGCCGAGGGTGAGACGACATCTGGTTCTTGTTAAACTAAGCTGCACCGTCAAGTGCTGGACTTCCAGCGTAGGTCATCGGCTATTAAAACGCGAATGCTATCCCTCCGTTGAGAATCAAAATCGTGATGCCATGTCTCCGGACCGTCACCAATAGCCCAATGTTCAGTCTAGTGCGACGTTAATGAATCAACCAATCTAATTTAACATTTTATCCGCTTTGGGAAATTTTATAATTATAATAGTCGTATTTTCTCTGGTTGTAGAAAGGGGGCGGCATCTGCCCCCAGGCGGCAGAAACCTATGCTACGCCGCTGTGTGGGCTTGCTAGCTCATTTCATTAACACTGATGTCAGATGGAAGAAAAGGGAGGAAAAGCTTATTGAAGAAAGAAAGTTCATCATGACATGCAGTAAATTAATCTTTTCTTAAAATAGATAAACATTTATCATTTAATTTTCTTGCATTCTTTTGAATTGTTCGCCATTTGAACTTTTGTATGTTTTTTAATTTTATGGTGTTATTTATTTTGCTATTACTTAATTTTTATGGTAATATTCAATTGTTTCATTCAAATTGAACATAGTTTGATCAATTAGCAACAATTCAGCTTTAGTCCAAAGAAAAAACACATTTTTCATTAATTGGCAACTTTTCGCTTACACTCCCTGACTCAGAATTTTACATATTACATATAAATTTAATAAGATAAAATTTTTATAAATGCTCCATGCAAAATAATTTTTAATTCTTCTGCTGAGATCTTAATCATGAGAGACTTGGAGATTTAATCACCACACACCCAAAATTTTACAAATTTCATGAAAATTTTTAAGTTATACTTCATTTTTAACAAATTGTTTTTGAAGACTTAGCCTCATCTAGTAAATTTAAAAATTACAATTTAAGTATAAGATTATTATTACCGCCAAGAGAGAAAGAAAAAAAAGCATAGCATCCTAAAATGTTTAAAAAGTGAAATATTTGTGGCTGCAGCTATGGGTCTGCTAGCATATTTCACAAATATCATGAAACAGAAGAGAAAATAAGAAAGAACTGGCGTTTTAAAGTAATAAGTACACAACTTTGAATAAACACCATAAGATGCTATAAATTCACAATAATTGTTTTGGATCGACAGAATACATGACCCTTCATCAGGCGAACAAAGGAAGCACGAGTGCTGCAAGCAAAGTGGCAACACACGCTGCCGCTTTGATATCAGCATTTGTGCTTACCGGCAGTGACATGATCTAATTAAAGAGAAAGCAAGAGACAGAAGAAAACATCCACTACCGATGGCATGGACCACGAGAAAGTAAGCTGATGAAGGAGGAAACCCCCTCACAAAAGCAGCTATTCAGACTTGTATTCATAATGCTGTAATGTAAGGTACAAAATTCTTTACAAAAATTTTCAGCAAATCGCTAAAATTGATACCAAGATCAACATTTGCGTCGGCTACAAACTTGGCAGCCTGACGAGATTAGTAATCGAATTTGGTGACAAATATTGCTTCAGGAAAGCCAGAATTTGTAAACCTTTTCTCAATTTTAACAGAATTATTTGTTTTGGTAAAATGTATCATTTCTCACCACTAATTTTTGCCTACAAGAATAAAAGTAGGCAATTTATACTGAAATGATTTTCATTGAACACTAAGCTGTGTTTAATATTTAAACTTAAAAACTTGTTCACATACCATAAAATTAATAAAACCACTACCAGTTTCAAAAGGACATAGTCTTTCTTCTTCAGGTGCAAAGCACTTGCTATTTATTACCTTGGAGAAAAAAGCAAGACTGGTGGTTTTTGTACCTGAAGAAGAAAGGCCATGTCTTTTCGAAACTGGTAATGCTTTCATAATTTTATGGTGTATGAAAAAGTTTTTTAAATTTAAATATTCATTGTGCACCATTTTTTTTTTTTTTTTGTACTGTCTAAGCTGAGTATTTGCCAATGGTATTTTCTGCAATAAGCCATAGAAAATTACTGAAAAATTTACAATTGGTGGTATATATAATCTTATCATCAAGTCTGTTGTGGTTGGAGCAGCTTTTTTTTTTTTTTTTTTTTTTGCTCGTTTTCAGGAATGTTCATGGACTAGAACCTGCCTGTTTATTTACAAATGAATTACCTCACACAAAAATATCAATGTTTCCATAACCATATGTATATTCCAATAGATGTATAAGGAAGTCGTGGTGTCCACGTCAGATTCTTTTTTTCTTTTTTTATGCTAGCTAAGCAAGCATACATGTATGGTACCGTGACCACTGCTATACAGATTTTCATGCAAAATGTGTAAGTTGTATCCAGTGATGTTTTTTTCTCTTTTGGTTTTAATGGTTGCAAAGTGAGTTCACATGCATGGAAGTGATCTCTACTATACAGATTTCTATGCATAGTAAAATAGCTCAATTTTAAATATTTGTTTTATTAATTTTAAAAATAGGCTTCGATATTAAGGAAGTATTAATAAAAAATATGTACAACTGTATTAAAATATAGCTATAATTTGTATAGACGTGTATACATTGTATATACACGTTTGTATATACGTGTAACATCGTTAAGGCAATTAATTCGTCATTTAATAAAGATTTTCTTTTTCAAGTTTAAATTATTAAAATAAATATGGCTGCAATATTGACAAGTAAGTTATACTTGGGTGCCTTGATAGAAAGAATGACAACATACGAAGGACTGTCATTGGCCAAAATTTCTATTTTACCAAATCTATGGGAAAAAAAAAAAAAATATATATATATATATATATATATCAGGTGTACTTTGAAAATTAAGTGAATGACAGTAAATTTTACACTTTAATTTTTTTTTTTTTTTAATAGGAAAATGTATTTTTTATTACTAAGTACAAAACTTTGAATAAACACCATAGAAGCAAACACTCGCAACAATTGTTTCAGGTAAAAAAAACAAACCCTTCATCAGGCAAAAAAAGTACATACGAGTGCTGTAAAAGAAGCGACAACACATAGTTGCAGGTTGCACTGTGTTGCCGCTTTGTTACAGCACTCGTGCCTACTTTATTCACTTGATGAAGGGCTAGGTTTTCTTTTGACCCGAAACAACTGTTGGAAATTCTTGCTTTTATGGTGTTTATTCAAAGTTTTGTGATTATTACTTTTAAACGCCAGTTCTTTGATGCTCTTTTATAATGTACTAGCAAGCTTTGCCTGCTTCGCTGGTCATTATATTGAAATGAATTTTCAAAACGCTATACCATTAATAATTTTAAAAAATCATTGAAATCAGTCAAAATCTAAGTTAAAGTTCTCGCTATCTTCGGTAAAGGTTTTTCCACTTGCCACACTTCACAAAATCTCTTTATAGTACATGTTGCATACACATACCTAACCAACACATTAAAAATCAGGATCCTGAGATTATTTGAAGCAGCACTATATTTTAAAACGTGTTTTTACCCCCTCCCCACTCTTAAATGGAAGAAGGAGGAGGGAATTTTGCTAAATAATTTTATATTATGAGTTCGATATATAACTAACCCACACATCGAAAATCTCCTTCTTAACCTTTTGAGAGGGGCTCTTACGAAATCCTATGGTGAAGCGTGACAGGTGCTGTCACAGCCCCTTTCAAAAGATTAAGATAATTTACTGCAGAGTTACGCATGAAGAGTTACTGCAGAGTTTACCCCCATCCCTAAGGGGTGGTAGTGTGGAATTTCACAAAATCACTTTGTAGTGTGTGTGGAATATGCATAAGCAGTCCACACATCAAAAATTGCCATTCTAAGATTATTTGGAACAGAGTTACGCATGCAGACATAGTTTTTAATCTTCCCCCCCCCAACCCTCAAGAGGGGAGATGGCACGGCATTTCAAATAATCTCTTTGTAGTTTGTGTGTGTTGAATACACATAACCAATCAACATATCAAAAAATCACTTTCATGAGATAATTTCATAGGTGCTGTTTTTAATCTTTTAAATCAAAATTCACATTGGTATTTTTAAATGTAATATGTTATATATATTTTCGACGATTAGTATTACTAAAATCAGCTATAAAATTTTTCCAGTCTGAAGTCCCTGCCAAAAACAGTAGACTTGGTATCTATGTAATTTGAAGCAGTTACACTTTAAAAGGTGCTTTTGCCCTCTACTCAACACCCTTAAAGGGAGGAAAGGGGAAATTTAACAAAATACCTTCATAGTGTGTGTTGGAAACTCATAACCAGCCCGCACATAAAAAATCACCTAAGATAGTTCGGAGCAGATTTGCACTTGGAAATTTGTTTTCTCCTCTCCAACCCCCAAGGGGGATAATGTGGAATTTTACAAAATCTCTTTGTAGTATATATCTTGAGAACACATAATCAATCGACATGTTAAAAAATCCCTACCCTGAGATAATTTGGAGCAGAGTTACTCTTATAAACATATTTTTGCCTCCCTATCCACCTGCAAAGGAGGGAGGAAGAAATTGCGTAAAAATCCCTTTACAGTGCGTGTTGGGAAGGCATAAACAACCGACACATAAAATTAATCTTGCTGAGATAATTTGAAGCAAAGTTATGCTTGGAAACAGGTTTATCGCCCCCCCCCCTCCCCAATTGGGAACTTTCGCAAAATCCCGTTACAATAGGTGTCAGGCACACATAAATAAGCCACACACTAAAATTCGTGATTCTATATATTTCCCCGGACAAATTTAGTGCTAAAAGGGGGACTTCAATTTGCCCCCTCGTAACTCCTCCCCAAAATTGAAAATTGCAGAAAACCAATAATGATTTTTTGGAAATATTCTCAAGTTGACTCTTAGTGTTTTTCTATATCTTTGTGCTATTATTGGTAGAGTTTAACTCTCGTTTTCCCAAGATGGGATCACTTTGACCCCATTTTGAAGTGAAATTTAGTTAAGCCCGCCTCATTCAAGAAGTGCGCTAATTTGTCAGAGATAGCAAACATAACCAGTGGAATGTTGCAACTTCTAAATTGTACAAAAGGTGCTGTGCTGGTGATTTTCACCAAACATGCCAAGCGGCACCTGAAAGTGATTTTTCTGCAGTAACGCCTTGATGTTGGGAAAGCGAGGCTTAATTAAAAAATGCGTATTTTCTAAATTTGCCTCCAAAAATCATTTTTACCCCCTTAAAAATCTGGAATTCCAAAATTGCAGAAAATATTTTTTTTTTTGTACTCAAGTCTAGTCTCTCCCTCTGAAATTGTTTCACCGTGAAGCAATTTGGAGCAGAGTTATGTTTATAAAAATGTTTTTGCTCTCTGATTTTGCAAAATCCCGTCCCAGTGGTCATCAAGGTCCTAAAACCGACGTGCTCACCAAAATTTGCACCTGTATCTCCCATAGAATCGCCACGACTGTGTTGAGTCAGTAATCAGTGAGTTTACTCTTTTATATATATAGATTATTTATTGTTAGAATAAGTTATTTTGGTGGATACATCTCAAATACTTATATCAACATTTTTATTAGAGTATATCAGGTATACTTCGAAAATTAAGTGGATATCCTTAATTACTGTAAATTTTACTTTTTAATTTCATGTTTTCAGATAGCAAAATGTAGCCTTTAGAAGTTATTTTGAGGAATCCATCTAAATTATCACAGATATCAATGTTTTTCTTACAGTGAATTATGATTAAGCTTATAATGAATAACATATATTTCTAAATTAAGTATATTTTTATATTTCTTTTATTTCGTAACATTTTCATTAAAAATATTCATTTCATCATTATCATGCGATTATCAGGGGGAAAATAATATGCACATAAAATGATAAGCAACTAGTAAGTAATGCCAACTTCTAGTGCCAATCTTTGTAATGACAACACCATATGTGCTGAGAAAATGGCTGTGATACTATTTAATCACTTGTATATTAACTACATCAAAGTATCCTAAATTATATGACTAGTTGGCACAGTCTACTGCATCAACATAACTAAAAATTTCTCAATAATAAAAATTTAATTTTCAAATATCATTTTTTTTTGTCCCCATTCAAGTTGTAACAATATAAAAGGCTACAAAAAAGGCCTCTGAATGGAGAATTGTTTGCATGAAATTTTAAAAATGAAAGGTTATATATATTAAGATTATATAAATACTTTTAAATGTTTGGACATAGTTCATTTTTACTAAAGCAAGATTATTACTGAAATAAATTGAGTTAAAAATCATTTACATAAAAATAATTAGAAATTTCATTCAAAGGAAGAGATTATAATACATGCAATTAATCATATTATCAATGTAATCAATTTATACCTGCACAAACATTTGAATTAGTTCAATTTTTAGAAAGTGAGCCTTATTTATTAATCTAAATAAGTAAATAGAAGAAAATCAATGTGTTGCTATTTTAAAAATTAATTGAGCTTAATACATAAAACTGTGCATGCTATACTTAATTTCAGAGTTAGGCAAAGAAAAAAAAAATCTGCATTAATCAAAATTAAGATTACCTAACAAACATTTTACTTAATTACTTATGTTTGTAATTACTTAAGTACATCATTACTTTACCAAGGATTACAATTTTTTTTCCCTTAACGAAAATGAGACAGAAAGAAAGAATACTTCAGAAGAAATATGTAAAAGTATAAATTAATTTATTTGAATAAAAATAATTTATATTGAATGATAAAGTTAATAAATTAGTGGAGAAATTTATTATGATACGTTTACATATTGGTAAAAAAAGTTATTTGTAATAAATTTGTATTTTTATTTAGCACATTTTAAACATAAAAGAAAAAAAAAATGTCTTCTGTAAAATAATCGCTTTTCATTCAATTAAATGTGAAGAAAATTACTTTTTTTTTTATTAAACAAAATGTTTTATTTTTATACTATGATACGAATGCAAGTACGGTGGATGTGAATCGATGAATCATTCATTCTTGATTCATTCTGACAGGTTTGATTCAATCAATGATTAGTTTCCACATTTTCATATTTTTCCCTTAAAATATGCTGTGCGCCAAGAATTTTCTCGCCAAGGTTCTGAGGAGTAGGCATTTTCCAAATTCGCTTCGAGGACACAGTTAAATTTGGCTTTAATTTAAGGACTGTTTGAGGACAAATTTGTAAATTCGAAAACATTTGTCCTCAAATGATTTTCAAATTGCTGAGGACATAGATTAAAATTGGAGGACTGTCCTCATGATTCGAGGACGTTTGGTCACCTTAGTTACCATCTAAGAAAATGAAGTTGATGCCAGTTTTAATATGTAGACGACCCCCTAAACAAAATCCAACCATACCGTTATAAACTAGATGTTATTACAAATCGATCGGTACTAACCGCATGTTTCTACGAAAATTTAAAGCGAAATTAGTCTTGGAGGGGGTTCTTTTTCCGACTATACTATAACTACGCTGTAAGCAATTGGAGATTGTCTGTAATTCACCCCTAGGGATGATCTGGGGACATACAGTCACAATTTCGACTCTCTGTCAGTCTGCGAATTGTGAGTTCGATGGGAACTGGTGCAAGCGTTGATGGCCTACCTGGTGACATTCACTTTACGGCCAGTCTATGCATTGATGTCTCGCTATATGTATGAGCCCAGTAAAATAAAGTTTAGCTGCAGATAAGATCTATGTGTACAGTAAAAAGAACCGTTAAAATAAAAGTCTAAAAGTGATAAAAGTTCTCAGATCCCGAAGATCGTGAAAAGAGGGGTAGTAAAAATTTACAGAAAGACTGCCCCCCCTCCAAAAAAAAAAAAAAAAGCTATAAAAAGTCGCTTAAAAAGCGCTTTTAAGCGACCATACATTTTCTTTTCTTCTCTTTTTTTTTTTTTAATTCAATCTCTCTCTCTCTATATATATATATATTTATTTATTATTGTTAGGAAAGGACCGATATAAACTTTTAGTTATGATTTAGTAATCTGGCAACAGCTAGATATTGCTTTGTGTTTTGTTTTTGGAATAAAGTTGCTGTGTTATTAGCGTCCTTATGTTCTGGCGTATTCTTCTTTTGAGTTATTTTAGTAATGCGTCAATCTATGTTGAGAGTTAAATAATATGAGAGTTAAACTTTTTAGTCAGATACAAAGTATCTATTTTCTTCTGAGTTATTCGAATTCCAATGAAAGTTATTAGTTCGGGATTCAACATCTGGCGTCCGTTCGACAAGACAAAGACATCTGCAAGTAAGCTGGTTTAACTTTATTGTGTAATATGGATAAATTAAAAGCATCTCGTAAGCAGAATAGACGATTATTTACCATTGCGTGCAATGACTTTTGTGAAAGTGAAAATACAATACCTAATGATGAGAAAATTTCAAAGTTAAAATTAATAGAGTCAAAAGCTAAACTGATGCTAGCATGTGAATATGAATATAGAGAGGCTTTATTAGATTCTAAGGAAAAAGATGATCAAATCGATAAAGAAATTGATGAATCAGAATGTTATATTGATAAATGGAGAATTTTAGAAAATAAATTAAATGACCTTTTGAATGAGAAACAGGAAGTTTTAGTAGCCAATAGTTTTAATAATTCGCCAAATACTTTACTGCATTATCCGAAAATTAAACTGCCCTCTTTTGATGGTGATATAAAGAACTGGCTAGGCTTTTGGGGACAATTTCAAAAAAAAAATAAGGATCCAAATTTGGATAATCATGATAAATTTGCATATTTAGCACAAGCCATGGAGAAAAACTCGTCGGCTGAAGAATTAATAAAAAGTTTCCCGCCTGGTGGAGAAAGTTACGAGAAAGCTTTGAAGCAGTTACAGGTTCGCTATGTCAGGGATGAACTGCTGATAGAAGTCTACGTGCGAGATCTGCTGTCAATAATCATGTCAAGACAAAAGTCAGAGAAAATTGTTCTACGCAAGTTGTATGATCAATTAGAATCAAAATTAAGAGCTTTAGAGACTTTGGGAGTAACAAAAGATAAGTATGCTGCTATGCTTTATCCGCTTGTTGAATCCGCTATCCCTAATGAAACATTGCATTGCATGGGAGAGATTTAGATCTGCTAACCGTCGATCTAAAGAAGAGTTGTCACAGGAAGGGCAATCCGATGGTTCAACAAAGGCCATAAGTAATTTAGACCGTCTTCTTACCTTTTTACAAGATGAAGTAGAGAGTGAAGAGAGAATTTTGATAGCAGCACAAAGCATTAATCGTTCGGTAAAAGTAACCAATTTTGAGGATCGCCAAGAGACTCGCCAAAGAAAGGGCCAACCCCGTATTTCCACAGCAACTGAGCTTTTATATTCTTCACAGAATAACACGAAATCTTGCATATTTTGTTCTGCTGATCACAAATCATGGAATTGCAGAAAAGCTCAAAAAATGACCTTGGAAGAAAAACAGACAGCTGTGGAAAATGCACGTTGTTGTTTCCTTTGCTTGAAAGAAGGACATGCTGTTAAGAATTGTAAGTCAAAGTTCAACTGCCAACTATGTGGGAAAAAGCACAACTTGCTATTATGTAAAAGTATAGCCGGAGAATCTACTCCAACGTCTCAAAAGAACGAAGTGGAAACAAAGATGATACAATAAGATGAAGCTTTGGCAAGTTTGTCTAAAACTCCGAACGTTATTTTACAGACATTTGCGGTAGTCATGAGAGGACAAGGAATGAAACGTAAGGTTAGGGCCATCATAGATACTGGATCGCAAAGGTCATATGTTTTACGGTCTACTGCTGAAGAAATGAAGTACCAGTCTAATGGAAAAGAGTATCTACAACATTCACTGTTTGGAGGTTCTAATACAACAGTTTGCCAACACGATGTTTTTACAGTGTATTTATCCAATTCGTCAGAAACTTATAACTGTCACTTTAATGCTTTGAGTCAATCAGTAATTTGTGAAACAATTACCGCTGTGACACGCGAACCATACATCCAAGAAATTTCCAAGTATGGTATACGCCTTACAGATGATATTGATGGACCCATTGAGGTACTTATAGGAGCAGATATTGCGGGTAAGCTATCTACTGGAAACTGTAAACAATTAAAGTCTGGAGTCACTGCTCTGGAAACAAAATTAGGTTGGACAATTATTGGCCGTACTAACAATGATAGCATAGCTGTGACAGTTACTTCTATGCTTACTACTAATGCTTGCATTTCTCAATTGTGGGCTCTTGATTCACTGGGCATAACTGACCCATCGGAAAAGAAAATAGCTATTGAATTAGAAGAGGCAGCAAAGCAACATTTTTTAAATACAGTTAAAGTTGAGAATGATCGTTTTGTAGTACATATGCCTTGGATAGAATCCCACCTTCCACTTCCCGACAATTTTGAGTTGTGTCTGAAAAGGCTTGACAGAGTCAAGAATAATTTGAGAAAGGAAGGACTTTATGGAAATGTATTTAAAGATTGGTTAGATGAAGGAATAATCGAATTAGTGCCTCAAGATGAATTGGAACTACCTGCACACTATTTACCTCACCGCCCTGTGATAAAGGAAAACAGCACTACCAGAGTAAGACCAGTCTTCGATGCTTCAGCAAAGCAGAAGGGCTCACCTAGTCTCAACGATTGCTTAGAGAGTGGCATAAACCTCATTGAACTGATACCGACTGTGTTATATCGTTTTCGGCTAGAAAGAATAGGTGTAATAGCGGACATAAAAAAGGCTTTTCTACAAATCAGTATCTCGCCCTCTGGCAAGAATTATTTACGTTTTTTGTGGTTTGGAGAAAACGGCGAGCTGAAGCACTATCGTCACTGTCGTGTGGTTTTTGGGGTATCATGCAGCCCTTTTCTTTTGGGTATTGTGATTCAATATCATCTTCAAAATGTTTTGAAAAGTAATAATGATGGATATCCTGAGAATATGATTAAATTACTTATGAACAGTTTCTATGTTGACAACTGTGTTACAAGTGTGCGAAACAAAAACGAATTAGAGTTATTCATAAAAATGGCCACAACCGTTATGGCCCAAAGGAAGTTTGAATTGAGAGGATGGGAATACACGAACCTCACAGATGAAGCTAGACCTGAAACAAATGTGCTAGGGATATTGTGGAATAAAGAGGCAGATACATTGGGTATTAATTTAGCTAGCTTAAAAGAGCTATGTTTCGAGAAAGTTACAAAGAAAGTTATATTGTCTGCAGCCCATAGGATTTTTGATCCAATTGGAGTGGCTTGTCCAGTATCATTATTCCCTAAACTGCTTTTGCAGAAACTTTAGAGCATGAAGGTAAACTGGGATGAAGAAGTAGACTCATTAATCAAGAATGAATTTTGGAAGTGGCTAAAGAATATTTCACCCTTAGAAAATGTTCGCATTCCTCGATATTTAAGAAGTGGTGACATCAATGAGAAATGTTCTTTGCATTTTTTCTCCGACGCAAGCAAATATGCTTATGCTGCTGCAGTTTTTATCAGAGTAGAAACTAGTGAATCTGTCAGAGTACAATTATTACAAGCACGAACTAGAGTTTCTCCGAGTGGCAAGAGGGCAACAACAATTCCGAGATTAGAATTGCTTGCGGCCACTATTTCATCTCGACTTGCACCTACAATATTGAGTGAGATTCCGCATGAAGAAATTTACTTTTGGACAGATTCTACCACTGTGCTCACCTGGATAAAAAGAGAAGAACCCTGGAACACTTTCGTAAACAATAGAGTCCAAGAAATTAGAGTTTTGACTTCCAAGGAAAAATGGAGGCATGTGCCTGGACCTTTAAATCCTGCTGACCTGCCTAGTAGAGGTTGTTCTGGTCAACAACTACTGAAGTCGAAATGGTGGGAGGGACCCAAATGGCTGTATTTAGAACCTGATATGTGGCCCTCTACTGAGTATGTTGCTGATGAAAATGAAGTTCTTAAAGAACGGAAAAAGAGTATTCGTTCCTCCTCGGATATTGTCCTGATCGCCAATAATGAAAATCTTGAAACTGATTGGTATTATCGCTATTTTTCCCAATACGAGAAGATTGTATATTTGATTGGATGGATATTGAGATTCGTAAGAAACTGTCGTATTTCAGAGGAAGTAAGGAAACGTGGTAGCCTTGATTCTGAAGAGTTTGTGGAAGCTGAAAAAAGAATATTGATGATGATACAAAGGGAGACATTTATAAGCGAAAAAGATGAAAAACTAAAGTCCTTAGAAGTATTTAAAGATCCAGAGGGCATCCTCAGACTTAGAACAAAGATTGTTTATAAAGAAGACTGTGACGATTTTAGGAAACCTGCAATTCTTCCTTCGCAACACGAAGTAGTGAGGCTTTTGATATTTCATCATCATGTAAAAAATGGTCATGCAGGTACTCAGATTTTATTAAATATTTTGAGAGAACATTTTTGGATACTAAACGGCAGAAGAACGGTGAGATCCGTTATTTCTAAATGCGTTAGGTGCAAAAGGTATTCTGGTAGGAATCTAGATGCCATTACCAGTGGCGGCTCGTGGCAGGAGCTGCAGAGCTGCAGCCCCCCCAGAAATATTCAAAAAAATTATTTTATTAACTTTCAAAATATTTTGAAAATAAATATTATTATATTGTATAGTATTATGCATATAGAAAAGCAGATTACTTCGTTATCATGAAAAATTATTAAAAAGCTGAGAAAAATTAACTATTTTTAAACGCAATAGCACCTCGAAAATTTGTAAAGGGGCTGTTCATTTATGCAGCTCCCGAAAAAAGGGATTTCTTTAGGGAAAGAACATTTACAACCGCCCCTACTCGTTTGCCCTACCAGTTTCGACCATTTGGTTGGAGCTGCATCCGGTGCAGCTCCAATCTGATTAGGGATTTCGGTAATGCTGGAAAAGAACAATTTCCCTTTGTAATCTACGTTTTTTCTTCACTGTTTTTAATGCGGTAATCGCTGTGTTTGAAGATTATTTATGTATGAGAGGTAAAAAAATTTAGCATGAAGTTTATTAACGATTATATGAGAAAATAGAAGTCATTTTTATTTATTTTTCAAACAGATTTTTATTTTATATTACATGGAAATTTCGCACGGTTTTTCGGTTTCTTGCTTTGCCAATGGCAGAAACGTTGAATACACAGAATCACAATTTTTATATAAATTTTGCCTTAAACATAATATTTAAAATTTATCAAGTGTTTAATCGCTTTGTTGATGAGGTTTTTATGATAATAATAATAATAATAATAATAATAATTATTATTATTATTTTTTTTTTTCACTTGTATATTAGTCACTAATGTTTTTCTATTTTGATGAGAAATATTAGCGGTCGAACCTTTCTTAAAAACACGAGATTACTAAATTTTTAATTTCTGACATTTTCGTACAACGAAGTTGAAAAGCATTTATAACTTCGTTTCATCTGTCTTTCTATTTGAGTGAGAACTTTCAGAAATATGCTCGGAAATTTAAGCATTTTAATATCCGTTCTTTAGATTGACCACACTATTTTTCCTATTAAAAATAGGGTATGTTTCGTTTACAGTTCATTTAGAGGAATGCACAAAAATTTCTTACACATTACATTTTATAAGAAAATTAATTTAAATACATTTTAGCAGGGTTATTCTGTTGCAGAATCTAGGAAATTTATGTAAATTATTCTAATGCATAACAAACTTATCCATTTAGAAAATGTTGTATTTTTCATTTATACTTCTTTTACGAGGACACACAAAACATCCAGAATGCCCTGCTGGCTTGGGTAATATTTCAAACCAAATTAAACTGATATATACTATTCAAGTCTTTTTAAATATATCTAAAGAAAATAGTGTTTTAACATTTGTAGATTTTTTTTTTTTTTATGCACGGCAATACAGAAGATATCGGATACGTTACTGACTATGTGCAGCAAATTTTGGAAATTCATTTTTAATTATACTAAGGTTTCACATCTAAATGAAATTTTAGTTTACTGTACCGTGTGTGTAAAGTTCGCATTAATAATAATAATAATAATAAAATGTTCGTAATGTTAGACAAGCATTTCATAATCTATGTGATGTGCAAGATTTTATGTCGATGTTAACTCTTTTAATTAATATTTCAAAGGATGTTCTAAATAAATTAATGAAACGCGTCATTATAATTGCACTTGTAAGATACGAGCATTATACTACTATAATGTTTTGAGGTCTCTTGAGCTCATTTTTGTTATTTTTACAGTATTATATGCATGGTGTGAGTAAGTGTATATATGTGAGTGAATATCATAACATCTAAATGATCGATTGAACTGAAAGCTGGTAAGTATGTGAAAGCTCACCATCAAACGAGCTGTATAGAATTTGATGGATGTGAGACTATATATTTCTGTTACAAGGACACAAAGAAAAATTCCTTTTCATTTTGATTAATGGACTTAAATTTATGAAGTGCGATTGCGCCTAAATGTTTTATCCAATTGAGCTAAAAATTGGTAGGTAGGTAATCGTCAGACACAAAAAGAAATTCTTTATCATTATGGACTATAGATTCGAATTATATGCAGTTATTATCGGAAGAACTGTACAGATCTACATAAGTATATAATAAAACTATTTACTATTATTTTATATAAATTAATGAAATTTTGCGTATCTTTTGTGTATTATTGTGCGTATCTTTTTAATTAGCAAAAGTTGATTTACAAACATGTATGTATACTTCGTACCATCTTGGAGAAAATAATAGCATGCAGATGAAAAATATTTTGTTGGGGGAAAATTGATTATCATAAATAAATAAAGTTAACAAAATAAAATCTCCAGATTTTTTTTTTTTTTTGTAATGAATGTCCAATAATATAAAATTTTAAATCTATGCTGTATTGCTCTGCCTCTTGCTCAGTCTATGTATATAAAACCTGAAGCCCCTGATTGAAACAGATTATTTAGAAAATCATTTTCGCTTTTTTCTCAAATCTTACATAGACATGCAGCTATGCAGCCCCCCTGTAAAGGAATCTCACGAGCCGCTACTGGCCATTACAGCTCCTCTTCCAGAAAATCGTGTTCGAGATGCTGCAGTATTTGAAATCACCGGTGTTGACTGTGCTGGACCGTTAATTTTAAAAGGACATGAGAAGGTTTGGGTTTGTCTTTTTACTTGTGCAATTTATAGGGCCGTCCACCTAGAATTGGTTTTAGAAATGACAACTGATGCTTTTTTGTTAGCATTGCGTAGATTCATAGCAAGAAGAGGAAGATGCTCTGTAATTTATTGCGACAATGGAACCAACTTCGTTAAAGCTGCAAACGTGCTGCAGTCCTTAGACTGGAATCGCATAAGCAAATATACTGCAGTTAATCGTATTCAATTGAAATTCAACCCTCCAACTGCCTCGTGGTGGGGTGGCTGGTGGGAAAGATTTATAAGAATAATGAAAGGTCTATTGAAAAGAATCTTAGGTCGAGTATGTTTAAAATATGAAGAGCTGATCACAATATTATGTGATTGTGAGTCCATCATGAATTCCCGACCTCTCACATATGTCTCAGAAAAAGATTCTGAACTTGTTCCTCTGACTCCATCATTATTTATGCAGGATATAAAGGAATTTGGTGTTCCAGATTGTGATGCTGCGGATCACAACAGCCTTAACAAAAGGGTGAAGTACAGACTGGCTCTACAAGAAGAACTGAGGAAGAGATTCAGATCAGAATATTTAGGTGCACTTGTTCAAAAACCCAAGTCTAAGAGGTGGTCAACTATAGCCGTAGGTGATGTGGTTATTATTGGATGTGACAACAGAAGACGTATTGAATGGCCTCTTGGACGAGTCACAGAACTCCTTCCTGGAGCCGAAGGAGTCGTGAGATTGGTGAAACTCCAGACAGCAGACAGAGAGTTAATTAGGCCTATTCAGCGTCTATATCCGCTAGAAATAACAGCGTCTGAAGCCAAAATTATTCAGAAACAAGTAGTAAAAAATCATGCGCCAAGACCAAAGATGTCTGAACAACGTGTAACAACCCCTGTAGTGTCTGAACGAGAAATTAAAAGAACAAGATGTGGACGGACAATTAATGTTCCTGTGTGATTGGACTTGTAGTGTTTTAATTTGTTTTGAGTTGTGCCTCCCCACAACTCAAGGTGGGAGGATGTTAGGAAAGGACCGATATAAACTTTTAGTTATGATTTAGTAATCTGGCAACAGCAAGATATTGCTTTGTGTTTTGTTTTTGGAATAAAGTTGCTGTGTTATTAGAGTCATTATGTTCTGGCGTATTCTTCTTTTGAGTTATTTTAGTAATGCGTCAATCTATGTTGAGAGTTAAATAATATGAGAGTTAAACTTTTTAGTCAGATACAAAGTATCTATTTTCTTCTGAGTTATTCGAATTCCAATGAAAGTTATTAGTTCGGGATTCAACAATTATAATATAGAACCTGGAAAAGGTAATTTGAAGATGCGCTGCAATGTAGGGGTCACACCTAGCGAAACACCAGATGCTAATCCGACACCGCAGTACATGAGATAAGCAATTAGAATTTATGTTGAGTGACTAGTTAAGTCAGTTTAAATATAATTAAAAGAGTGTTAGGGGTCTAATAAAAGAGAGAAGCGAGGACTCTTTCTATTGGAAGGAGACGAAATCTCATAGTCAGGTATTTCTGCGATAATTTCGTTGGGTAGGTTGTTGATGGAGTCAAAGAAATTTTTGGAGAGATGAGTAACACGTTCTTTAAAAGAAACAGTACGAAGGTCTTTTCTGATTGTTGTATTGCGAAGATATCTATTGCCGTGACGGATGCGACGAAGGGCTTTATAATGAGTGCGCGAAAGAAATTCCATAGAGGAGTCGCAGGCGCACCCCCAAATGGGGCAAGCGTAAGTCATAATAGGCAGAGCACATGCTTTGTATAAGATAAGTTTGTTACGTATACTAAAGATTTTACCCCTGAATAAAGGATCGAGTGCTTTAAGGACGCCAGAAGTTTTACCTCTGGTGCGAAGGATATGATTTTTAAAAGTTAGCCTACGGTCGAGTTGAACTCCCAGGTATTTTGTCTCATCCTCCCATGGAAGGGCAGTGTTGTTCATAATAACCCGATTAGGATAAATTAATTTTCTAGAGAAGAAAACCGCGGAAGACTTATTTTCATTAATAAGAGCGCGCCATAGAGCAAACCAGCTCATGAGTTTGTCAAGGTGTTCTTGTAAACGCTTGTGCAAGGTGTAGGTGAAGTGACTTGATGTGTAAAGGACGGTGTCGTCCGCGTAGAGGGCTAAGTTGGTATGTGGGTGTCTTGGAATGTCATTAAAGTATATATTAAAAAGTGTGAGGCCGATGACAGAGCTTTGAAGGATGCCGGCGCCGGCGGTAATGTGTTTGTTGTAAGAGTTATGGAGTTATTCACACGGACGACAAAGGTGCGATTGCTAATGTAGCTCTGTATAAGATGTATAAGGTAGGCAGGAAAATTGAGCTTAATTAATTTGTATAGAAGGCATTTCATGCCATACCTTGTCAAAGGCCTTAGCAATGTCAAGGAATATAGCAGATGCTGGAATTTTTGCATTGAAGTTTTCGCAGAGGAATTCAACAACACGAAGAAGCTGGTGTTGAGTTGAATGTTTGGATAATAATTAAAGAAATTAAATTAAACCAAGCAATATTTGTGGTGGATGCGAATTTGGCTTCAAACTACATTAGGGCTTGTTTTCCATCCTCCTAGATTTTTTCAAGCCTTAAAATAATCACAGATAATCCGTGATTTTTCCACTGTGATTATTAGCTACAAGTGTTAAAAAAAAATCATTCCGGATGGTATGGTTGTAAATCTAAATGCTATATAAATGCTTAATGCTAATAGGGATTTGTCATTATGCTTAGGGATTTTTAGCAATTTCCTTTAGGGCGTAGGGACAGATTTTGTGTTCGTAGGGACTTTTTGGGGTACTTTTGCAAGACATTTTATGGGATTTTGCATGGAATTTGTTAACTTTTCCGCTTTTTTCACGATTTTTCACTAAAGTAGGAACTTTTATCATCTGTGTAGGGACATTTTAAGCCGACAGTAGGGACACGGCAAAATTTGGGTTGGCAACACTACAATGCTTTTGTTTAAATCTTTTCTTTTTCCCTTGTGTACAAATTTGTTGGTTTAATTGTTTAATAACTTGACAATTTCATGAGTATTTGTTTGAATTTTTTTCAATGTTAAATGAATATTACCCCCTTTTTTATTTATTTTCTTCAGAATGCACGCGATTTGTTATTAACTTTTTGCATTCAGTCCGAGACTGACGATCACGATCGTGTTATATTGTTTCATTGAGTAAGTTAAATTATTTTATCAGGTTATTTCTTTGTACTTTCTATTTTTTTTTTATGTTTCTTTTGTACTTACTTTTTTTTATATTATAAATAATTCATTCGGTGAAAATGTGCTTTATATCTGGCTCTTATCTGTGTTAATACCGATATTTTAAAAATTAGTTTTCAATGACCTTTATTACCAAGCAGTTGCTTTAATTTTTCCCGATAAAAAGTTAAAATTTGGTAGCGTATCCTGAACGCACATATGCGATTGGTTTAATTAGTTAAAAAAGGAATTGTACAAAATATTCTTCGTCCTCTTCATTAGCGTATTGCTTGGTTTAGTCACTTTTCTAACTTAAAAATTGAACCGGATGTAATCGCATAGAGTACTAAACCGCATGTCGTCGGTACACAAATGATTCAGAGAAATATCACTGTTTTAGTGTATTTTCATGCTCATAATTCCGAAGTGGCTAATCGGACCGTCGGTGCGATTAGTGTACAGGCTATTCGGACCATCTTTTCCAAGGAGAATAAGTTAGTACTGATAAAAGAGTAAAATTTAGAAATAATATAATGTGTCTCGTTCCCGTACATGAAAATTTTTTTTTTTTTTTTGAGTGTGGGAGTAAAGCAGAGATTATTTTCACAGAATTTTGTACTCTAAATGATGCTAAAATTCTCCATAAAAGGGCGATAAATCAAAATAATTTTTATAAAGCAAAAATGAAAATAATAAAGATTTCAAAAATTGAATAATAAAAATAAAAAATGCAACATGAAAACAGATCTTAGTAAATGAGTATTTTCAATCTTTGAAAAAAATCTTCGCAATATGTTAGTTTATGAATATGTATAAATAAATCTGCATAGATGTTATTTGTTTTTTTATTTCTTTTCCTTCTTTCCTTTTTTACCTATTAAACCGTTCCAATATAATTGGATGCAAACCAAACCCAATTTTCTATACAAATATATGTATGATTTTTCTGAAAATGACTTTTGTACTTATTTTGTAATGTTTTCTAACAGTAATGTTGAAATAAACATGGATTGTAGATCAATTGCATTATACACTTTTAAAATGTTAAAAGTTGGAATTTGCAGTTAAAACAAGCAAATTAATTAGTATATTACATAAAAAATTCAAGATCAAACAAGCAAAATCATTATTATGACCAGCGCAACAAGGAAGCGGTCCGAATAGCCTCCATACTAATTGCACCGATGGTCCGAATAGCAACGGCCTCATAATTCTGCATTTAGTATTTTGTGTAATACATGTTATTAAATATGATATAAATATTGATAAGCAAGTTATTAATACTGAAAATATTGCTAAAAACAAAAACATTTTAGCTTAATAGTGAAAGCATAATTTGAATTAATCCAATGATTTTTAGTAATGTAATTTATGTTACTTAGTATTTTTTGCCAAGTGTTATATATGTCAATTCTATATGTGATGTTATGGTAAAACAGTTCTGTGAAATAATAAAATTTAAGAGTTTCAGATTTTAAGTATATTTCATCTTATTAATAACTTAAGTTAAGTAAATTTAAGCTCTAAAAAGCAGCGTTTCATTAAAAAATATGAATTAAAATGTTTTCATGTCATTAATTAAAATCCTAATAGCAGAAACAGTGCACTACAGCAGCATATGCTGCAGATTGTTTAAAGCTTTTAAGATTAATTAAAAAAAACCCTCCCCCCCCCCCCAAAAAAAAAAAAAAAAAACTAAATATACAAATATAATTTGTATTACATCTCTGATTACTGTACTTGTTGCAGGGTTGGCAAGTTTTTGACACATGACAGGTTTAAACTGTCACATCAAAAACCTCAAATTGTACACTTCTTGGCATACTTTAAACTGTTATTAAAAAGTCATATTTATTATAGAAAAGTAAAAAATTGTAGCCTTAAAAATTGCTTAGTTTATATATCTCCCAAGGTTAAAAATTTTTAGAACAGTATTATGTTCTTGTAAATGCATACTGGTTGATAATTAAAAGGTGCTGTAAGTAATTTATCCCAATGAATGAAACTACTGTGCTATTGAATAATAAATCATGTATTAAACCCCCAATAAACTACTATGTCAGAAACGGCAAAGAAAAATATTTTTCTTTGGCGTTTCTGACGTAGTAGTTTATTCGGGTTTTAATGTTCCAACGCCAAGTCTCCTGTTATTATTGATAAATCATGTCTTTTTATTTTGGGTTATAAACAATATTATGTTTTAATGTTGCATGAATAAAAATTTCTGCATGACAAGTTGAACTTAATTTTTAATATGAATTACACAATGCAATTTTAAATTAAATATTTTTAATTAAGGAAATGGTGGACAGAATATCCTTTTTCTAAATTACAGTCATAAAGGTATGAAAATTTACATTTATATGTACTGAAATGCAATAATATTAGTAAATACATTAAAATTTTCTTCACTTTTTAAAAATGCTCTGTGCTAACTATTTTTTTAATTTTATACCTCGATTTTACATTATTATAGTTTAATAATATATTCGAAAATATCTGGATATTATTCTATTAATTTTTTGATAGGTTAATTAAAAAATAAATAAAAAAAAAAGTTTGAATGCTAAAAATTTTTATTTAAATTTTAGTATTCTATTTAATTTTAAAATATAATTTATCACTGAATGCACAAATACATACTAAACCTAACATTTTAGTATATATTTTTAAATCATAATAATGTTAAAATGGAAGGAGTAATAAAATAATTTGCAGAAAAAATTTAAAAATTTTCAAAAAATTAAAGAGTTTGGTTTCTTCTTCTTCTTCTTATTTTTTTTTTTTTAATTTAATTAGTTTTAAAGAACTTTAATACACTTAATTGTACCACTATAATTTTAATATATGTATGCAAATTTTCATAGCTCTAAGACAATAAAAGATTTATAATGTTCACACTCCCCTCTCTCTCTATATATATTATATATATAATCAATGTTAATACATGGTACATTGCAACTTAAAAATGTGCATAAAATTATTTTTGATTATAGCTTCCATTTTTCTTATGTGGTTTTCAACAGTTTTTGACGGTTTAAATCAGTTTTTGACACCTGTCATGTCAAAAACCAGTTTTTGATGTCAAAAAACCAACCCTGACTTAATGTATATTCTAAATTTATTTTCTTTGTAGTTGCAATTTTAAATATTTTATGAGTTGCTAATGCTTTCTATCTATGATACCAGTTTCGGTCCGGTATTCCTGGATCACCAGATAAATTTTGGTTTTCTGCAAACAGATACAGAAAATTCTGCTTATTGGGATTAAAACAATTTGCCCCATAAGCTGCAATATATATATTTAAATTGTTTTAACAACTTTTAAACACAATTATTAATCTATAGAAAAATTTATAATTTTTCCACCAAGCTTGAGCGATTTTAATCGTCATTTGGTATTGCTTGGCAAGTTGATGTATTTGCAACCAACGACCACTAATTTCGAGTCCTGCTAAGCAGATTGATTATGAAATTTAGTTATACATTCTAATTCAAATCCGGTACAGGACCCATTATCTGGCAATAGTGGGATTGGCCTGATTTCAGCTATCAGAATTTTCCTGATTTTGATCCTTGCCAAAAACAGAAATATCACGTCAGCAAAAGCAATCCCTTCCTTTAACCACAAAATAACTCACCAATAAACTATACTGATAATTTAAATAATTCATTAGAGAAAAAAGTAAAAGAAGTGTATTGATTTATATTCAAAAGAAATTACTATAATAATAACATTCTGACATTAGCAAAAACATTTCATTTTTTGCTTAATGCTGCAAACATATCTCTTTTTTCTTTTAAATACTTCTCAAATAATAGCCTTCTCAATAATAAAGTAAAGTTTCTTGAATCTTAATACAGACATAATTTACGTACTATAGCGTGTAAACATCACTGCTAACTAAATAGGAAATGAAGGCTGCACCTCTGGTATTTAGTTGATAAGGATTTCAGCATATCAGAGGCAGATCTCTCATTCTATTGGAATGTTGGAATTTCTTATTTTTAACTTAAATGTTCAAGTGGCCCACTACTGATGTAATTACCGTAATAAAGGATAAACATAGCATAGCCTATGAAATCCGACTTAAGGCTCTACATCACTCAGATTCTCTCTTTCTTTCTTCCCAATTTATCCAATGGAATTTTTGTTACTTCGTTTTATAAGGATATCTCATTCAAACATGAAGTTTTTTGAATATGTCACCTTTTAGCTTAGTGAGTGATGTTTTGAAAAAATAAATTTACATGTGTTTTTATAGAGATCCAAACTCAGAGTCCAAAATTTACTCAATGAAATAAAATATTTAAATTTATTTTTTCAAAAAATTTTGTTCACTAAGCTAAGAGGGACATATTCAAAGAGTAATATTCAAAAAACAGAATCCGAAAATCCTTATTTGCAATGATGCCGCTAGTCTTTCAAAGTCATGGGTCCCTGCGACCCATAAGTTTAAAAAATCTGGGTCCTTTTTTCAAAAAATGGGTCATCACATAAATGAACTTATATATTACAGATATAAATTAAAATTTTATCTTATTGTAGATGTAAAACAGTTTTTTAGGAATTTTTAACCAGCTCTTTTTGAGATTGTCTTAAAACTAATATTATGTAGGAGGTGGTTGCTGTTAAGAAACAACTGAAAACATTTAGCTCAATGTGCTCTGGACAGGGTTGGGTTTTTGCTGGCAAAAATGCATTTTTGCCAGGACTGCGGCAAAAATGGAAAAAATTGGCAAAAATGGAAAAAATTAGGAAAAGTGGTAAAATAAAATTAGAACAACACAATCCCTTTCAATTTTCACCCTTTACACTTTGGCACCTCAATGAAAAAAAAAGTTTGAAGATTTTTTAATTTAAAAAGTAATTATAATTAATTAATTATTAATAATAATAATAATACAGTAGAGAGCCAGAAATCTGCCGACCTAAAATCCGCCAAAGTCCGAAATCCGCACAGCTTGTCAAATATATAAATGATAAAATTCACTATTAATAAATTACAAACTGCAAATCAGAATTTTTAAAAATGATCTCGAATGAAGATTCTGTACATACATTTTATGATTATAAAAGAAAATTAATAACATAAGACTATCAGAACCAAGTTACTGATAATGAAATTATTGACAGTATATTAAATCCATCAATGAGGTATACAATAACAAAATAATTTTTTAAAATGTTATCTGATGGAAGACATAACCATACGAAAGAACTAACTTAAATTCTTAAAACAAATTTGTGTTACAAAATAAGAATAAATGACAATTTACAATAAATAGGGGAAAAAAAAGGAAAAAAAAAAAAAAAATCTCAATGATGCATGTATGTACAAGTGAAGTTTTGCAAACTACACATGTGAACAAATTTTATCGAAATTTGACAAATTTCATTTTTATTTATTATTTTCGATATGTACATTCTTTTAATGTTCAGTGCTATTCTTACCTAATAATTTAATATTCAAGTGAAATTG
Organism: Salticus scenicus; assembly: GCA_963930645.1. Lineage (NCBI taxonomy): Eukaryota > Metazoa > Arthropoda > Arachnida > Araneae > Salticidae > Salticus > Salticus scenicus. Next base: position 135,803,980 of record OZ005651.1, on the reverse strand, counting down.
GGTCAATATTCGTTAGTGTGTGTTTAGTTTGAATAATATTCTGCTTTTATTATTAAAAGTGGTAATTTTTTAAGGGCCCCGAAATCTGCCAAATCCTAAAATCCGCACAACCACTGGTCCCGAGCTGTGCGGATTTTTGACACTCTACTGTATATAACCAGTGTCTGACAAATTCCCGGTGCCGGGTGACTATAAATATCCATTGGTGACCAGTTACAATATTTTTTATGTATATTTTTGTTTTTCCTCCCACCTTCTTGTCTTGGTATAAAAGATGACATTGCTGATGTATTGAATGAATAGTATGAGTTTAATGTTTTCTGAAAAATTTAACAATTATTTCTGTTTTTGAAAGATGTTTTTCCATGAAAGATAAATTCCCATATTTGATAAATCTTCTTACTACTATACTGGTACTTTCCATGTCAACATCTTTGTGTTAAAGAAGATTCAAGCATCATAAACACTATCTAAAGCAAACTATGTTCGAATTTACAATGAGAAAGTTTAAATAGTATGATATTTATCAAATGGATTCTCTTTAAAGGAATTCTGTCCTGAAATATTAATAGACAAATAGTAATTTAAAGCCAAAGCTTAAACATTCTCAATATATTTGATGATTATATTAAAGGTAAAAATAATATTTATTTCTGTGGGTTTTTTCCCCCCAATAGTTTGTTTTTATCTTTATAAATAAAAAATAGTAATTTTCTTAAAAATTTCGTTAGTTTACATTTTTAACTGAATAGTTCATTTATTCAATGTAAAATAATATGTGAATGACCTGCATTAATTACACAATTATGAAATATTATTAAGTTTTGCTGTGAGTATTGTTATAAAAATAATTCGCTATTTCTGGCTCCTAAGATATTGAAACTTTATCAGTCCCTGAACATAACCATAAAAATAAAACTACAAAATTATATTTTTATTTTATTGAAGTAAAAAAATCTTAAGTAAGACATATTCAGAGAGAGAAAGAGAGTTTACTTGAAATTTACATTTCAGTTCCAAAAAATGCATACTGTCAAATTTTAGAACAGCTGAGTCAATAATTGACTCAATATTTGACTTTTCCCAACTGTAAACAAAAATATGTAATACATTGAAAAATGCAAATATTCTAGTAATTAATTATTGAAGAATATTTTTTAAATAGGTAATTTAAATATTTTTAAAAATGAAAAAAAAAATGTGTTAATTGTTGATATTAAAAATTTCATTTTAAAGAAATTTTAGAATGCATTATTTTAATGATTTACATAAGAATCAGCTGATCAAGAGTGTAATTAAATCTCTGGTTTTAATTTGTTAAAATTATGATTTAAACATTAAAATTGTGTAATTAAAATCCTTAAAACCCTGTTTGAAATACTGGTAATTTTTGCCACTGGCAAAAATTGTGGCAAAAACTATTTTGCCGGGACGGTTTTTTCCGCGGTTTTTACCATGGTTTTTTCCACTTCGGCAAAAATTGTCCAACCCTGGCTCTGGAACCAGAAAAAAGTGTTAGAGAAAGAAAATATAGTATGATATCTAATTTATTATTATTTTAAACTAGAAACATTTTTAAAATTTCCTCGAAATTATTAGCATTAAAAGAAAAAAAAAAAAGAGGAGTTTTCAGATAAGCAGATTGATTACAAAATTTGTTTACACATTCCACTTCAAATACAGTAGCATTAAGAGAACAAAAAGAAAAAAAAAAAAAAGGAGTTTTCAGTAAGCAGATTGATTACAAAATTTATTTACATGTTCCACTGTAAATACAGTACAGGATCCATTATCCGGCAATCGCAGGACTGACCTGATTCTGATTATCGGAATTTTCTGGATATCGGCCCCTGCAGAAAACGGAACTATCATGTCTGCAAAAAGCTACCCCATGTCCCCCACCCTGCTTTAACCACAAAATAACTTACCAATAAACTGTACTGATAATTTAAACAATGTATTAGAGGAAAAAATAAAAGAAGTGTACTTACTTATCTGTAAACGAAATTACTATAATAATTATAATAATAACATTCTGACATTAGCAAAAATATTTCATTTTTTGCTTAACACAGCAAATATATTACCTTTTTTTTTTTTAATACTTAGGTTTTCTTAATAAAATTTCTTGAATCTTAAAATAGACATAATGTCATGTTCCTGTAATTACATTTGTTCATCCTTTTCATTTGGTTTTATTTTGTTTGAACGAACTTAGAACGCAGCAGGGTGATACGATTCAATGTATTGGCATTTTTAACAGGTAAATTTTTCGTATAGGGCCTTCGTTTTTGCATTTCCGAATTTTGTTTTTGCGTTGGCCACTTGTGTATGTTTATTGTATTGGAATTGGATATAAATGTTTTTAGATTCTTTGAAAGAATGGTTTTGCTTTCATTTTTCGAATTTCATATTTCGGCTAAGCTTTGATAGAGGATATTTGGTGATTTGTTATGTAGTGGTGCATTTCAGTGTACTGTACACTTTTTACTAATAATCTTTTCATATCGAAACTACGTTTTTCAGTCTCAGAGTCGGAACTTTGTTTTTGATTTTGTGCCGGCTGTTTGTTTCTGTTTATCATATAGGATATGTTCTTTTTCCTTTATGGTAAAATGAAGTTTTAAAAGATTTTTTTTTTTTCTTCTTCAGAACAGAATGTTTTAAAAATGTAAAGAAAATATTAGTTTTAAACAAGAAATATAGTTTAAAATTTACTTTTTTTTTCTTTCTTCCAGTTTTTTTTTTTTTTTTTTCAAGAATGAAAATTATGCATTTGCTGGGACCCGCCACAATAAATTTTTTGCGTCCTGCCTGGGATTTTTCGTGTAAATGGCATCGCTGACTTGTGAATGAGATATCCTTATAAAATGAAGCAATAAAAATCTAATAGGATAACACTGATGTACAGCCTTAAGTAATGTAATTTAAGGGAAAGCTGTAAAGGAGAGAAATCTTGAATTTAATTTACATTACTTTAAATCTATGCAATATTGAAGTTATATAAAATAACTGAAAATATTAGATATAATATAAAGACGTAGTTATATTTCAACAGTTAAAGCTGTTTGAAATATTTAAGTTCCTTGACATTAATGAATAAGGGTTAATGTAATTTGACTATACTTTTTCGCATTTGTCATTTAAAAATGTACATTTTTACAACATTTTGTTATTTTTTTTCTGTTTCATCCCAGCAGCTAAAAATTTGTCAGAACAATGTAAAATAATTTCAGGATTTTTTTCAAGACAATCTAAGATGTGCACTCAACAGATTTCTAGTTACTTTTTTTCTCAAGCTTTCATTTGTTTCAAAACCACCGTATGTTTAAGGAAAATAAATGATTACTAGCTGGAACCCGTCGAATTCGACGGTCATTTTATTGACTGTAATGTTTCAAAAATCGTCGCATCATTATTTAAATATATTTCAAGTTAAAACATCTAATATAATTTATGATATTTCACTTAAAAAAAGAACTTCAGAAAAATCCTTATAAATAGAAATGAACCTTAAATTTCTATGATTTCATATCTTTAACTCAATTTTGTTTGAATTTCTATTTTTAAATAAAAGCATAGCAAAAAAATAATCAGCAATAACAAAAAAATTACTTTGAACCGAACGAAACTCTGCCTTGTGACCCCGGTGCCTGTGGCAGTGTATATGCGGGCCAATAATAACATGAAAAAATTCTCAAAAATTAACCTTGAACTGAACGAACCTTTCACTCGTGTTTCTGCTGCCTGTGGCTGCGGCACCGTATAACAGGCATGCTATGCAAAATTTATTTTCCTCCACCAGGGGGCGCAGTATATTGTATACGAATATCCCCAATTGCCTTGAATTTCCAAGACTTTTCAAATAAGGTGTCACATGGTGGTGTCAACTGCAAAATCCTTTAGTTGCACTTTCCACCGCCAGGGGGCACAGTGTGTTCTGTACGAACATCACCAACGGTCAGGAAATACTAAGACCTTTAAAATAAGGTGTAACATGATAGGGTCTTACAAAATCACCTAGTTCCATTTTTCACCACCAGAGGGTGCACTATATTGTATACAAACATCCCCAATCTTCATGAAATTTCAAGACCTTTAAAATGATGTGCTACATGTGTGGGTTTAGAACGGACTTCCCTCTCAAACTAATTTCCCCCTTTTCTCCCCCAAATCTACTTTCCCCCTTTAAAATGGAAAATTCCAAAATCGCAGAAATTGATTTTTTAGTATTTGAGTCTAGTCCCCTCATGCACAACTTCTTCACCGTGAAGTAATTTGGAGCTGAGTTAAGCTCGCAAACATGTTCTTAACCTCTACCCCCCAGGGGGGGGGAGAAACCGTTCGACTTTTTTTTTTCTCTCTTTTGATGATACATCTACAGACCAAGACCTTTTTTTAGACACCTCAACCAAATTTTTACACCTAGCCGTTCTCTCAATTTAGTGGATACAGACAAAACACGTTTCATATTAATATGTAGATACAGCGCATTCAATCAGACATTCGGAAGTAGTCAAAACTAAAATATAGAAAATATTGAGCGACAATTAAAAAATATAGGAAAAATAGGAGGTTTCATAAATATGTAGGAAGTACAGGAAATATAGCAGCGCTGCGAGGCCTGCAAATGTGATAGTATTTTCGCTTAATATTTTCACTCAGAACTTTCATATCAGAAACATATAAAAAATTTTTTTGCTAACCAATTAATTCAGACAAAAAGATATTTAGACAGAGGTTTATAGCAAAATTAATGAAAATCAACCTTTTTTAGATACCGATGTTGGTACTCCATACTCCATCCAATTTTATCAAAACTTTACAAACAGATCTGTACACTGGAAATCAACTACTGTAATTTCTGGTAGATACCCCGCAGGTAAGATGTGTCATTTCTCCACCAGAAATTTTATTTAATAGAGAAATCTATACTTTTTCGAAGGAAGAGCTCGTACAAATATAAATTTATTTATCAATTAAATTTCTGGTGCAAAACTGGATTATATAACCTGCGGGGTATCTACCAGAAATTACGGTAATACATATGAAAGGATATTTAAAGGGTAGATAAAATGGTGATTTTGCGAACAAATCTGTAGAACCCCTTTTTTTTTAGAAATTGAATGCAGAGTTAAAATTGGACTACGAAATCAGAACATAACAATTTTTAAGCAAGTAACCAATAAAAAGCATCTGCAAGATGGTATATATGGTGAATTTAAAGAAAATCGTTAAAATAGTTTTTGAGATACAAATAAAAATAAATTGTGACCGATTTACAACTTTCCAATTTTTTACCAAAATTTGTAAACACATCTGTACACCTAACTTATCTTCATTATAAAGGTATATTGTTTTTACTTTTTAAGATGTGATAAAGAAAAAATCCCCCCCCCCCCCCCCCCACACACACACACACATCTTTCCCCACATGTGAATTGTGTTTAAAGAATCACATTTTGTAAATAAATTCAGCACACAGCTTCACGAATTTTCTCTCTTAAAAGTATGAAGAAAAAGAAAAAACAATAATTCATAATCTCTAATTAGAAAAATTTTGCGAAACTTTTGTCCAAGAAAAAAATCAGTGCTCCCATAAGCAGGCGACAGAAAAACTAAAATTGAGAGATACCTATACAGCTAGCAGCAAATTTATCGTTCAAGCATGCTATGCTTAGTGCGACAATAGCTCAACACTTTACAAAACTTGTGGATGTAAGCATTATGCCGCCACATGCACACACTTAAATAAAAGGAACTGTTGTTTGCACTGCTTGATGTCTCGTACTGATAAACCAAAACTTGTTAGGTTGTAGTTTCTACATATTGTTTAGAAGAACAATATTTCTAATTGACCATATAGGAAGATAACATAAAAAATAATTTGGATATCAAAGAAAAAACTCATAACTCGGATCATACACCAGTGGAGGTCAAATTGCAACAAAATCTTTTTTTAGGTAAAGCATTGTTTTGGAAAAAACAACAAAGTGCAGGACACAATTTCATTTGAATTCTGATTAATCTTTTGCCTGCAAAATTATGCAACATGAAGAACACTTTTTACATCTTGTTTTTTAGTTGTAATCAAGTGTCAAGTAGTTAGTATGCAGCATAAATTGCTTTCTCACAGAACTTGTGAGTTATTTGAAAATGATCGGATATCTAGGATAGGTTCCCTCTAGATATCCAGGCTTCCTCTTCGGATATCTAGAGCGAGCAAATTCAGAAACCTGATTGGCTCATGCTTTCTCGAGTCGAGATGATGGTTTTTACACAGCGAAGATGCTGATGATAATTTTCAATATTGGATAAAAATTTCACAATTTTCAAACAGTAAGGTGTGTATGCATTGCTTTTTTTTTTTTTTTTTTTTTTTTTTTTAGTTATTAAATTATTTCTTTTACTTAAAGTTTATATTTGTCATGAATTCTAGAGTATTGTGATAGATATTTTATTTAGTGTTTTTGTTAACATTTGTATACGTTTATAGTAAAATGTTACTGTTAGCATTTTAACCTTTTTACTACTTTGAAAATTGCATCGAGCTTTATCGATATTTTTGTGTTGCACCAAAGATAAGTATTTTTATTATTAGTTACTCCCATTATGTATTTAGTTTATTTTTGAAATTAGATTTTAAATTGTATGTTTTGGTTGCAATATACAAACTGCTGAGTTTTTTTTTTTTTTTTTCTTTGCATATTTTAAAATGCTATGCTGAGTAAATAAATTACCATCATTCTATATAGTTTGTTGATTATTTTCGGTGCCATATAGAAATAATGATAATGCACATAAGCATATATAATGTTTTGAATACGAGGGTTGCTATTTATATTTCTGGCCTTGGCAACAGTAAGTGTTGCTAGGCGACCGCAGACGATTTTAATCGAAAGTTTGATATTTTTAAACGTAAATTCAGCAGACGATTTACCATTATAGCTTTATTTGTGTTGTTGACAGTAAATTGAAAAGTTCTTCTCTTTCAAAAAATGGAATTGAATCGTGAAACTTTTCGTGCGATTATTTTTCATAACTTTCGACGTGGATTGTCAAGACAAGAGTGCTTCGATGAACTTAATTCTTTATACAGCGATAAAGCGCCATCCTACAGCACTGTAAAAAATTGGTATAACGAATTTAATCGTGGTCGATGTTCGATCCAGGACGAATCCCGTGCAGGTCGTCCAAAATCCGTTGTTGTGCCAGAAAAGATCGATGCTGTGCGTGAACTGATAAAGCAAGATCGTCATGTGACATACCGTGAGATTGAGGCGTCTTTGGACATTAGTATGACTAGCATCAATAAAATATTGCATGAACATTTGAGCGTAAAAAAAATTTGTTCGCGTTGGATTCCGCATAATCTGACAAACGCTCAAAAAAAGGCTCGTGTCGATTGGTGCAAGGAAATGTTGGAAAAATACGTTCAAGGTACATCAAAGGCTGTGTATAACATCTACACAGGTGACGAATCATGGATCTATGCATATGAGCCGGAAACAAAACAGCAATCAACTGTATGGGTCTTCCAAGGCGAGGCAAAACCAACAAAAGTTGTTCGAGGAAGAAGCACATCGAAACAAATGATTGCCTGTTTCTTCGGCATTAACGGTCATGTGGCAACAGTGGCGTTAGAGCAACGCAGAACGGTCAATTCTGAATGGTACACGACCATTTGTTTGCCAGAAGTCATCGGAGAAATTCGAAAAAAGCAGAAGAACAGGCGAATCGTTCTTCATCATGACAATGCGAGCTCTCACACATCGACTCAAACAAATGCATTTCTGACTGAGCGAAAGATCGAACTGATGGGTCATCCGCCGTACAGCCCTGATTTGGCACCCAATGACTTCTTCTTATTCCCACACATCAAAAATAAATTACGTTGACAACGATTTTCGACCCCCGAAGAAGCGGTTGATGCATTCAAAACGCATGTTTTGGAGTTACCTCAATCGGACTGGAAAAAGTGCTTTGAAAATTGGTTCAAACGCATGCAAAAGTGTATTGATCATCATGGAGAATATTTTGAAAAACAATAAAACCAATTTCGATCCTACATATTTGTTTTTTCATTATTAGGCCAGAAATATAAATAGCAACCCTCGTATACTTAATAAGATATACATATGTAGCAGAGAGAAAAAATGTAAATGGTAACATTTTAAATAAGCGTATAAAAAACAGAAAAAAATAATAATTAAAAGTAGTTTCCAATGCTAAAAAATATAAACAATACTCTAGAACTCAAATAACTCACAAATTGGGTAATTTGTAAAATAAATAAATAAAGATAAAACAAGTGAATATTCGTAAGTATCTATCACATTTGATTTACTTTCCATTAAATAAATTTTCAGAATTTAATATAAGTCAAAGTATTTCTATAATGTACAGATAAGCGCAGTTAATTCAAGGTTCCCATTATAGGGTGGGATTGCGAGAATTTCGCAATATTTTGAAAAATCTCATTCAAAAATATATCATAAGGGGGATTGCCCCTTAATTTTTTCACATTGCTCTGAGTATTTCATCAATTTTTTAGTTCAGTTGGGTAATATATTAATTAGTTCGAAGCCTGTAGTGTCCTTTATTTACTTAACTTTTATAAAAATTCTAAAAAAAAAAAAAAAAAAGGAAATATTATGTAATTATTTCAGAATATTTTTTAATTATAAATATTTGTTAAGAGGATATATGAAGTGTTTATTATATCAACAAACAACTACAAAGTGTGAAGGCTAAAAATTGCAATAATTCAATGTTAAATAATTTAGGTTATGCCAGTTATTGCACTCTTTGAGTGCTCAAAATCAAAAAATATCTCACTTAAATTTAAAATATCCCACTTTTTTTTTTTGTTAACAATAAAGTGCATATGCATTGTTTTATTTTTTCTCTATGTGTAAAGTAAAGTTCATGCGTTTGTATGAGTTCTAGAGTATAGTTTATATTTTTTAGCATTGGAAACTACTTTAAATTATTATTTTTTTTCTGTTTTTTTATACGTTTATTTAAAATGTTACCATTTACATTTTTTCTGTCTGCTACATATGTATATCTTATTAAGTATATTCAAAAAATTATATATGCTTATGTGCATTATCATTATTTCTATATGGCACCGAAAATAATCAACAAACTATATAGAATGATGGTATTTATTTCAGGGTTGACAAGGTTTTTCCCACCCCCGGTAAATACCGTGGTAAAAACCGGTATTTACCGTCCTGGGAAATACTATGTTTTTCCCACATGGGAAAAACTGATTATTAAAAACACAAATATAAATTCAAAGCAACCTTTTGAAAATGTTAAAAATGAGTTCTAAGTATATAGCTTGAAAGATAGGAAAAAAAAAAAAAAAGATCTACAAAACAAATGATGGATTACATTTATTTAAATATTTACAGACTGTATACATTTCTCAATATTTACCAATCATCATAATCATTAATCATAATCATATTCTTCGTCTTTTACATTGGATTTTAGCATCATGTAACAAAATACTAATTTAGAGGCTTTTTCTAAACCCAGTCTGTTTCTAAGTTTGTTTTGGATGAAAGAAAAGTTAGAAAAAATACGCTCCAGAGATGCTGATGAATCAGGACATCCCTTGCGATGTTCCATTAATTGGAGAAAGTCTGCATCTATTCCAGTTTTGTTTAAATTCTTCCACCATAGTGCAGGTGAAATAGTGTTTATAATGTCTTCAGAGAAAAATGTCTTCGGAAAAGGTGCATCTTCTGACTTGAACTGTAATGTGTATTGTAAGTACTTCGGATTTAAAGCCTTCAAATATTCACGCGCAGATTCCTCCTGATCTTGTGATAATTTTTCACCTTTATATTTTGGATTCATCAGGTGTGCCAAAAAATGGACAGGGGTTATTGCTTTATCAAAGCTAGATTTCACTTTGCTGAAATGTGGTTTCAGTTCTTTATTTTGAAGAAGCTTAAATAAATTTCACAAGCATCAAATACCAAACTTGTAAAATTTAATACATTTTGTGTTTAATAGAGGTCTACTTAAAAAGTAATAAAATTTTTATTTAAATTTAACACAAATTATTTATTGCTTCTCTTGGTGACACTGATATTTTTAAGTTAGTAATTTTATTCTATTGTGTTCTAAAATATATATTTTGGAAATTCATTATTATTAAATTTTATGAGCAAATGTTTTATGCAATAATTCTTATTTATTTATATACCTTTCCTGGAGAAAAATTTTAAACCTAAGAAAAATTTGTAATAACTTTGTATTTCTGACTTGTTTTTCCCGGTATTTACCAGTTATTCCCGGTATTTACCAGTTTTTCCCAGTGGGATGGGAAAAACCAGTTTTGGACGGGAAAAAGCCAACCCTGATTTATTTACTCAGCATAGCGTTTTAAAATATGCAAAGAAAAAAAAAAAAACTCAGCAGTTTGTATATTGCAATGCAACCAAAACATACAATTTACAATCGAATTTCAAAAATAAACTAAATACATAATGGGAGTAACTAATAATAAAAATACTTCTCTTTGGTGCAATACAAAAATATCGATAAAGCTCGATGCAATTTCGTGAAAATTGTAATAATCTAACATTTTGAATATACTATACGAACACAAAACATTAAAAAATGCAAACAGTAATATTTCATATAAATATATACAAAGTAGTAAAAAGGTTAAAATGCTAACAGTAACATTTTAATATAAACGTATACAAATGTTAACAGAGACACTAAACAAAATATCTATCACAATATTCTAGAATTCATAACAAATATAAACTTTAAGTAAAAGAAATAATTTAATAACAAAAAAAAAAAAAAAAACAATGCATACACACCTTACTGTTTGAAAATTGTGAAATTTTTATCCAATATTGAAAATTAGCATCAGCGTCACCATCATCTCGAGAAAGCATGAGCCAATCAGGTTTCTGAATTCGCTCGCTCTAGAAATCCGAAGAGGCTCTCAGGGATTGGTCACCAGTTTCGTCTAAAGACAGGAACAGCCTCCGCGCATGCCCAAATCGTGCGATTTTGGTCTTAAAGAAAATCACTTGTGTTTTAATATATAAGATTTCACTTTGGTGTTTATTTTGAAATTCACTGAAATAAATTGTTCCTTAACACATTGAGTGCCACACAAATTCTTAAAGAAATCCCTGTCAGGCCACGCACACTGCTTAGAAGCGCATTATGTTTACTGTGTTTCAATAAAATCTATTAAAATGCCTTAACCCTATAATGGTCATGAACGTGTTTTTGTAATTGTTTGTCCCCTAAAAAACATATAGTTAAAATGTGCATAATTATAGATTTTAAGGTTGTTTCTTTAAGTATGAAAGATCATAATAATAGTCATGAGGTTCATCTTTAAATGCATAGTGAAAAATCCATTGTTTTAATATATTATAAAGAATTTCTAGTGAAAACAACAATGCCATTTTTCCCCTCATATGCATTCCCCACACGCTTAGCGGGTTAATTATATCTTGTAATAGATAAGAATTAAGTAAATTTTAAATACATTTTCAGTAATTACTTAAAACAATGTGATTTTTTTTAGTTTTATATTATATTTTACACTGTCAGCTACTGGTGGTTGATGTGGCCTAAACGGAAAGTTCAGTGTCAGCCATTGATGGCTGGCATGGCACTCAACGTGTTAAGGGCTAAGCTTTGATATATGGCACCCATTGGTGATTCATGATGATGTGATCAGTGTTAGAAATAAGAATTTTGAAACTAGGCGTCAAAATGACGCCTGGATTAAATTTTTTGGGCATCAAAATGAAAAATCTAGGTGCCATCTATAATTAAATATGTATATTAAAAAAAATAATAATAATAAAGCATCAACTTATAAATAATATATGCAAGATTATATAAAAAATATTTTTGTAATGAATGTAATTACATTGACAATATTAAACGTACACATTTAAAATCGCTAATTCATTCTTTGCCTAGAAGCAACTTCATTCCACCACAATTTAATAGCATTTTCTTTGCAGAAATTTTCCAATTTAGGGCTGTTTAATTTAATCATTAACAAATCGTCAACTACTTTCATAGAGATATGATTTCTTAAATCAGTTTTTATAAGGTTCAGTTGACCGAAATAGACTTGTTTACAGCCTGATGGGATAGGGAAAATTATTAGGTATGATGAGGAATAAATCCAGGCGTCAAATATGGCACCTATGATTGGAATTCTAGGCGTCAAAATGAAAAAGCTGGTCGCAAAATGCGACTAACGACTGCTTATTTCTAACCCTGGATGTGATGTGATTTGTTGTATCAACTCATCATTGAACAGTACATCAGCAGCAGTAATGGGTAAAAGTTTTAAATAAAGCAGCTTTGATAAGCTATTTTATTTAAAACTGGTAACCTTTTCATATTGGAACTTCGTTTCTGAGTCTTAGAATTTTGTTTTTGTGCTGCCCACTTGTGTATGTTTATCGTATTGGATCGGCATATCATATTGGCAAGAGATGTTTTATAACTTTTTGAAAAAAAAAATGTGGTTTTGTGACCATTTTCTGAGTTTTGTTTTGTAATGATGAAAAGTATTGATTCATGATGCAATTTGCAGTATTGACTCATCCTATGAGCAGTAGGTACATCACAACAGCAAAGGGTGCCTATCAAAGCTGTTCCAAAAATCATCATTGAATAATTTAAAAAAAATCATTTAAATTAAGGAAAACGGATAATTAAAAAAAAAAAAATTAAACTTTATTACCCACCAGCAGCATTCAATTGACAATCACCTATTTCCTAGTGAATTTATAAATATCAATTTTTGATTTTGTGTGTGTGTGTATTTTTAGTAAACTGCTATTCATGGCTTTCTACTTAATGTTAACTGCAAAAAATATTCATGTAATATATTTTTAAGAAACTTACCTATGAAAGATTTTTTTTAGCTAATGACTGAAAAGTTAATTATTTTGTACAAATTATATAGAGTATAATTAGATTAATAAGTAAAAAAAAAATATATTTATTTATTTAATTCTGTTTTAAAAGATTAATAAGTAATATATATATATATATATTTAATTTTGTTTAAAAAGATTTTAATTAACATATTATATATTTGTTTACAAAAATATTGCATCTCAATATTATATGTGAGCATGTCATGTGTGTAAAAATTATTTTGTATTGTGGCTCCACGTTTCATAAGTCTACAACTCTGATTACTGATAGCTTTTACTGAAACTTGGCATCTCTGGTACACTATTAAATTTACTATGATAATATTTTTGCTTTCTCTATCATTAACCCCTGAGAGTTTTGGAAAAGGACATAATTATAATATTTTTACTGGTATGGTCTTTACAAAGTACTAAAACAATAGTTATTTTGGATTGAAATTAAAAATATTACCATACCCTTTAAAAATGAACCTTGTAAGCTATTATATGCAATCTTCATATTCTTGAACTATAAGTGCATCAGGGAGAAAACAGCAGCTCACTGTAGGGAAAAATACGTATCAGCTGTTTTTTTTTTTTTTTTTGGGGGGGGGGGGGGGCGGTTAATAAGTGGCATTTCAAGGTGTAAAAAGAGGAGGCAAAGAGAATTTCTTCTTAGTTTGATTGTTTTTATCACAAATATTTCCTTTATTATGTTTTGGATAGTAAAAACCACTCTGTGTCCATTATTTTGTACACTTAATTTTGAGCACCAGTTTCGAGTACTCAACAAGAAAGAAAAGTCATGCAGTATGCATTGATTAGTAACACTTTCCAACGGTACGCAATTGTTGTATCGAATAACTATTAATATTCTTTGCCTACGTTATCGCATAACAGACAGAAGGACTGAAAAACATACAGATAGACTAATTTATTTTAAAATTACTCTTAGCCGTTTTGGAAAGTGTTAAAAAGGCTTAATGCAAAAGAAAATGCAGCCGTTAGATTATAATTACAGCTTTTAATCTATCTGAATATTTTACTGTAGCCCTGTAAATCAGAAAGTTAATCATATCATATTCTATACAAAACAATATTTTAGAATATTAATAATACATGTCAATGTTTTTAAGATTTTTGTAGTAGAAAGTTTTTTAAATATAACTTAAAAAAAATTCTGTCCTAAAACTTAATACATTGGCTTTTTTTATTGTTGTTGTTGTTGTCCCTGTAAACAAACTAGTTGTACAGGACCTATTAATGACATTTTAAATAGGGAACATTCCATAGGGAACTTGAGTGTAGCATTTTTAAAAAATTCTCAAAATAATCAGGGATGATAGGAGCCGGAGACAAACAGATAGAAAGGTAGACAATCGGACAGACAGGTGCACAAATTGAAATCATATTCTCACTAAAATTATAAGAAAGTGTTAAAATATTCATGAAAACAAAAGTGCAATTCCAGCAAATTTTTATTAATACCTCTTAATGTAACTGAATATTTTTGTGTCACCCTGTAAATCTAATGCTAATCATGCTATATTCTATGCAAAGCATTTTCTTTTGTGCTTATAAATAACACATTTCAATTTCATAAATCTTCGTGCAAAGTAATGTTATAAAAATTTAGTTTATGGAAATATCTCTCATAAAACGTAATACTTTTGTGTGTCCCTGTACACAAATCAGTGGTGGTATTTGCTCCATTTTATACAGGAAACATCCGATAGTGAACTTGAATAACGTATTTCAATTTCATTAAGATTTGTGTACAGTAAGGGTATGGAAATATGGTTTATAGAAATGCCTCTCATAGAACACAATGCTTTGAAATATTTTTGTGTGTCCCTGTACACAAGTCAGTGGTGGTATTTACTTCATTTTATACAGGAAACATCCGATAGTGAACTTGAATAACATATTTCAATTTCATTAAGATTTGTGTACAGTAAGGGTATGGAAATACGGTTTATAGAAATGCCTCTCATAGAACACAATGCTTTGAAATATTTTACGGGGTCCCTGTACACAAACTAAAAGAGGTATAAACTCCATTTTCAACAGGGAACATCCGATAGTGAACTTGTATAACATATTTGAATTTCATTAAGATTTTTGTACCGTAAGGGTATGAAAATATGGTTTATAGAAATGCCTCTCATAGAACACAATGCTTTGAAATATTTTCGGGGGTCCCTGTACACAAACCAGTAGAGGTATAAACTCCATTTTCAATAGGGAACATCCGATAGTGAACTTAAATAGCATATATCAGTTTCAAGATATTCCATAAATATTTACGGGAGTTAGAGCGCGGACGGACAGACAGACAGACAGACAGACAGACCCAAGTCATAAACACTTTTCAACCTTGTTGGAAAGTGTTAAAAAATCAAAACTTGTTTGTAGGTAATATTATAACTATAACTAAATAATAAACATTACTGTACATCCTGTAGATACCTGTAGTCCATCCATCCACTTTTTCTATCTTTTGTAGATGGTAGGATGAGAATGGAGGTTTTTTTTTCTTCTAGATTTTTCCATTCCATCAGCTTAAATTCATCTGTACCAGTTCTGTATTGTCAGGACTGTTTTCATTTATAATTATATACTTTATTTAGTATTAGATGCTTCCTATAGTAAATTCTGTAGCCTCTAGTGCTTAAAATTTAAAGCCTATCCCACTAACACCCTTTTTAGACTTCTATTATATGATTTACTTTTGTTTCTTGCAGGGAAATGGACATATGCTGTAAGCATCTTATGATAATAAGATGCCTTACAGATAAACTTTTTCACCCATATATTTAATGGAGCTTCAGTTTTCAATTTCATATGAGGTAACCTATTTTTCAAGTATAGATGTGAGTTTGCACTAACTCTGCCCATAAATTTTACAGTAATTTTATTTTAACACTGACCATATTCTTTCTATCAGATCTTGTTTGTATTCATTATATGTACCGTATACCTATTCTAAACTGTTCATCCATTTGTGATTAATCATATTTGCTGTGAGGTCTCAAAATGCTTTTTTACTGGCAGTCCTAAATAACTTTATTTTTTTACCCATTTCTGTTTTTGTTAAAATTTTGAAATACTAAAATGCTTATTTTTTTGTGATTTAAAAAGTAATATGAATGAATATCTGTAATTTTTAAAATATAGCATTTCCTTTTATTGATCATCTTATTGATAAAACAATAGGGTCTAGATGAGAAGATCTAGATCAGGTGTTTGAATAACTCTCCTTTCATGGATGTTTTTCATTGTACTCTTTCGAAAAATTTGCAAGTTTAACTTGTTCTGATGTTCTTATTGAATTTGAGATATGCTGCTTTTTTAGATTTTGATATGTTACATTATTACAATTAAGACGGCCATGTCTTGCCGATAGTGCTCTAGACCAGGGGGGTGGGCAACCCGCGGCCCACTGTGCAGTTTTTTGCGGCCAACAAGGAGACATATATTTAATGTTTGATAACTTTTGTTAACAGATTAAAAGTTAATAAATCCGTTCTGACTTTCCAAAGTGAAAATAACTTTCAACGATTATCGTAGTTAAAGAATCACACTGTTGTAATGAAATATTATTAGATCCATTGTTCATTATTTTTTATTATAGTTATAAATGTATAAGTCATAAATTTTTCAAGATTCTATTGTTAATTTATGAATGAAAATAATTTAAATTAATGCATACTGTTCCGAATCTTAAACCTGCTCACCCCAGAAAATTGTATATACATACATGGTTCACACACTCACAAACATATGTATATGCATGCGGTGCGGCCCGCCTGAATAAAATAGATTTTCCAGTTTGGCCCATCAAGTGTTTTGGGTTGGACAGGCCTGCACTAGACTAACAAATTTGAATGATAGCCACTTTTGCCTTATTGGTAACCACACTTAAGTATAAGCATACCACTAATCAATAAAATTCGAGCATTTTTCTTTTTAAAGCAGATTCCCGAAATATGTGATATTTTTGCAGCTGATTTCCGAAATATGCGATTATTTCATTTTTATTCAATAAGATCTTTTTTTAAAAACTATTTTTTGAAGTACGCAATAATTTTGCATCCTATTAATGAAATATGAAATCATTTTGCTGTTAATTATGAAAATTTACGTTCAATGATGCAAATAATTGCAGAAATAGGTTGTTATTTTGTCGCAAATCGATAAAATTCAACCTGTTTACTGTGTTATTGAATGATATATGCAATAGTTTTGCGACTCATTATTGTAATGCATAATTATTTTGCTGCTAATTATCAAAGTTTAAGTTTTATAGAGCAAATAATTGCTGAAGTATACATTTATCTTGTTGCTTATTGATAAAATTTGCATTTCTTCAAAGCCATTTTTTTTTAAATGTACAACAATTTTGTGGCCTATTACTGAAATAAGACTTCAACACTTCACTGTTCATTGACAAAATTTACGTTTAATCTCAATCGTTTGCTAAAACTATTATTTGGCTATTAATAAAAAAAATTCCTTTTTTTTTTTTTTTTTTTACTTTCGCTCCTTCTTGGATGGATAATTGTTTGTAGTGTTATATTTTGGGAATGTAACTATTTTTTAAGTTTTAAATGCCAAATACTTTCCTTCATTGAAAACTTTTGAAGTCGTGATGGCATTCAAAGTTAAAAAAGTAAATAAATGGAAAAAATAATTAACTGGGAGAAAATCCCGATTCCTCTTTTATTACATATTACATCTTGGAAAGTAATGGTTCTGTATTTTCCTACGGCTCCCCATAGAAACTATGTTGATTCCATAGTTGTTGGCAGATATGGCATTTTATTCCATGCTTTTGAGTTTGAAAAAAAAAGAAAAGAAATTATAAAATCGTCACCACATTTGGCAGCTAGAATTTAAATTTTTTGTAGCCATTTTCAATGTAATAGTCGCCAATTGGCGCCTCTGACTGTTAATGCAGAGCTTTACTTGCCGGTCATGATTTCTTTATATTGTATAGTTATCTTTAACAATATAACATTCTTTAGCTTTCACCTGAAGTTATTTATGTGAAGTTTTATTCTTGTTAAGCTAAGTTGGACTAAAATATGTTCTGCTAACTTGTTGGTAAAGAAAGTGCTTTTCTACAGGATGTTTGGGATAAATTTGACACTTTTGGGTGATAGTAAAACACAGGGAATATCATCCTAAAAACACATTTTACTGAATTTATGGAAATCGTGCAGTATGAGGCAAACACAATAAAACAGAATCACTCAAAAAACCCACTCTTTGGAACCACAACTGCCTCAAGGCGGCTCCTGAATCTAGAACATGCAGCCTCAAGATGTCTCTAGGGAGAGCTGCAAATGCCACCTTAATTCTGTCTATAAGCTGGTTCATTGTTTTGCAGGCAGTGTGGTTGGTATGTTGCTCCACCATGCCACATACATAATAATCCATAGGATTGCAATCACAGGAGTTAAGAGAGCAGATGTCAGGACTGATGAAGTTGTTTGCCTTGATAAGGGGGTTGCCTTATGCCTTTTCAGTTAAGAGTTGGAATTTATGCCTCTTGTCTGAGTAATAACGAAGGTCCTTGTTCAAAGCCAGCTTCATGGTTGATGGGCAACACTCATTACCTGCACTAGAGCTCAGATCCCCATCCCTGGATCTTCCTGCACAGTCTCTTGCAATTGACACTGGAATTTTAGTCTGCAGCAGCAATTGGATCTTCTTCTGTAACCTTTTTTAGTAGACACAACTGCCCTTCTGCATTTCATTTATTATCGCTTTCACTGTATTCAAGGAGCTCTGAGCAACTGTCTTGATTGGGGAATTTGGTTGGCTGGTGCAAATCATTATGCTGCAGGTAACCCTTTTCCAATATTCTGGTGGCTTTCACCCAACCCCTGCAGTTCTTTTTTACTTCATAGCTGTATTAGGAACCAAAGAGAAGTAATGTTTGAGAACGCTGGCAATGCTTTCATGCAACTTATATATACATGCGATAAAACCAACTGTCAAATTTAACCCCAACACCCTGTATACCTTATCACAATGATTCCAAATGTCATTTTTTACAACAAAAACAAATTTATTGTAAATGTTTTATTCAAATCCTAAAATAAACAAACTTTTACTTTCTATTAAACATATGAAAAGAATAAGTGAAAATTTAAATACATTTAAGCTTAGTAGTTTTAAAAACCCTAAGTTTTCTTCTTAAAGTAGCATTTATATTTAAGTTTTTTTACTTGTTGACATTTTTCATCGCTGTTCTTTTTTTTTAATTTTTTACCTGCTTTGGTTCATATCTTTACTTGTCACTCTTGACTTCGCATTCCTAACAGTACAAAATGTCCCAAAAAACATAACACTCATATAAAACCAAGACATTGTTATTGTTGCAGAAACGTTTCAAAATGTTCATTTTCCTTTTAGATTAATTTAAAAATGTAGAAATATTCACAATCATAACAAAAAATCAAATATGTTAACAAAAAGTTTATTTAGCTGATAAAACATCGAAAAGGGTAAACATTTTTTAAATATATCAGAGAACATGCGTGAAAGCAGTGGCGGATCCAGAACTTAACTTTTGGGGGGGGCTAAGATTTTTCAAGATGTAATTCCAGATCAATGAAAAGTTTGCAATTGTACTATTCAATTGGGAATGTCAGTACTTTTTTTTTTTTTGGGGGGGGGGGCTTCAGCCCCCTAGCCCCCCCCCCCCTTAAATCCGCCACTGCGTGAAAGGTGTTATGATAATAAAGATCATAAATTTTTTACAACATTCTATGCTGTGTAGGTTGATTATGATAGTTTTCCTTTAAATCTATTTCATTGCTAATATTAGTGGATAAATATAATAAAATTTATGAGCAGAATCATTGCAGGCTTGTTGAGTTTTCAATGCATGTGTTTTTGTTGTATGCTCTTTTTTTGTACGCATATTTTTTTTAATTATATGTATTATAAATAGTAAGTACATTTTAATTTTAATATTCATCATTTGAGCGTAAATTTTATTATGAATCATTGTCATTGTATAAAGGTTGTTAATTTTATTTTTAATAATGAAAACCTAAATGGTATTTACATTTTAAGCTTCTGAAAATATAATTCATTTTAGGCTTGCTTCATATGTATGTATTTCACCATTTTTTATCCAATAACTACAGTACTCTCAAAAATCTGCACAGCATAAAATGAAGGGTTTTGCAGATTTTTAAATTTTGCAAATTTTAGGATAATTTCTTTTATTTTACGTCTTAGAAACCTCAATTGAGTAGCAAATCATTATGAAACAATTTCTATGTTATAAATACATTTCTGAAAAAAGTGTGTGATAAAAGTACAAATATTCAATTAAAAATTTTAATTTAAAGAACAATTTTTGCATATTTTATTACAGTTGCAAATTAGCTAGATTTTGAAGAGCCTCATCAATAGTAGTTTGAGAAATATATTAATTTTATGTCTTAATATTTTTTTCCCTGTAACGTGCAAAAATCAGAAATTCTTGGTCAGTCACATAAGTGCTTAAATATTTATTTCTCTAAGAGAAAATCCTTCTAGGAAACTAAGGCTTTCTTCTTCTTCCTCTAATTCAGTATCTAATTTATTTTTTTAATAATTGCATAATTCCACTTATTGTTTCCTCCTGTGTAATAAGCTGAGTAATTGGCGATTCATCAGCACATGTCACATAGTTAATAATTGCTTTATCTCCTAAACCAACGATCGGAAAACTGTGGCTCATTGACCCCTTGAGTATGGCTCTTCCACAAAATAACATGCTAAGGTGTGCACATATAGTGCGAAGAAACTTCACTGAATACAAAAATCATAAATTTAAAATTGAATGGACTGAGACGTTTATGTTTATTCAAAACTGAAATGGTTTCTGACCTGTCTTTTGCAAAGAAAAATTGACTCATAACAAGAAATCAAATATGGAGAGACAATTTACAAGTAAACATGTGTTATTCAGCATTAAATATCCTGTCGATGATGCAAGGAAGAAAGCAGTTGGGGAGCTTCAGAAGAGTCAAGAAAAATCAAGTTCTTGTATTTAACCTTTTGTGAGTGGTGCATATGAGATAGAAAAATGACCCTGAGTATGGCAATATTCTAAAAATTCCCCCGATCCCCAATCCAGGGTTCTCAACTATGAGAAGCTATTGTCTCTTTAGATAGACTAATGCATAGTTGCCAACTTGTATGGTTTGGGCGTACAATGTATGGTTTTGGCTGTAGGTGTAGTACAGTTGTAAGGATAAGGAGTAAAATTGTACGAATTTAAATAAAGTACAATATTTAATTATAAAATATTATTTTACATATTAAATGAATGTAAAATATTCAAATGTAATGCATGTATTTTGTATACTTTATGATGAGAAGGTAATTTGGAAACAATATGATCAAGTATTTTTAGAATCGTATACGAAAGTATTTCCATGTATTACACAATCTCGTAAAGATACGAATTTTGCTCATTGTACAGTGTGCAATTGTGATATTAAGATTGCACATGGAGGAAAAAACGATATAAAAGAACATATTGCGATAAAAAAGCACAATGATTTCTCAAAAAGCATGGAGAAAGCTCTGAAAATCAAAACTTTTTTTACATCAGAAAATCATGAAAATGAAGTTATAAATGCTGAGTGCCTTTTCACAAGCTTCATTTTAGAGCATAATCTGCATCTGTCTATTGCCGATCATGCAGGTCAACTTTTCAAAAAAATGTTTCCGAGATGTGATACTGCAAAAAAATTTGCTTGTGCTCAAAGGTGAGCTGTATAGTAAAGAAATGGCATGTGAAAGTAAGAGTATTTTACTAAACAAGTTACACAATGCTGTTTTTGCCGTTTCTGTTGATGGCAGCAATGATTCTGACTCACAATTATTTCTGTGTATTTCGATAGTGATGAAGAAAAATTAAAAGCTCATTATTAGCCCTGCCTGCTTTGTCTGGCAGTTCAACTGGGCAAAATATGGCTAATTTAATTCTTGATACACTGCAAATGAAAGGAATAAATATGAAGAACTGTATTGCTTTCAGTGCAGATAATGCACCTGTGATGTAGGACACAAAAATGGTGTTTCATCTTTTAAAAAAAAGGAAAATGAAGAAATTATCATGATGGGTTGCAATTGCCACACCATTCATTTATCTGCAGAGAAAGCAGCTAAAGCATTAGGTGTACCCATTGATGATATGCTAATTGACATGTTTTACTATTTGGAGAGAAGTTCAAAAAGAAAAGAAGATTTTAAAGAACTTCAATCAGTATTCGATGTAGAAAGCCACAAAATATTAAAACATGTGTGCACTAGATGGCTTTCTTTAGGTAGAAGTTTGAAACGATTATTAAAACAATGGCCTGTTCTTAGTGGCGGATCCAGAATTTGACTTTTTTTTTGGGGGGGGGGGGCTAAGATTTTTCAAAGTGTTATTCTAGACCAATAAAAAATTTATAATTGCAATATTCAATTGTGAATGTCAGTGTTTTTTTTTTTTTTTTTTGGAGGGGGGGGGGGCTTCGCCCCCCTAGCCCCCCCCCTCCTTAAAACTGCCACTGCCTGTTCTTACAAGTTTTTTCAAGAATCAAATAAAAAGTTCCAATGAGCAGAAAAGTCTTGAAAGCTATCAAATCCCGAAACAAATAGACAAAAAAAGCTGTAGTGATGCTTCAAAAAAAAAAAAAAACGACCTCTTCCAAGCAATGGTGAATCATTATCTAAGAAGAGAAAAACAGATTTAGGTCCTGCCACTAACCTTAACACTGGATCTAAATTGCAAAATTTGAAGGATTTTTATGTTTTTGTCATCTCACCTAAACAAGGCTTATTGTCTATTTTTAGACAGTATAATTCCAGTCTTTGAAAAAAGTAATGTGATTCTACAGTCTGAAGTGCCAAAAATCCATGCTTTACATTCATTATTGTCAGACATGCTTAGAGAGATTTTTTCAAAATTCGTGTAACCAAATGTTATCAAGAATAGTTCTTTAACTGATGTGAGATATGCTGATGTATACCATCAAAAGAGTGATATTGATCTAGTTATTAGCACTGCCGCAAGAAAGGTAGTTAATCAATTGAAAAGTAATGAAAAGTGTCAATTTTATTCAAACATAAGAAAATATTTCACTGCATGCTGCAATTACATTCAACACAAATTTCCATTAAATAGTGATTTATTAAAACATGCTGAAGTCGCAGACATAAAAAAAAAATTTCTGAAAACTCATTCAAAGATGTAAATTACTTTTCGGAAAAATTTCCTTTGGCATGTTTTCAGGAAATAAATGAATCCGAAGATGAATTTAAAGATAATATTCAATCTGAGTTTTGTGCATTGCAGATAGATGACATTCCTTCTGATGTAGTTAAAGAAGAAAGAATGGGCTGTTTCGGGGGAATTGACTAGAGCAGATGGAACTTTTAAGTATCGAAAAATATCTAAGCTTATGCTAGCAATTCTGACAATTCCCCACAGCAATGTGGAGTGTGAGAGAGTTTTCAGTGGTATACGGAAAACTAGAACTGAATTTCGAAGTTCCTTATCCGATGAAAACTTAGAAAATGTGTTAATTACCAAAAGTTTGCAAAAAGGACATTGCTATCAACAACTGTTTAATAAACTGCTTTTGACTAAGGCCAAATCATCCACTTACAAACATTTGAATTTTGATAAGACAGAATAATGAACATTAGCAGTTTTTGAATATTATTTTTACATAATTAAATGTGACAGTTAGTGCCATTTATTATTATTTTCTAATTTTTATGTATTTTTAATTATCATTAAATAAGTTCAGTTTACTTTGTTTCCTTTAAAAATAGTATCTTATTAAAACACTTCAACCATGCTTTGGCCAAACTTTCAGTAAAATAAATCAGAAATATCATGTTTTATATTGAAGATAAACAAGTTTAAAAATGTTATACAGAGTGATTAGAAAGAAAGTTTTTTCAGGTATGCTTTTGTTCAATTTTATATTATTACTAATTTTGTGCTTTGTTGCATTTTAGGTATATATTTTTCAAAAACTTGTATTGTTCACAAGCATTTTTAATTTTTAAATTTATTTGAGTTCTGTAGAATACTGTATATTGATCATGCATTAAGAAAACATATATTTTAGGACATATTTATAATGCCTGTTGTACCTTAAAATAAGTTTAATGCATGTCGTAAAAATTGTAAGGTTTTCAAAGTAGCCATGTTAGCAGGTATGTTAATGTGTTATAATGTAACTCCATGAATTGATCATGCAAACGCACATTCTCTGTTAAAATTTTTATTAGTTATGAGAGTTTTAACCCTTAAATATTAGATTGTTTTCTAAATCAATTAAAAAATGTTTTATTCTTACCTCTCTTAAATAAATCATGGGAAAAATACTTTAAAAAATCATACTTTATTTTAACTATTGTTTACAGTTAAAAGGCAATTTATTGCCAATCGGCAAACATGAGGCGTTAGAGCTTCTATATTATTCTAATAATACTTCAGAAGACAAAATTGGGTATGTTGCTGAAAGGCAACACTCGGCATTTAAGGGTTTAAAATGGTTATTCTACATGTTTTGTGTTTTGTGGCTGTTAAAAAAGTTATAATTTAAACAGCTAGCAATGAATTTCAGGTTTAGTTTAATTAATATTTAGAGCCTCTGTTACGCTCAATATTCCGTTATCTCTTGACTCGAGGAAATGATAAACACACTCCTTCAAGATCATAACAAAATATCTGACCTACATATAACACATTGCTCTTTGACCTTGAAGCAGGCCACTGGCAGACTAATGTAACTCTCATCTGCACATTTTTATTTCTTTTGAGAGCTAAGAATTAACTATAAAAAGGGATAATATTAAAATTTTATTTACATTTTATTCAAAATCACAGAATTTTGGTTTTTCTTCATTTAACCCCCCCCCCCCCCCCCCCCTCTGAAGAAACTGAAAAATACAGGTTTTAATAAAATTTCACAGTGCATTTCTCCTATTACTATTTTATTATTTAATTCACTAAATTAATTATAATTTGCTTTTAAGGAGTAAAAATAGCATGTGGCATGTTTCTTATATTATCAAAAACAAATTTTCCCAAATCTCTAAAATTCAAAATTGCCACAATCCTTGCATTTCCGGATTTACGAGCTTAAACTGTGATAAATTATTACTTCAATAATTATTTGTCATTTTATCGGTAACACTGCTCTGCACGAAAATTGGCCCCAATACCATTCATGCAAATTCTTATGTAAAATGACCTCCTGAATCCGAATATGACGTTCATTTTGTCTCATCATCCACCGTTTTTTGGGGAAGCCACTCTTTTATTTTTATCACTGTTTGTCAATTTTATGGTTATAAATTTGATTTTGAGAGGGGTAAAGGATTATTTTAACTGTTAAATATCTTCTGAGGGTCTACAGAGGTGAAAAATTCTAAAACATGAACATTTGCGTCAAAAGAGAAATTTTAGAGGGGGGGGGAGGGGATAAGCCGCTGAAATTAGAAATTACATTTGTTATATTTTTATTAATCTATTATTATTTATTATACCATATATTTTTTATATTTTGTTTTTAACAGTTAAAATAATACTTTTCTACCCTTTAAATAAAATTCATGGTTATAAAACTTCCGAACAGTGATAAACATTGCGGGAGGGGATGGTGTCCCGCAAAAACGGTGGATGATTGGGTAAAATGGAGGTCATTTTATATAAAAATCAGCAAAATTGGTATCAGGGTTCAAAAAAAATTTTTTTTTTTTTTTGCAGCACAGTGTAATTATAATCTAATAATGTTTTACTCAGTGGCGTAGCGTAGGGGGGGCAAAGGGGGCGCCTGCCCCGGGCGGCACTTCGCTGGGGGCGGCTAATTTTGATATCAGTCGAGTTTGTATCGGCTCAAATTTTTTATTTATAAAATTTTTAATGTTTTTTTTTTTTTTTTTTTCTCCAAAATTTGCCAAATTTTTCCACTTGCTCTTGTGTTAACCAGAAAACAAAAAAAGCGTACGTGTGTTTGTGTGGGTGGGTGGGGGACTAAAACAATTCACTGAGACAAAAAATTGTAAAGAAACATCTATGGCTGTACAAATAATCTATTGAAGACATCTTTCCTCTCTTTTTTCTTGGTATTATTTAGGGAGGAAAATAATCAATAAGCAGTTCTCCTAACTCCATTCCCCATCCACCCCACCCCATATACACGTGACGCAATCATAGAAAGCAATATATATTTTAATATATATATATATATATATATACTGCATAAAAAAAGTAGACGGACACTTACTTGTAATACTTTAAAGCCGTTTATTTCTTTAATTAGAGATATGAGGTTCATTTCTCTAATATATTCTCGAGACATCATATATTATTATTTTTTCGATATAGATTCAATCATTTTGAATTATGTAGTGGAAAAATTCAGGAAACAAAAATGGTGCATATTTCCACTGTAATTTTTCTTAAAAAAAGTAGACGGACACATCTTGTATCTCTAAAATAAAACTATTTTAGTAAGGGGTTCGACTCCCATTTGCTTTAATAAGTTCGTATACTCTGTTAGGCATCGAATCAATGAGATTCTGAATCTTTTTTTGACAGAAAATTTCTCAAATGTTTGTAAGAGCTTCTTTGAGCTGGTGAATTGATTCATACTGGCGTCCATCCTCATAAATTTTATGAACAAGTATAGCCCAAATGTTTTCTACAGGATTCATATCCGGACTCTTGGCTGGCCAGGGTAAAACATTGAAGTTGCTCTCATGAAACTATTTTTTAACGTTGTTAGCGGTGTGTATTGGCGCTCCATCTTGTTGGAAAATCCAGTTTTCTCCTCCAAGATCACACGCAAATGGCAAAAGCTCACTGCTTAGTGTTTCAATATAATCTTTGTGAGTCTGCTTCTTACTTAGGAATGCTAAATTTGTTCTTCCACCATAGCCAACAGCTAGCCACACCATCACACCACCAAAACCAACTTGCCGAGTAGAGTACACTTTGTCTTCTTTCTCCAAACTGTGCCAATAATATTGATATCCATCTGCGACGTCTAAATTAAATTTTTTCTCATCTGAAAAAACTTCAGCTATCCATTCTGTAGTCCAAGACATATATTTTTGAGCCCACTGTGGGCGTTATGTCACGTGGTGATCCTTCCAGCATGGATGATGTTTTCTCTTCTTACACTAAAAGAGCTCTGAGTGCTTAATGTAGTTATAAATTGTCTGAGAAGTTACGTTAGTAATTCCTGTGCTCATTCTAACTTTGGGAATTGATGCTCCAGTTTTTTTCAGCTCAGTAAAAATTTTTCTTTGGTCTCTAAGAGAATGTTTCTTTGGCCGACCACTCTTTTTCTTTACGCCATGGGCTTCAGGAGCATGTAGAAAATCGCTGATGCTACTTTTGCTTGTTAGAACTAGCCGACTAATTTCCCTGACTCCTTTATTAACATTTTTCAGCGCTATAATCTGTCCTTTCTGGTAATCAGTTAGAGGAATCCCTCGTGGCATGGAGCATTCATCTCCAAGAAATTTAACTACGCAAAACCATCTTGTCAAGCACGTTAGCAATTGGCAAAATGCCAAATGTACTTGTACATGCAAAACTGGTATTCCGCAAGAAACACCCACTTAGATAATTGCAGTTTTTGACCAGTGTCCGTCTACTTAAAAAAAAAAAAAAAAATATTGTGCAAATGTATATCTTTTCTCTTTTCTGCATTTCCCTACATTAAAATTATAAATAATTGAATATTTTTATTTGTCTGTCAAAACTATGAAGATTGATAAGTATAAACATGTTAAAGAATTTTAATTGACATTTCCTATTGAACAAAGACGGGGTTTTAAAAAATTGTAAAGAAGTGTCCGTCTACTTTTTTTATGCAGTGTACATATATTAATTTTTAATGCATCTTCGTCTTCCTGGTTGCGTATTTACAGAACATACATTGTTTCAGAACCACCTTGGCGATCTTTTCTTTTGGCAAGGATAAAATCGCGCCATGGTGTCTCGCGAATGGCAACACAGTTGACCTCAAAGCAAAGAAGATGGGCGTGTTCAATTAAAATATGTTGATTTGCCAGACAGATGCATTATTGTTAAAACAGATGATGATTCTTCAGAAATTTAAAGAAATAATAATAAAAAAAAAAGTTCTTTATTTATACACATAGACAAATTGACTACTTATTTAAAAAATGGATTTATTACTATATCTTCTGCATATATAAGAAGAATATATAAGATTCAGAAAAAAATTTGATTTCCGGTTTCGCTGAATTTACACGTTTTGAGATATCCTTGCATTTCAATTAACTGAAATTGACTACTTATTTAAAAAAAAATGGATTTATTATTCTATTTTTTGCCTATATAAGAAAAAAGTATAAGATAAAAGAAAAAAAAATTATTTCCGGTTTTCGATAAATTTACACGTTTTGAGATTTCCTTACAATTAACTGAACAATTTTCTGTCAATTAACTGAAATTGACTACTTATTTTTATAAAAGTGGATTTATTAGTAGATTCTGCATATATAAGAAAAAAAGTAGAAGATAAGGAAAAAAATTGAATTTCCGGTTTTTGCTGAATTTAAACGTTTTGAGATTTCCTTGCATTTCAATTAACTGAAATTGACAACTTATTAAAAAAAAAAAAAAAAAAAAAAAAAAATGGATTTATTATTCTATCCTCTGCATATATAAAAAGAAAGTATAAGATTAAATAAAAAAAAAAAAAAAGATTTCCGGTTTTCGATGAATTTACATGTTTTGAGATTTCCTTGCATTTGAATTAACTGAAATTGACTACTTATTAAAAAAAAAAATGGATTTATTATTCATTTTCTATTTTCTGCCTATATAAGAAGAAAGTATAATAATAATTAAAAAAAAATAGATTTCTGGTTTTCGATGAAGTTACACGTTTTGAGATTTCCTGAACTCAATTTGACCATTTTTAGAAAATGTCTGTCTTTTTGAGTTCGAACACTGTACTTCATGAACCAATGGACTTAATTTAACCGAACTTGATATTTGGTTGGATCTTGGTTTGAATTGGTTCCGATTAGTTTTTGGGCTATATCATCCAACAGGGATGAAGCCCAATCTTCCACGTTGCGATTTCCTCTCATTTCAGAAAAGGCTCAGCATCTACAGTGTAACAAACTTATAGGTATATATTAAAGAAATCTCTGCTGATTCAGTTTGAGTGCATATCGGCCAACAAGTGGCGCTGTTAAATTAAATTTAATCCCATTTTAGGGACGACAATAAGCTTCTATAGTGTATAAATGTACGAAATTTGCTGTAAGAGATGGTTATTAGGTAAAACTATGCTGATTCATTTTGGATGCATATCAGACGATAGGTGGCGCTTATATTCAGCAATATTTTCCGTTTACGGGAAAGTTATATCTCAGCTTCTATCCTATATGAATGTACCAAACTGGACATGTGAGTACATATTATCAAAAATTATTTTTATTGTTAATATTTTAATGCGGTTTCTCCTTGCTATATCTCAGCATCTGTTGATGAAAATTGCACTGAATTTTATGAGAAAATATATTCATTATTTTTTTCATGTTAATCGGTAGGTGGCGCTGTCATCTAAAATGGTATAGAAAAAAGTATTGGATTTGTGAAATTTTTTTATTTCCGGTTTTCGATGAATTTGCATGTTTTAAGATGTCCCAAATGTGACTCGCTCATTTTTAGAAAATAATTATTTGTCTGTGTGTGTAAATTTTACATTATCTCATGAATGAATAGGCGGAATTTAAACACGATTAACAATTGCTTAGACTTTGGTTTAAATTAGTGCTGATTAACTGTTGGAATATATCACCCAAAAGGTGGTGTGCTATGTTGTGATTCATTCCATTTAAGTTAAGGCTGTATCTCAACTTCTGTAGTGTATAAACGTACCAAACATGGTATATGATATAGACATTATGTAAAACTATTCTATTTTAATTTGGGTGCATATCGGCCGACAAATGCACTGCTGTGTTGCAATTTAATTCTGTTTATGAGAAGGCAATTACTTTGCTTTAAAAAAAAAAGTGGTCGAGTTTCGACCAATGAGGGAAAATATATTTTAATAAAATTTTCTTTTCCAGTTTTTAAACATTTTAAATTTTAGAAAAAATATTACAAATTCGTAAATTTTTAATTTAATAACCCCGGTAGTGGGCCAGTTGGTAAAGCTCGGTTCAGTTTAGAATACCGAAAGCGAAGCAGCACTGATCACGGTTAGTGTTTCGGAGGGGGGTTGCCTCTGTACTGGTCTACGAAAGAGGCCGAGGGTGAGACGACGTCTGGTCCTTGTTAAACTAAGCTGCACTGTCAAGTGCTGGACTTCCTGCGTAGGTCGTCGGGTTATTAAAGCGCGAGTACCATCACTCCGTAGAGATTCAAAATCGTGATGCCATGTCTCCGGACAGTCACCAACAGCCCAATGTTCAATCTAGTGTGACGTTAATCAATCAACCAATCTAATTTAGCATTTTATCCTCTTTGGAAAATTTTATAATTATAATAGTCGTATTTTCTCTGGGTGTAGAAAGGGGGCGGCAAATGTGGCATCTGCCCCGGGCAACA
Organism: Salticus scenicus; assembly: GCA_963930645.1. Taxonomy (NCBI): domain Eukaryota; kingdom Metazoa; phylum Arthropoda; class Arachnida; order Araneae; family Salticidae; genus Salticus; species Salticus scenicus. The sequence continues at coordinate 135,773,416 of OZ005651.1, read as the reverse complement.
GAAACCTATGCTACGCCGCTGGTTTTACTAAATGATGAAAATAATATAAATTTTTGTTTATATCAATTGCGCGGGTCATTGTTAACATCCAGTTATTCCAGTGGAAGGCATGGACATAGCTACCAACAGGGTTGCCGTACTACCTGGAAAACCTGGAATAGTCAAGGAATTTGAATATTTTAGCCAGAATCTAGAAAAGTCAGGGAATTTCATATGATGATTGCTAAAGAAAAAACAATTTTTCCGCGAACGTAAGGCTATTTTTCTGTTTTTTTTTTTTTCCTTAGGTTCCGCCATTGTTTTAAACATTCCCGGCCTTCCTTTCTACTCGTGAAAGAAATTTCTTATCTTGCTTATAAGTGACAGATACTATCACTGTATATGACTTTTGTCATACTTTTTTTTTTGTTTTCAACTAGTACCATAATTATTTTACCTTCAACACAGCCAATGCTCAATATATGGTTAGACTGGAATTTTCTTCTGGAAAATCTGGAAAAGTCAGGGAATTTCATTCTCCTGTTTGAGTTGCAACCCTGTACCAACTTTCCCGTTTTCTCCAGAAACTTCATACCTGAATTTTTACTTTCTTTTATAGTTATTTGCAAAAGTTCAAGACCAGTAGCCGATTTTCAGTATTTTAACACATTTCATCATTTGCACAGTTTATTGCATCATCTCATGTGCTGATTGCATCAGACACATTCTACTGCTACAAAGGTACCCAGCACGTTTATTGCCAGTTGTGTATTGGATTTTGTCGTAGACAGTGCTGTTGCGTAATTATTGTAATAGGTAAAAAAACCCTTCACTTACTGTTACAAAAAGGTCTGAAATATTGACTCTGCACAAAATTGGATTTTCTGAACGTCAAAGAAGTTCGAGGGTAAATGGAGTAAGACAGCTGCATACCTGCCAACATGGCTATTTTGAAAACCTTACAATTTTTACGACATGCATTAAACTTATTTTAAGGTACAACGGGCATTATAAATATGTCCTAAAATATATGTTTTCTTAATGCATGATCAATATACAGTATTCTACAGAACTCAAATAAATTTAAAAATTAAAAATGCTTGTGAACAATACAAGTTTTTGAAAAATATATACCTAAAATGCAACAAAGCACAAAATTAGTAAAAATATAAAATTGAACAAAAGCATACCTGAAGGAATTTTCTTTCTAATCACTCTGTATAACTTTTTTAAACTTGTTTATCTTCAATATAAAACATGATATTTCTGATTTATTTTACTGAAAGTTTGGCCAAAGCATGGTTGAAGTGATAGCTGGAGACTTGGCGTTGGAATATTAAAACAGGAATAAACTACTACGTCGGAAATGCCAAAGAAAAATTATTGAGGTGCATACAGCTGTTTCGGTAGCCTAAAGCGTACCGTCATCACTGCAAAAAAGAATTCTGAATCTGGAGAAGCACTCGTATATATAGGAGAGGGACCGGATTTAGTTCAACCAATAGGATTACGGAAGAGGTGGGGAGTGTGGCCAATAGGAATCAAGGAATGTGTGGCTGTGTAAACAGTAGAAAAATTAAGGAAATGTGGACTGAATGTAAAATTTCCAACAATCAGACAAATAGGGAACAGCGAAATCACAATTTACAAGGTTTTTAAAATTTTTATAAATATGAAAAGCTTCAAAGAAATAGAGTTCATGAATGGATTTAGGTCTGCAAATTATTTTAGCTGAATTAAATTTAAAATTATGATTTTCCTCCCAGCAATGTTTAGAAATAGCCGATTTATTGGTTTCTTGTTTGCGGACGTAATTCATATGTTCTTTTAGACGAAATTTAAGACTGCGTTTAGTTTGGCCAATATATGATAAACCACACTGACAGGAAATACTATAAATGCCCCAAGAATTATGCATATCAATAGGATCTTTTAACTGAGAAACGGTGAGTTTATTGGAAGGCGAAAATATTATTTTGAAATCATATTGTTTGAGAATTTTAGCTATGGTTTGACTGGTTTTAGAAAAATAGGGTAAAACAATACTGATATTAGATGTGACTGATTTAGTAGACAAAATACGAGGGAGTTGTAATTTTTGGATAGCTTTGTCTATAATGGAAAGGTCATAACCTCTGTCAATTGCGATGGCTTTCAGGTATTTAATTTCAGATTTCAATAAAATAGGATTTGAACAAATATTAAGGGCACGGTTTACAAAAGTATAGAAAGCAGCCATTTTTTGGTTAGGTGGGTGACATGAACGCGCATGGGGAGGAAGGGAGACTGCAAAATTTTTACGATAGACAGTGGTTGAAAATCCATTTACAGTGCAAGAGACGAGGGTATCAAGAAATGGAAGGGAGCCATTATTTTCTATTTCATAAGTAAACTGGATATTACTGTCAATTGAATTTAAGGTTTCTAAGACATGGTCAATATTGTGATGAGATATGTCAATAAGCGTGAAGGTGTCGTCAACATAACGGGTCCAAAAAGGAAAAGATATTTTCTTAAAAAGCTTGCTTTCGAAATAGTGCATGTAAATGTCTGCGAGAATAGGGGAGAGAGGGGAACCCATGGCTAAACCTTCAGACTGACGATAGAATTTATTTTAGAAAGAAAAAGTGGTTTGTGATAAACAAATGCGGGTAAGAGAAATTAATTCTTGTATTTCAAAAGAGGTGAAATGAAACTCTTTTAATCTATTTTCGAGACAGCAGAGGGCACCACTTATTGGAACATTAGTGAAAAGAGATTTTATATCAAAAGAAACCATAATGAGATTAGTGTGAGGGCAATTTTGAATATTTTTTGCAAAATTTATGGAATTCTTAACAGTATAACTATTAGCAGCAAGAAGTGGAGCAAAAATTGTGGTGAGAAATTTAGCTAGATTATAGGAAGCAGTACCGATATTAGAGACTATTGGACGAAATGGAATATTGGGTTTGTGAACTTTTGGTAAAGCATAAAATCTGGCACAATTAGCAATAGAAGATATAAGATGGGATTTAGTCGAGTTCAATAACAAGGGGCAAGATTTTATAGCAGATTTAATTTTATTTAATTCTTGAGGAGAGGGGTCACGGGGCAGAGGAATGTATGGGCCATCATTAATTAGTTCGGTAACACTTTCGATGTATTGTTTTTTATCCAAAATAACAATCTGACCACCTTTATCAACTTTAGTAATGATGATATTTTCATTAGATTTTAATTCCTTCAAGGCGTTTTTTTCTGCAGGGCTGAGATTTGATTTAAAATTTTTAGAGTTGAAATTGGCATTATTAAGGATTAAATGACGAAGATTTTCTTTCTGTTGGTCAGTCAGTTGAGAATTTTTGAAAGCTTTTTCAACCGGTGCAATTAACTGAGGAAAAGAAGGAGGTTTAGAAATGGCAAAATTTGAATTGAGTTTGAGAACAGAATATTGACTATTGAAAATATCAGTACTGGAAAGATTAACGATTGCATTTTTATTGACAATAGGTAAGTCATTCGAATGAATAGCACACTGTGAATTACGAAGCCGGGTGAATTTATCATGTAATTTAATTGAGTGTTTACGAGAACGGTTGTCACAATGAATCCAGGAATTGTGATCAATCAACATAAAATTAGGACGTTCAAAAGCTAACTTTAAGTGGAGAAACAATAAATCTTTTTCAATTTTGGCGATGTTGGTACGAGTTTCCTTAATAACTGCACGGAGAATATTAAAATGAGACCTGAGTACTGCTTTGTTTACAAAACTGGAACCAGAAATATTGCATTTCAGTTGAATGAATTTACGGATAATGCGGTGTCTCTTGCATTGTAAAAGGAATTTCAGACTGTTGAGGGCACGAAACTTTTTAGTACGTAGACGGTAGAAACGATTAACTAATTTGCAAATTTTGAAAACAAGAAAATGGCTCAAAGTATTACTGACCTAATCTCCCCCTCATATGAGGCTTCTCAGATCAGGTTGCTCAGTAACAATATGAGCAGAAGACCAATAACACAACAAAGCCCGTATAAGCTTAACAAATGATAGCAGGAGACTTGGCGTTGGAATATTAAAACAGGAATAAACTATTATGTCAGAAACGCCAAAGAAAAATTATTGAGGTGCATACAGCTGTTTCGGTAGCCTAAAGCGTACCGTCATCAGTGCAAAAAAGAATTCTGAATCTGGAGAAGCACTCGTATATATAGGAGAGGGACCGGATTTAGTTCAACCAATAGGATTACGGAAGAGGTGGGGAGTGTGGCCAATAGGAACCAAGGAATGTGTGGCTGTGTAAACAGTAGAAAAATTAAGGAAATGTGGACTGAATGTAAAATTTCCAACAATCAGACAAATAGGGAACAGCGAAATCACAATTTACAAAGTTTTTAAAATTTTTATAAATATGAAAAGCTTCAAAGAAATCGAGTTCATGAATGGATTTAGGTCTGCAAATTATTTTAGCTGAATTAAATTTAAAATTATGATTTTCCTCCCAGCAATGTTTAGAAATAGCTGATTTATTGGTTTCTTGTTTGCGGACGTAATTCATATGTTCTTTTAGACGAAATTTAAGACTGCGTTTAGTTTGGCCAATATATGATAAACCAGACTGACAGGAAATACTATAAATGTCCCAAGAATTATGCATATCAATAGGATCTTTTAACTGAGAAAAGGTGAGTTTATTGGAAGGCGAAAATATTATTTTAAAATCATATTGTTTGAGAATTTTAGCTATGGTTTGACTGGTTTTAGAAAAATAGGGTAAAACAATACTGATATTAGATGTGACTGATTTAGTAGACGAAATACGAGGGAGTTGTAATTTTTGGATAGCTTTGTCTATAATGGAAGGGTCATAACCTCTGTCAATTGCGATGGCTTTCAGGTATTTAATTTCAGATTTCAATAAAATAGGATTTGAACAAATATTAAGGGCACGGTTTACAAAAGTATAGAAAGCAGCCATTTTTTGGTTAGGTGGGTGACATGAATGCGCATGGGGAGAAAGGGAGACTGCAAAATTTTACAGTGGTTGAAAATCCATTTACAGTGCAAGAGACGAGGGTATCAAGAAATGGAAGGGAGCCATTATTTTCTATTTCATAAGTAAACTGGATATTACTGTCAATTGAATTTAAGGTTTCTAAGACATGGTCAATATTGTGATGAGATATGTCAATAAGCGTGAAGGTGTCGTCAACATAACGGGTCCAAAAAGGAAAAGATATTTTCTTAAAAAGCTTGCTTTCGAAATAGTGCATGTAAATGTCTGCGAGAATTGGGGAGAGAGGGGAACCCATGGCTAAACCTTCAGACTGACGATAGAATTTATTTTGGAAAGAAAAAATGGTTTGTGATAAACAAATGCGGGTAAGAGAAATTAATTCTTGTATTTCAAAAGAGGTGAAATGAAACTCTTTTAATCTATTTTCGAGACAGCAGAGGGCGCCACTTATTGGAACATTAGTGAAAAGAGATTTTACATCAAAAGAAACCATAATGAGATTAGTGTGAGGGCAATTTTGAATATTTTATATATTATTTACTCCTATATATACGAGTGCTTCTCCAGATTCAGAATTCTTTTTTGCACTGATGACGGTACGCTTTAGGCTACCGAAACAGCTGTATGCACCTCAATAATTTTTCTTTGGCGTTTCTGACGTAGTAGTTTATTCCTGTTTTAGCATGGTTGAAGTGTTTTAATAAGATACTATTTTTAAAGGAAACAAAATAAACTGAACTTATTTAATGATAATTAAAAATACATAAAAATTAGAACATAATAATAAAAGGCACTAACTGTCACATTTAATTATGTAAAAATAATATTCAAAAACTGCTAATGTTCATTATTCTGTCTTATCAAAATTCAAATGTTTGTAAGTGGCTGATTTGGCCTTAGTCAAAAGCTGTTTATTAAACTGTTGTTGATAGCAATGTTCTTTTTTCAAACTTTTGGTAATTAACACATTTTCCAAGTTTTCATCAGATAAGGAACTTCGAAATTCAGTTCTAGTTTTCAGTACACCACTGAAAACTCTCTCACACTCTGCATTGCTGTTGGGAATGGTCAGAATTGCTAGCATAAGCTCAGATATTTTTCGATACTTAAAAGTTCCATCTGCTCTGGTCAATTTCCCCAAAACAGCCCTTTTTCTGACCATTGTTTCTTCTTTAACTACATCAGAACAGATGTCATCTATCTGCAATGCGCAAAACTCAGATTGAATATTATCTTTAAATTCATCTTCGGATTCATTTATTTCCTGAAAACATGCCAAAGGAAATTTTTCCGAAAAGTAATTTACATCTTTGAATGAGTTTTCAGAAATTTTTTTTTATGTCTGCGACTTCAGCATGTTTTAATAAATCACTATTTAATGGAAATTTGTGTCGAATGTAATTGCAGCATGCAGTAAAATATTTTCTTGTGTTTGAATAAAATTGACACTTTTCATTAGTTTTGAATTGATTAACCATCCTTCTTGTGGCAGTGCCAATAACTAGATCAATATCACTCTTTTGATTGTATACATCAGCATACCTCACATCAATTAAAGAACTATTCTTGATAACATTTGGTTGCACGAATTTTGAAAAATCTCTTAGCATATCTGACAATAATGAATGTACAGCATGGATTTTTGGTGCTTGAGACTGTAGAACAGGTATGAGAACTTTCCGCGGATCCACGATTTTCCACTTTTTTGTGATTTCTGTTAATTTCGTGTTTTTTTTTTTTTTTTTTTGTTGTTTGTTTGTTTAAATCAAACTCCAATAACGATCAGTGTTCAAACGCTCCATGAAAACTTTAGATTCTCAATCTTTTCCATCCAAAATATAAATGTCAATATTCGTTTTAAACGTACTTTATCAGATTCTATAACATATAAAAGAACAGAATTATTCAATATTTTTTGCTCATGTAATTTTCTTTGTTCCTGCGCCCCCCCCCCTTTTTTTTTTCATCTCTAACCATCGCCGATCAAACATTCTGTGAGAAGCCTTTTATTTTTGAATATTTATTCATCCACAACAAAAATGTCAATATTAATCTTGAATATACTTTATGATATTCCGGAACCCATAAAGAAGTAGAATTGTGTTTAATATTTCTCACTCATGAAGTGCCTTTTACCCCCCCCCCCCCCCTTCCCATTTTCCACCACCAGTCAATGATTAAATGTTGATTGCTAGCTAATGTTTTTTTTTTTTTTAAACGCATGTTTTATTGTGTTGATGTGCATTATTATTTTAGTTTATTTTGTCACTTTTAAAATATTTTGTATACTTTTTCCCTGTGAGCATTATTTTTCATTTGAAATAAATTTTATGAACATGCGTGTTTCCTCTTTTTTTAATTTTCTGCACTCTCATGCCTGGTAGAATCACATTACTTTTTTCAAAGACTAGAATTATACTGTCTAAAAATAGACAATAAGCTTTGTTTTGGTCAGATGACAAAAACATAAAAATACTATCTTCTCTCGTCAAATTTTGCAATTTAGAACCAGTGTTAAGGTTAGTGGCAGGACCTAAATCTGTTTTTCTCTTCTTAGATGACGATTCACCATTGCTTGGAAGAGGTCGTTTCTTTTTGAAGCACCACTGCAGCTTTTTTTGTCTACCTGTTTCGGGATTTGATAGCTTTCAAGACTTTTCTGCCCATTGGAACTTTTTATTTGATTCTTGAAAAAACTTGTAAGAACAGGCCATTGTTCTAATAATCGTTTCAAACTTCTACCTAAAGAAAGCCATCTAGTGCACACGTGTTTTAATATTTTGTGGCTTTCTACATCAAATGCTGATTGAAGTTCTTTAAAATCTTCTTTTCTTTTTGAACTTCTATCCAAATTGTAAAATATGTCAATTAGCATACATCAATGGGTACACCTAATGCTTTAGCTGCTTTCTCTGCAGATAAATGAATGAAGTGGCAATTGCAACCCATCACTATAAGTTCTTTATTTTCCTTTTTTTTAAAAAGGTGAAACACCATTTTTGTTTCCTTCCATCACAGCTGCATTATCTGCACTGAAAGGAATACAGTTCTTCATATTTATACCTTTTGTTTGCAGTGTATCAAGAATTAAATTATCAATATTTCGCCCATCTGAATTGCCAAACAAAGCAGGCAGGGCTAATAATGAGCTTTTAATTGTTTCTTCATCAATATTGAAATACACAGAAATAATTGGATACAATTTTGAGTCATTATCATTGCTGCCATCAACAGAAACGCCAAAAACAGCATTGTGTAACTTGTTTAGTAAAACACTCTTACTTTCACATGCCATTTCTTTACTATACAGCTCACCTTTGAGCACAAGCAAATTTTTTTGCAGTATCACATCTCGGAAACATTTTTTTGAAAAGTTGACCTGCATGATCGGCAATAGACAGAGGCAGATTATGCTCTAAAATGAAGCTTGTGAAAAGGCACTCAGCATTCATAACTTGGTTTCCATGATTTTCCGATATAAAAAAAGTTTCGATTTTCAGAGCTTTCTCCGTGCTTTTTAAGAAATCATTCTGCTTTTTTATCGCAATATGTGCTTTTATATCGCTTTTTCCTCCATGTGAAATCTTAATATCACAATTGCACACTGTACAATGAGCAAAATTCATACCTTTACAACATTGCATAATACATGGCAATTCTTTCGTATACGATTCTAAAAATACTTGATCATATTGTTTCCACTTCGTTTTTATCATTTTGTACAATTTCAATATAAAAGATCAAACTAAAAAAAAACAAGACAAATATTCAAGAAATGACAAGTAATGTAATTTAATCAAATCAATTTCCAAAGTTAGCATTAACAGCTTTTACTTCGCCGCATGGCTCGCGCGTAGACAAATATATCTTTCTTATTTCCCTTACTTAACCACTACATTGATTATACTGAGCATGCGAAGCTCCCACAGATGCCAGATGTGAGACTAGGCGCTGATCATGGACGGGGGAGATATAACAGAGGAACGGAGCAGTACGGAATGAACCCCGATTACGATTAAGCTTGTTTATCAGTGAGCGCAAAGTACAGAAGAGATTGTCCTCCGTAGCAATGCGCAGGATGAGTGCACACTCATTCTCGGAAGAGTTGACATTTGAAAATACGTGCTGTTTGCTAAACGATGCATATTTGTTGTATAATATTATTAATTACCTTCTCATCATAAAGTATACAAAATACATGCATTACATTTGAATATTTTACATTCATTTTAATATGTAAAATAATATTTTATAATTAGATATTGTACTTTACTTAAAATCATACAATTTTACTCTTTACCCTTACAACCGTACACCTACAGCCGAAACCGTACAAGTTGGCAACTATGCAGCTGTGTATCAAGCTATTAGCAAATTTAAAACTTCGGGAAAATTTGTGGATCTGAAGAGTTGTTTCTTTTTCATACGTGGAGTAAGTCGAGGTTTTCTTGCAGGTTTATGGGATGATAAACCAAAATCTGTGGCCAAACGTCTTAAAATAGTACTCAAACTGACGTTGGTGCCTTTTGCAGCCAGAGAAGTCTAATCGTATTGCAAGAGGTTCTTGGATCTCGTAATAATAATAAATTTCATGTTGAATGCATTGCATAATCAAAATTTACTGAATCAGGACGGGAAAAGTATTTGTTTATATTAGGGATGGACCGGATATGGATTTTACCAGATATCTGGTAGTCCCCTTTCCCATTACGCATGAAATTTTCAATTTTTTAAGACCACACAATAATTAAAAAAAGGTATTTGCATTTGGTTTTTTATATGTAACTGGATTCCATTCACATAAAAAAAAAAAAAAAAAAAAAAAAAAAAAAATGTAAATTCATTGGGAAAAACATAGACAATTTTAATTAAAATAAAAAATGTGAGTACTTGAGCTGTGGGAATTATAAGATATATAAATAAATAGACAATGCTTTATAAATCTCTCTTATTAACCAATCAATCTTGTATATATATATATGTATATAGTAATATATGCTAATATTTAGAATTATATATATGTATGCATACACAAATATAGTCTCAGAAATGGTTCTAATAATTGATGAAAATTCAAGGTTAAGGGTATTTTAAGATGGGAAATCGATGTGACAAGTGGCCATTATCAGGAAAATTAATTTTCACCCATGAAAAACATTACAATGCCATTTGGAGAACCCTAAATTTTTTTTTACAAAAATCAAAAAGAAATGATATTTTGAAAAAAAAATACTGATACTACAGATTATGGAAAATCTTAGGTAATTTTTTCAATAAAAATGAAATAGTATGTAATTTTTTTTTTATCTTTAAGAAACTATAAATGAATTATTTATATAAAAATATATAGTACCAATTGAAACTCGATCTTCCATCATTTGACAAATAAATTACTTGTTTTCGACATCAGAACATTAGAAATTATATAAATTAAAAACGAGACATTATTATAATTACGTTAAATTAAAAAACCTTCATTTCCAACAGGTAAATATCACAGGAAGTCCAGGTTTTCGACATCAAAACATTAGAAATTGTATAAATTAAAAACGAGACATTACTATAATTACGTTAAATTAAAAAAACTTCAAACTTGCCTCATTATCGGCCATAAATGAATAGTAAATACTTTAACCAGTGGAAATGTATTAATAAAAAACTTGTAAGATCGGAACAGAAATTAGATTTTTTAATTGACTGCAAAGATTTCAAACTAACACCTACCTTTTTAAGAATTAAAAACAAATTCCTTACACAAGAATTCTTAAGTGATGTTCGTAAATTTGAAAGTAAAATTTTGAATAAACTAATAAGAAAAAGAAAAGCTGATGTTTTTAAAAACAAAAATATTTGGAATGAAACTGCTGAGAATGTCAAGACAATCACTAATAAAGAAGAATGGAACACATGTAGGAACAAAATAGCACAATACCATGACACTGAGAAAAACACTATCATTAAAAAGAATAAAAATAAACTAAAATTCTGGCTTAAGAAAACAACTATAAACCTAACACAAGGACCGAGTATCCATACATTAATTTATCAAAAACTAAAATCAATAGCCACCAAAACGAATTATTAAAATTGGGTCCAAAATATATTCTTGATCAACCTATTAATATTAAGGATAGTATTGCGAAGATTGAATCTGCTATCAGCCAAGCCCCAGAGGAAAATAAAATACAAATTCGTAATGTCGCAATCACTGAAATTACTAAATTGGCACAAAATAATAATATCAATAAAGAAGACCTGCGAACTAAAAGAACTTAAAAAGAACCAAGAGATTACTTTCACCCTCACCGATAAAACTAATAAAATTGCCATACTTGACCGGAGCGATTACATTAAAAAAATAGAAGAAACCGTTAAAGAAATTAAAAAAGATCCTAATAATCAATTAATTGAAAAAACCCGGAAATTAATAAAAGAGGGTAAATGGCCCGACAACAAACCCCCTAAACTTTTAAACCACGCACCCAATACACCTCGCATTTTCGGCAGGTATAAAGACCATAAAACCCCCCCAAAACTCCTACCTATTGTTAACAAAAGCGAAGCACCCACCTATTGTTTAGAGGAATACATGGCCAAAATTTATCGCGAAATTATTCCCCCCTCCGAACACTCTCTGGAATCCATTGAAGATTTTGTTAAGAAACTAAGAGAAATTAAAAATGAAGACAATTGCCATTTCGTTAGTTTTGATGTTGTTAATTTATACCCATCTATCAACATCACGGAAGTTAACTAAATTGTTAACAATACTATCATTGATAAATTTCAAGGTAAAATTACTCAAACACTCACCGCTACTACCAATCTTTTACTTAACGAAAATTATTTCAAATTTAATAATAGAATTTACCAACAAAAGAAGGGGGTTCCGATGGGATCGCAAATTTCAGGGTTCATCGCAGATTTTAAACTAAGGATAATTGAAAATGAAATAATCAAACGTTTTAAAGATAAAATTTTTTATTGGTATAGGTACGTCGATGACGTTTTTGCCGTTATCGACAAAGATTGTAATATCCAACAGTTACTAGACTCCATTAATAGCATCGATTCAAATATACAATTTACGTACGAAGAAGAAAAAGACCACCAAATTAATTTCCTCGATGTCTGAATTATCCGTACAGAAAACAAAATTAAAACCACTGTGTACCGAAAACCTACAAATGGTAATGAAATTATACATTACAAAAGCAAAACACCTTTCCGATATAAAATTAATGCTATTCGGTCATATATTAATCGTGCCATTCTAATCTGTGAGGAAACTGAAGACTTAAACCATGAAATAAATATTATCAAAGAATTTACTAAAAAATCGGGATACCCTAATAAAATCATCAACAAACTAGTTAAAAACAGATTAAAAAACCTAAATGACATTCCAAATTTTCAAAAAACCCCCTCTAAATTTACCTCTTCAATCCCATATGATCGGGGAGCCGCTAATAAAATTAAAAGTTCAGCTAATAAATACGGTATCAATATCCCCATAAAACCTAATAGAAACATATTTCAATTAATACACAACGATAAAGATCCAATATCACCACTTGAAACTGCCGGAATCTATAAAATACCATTCATTAATCAAAATAAAAATACAGGTTCATACATCGGAGTCACTAAAAGAAAAATTAAAACCCGAATTAACGAGCACAAACACGACATTAAAACTGGCAAAGTAAATACCGCACTCGCAAAAACATATAACAGTGAAAATATTTAAATTAACTTTAACGAAACTAAAAAATTAGCCGACTATAATAACTATCATTACGCAATGTTCCACGAGTCCATAGAAATAACTACCAACCCTAATGTGTGCAATGACAGCGACACAATGGCCCCAAATGAAGCATGGAGACATCTCATGGAGAGAACCGCCCACAGACATCAGTATCAACCGAACTTCACAACAGATGAAGCCGCTGAAGAGGCCTGGACGTCCAGGCAAAAAATTTACGGCCGATAATGAGGCAAGTTTGAAGGTTTTTTAATTTAACGTAATTAAATTACGTGCAATTGGATTATAACAACATTTAATTTGTGAATAACATTAAAGAAAACATAGTTCATTTAGTGACGAATCAGATGAACAAAGTGAACAAATGGCTTTGTGCCTTTTTTACAAACCAGTGGCATATCCAGGATTTTATTTTGGGGTGGGCTGAGTTAAGTTCGATAATGTGTTTCATAGTGTACAGAAATTCATGTAATTTTTCAACCACGTTTCTTGCGACCATAGGAGCTTCTGCGTAAGTGCTAACTCAATGAGTACAGTGTTAAAATAGGTGTGATAACCCTTGTGGCTGAAAGAAAATAAGGCGTCGAATGACTGGATGTTTACAAATCATAATCTGTCGGTCAATTTGGCACTTCTCCAATCCTTTGGAATTGCCCTCGATGTTCGGTGCAGGAAACGTGGTTGCACTATAGGTACTCTGAATATTGGCCTGTGTCAACAAAAAATAATTTTTTTAATAAAAAAGTTTAAAGTTTGTCAAAATAACGAAAAAGAAAGAAATTTCTCTCAAAAAAGGTCATTTTTCTGACACATTTAAAAACTTATTTTCGGTTCTATATTGTTGCGTTTTTGGGGTTCGTGAGTTGTCTCTGAATGAAAGGCGAATCTTGCACAGGCTCAAAAGTTTATTCATAGAAAATTCTAGAAGATTACAGGTGTATAAAGAAACTATCAACTTCAGTATATTACCAGAAAACACTGCTTAAATAACAGCTGACAGCATCAAAATTCACAGCACAAACTTGTAGCATAGCATTTACACACAACAAAAGCTGTAATCAAAAGAGGCTCAGTGCTCTTTAAGCATTCATTGATGTCTTGGTGGAAATCACCTATTTCTTAAATACCCACGTAGAAATTTGAGAAACTTCCCAGCCAATCAAGTTAGAGCTTCCATGTTTGGTATATCAATAATAAAGATTTTCTCACCAAGGTCGCCAAAAAAGTCTCCAAGGGGTAAAAAGTCACCAAATTTGGCACCAAAACCATTACCTGCCTTAATGACGCTTTTTACGAGTTTTTAAGGGAAAATAAGCTATTTTAACTCAAAAACAAGCTAGAAATGCTGAAAATTAACATTTTATAACCTGACCAAGCTTCTTTTAATGAAATTACATAAAAATAACTACAATTATTTACAAATTCATAACAATATGCATAGACATTTCATCGCTTCTCGTTCAAAGGAATTCAAATTAAACAGCTTTTTAATAAAATTGATTAAAAAACATATATTAGAAAAATGAAATCTTAATCAACAAAATTCTTTTAGTAATAACAATAGTGGTAAATAATGATGTAAATTATATGAAAAGCAGTCGTTTATAATATTAACTGTATGGCAAAAAAAATTAAATAATTAAAAGTAAAATAAAGGCAATTTTTTAATAAGTGTTTGGACCACATTTTGGTAGATTTGAATAGTTTCTCTGAAGAACAGATAATCTTTTTTTAAAAAACAATATCAAGTTTGGAGGTCAGTTATTCTACACTTTGGAAAATCTTACCAGCTTTACTGCAGAACTTCTTAAAAACTGCTCACTAGGCAGCTCAAGTGTGGCGTTACTAATTAAAAACTGCTTTTGCAGCTTAGACCTGATGAATAGTATTTATTAATATAACGGCAAAAACAAATATGACACAATTTAAAAATTATCTCTCGAGTCAATTTCAAATATTCTAATGAGTTGTGGCACTAATTCAAGAAACCTCAAAACGTGGATATAGCAGAATTTCATTTTCAGAAATTTGACCCAACAACACTACAATAAAATTTATATAGGCAAACATTAAAATAACTTAAAAATTAAAGAAACCATACCTACTTCTTGGAAATAAGCCTTAGTACTTGCGGGAAGGGGCCCCTCCCATCTTCAGAGGCAGCACTGTGGCGGTTTGCTTTGTTGTTCTATGATGACTTGTTCTCTTGCAGTCTTCATCATTCTGCACCAGTTACGGTTAATTTCTTGTGCTGGGTCGTTGCCATTACAGGTAAGAGGATTGAATAAGATTTCGACTGTTTCGCAATTTGCGGCGTAAGTTGCGTTATTGTAATCAGAAAGTTTGCGAGTATCGTTAAAATTGATATTGATAGGTTCGTTAGCATTTGCCTGGGTGAGTGCGGTGGTTATTTTCCCAAATTTAATATCAGCAGAGTGTTCTTTAATACGGTTTTTAATTTTGCACTTTGTCATACCTATGTAGTAGCCAGTGTCTTTGTTTTCTTTGGAGAATGGAATACAATAAATACCGGAGGTTTCAAGGGGATCGATTTTGTCTTTATCATTCCTAATGGTTTGATAGATATTTTTATTTGGTTTTATGGGGATTTTTATATTTATTTTGTTGGCGGCATTTTTAATTTTCTGTGAGATTCCGCAGTCATACATGATGGCTGGAGTGAATTTTTGTTTTGGATTTTGAAAATTTTCAATAACATTAATTCTTTTGCAGTATAGTTTGTCGATTATATCTTTTTTATAACCTGCTTTAATTGTAATTTTTCTGATAATATTAAGTTCTTTATTGAGTAAATTTTTATTAGAACAAACGGTGATGGCATGATTAATGTATGATTGGATAGCGTTTATCTTATATTGGTAAGGTATTTTACTATTGCAATTAATGATTTCTGTACTACAATTTGGTTTACGGTAAACGGTAGTTTCTAAGGTATGATCGTCAGTTTTGATTATGCTAACATCAAGGTAATTGAGAATACTGTTATTTTCATTTTCGTGGGTGAATTGGATTGTTAACCATACATATAACATTTCGACCATCCTTGAAAAATTAAATAAACTTGATAATAATATCTTGATAATAATACTTGATAATAATATATATATTAAAGAAATGAATTGCAGGAATCTACATCTATAAAGGCAGATCTCCTGACTGACTTGCTTGCTCGCTCAGCAATGCCCAGTCAAACTAACGGAGATACAGATGTGAAATTTTATGAGATCATTTCTTTAGTGACGTAATTTAAGAATCAATTTTTTTAAGTTTCCCCCCAGATGGAGGGGCAAAATTTGTTTCTTTCATTTCCAACCATATCTCAATGAAAGAAAAAAAGAAAAAACAGATATTCAGAAGCCAGATATCCGGCATATTAACCGGATAACCGGTGGTTTTGATCCGAATATCCAACTGTATTTTGGATATTGAAAAATCTGCCTGATACCAGATATTTTCCGGATATCCAGTCCATCCCTAGTTTACATTAACTGAAACTGTGTTTAATTAGAATCAAAAGCTGAAAGGGGTGAAGAAAAAAAAGGGAAAGCTATGATTATGTATTTTGATTTTCATTTAAACTCTTTCAAGGGTTCAGTTATCTTAATGCTAAAGAATCTTTAAAAAATAAAACTTAAAATAATTGTCAATAGCTTTAAATACATTATTTACTGAAATAATGTATTTAAAGCTATTGAACTTTAATGGTAGCAGTGTTGTGTAGGTGTTAAAGCCACTGACAATGCAAGGGTTCTAGAACTGGGAAAAGTGTCCTGTGGGAGACTTTCTATGGTGTCTTAATCCGTATTCACGTGAGTTTCGGAGAAAGTCACGGAAAAGTCAGACTTAAATGGATGAAGTGTTCTTCATAGAATATTAATGTGTTTCAGTCTGCAATCATGCGAGTTTTGGAGAAAATCACAGAAATCTGATAACTATTATCACTTGTCCTCACATTTAAATTAAAACATTTCATTATTTTATATTGAATTTAAATATTTTTTTACTCACTTTTAGTTGAAAGGGTTAATTTTGTTAAGTCTTTAGTTATTATTTCTTCTTTTGAAGTTCATGTTTATTACACGCTACTTAATGTTGATCTTTGATCACTTTCTATTGTTGCAATTATCAGCATTTCTAATTTTTTCTATTTTCATTGTTGCCATCACGTCATAATTATTTGATTTAATTTACATGAATATTTTGGCTTTGGTCGCAAGGGAGCGTCGTCATCGATGTTTCAAAAGTTATCGATGCTTCATAGGTTTATGTAAATGTGACATTCTGCAAGTACACCCTTTTGCAAATTAATTGAAACAAATTCGAAAAATTGAAAAACTAAGAAGAAATGCTATTTTATTTAAATTTATACGCAATCAAAAAATTTTAGTATATAATATGATCTTCATGACTCTTTATTAACATTTGCTTATGATTCGGCATGATTTCTCCCAATTTTTTACAACCATTTATAAAATTTGTGTCTTTGTTCCACATATGAATCAGCGCCGTGATTAGCTTTTCCATAGTTGTCCATAGGCGATTCTTCCATATAGCCTAGAGATTCTCATTGGTTTGATATCAGGAGAGTTCCAAGGCCATTCCAATCAGGGTTGGCAAAAACCCGGGTTTTTCTAGAAAAACCTACCCCACTTGGGTTTTTCTGGGTTTTTCTGGGCTTTTTGTGGGTTTTTGCTTGAATACATTTGCATTGCAATGTTAGATATGTTATTTAGCATATTAGTTGTAATACACCTAATTATATTAAACTACAAATTAATAATTAATCTAATATTTATCTCAGAAATAAAAATTCGTTTTATTCTAATATTAAATAGTGTTAATTTGTAAGATTAAGCTATATTTTATTTTAATGTATGCTTATTCAAATATTCTTAATGACAATATCTGATAAAATAAAAGAATTTAAATTCTTAAGTACAATACATATCATTTAAATTTTTTAGTTCCCCATCATGCTATAGGTATGGGGAACTTAGATAACACTAGTTTACAAAATTGAACTTTTTTTTTATACCCCAAAATAAATGTATATAAATATGTTAATCTACTTTCCTTAAACCTAAAAGTATTAGCAGAAATATTTTATCACGTCACAATTTCTTCCTGCAGTCAAATGTTTTTTTATTAACTACCTAACGTGTTGACGACAGTTTATTGTTTATTCGTTCGCTTCAAACGACAAGTATCTTGTTTCGGATTGATTTAAAATGTCGAGTAGAAAGTGTAAACATAATTCTGATCGTTTTTGTTATGTTTGTGGACAGTTTATATTTTCAAAAAAGAGAAGACCCATTGTAGATTCGTTAAAAAGTGCATATCTTCATTATTTTGGATTTCCTGTTGCAAATCAAGATAAAAAGTGGGTGCCTCATGTGTTTTGCGAAAGCTGTAGAATCATCTTACTCCAGTGGTCATCAGGAGAAAATGTTTACCTTCCATTTGGTTCACCAATGCTATGGAGAGAACCGAGTAATCATGTAAATGATTGTTACTTTTGTGTTACAAAGACATTGGGATATAATAAAAAAAATAAGGCAAGTATTATATATGCCGAAGTTCCGTCTGTTACTAAGCCCATATTACATTCGAAAGATCTACCACATCTAGTTTGTCCTGGTAATTCGAGTGCAAATATACTAGATGACAATGAAAGTGATGTTGAATTCAAATCGATTTCTAGTGATTCTGATGAGTTCTCACTTCAAGAAAACACTCCACATTTAATTAACCAAACCGAATTAAATGATTTTATAAGAGATTTACAATTATCTAGATCTAAAGCAGAGCTTCTTGGTTCCCGCTTACAAAAATAGAACTTATTACTACCAGACACAAAAGTAACGTTTTTCAGAAACAGAATCAACGTTTTTTCAGAATTTTTCAAAAGAGAAGGTGAATATTGTTATTGTAATGTTATCCCAGGACTTTTTGAAGCAATGAATCAAAACTATGATAAAGCAGAGTGGCGCTTATTCATAGACTCTTCGAAATATAATCTAAAAGCTGTTTTATTACACAATGGTAATAAGAAACTGTCCGTACCAATAGGACACACAGTGAATTGTAAAGAGAGCTATGAAATGATGCGTATTTTAATTTATTTAATAAAGTATAAATAACACCAAGGGAAAGTGTGCAGCGATCTCAAGGTCATCGGTATGTTATTGGGATTGCAGAGTGGTTACACAAAATACTGTTGTTTCCTTTGTTTGTGAGACAGTAGAGTGAAACAACATCATTATGTAAAAAAAGAATGGCCTATTCGAAATGAGTATATTCCGGGCAAAATGAACATTAAACACGAGCTGTTGGTAGATCCCAATAACATCATTCTACCCCCTTTACACATCAAATTGGGGCTCATGAAAAATTTTGTGAAGGCGCTTGACAAAAACAGTGATGCTTTCCGGTATTTACAAAAAATCTTTCCAAACATTACAGAGGGAAAATTGAAAGAGGGTATATATTTGTTGGCCCACAAATCCGTAAAATTATGAAAGATTCTCACTTTGAAAGCCTTTAATCTGTTAATGAAAAATGTGCTTGGAAATCATTCAAAATGGTTGTGGAAAATTTTTTGGGACATAAAAAAAGTGAAAATTACAAAGAAATTGTTACCGATTTATTGGAAAATTTTCAAAAGATGGGAATAAACATGTCGTTAAAGATTCATTTTCTGCAGTCGCATCTGAGCTTTTTCCCTGAAAACTTAGGAAGTATGAGTGACGAACAAGGAGAACGTTTTCACCAAGATTTAAAGGTTTTTGAAGAACGACATCAAGGATTTTGGGATGAAAACATGTTAGGGGATTACTGTTGGTCCATTATAAGAGAAACTGACTCAAATAACTATAAAAAGAAGGCAAAAATTAGTCATTTTTAATTTTTTTTAGTATTAATACCAAAATTATGTATTTCAGTTAAGTTAATAAATATTTCTTAAACCAGACGTGACAGAATTTTTTAATTATTTTTTCTGGATAATTCTAACTAAATGAATAATAAAATAACAACTTTCAGCCGGCTGAAAATAACTTATTTGTCTAAATTACTTTCTAATATAAACAGAAGTTGCGAAATGTATTTTCATTTCTGGTGATTTGTGCTATCATAATAAATTATTTCAGTGTCAATGAAGTCAACAGATGCTGGATTCTTTCTCTTAATAATAATAAAAAAATAAAAAAAAGAACAAATAATTTCTTAATGATATATTCCTGGCACCGATAAAAAGTAATTATGTTTGGCATAATTTATGTTGCCAAGCCTGTCTTTATCTTTTGGATAACGGATTAAAATTTTTTAATTAACCAATTAAAACATTCTTTTGGCGCTTTATTTGGCATTAGTTTGTTAATTTCGGGTTTGAATTGGCAAATGCAATTCAGTACACCTTTTGCTTTCAAACTGTTAATATCTCTTGTGTATTGGCATAAGAGACAACTGCCTTCGTTTGCTCTCCCTCTCTCTCTGCCCTATAGATCATATAAGGACCATTGTAAGTGATTGCTTGATAATTCGTGTTTTTAACATAAAAATAAAAAACAGTTTTTATTGCAAGTGACTTCTATTATGTATGTCAAGTGACACTCTTTTTAAAGACTACATGGACTTACAGCCTGGCATATTGTGTTCAGCGATGTACTATATTTTGGTTCCACTAATTTCATGGACAATATCTCAATTACAAGACATGGTCTGCGTGACCAGTGGTTCTCTATTTGTCTAGAAGGATCAAGAGAGTGGGAGGGGCTGTTACAAAAAGTTTTATTTGTTTCATTCTCAGTTGGACTATTAAAAAGCTATTAATTCGTCGCATTCGCCGTTGGACTGTTAAAAGAAAATTCTATTTTGTCACTTTCGCTGTTGGACTATTTATTAAAGAAAAATTTTCCTTCAGGCTGAAAAATTTTATTTGCAAGATACTTTTAAAACTTTATGAATCTAAATTTTTAGTGACTTCTACAGATTATCGTATAACTAAACGTTATAGACAAGATGCTGAAACATAGTTAATGATTTTCACTAAACGTTGGAGACTAGAGGCTAAAGGAAAAATTATTACCTTTCCTATTACCATGTGTCAGCGGGAGTCCATTTGCCGGATCAAAATTAGAGATTTCCCATCTGCCTGCTTCACTCCCCATGATTGATAAACGCAGAATAACGGATTACCAAGACAGTTTTATATAAGATACTTAGTGGTATATCAAGTGTGACTTATTGTGTTTTCTTTAAAAAAACAGTTTCTATTGCAAGTGACTTCTATTATTTATGTCAAGTGACACTCTTATTAAAGACTATATGGACTTACAGCCTGGCTTATTGTGTTCAGCGATGTACTATATTTTGGTTCCACTAATTTCACGGACAGTATCTCCTTTACACCCCCTTTCATTTATCTCCAACTAGTGATCAGCAATCAAATGTTCTGCAGAAGTCTTTTGTTTCCTAATCTTTATCCATCTGCAACATAAATGATAATATTAATTTTAAACTTCTTCCATTAGATTCTAGGAGTATAGTTGAAAGAGTTTAATATTTCTTACTCTGATATTATTTTTGTATCCCCCCCCCCTCCCCCGGATTGTGAACAATGATCAATTCTAGAAACAATAAAGCAATGGAAGTGCTCAATATTTCTCACGTATGTAATTATTTTTAGATCTTTATTGCTGAATTTAATGAATCTGTTTATTTTTCTTCAATTAAATTAAATATTTGTATGTCATATTTATGCCAAATGTAACATGGGAAAGAAATGAAGAATAATTTTTTCAGGTAGGAAAATTTTTTCCAAATCAATTTAAGAAAATTAATACTCAGTTGGTTTTATGCACGTTTGAAACTGATAATTAGCTACTGCTACTTTTTTTTTATATGTATGATTAATGTACATACACAAAAATCATATTCTATTTATTTAAAAAATTAGTTATACTTTAACTTAACTAAGTTTTTTGTCTATTGTTAAATAAATTTCTTACTGATTCTGTTTTGTAGATATTTATATGTTGAAGAGGACTAACTTCATTTAAAACTTTTATATATTTAGTATAATCAATCTATAGTAAAACATTTTTATAGATTGCTTCTAAATATTAAAATTATAAAACTGTATTGTTTATTGCGTCAAAGAGAAAAAAAAAAAAAAAAAATCTTCCCTTTTTTTATGAAATCTTCTGGTTTTTCAACAAAAATCTTCCCTTTTTTTATTAAAATTGGTTGGCAAGTCTGTGAACCTAATTGTGTACATATATACACTACAAAAGTTCTGAAACATTTCATGAAAACATGCTGTTTGCCATTTAACTTAATTTTGTGTTCAAAAAGCCTTTTTTTAATATCAAGATATGCAAAATTCTTCATATGTACATCAATTAGTTACAACTACTCGGTATTCGGCTGAGTAGTAATAGGCCCGAGTACCTTGGTACTCGGCCAAAGTGGTACTCACTCGGTACAGCACTAATACCGATACAGGTGTTTTGATCCATCAGAATCAATATATTGGGGAAATTAGTGAAAGGTTTCAAAATCACCGGGTACCTGTGTCTTCCTTACCTATAGTAAAAGGTGTACAATTTTCTAAAAGTGACTGTTCAGTTGTTCAAGCAGATATAGATGAAGCATCAAGTTTACCATATAGAAATTTATTGGGTTGTATTTCTTTTCTTACAAGTCGTACCAGGCCCGATATTGCATGTGCCACTAATATTTTTTCTCAGTTCCAACAAAATCCAGGTTTTTAAGCATTAGCAAGGTTTACTTAAATTTTTAGGTTATATTAAATTCACCAGTCATTATAAACTCCACTTAAACTGTAAAAATAGTAAACTGATTTTATATTCTGATGCAGACTTCACTGCTAATAGGGACGATTATGTCTCTATGGGAGGTCAGTTAAAGTGCTCCTGGATGGTGCAGCCGTTTCGTGGCACACAAATAAACAGAAGGGGGTAACTATTTCTACAATGGAATCTGAATTTATTTCTGTGTGTGTCTGTGTTAGAGAACAATACTGGTTTTATAACATATTACTTGAATGCTGTAATTTAAAACTCATAAATGAAAGTTTTGATATACCAACCCCATTTGCTGACAATGAGGCTGCTATTCGCTTCACTAAGTCTAGAATAGAAAATTTTCATACATGTCATGTTAATATAAAACTTTTAACTAGTAAATTATAGTGCAATAATTATGTATTTCGGCAATCGGCTGTAAAAATATCGCGAATTAACGGGAAAAATAGGATATTTAATTAATGGTAATTAAACGTAAAATTTTGACTATTTATTACTATTGCCACAAAAATATCATGAATTTCTCGAATCAGCTATGAAAAAAAAACATGATTTTTTTTTTCAATTAGTAACAAAATTATGGTATATATTAGCAATTATTTGCGATAAATGTAGATTTTGTAAATTTGCGGCTAAATAATTATGTATTTCGGCAATCAGCCGTAAAAACATCGCTAATTTCGTCGATTTACGATAAAAATTGCATATTTAATTATAAATGGTAATTAAACGTAACATTTTACCATTTATTGCAAAACAATTCAATATTTTGACAATTGGCTGCAAAATTAACACATTTCACAAATCAATTTAAAGTACCTGAAAGTGCAAGCCTGAACTGTAATGAAGCTATAAAAACAGTCTTTATGTAATTTCAGAAATCAGTACAAAAAACCCTTAGCGGCTTAAAAGTTTGTGACGCCGCTACTTTGTGGCTATAAGAATTTGAAATATGAGTCTTAAAAATAATGATATTAAATTTTAAGTGATGCTTTGCAATTAGTTAAAATATACATTGATTTTCTTATTTGATCATTCTCTTTTATCCTTTATTTATATTTATAATGCAAACGTAATATTTTTAACTTTAAGATCAGACAGATATATAAAATACACTCACTGATGCTTTTTCATTCGCATTTCAAATTCAAAATAACAGTTTTAAAAGGAATGATATAAAAATTCCAGTGGCGCCTCGGTGTTATTTTAAAAGATTTGTTTTTAGATTCCATTAAAATTACTTTTGTTTTGTCTAATAAAGTATATTTACATATTGAAACAGTGCTTTTAATTTTCAAATATACTGTCAAATAATTATACTTTCACTGAGTTAGCATTATAAAGTAAAATTATTTATTTCAATAAATTGATTTATCTTTTGCATCATGCTATCCAAAACATAGTATCATAATGTCCAACTAAGTGAAAATTTGCTCAAAGAGGTAGTGTGACGTAAAGAAAACATTTACACAAATTTTACTGCAGTTTTGGATAGCGTGACGCAAAAGATAAATCAATTTATTGAAATAAATAATTTTACTTTATAATGCTAACTCAGTGAAAGTATAATTATTTGACAGTATATTTGAAAATTAAAAGCACTGTTTAAATGTGTAAATATACTTTATTAGACAAAACAAAAGTAATTTTAATGGAATCTAAAAACAAATCTTTTAAAATAACACCGAGGTGCCACTGGAATTTTTATATCATTCCTTTTAAAACTGTTATTTTGAATTTGAAATGCGAATGAAAAAGCATCAGTGAGTGTATTTTATATATCTGTCTGATCTTAAAGTTAAAAATATTACGTTTGCATTATAAATATAAATAAAGGATAAAAGAGAATGATCAAATAAGATAATCAATGTATATTTTAACTAATTGCAAAGCGTCACTTAAAATTTAATATCATTATTTTTAAGACTCATATTTCAAATTCTTATAGCCACAAAGTAGCGGCGTCACAAACTTTTAAGCCGCTAAGGGTTTTTTGTACTGATATCATTACTTTTTAGTGGTTTTTAATCAAAAAATTAAAACAAGCCCTTCTGGCTCCTAGGAAGGGTAAACTAATTTAATTTTTCTTATGAAGTTGTCACCATTTTTTTTCAAAATGGCAGCTACAATTTATTAATGGACTTAGTGGATTTATAAATGAAGGCTATGTATATATGGAGTTTTAAGCAAATCGGTTCATAAAACCTTTCTAATGTAAATTTGAAATTTTCAGTGTGCTGGCACAGGAAAACAAGAGGGTGGATTAAGTTGGCAAATAAAAATATCAAACACATTTCTGAGATAAATCTACACTACAAATTTAGTGTGAATTAATTCAGTATTTCAAACGTTATCATACTGACAAATTTTCAAGTAGCCTGCCACTTGGAAACAAAATGGAGAAGCTTCGCACTAGAAAAATTTATTGACTGGGATTCTCAAACTCTTAAAAAAAAAAAAAAAAAAAAAAAAGAAAGAAAGAAAGAAAGAAAAATAAGTGAAATTTTTCAAATTTAAGTTAGAATTACGTAATTTACATTTTGCAAATTTCTTTTTAGAGAATTACAAATTAAACAATTAAAAAGAAAAAAAATCAAGTAAATGTTAAAAATAGAATTTTATATATTTTCTTTCCCCTTTTGAGGCTAAGTATACTGCTCCAATATTCACAAATTAAATTTTCATCAAAAGTGCAGGTAAAAATTACTTCCTATATATTTTCATATAAAACGTTTGGGGGAAAAAATAGACAAAATATAAATTAAGCTTTACATTTCTATAATTTTAAAAATAAGATAAAATCACTTGGAGAAAAATTTCATGGAAAATATAAGTTAAGCTTTAAAAAAAAATTAAATTTCTGCGTAAAAATACTATTTTATAAATATATTTACAACTACAATAAACAAAAAACCCTCCTTTAATTTTAAATAATTATTTCTACATGTTTCAAAGCTATTAAAAGTTTTTTCTTTCTTTCTTTTTTTTTTTTTTTTTTTAGGAAAAATAAATTAAATGTAGTGGCGCCATCTAGTAGTTTATATTCAAATCATATACATTCATATTTAACTTTTTTTTTTTTTTCGTAAAAAAAAAAAAAAAAAAAAACTTGTTTAGAAACAGGTAGAAATAGTTATTTAAAATTAAAGGCGGATTTTTTGTTTACTGTAATTGTAAATATATTTATGAAATAGAATTTTTCATGCATAATTTAATTAATTAAAAAAAGAAAAGAAAGAATAATTTTTTTAAATAAATTATTATGGGTTTCAAAGTAAAGATTTTATTTATTTATTTTGACGTGTTTTTAATAATTGCTATTTGACACATTTTTCATGAATTTGAATAAATTTCATGAAAAATGAATTTTATTAAAACACTGTTTAAACACTGTTTATTAAAACTGTTTTTTCTAATAAACAGTGTAAACAGTGTTTCATCCCCTAGTCATTATTGCTTTCAATAATAATAAAAAAAAATTGATTATGTTAATATTTAAAATATGTATCATTTTAAAGTCTGAAAAATAAATAAATGAATAAACTCTAACTGTATTTTCAAAAGAGATTTTTAATTTTTAAAAAGAAATATATATATATATGTATGTATTTACGAAAGAGTATGTTTTAAATAAAAGCGATAGATGGTGCCAAAACTCTATTTGCTGTTTTTTTTTTTTTTCATTCCCGGCGCGTAAGGATACATGAATAGGAATCGCAAATCATTGAGTTATTATAAAATCGATGTTCATGAATAATTTAAAATTTTTTCAATTAAAAAAATTGTAAATTCATCATTAATATGATAAAATGGAATATCTAAAATTACAAAATACTTCCTTATTTAAAATATTATCTAAATATTTTTTTGACTAAATATGAAATTTTGAAATCAAAAATATTTTTTTCATAACACAAGAGAAAATATATTTAAGTGAATTTGACTTAGTATATATACAATAAATATTTTAAACATGTTATAAAGTACTTTTGCGTTAAAAAAAATTCTAAATAATTCATTGGCTGCATTCTAGTCGGTCAACAAACCAACCCACATACCTTACAAGTAAGAACCGCATAACAGCGTTTTCACCCGAAGAAACACTTGTAATTGGCGGAGTAATATAGTTCCATATTTAAAGCGATTTATATAAAAAAACAAGAGTTTTCCTGAAAAAAATGAAAACGTTACTAGATTCAGAAAGATCCTATTAACAGCATATATTAATTATATGAAAATCCTTCGAGCCGTTTTAGAGATATTTTTCATTACATCCTTACATCGTTACACCACACATTTTCCCTTTTTGGCTTTAAATTGAGATTCAGATCTCAAAACATACTGCATGTAGAAATGTAAAATTTTCAGGATAGATTAAGACTGAAGATAAAAGACTATTTTGAAAAGATGAGAACAAAATATGGCATATTTGCTGAGATATTAAGTGTCGGCTTTTACAAATCTCTTTGATGTCAAACTAGCCGTATATATGAGTTCGCAGCGTCCCGTTTGTCCCTCTGCTTGCGTCACTCAAAAAACTGCCATTTTTCATGATATTACAAAGTTTAAGAATTTTGTTTTGTGGGATTATTTATTCATTTAGAATATTTTCTGTTTTTTAGATTTTTTTTCTGTTTATGGATTATTTATAAGTTAACCCCCTTCTCTATATGAATGCAATTCCATCTTTTTTTTCTTCTCGAGAGAGATTTGCGATTTTTGAGGTATATCTAGCAATAATATTAAAAAAAAAAAAAAAAAAATTTCAGAGAAGTGCATGATTGTCAGTTTGCACTAAAATTGTATTTTATGTTGTACAATTTCAATCCTTTTCCATCCTTAATAACAATGATTATTTTATCGTTAATTCGGTTTTATTACATTATCTAATATCTAAATGATTAAAATTGCCCATTATTTTGATTTTATTATTATTTCAAAAGTTTAAGATTTTGTTAAAAAAATATTTTTGTATATATTTGAAGTATAGCATTTCAAATCATTTTCACATCAATTTTCT
The DNA here is from genome assembly GCA_963930645.1 of Salticus scenicus. Classification (NCBI taxonomy): domain Eukaryota; kingdom Metazoa; phylum Arthropoda; class Arachnida; order Araneae; family Salticidae; genus Salticus; species Salticus scenicus. The sequence continues at coordinate 135,745,798 of OZ005651.1, read as the reverse complement.
TGTTCTTGTAATTAAACAAGTTTCTTTTGAATAGTCATACACTGAATGTTTGATTATTACTGCAGACATGCCAAGTTTCCTGCTTTTTGCTTGTTTTTCTATGCTCCTGATTTTCCACTCATTTCTCCTGCTTTTCTGATGTAATTTTTATCTATCCCTCTTAGCATAATTTATGCTTAAAATTTGTGGGATTGGGTAAAAAAATTTGAAAGGAAATTGAAATTTATCTTGCCCTGCAATTTATAAAGTTCAGTTTGAATGTGAATTACTATACAATGCTTTGAAACTAATTTTTGCTAAGAATAAATTTTTAACTTTCATTTTTGCATAATAAAAAATGTCTTATCAAAAGATTATTTATTTTTTTTTTTTTTAAATACCATAGCTATTGAAAACTTAAAGAATTCAAATTTCATTAGAATATAGCTGATATTTTCATTTCTTTACCTTTTCTTTTACAAAGATAATTAAGATTCTTATTGTTTTATATTAGAAGCAGAATGATCAAATCTGTCTATTTTGACTTAATTTTTAAACAACTGTATGTCTAAGGGTTTTTTTTTTTTTTTTTGATAGTTTATTTTACTGCAAGAAACATATCATTCATTTAATTTTAATACTGATGCTTTGTAAATACCTTCTAAGCTTATAAAGCTTTACTTAAAATTAAATTTGCATTATTTTACTTATTTTTCTTACAAACTTTCTTGTTGGAAAAAGTCTCGTGATTTCTGTTAAAAAATCTTTTTTGTCATTAGAAGTTGGCATCTCTGTTACTGAATAATAAATATTCAGTATACTGAAAAGTAACTGAAAATTCGATGCTTCCCTATATTTTAGCTTTTCTTTTGTATGTATGGTGGTGCAAGTTTAAGAAATTTTCCTCACCCATTTCTGCTGAAAATTTTCAAAGTATATTTTATCTTACATATGATGTCGAGGTGTTCATTTTTATGTACTAACTACGTGGGGAAATAGCTAAAATTTTTTTGCAGAATTTTTAATTTTTCAATAAACAAACATCCACAGATTATTCTGCTCAATGTGCACCAGATTCATAATAAATATGCTCCAAATCCATAATTATTTTGCTCCAATATGTTCCAAATCCATAATTATTCTGCTCCGATATGCTCCAAAATGGATATTTAGCTGCTCCAAAAAGGTATTTTAAGTGCTCCAAATAAAAATGCAAATTTTATCGATTAGCCAACAATAAAATAACATTTAAGTAGTTAATGGTAATTAAGCATAAAATTTTGATGATTCATTGCAAAATGTATCCATATTTCAGCAAATGGCTGTAAACTTAAAGCAAATTTCATTAATCAACTTCAAAAAAGTACAAGCTGTATGGTTTAACAGCTAAATAATGGCCTTTTGCAGCAATTAAACATAAATTTTGTCAGTTAGCTGAGAAATTGTTGCTCACAATATCTACATTTTGTTTGGGCTTATTTATTTATTATTTTTATTTTCATATACACTCTAGGACAAAAAACACACACAAAAAAAAAAAGGATGCACCAAGAAGGAGTAATGCAAATTGGACACAAATTGACATGCATACAGGTTTCGATGAAAAATGCAAATTTTTAAAGTTTGGCGGCCAATGAATGAACTTGTGACACTACAGTGCATTTTAACTGTGCAACTGGCAGGATATTAAAGAGGAGAAATTTTGATTCCAGGTCATAAATTCTTTGATTATTTTATTCCATCTACTCAGATAGACAGTAACTATACTTGGCATACAGGTGCACAAACAATATGCACAGATGTTAGCATTTGAGAGAGGAGTGCAGTTGGGCTCAAAGGAGCCGGTTCGTCTAATCTGTGAATTCTTTGACATTTGGATGGGAGCGATGCCGCTAGTAGGCGATGTTGGCAGGAATGGGTGAACCATGGGGACCCTGGGCATTCTGGAACATCTGCACGTTAAGTGGAAGGCCCGGAGTTGGCGGAGATTCCCGGCTCTGGTATTTTTCACGTAGTTGGTAAAAATCAGCCTTTTACTCCATTCCATCAGAAATGAATTTTCAAGGTTGTGAATAGAATTTCTAAATTGAAATTTCGTGGCCTAATGGAGCTGTGCCATGGTTTAAATTTGTCACTTGATATAGCTGCTCTAATGCAGACTCAGTGACCTTGCCAACATAAATTATGTGAGAAGTGTCGAGCTGGTTATCAGCCAGGGTAGCTCAATGGTTAGAACATCCACACGTTAAGCGGAAGTCCTGGGGTTTGGTTCCCGGCTCTGGTATTTTTCACATGGTAAAAATCAGCCCTCTACTCCATTCCATCAGAAATGAATTTTCAAGGTTGTGAATATAATTACTGAATCTAAATTTCATGGCCTAATGGAGTTGTGCCATGTTTAAATTTGTCACTTCGTATAGCTGCTCTAATGCAGACTCGGTGACCTTGCCAACATAAATTATGTGAGAAGTGCCGAGCTGGTTAGAGCATCTGCACATGAAGCAGAAGGCCCAGGGTTCGATTCCTGGCTTTGGTATTTTTCACATAGTTGGTAAAAATCAGCCTTCTTCTCCATTCCATCAGAAATGTATCACAAGACATACTTTGGCCAAAAATGTTTGGGTCCGGAGTAGTAGTACTGCTAGGGAGGGCAGCTTTAAAATTTCAAACAGGAAAGTATGGCTTGTGATGCATCCTGGAAATGTCTCTTTAAGACAATGAATTTGATATAAATAGTTTTGTACTGCAATGATTATTAAAGGGGATACATAAGTATAAAATCCACGTTTCAAAAGTCTAAAAACTCAAGTATCTCCTTTAATAATCATCGTAGAGCGAAACTATTTATCAAATTCATTGTTTTGAAGAGACGTTTCCAGGGATGTATCACAATACATACCTTCCCACTTGAAATTTTAAAGTTCCCCCCCCCCCCCCCCCCCCCCCCCCCCCCCCCGAGCCCCCTGGGCCCAAACATTTTACACCAAAAGAAGGTCCCTTTCAAATTCATTGAACACATGTTTCACTATTTTTCATAATTTCGACTCATTTTTGAGTTAGGATGGGGGAGGGGGGGGGGTGAGACTTTTGGAATACCCTGTATATTTAAATAAATGTAAGCACTATAATTGAACAGGTGAGGGGGCATTACCCCCCACATAGAATTATATGTTCAATAAAACTATTCCTAAACCAATTTTAAATTATTTTAAAAGTAGATTGAACTTTATTATTGTACCTTATTGCTTTTACAACTTAATCCGCAATCAATCTTTATAGTATTGAAATGCAGGATAAGAGAAAGTTGTGTGAGTTTCATGCCAGATTATTTTATTGTATGAATGTGACAACAAAGGATATTCATTAATTTTTTAAATGCCCCTATTTTGCGATTGTTTTTCTGAAAATAAATAGTTTTTCTGAAAATAAATAGCCAACCCTAAGATTGGATATAGTGTAATGGAAAGTTGAAAAGTTCATTTTTTTTCTTTTTCACTTATTACATATTTATGCTAAAGGCACTTACACTAAAAGCATGCCACCGAGAGGGTATAACATTTACACTAAGGAAGAATGTTTTGTGCAGCGTTTCAATTTTTTCAGCGGCCTGCTCTTTTGACAGCCTTAGGTCACCACCTAGGTTTGCCTAATTATAAAGCGGGCCCTGGTAATTATATACACCAATAAAAATTATACAGCTAATTCATTGAAACTTGTTAATATTTAAATTAGAGATGCAACAGATATCCGGTAAGCAGTAACTATCCGGCTGATCCAGCTAGTCAACCGGATATCCGGCAATGGCCGGATATTACTATTATCCAGCAGTAACATCTGGTCCAAAATTTATGAATTGAGAAATGGGTAGAAATAACATATATGAGAGTATAACAAATAATATCTAATAAATAATCCACTACAATAACATTAGAGAATGTATTTTAATTTTTTTAAATTAATCCATACTTAATTATTTTAAAATTGATATTTTGAAAAGTATATTTCATTCTATGTGTTCAGCTTCCAGCATAGTCATTTGCTGAAAAAGGACTAAAAGATACATTTCATATGTTTCTATTTTTCAGAACAAATTGAGAAAATATATCCACTTTTAAAATTATTTATTCATTCTAAAATTAAATTCTAAGTTATTTCAGATTCAATATTTGTTTTTCATAAAGTGAGAAATGATAGAATACAAAAGCTGCTTTACTTAAATGTAAAGTTTCATTATAATCTAATTGTTGAAGTATTATCTAAAATAATTGGCACGAAACAAACACTGAACTTAAAAAGGCACTTATTTCCAGCAATATTAAAGTTGAAAATAAAGAGATGGTAATTTTTTTAACATTTATTTTAGAAGGTATAAAAAATGTTTGTTTTTTAATTTTAACAATTTTTAATTTGAATATTACTGTAAATAAATCTGCTTCTTATATTTTAATTGTTTGTTTCTTGAAAACTATATATTTGAAAAAAAAATTCAGTGGTTTTATTATAGGATAGTTACAGATAGGTTTCATTTAATAGTTATGAAATTGTTTCCATTGGAATTTCATTTAAAAGAAATACATAAAACATGTAAAAAAGGAAAATAATGGTGGTTTAGAGTTTAGATTAGTCAGATTAAATGTTTAATACTAAGAAGAAAGAAAGAAGAAAAAGTACTGCAAGCTGGATACCGGATATCCGGCCAAATTTAGATCCGTTGCATCTCTAATTTAAATCAGATTTAAAACATTTGGATGATTACAGAATATCATTGGAATTCTTATGTGGGGTCCTGTAAATGAATTATTTAGTCTATACATACATTTAGTCTAGAGAAACATGTCTTTAAAGCATCTTAATAATATATGCTAATTCTAGTATGTTGAATGCAGCATATTGAAATTTGACATTTAATGATTGTGTGACATTGTCGGAACACTTTTTTAAGGTCCTGTACATCAATTATTGAGTCTAAGCACACATTTTCTTCAGAAAGCATGCTTTAAGGCATCTCAATAATGTGTGAAAATTTCATTTTGTTGAATGCACTATAATCATGTTGAAATGTGTTTTAATGAAAATCTGCCAGTAGGCCATAATGATAAGAAAAACTTTAATGCGTCCATGTACACAAAGAATAAACAATATATACACCAGAAATTATACAGCTATTTCTGTATAATGCCTAAACATGTGTACCAATTTGTAAGTCTATCGGGGAATTTTTGCATTGGTACATACAAATTCTGTCCATAGATCATAATGATAAGTAAAACTTTGGTGTGTCCCTGTGCATGAACTACAAATAGAATACATCCAAAACTATACAGCTAATTCTGTATGGTTAATGAACATATGTATCAGTTTGGAAGTCAATAGGGTGATTTTTGCGGCCGCTATCACAAGACATACATATAGACAAACAAACAAAATCCTTTTGAGTCTTTACTCTCCACATGGAGGCCTCCACTGACATTTTGGCAGTTTTAGGCATTTAAATATTTATTAACTTTAAAATTAAGTAGAAAGTAAATCACTTTAACCTTTTGCCAGCCCTAATGCTTTAAAGTGCTCTAAACAATGTGGCCAAATTTAGGGACTCTTTTATTCAACTGTCACCAATAATTTTGGGGAGTGATATTATATATACATAAAGGTCGAATAATCTTTGAAGTGATTAGGGAACCCTTACAGTTAAAATTTATTACTGGATATTGAATAAAAAAGTGCTTAAATTTGGCAACACTGACCAGAGGAGTGAAATTAAATATGGCCAGCAAAGGGTTAATTTGATTTTAATAGCTACAGTTTAATTAAAATAAATGATGAATTTTTTTTTTTAATTAAAAATTAAACAGTTTGACATGATAAATCTTTATCATTTGTAAAATTCAGGGAAGATCAGTAACTGCCAGAATAGAAACTTTTAAGCATGTGTGTGTGTGTATATGTATATATATATAAAGGGGGCAGTGAAACGTCATAGCTTGTTGAGTGTCAAGAATTAATTAAATTTTTTTTTAAATTAAAAATTAAACAGTTTGACATGATAAATCTTTATCATTTGTAAAATTCAGGGAAGATCAGTAACTGCCAGAATAGAAACTTTTAAGCATGTGTGTGTGTGTATATGTATATATATATATGTATATATATATACACACACACACACACACACATACAAATTTTTTATTTTTTAAGCTAAAACAAAAGATATTTCACTCACCATTGGCTCATTTGTTTCAGTGTCTGCATTAAAATTGTTTTATAAGATAGCACTTCATTATATATCTTTATATGTTGGCATAATTATTTCACTTGAAACTTTCAAAAATAGGACACTGTCAATTATCTTCTCTTAAATGTTTTCAGCCTGTTATTTATTTTATTTTATTTTTATTATTATTTTTTTTTTTGCTCTCGAGGAAACTCTTTCAAGTGCGAATCACTGATTATCTTGAAAAATTTCTAAAAGCAGTTTACATAGTGCTTAATTCACTGGTAAAAATTTTATCTACTGAATCACAACAGAAAAGCTGTAAAAAATTGTTAAATCTTATGTTTTGAATGCCAAATCCGAAAAAGTCGTATCTAAATAATATTAATTCTCATTCATTGATGCCAAAGAACTTAAATATAATGCAATCTAGCAGCTTCTAAAATCTAACCGTTTTCATTCAGCAAAAGTGATGTCATGTCTTTATGTTATCTGTATCTATCTAAAATAATACAAATTAGATTTCAGATTTAATTTCACATTACTTCACATTACATTTATACTAGTTTGCATATTATAAAAAAATAAAATTATATTAAAATAATTAATTGATTAATTGAAATTAATGTGAAAGTAAATAAATGAAAATAGAAATATTTAAAATGGGAAGCACATATGTGAAACTACAATTTTGTGGGTGTTTATATGTTTGGTGATGCATTTTATATTTGTATGAACAATAATACTAAATATTTTGTAAACATTTGTACTAGAATTTTATAGTTCAACTGGAGAATTTTACAGGTATTTGATAATTTGATTATCTTGCCATTTTGCACTTACAATAATATAATCATGTCCATAAAGACGAACATTTGAAAAAAGCAGGACTTTTCTTTCACTTTAAAAGTCCTGATCATAGATTTTTTGTTGGTAGGAATGCCATTAAAAACTCATTGACAAAGGTGGATTCATAATTATTGTTGGCATAGTTTAATTAATTGGAATATTAAATAACATAATTTAGATTTTTGGGTGTTACTGTTTCTGTTCATTAATCTGTTCTGCAGTGTCAAGTGTTCGGCTTCTCATAAAATTTGTAAGGCTATGAAAATGAAAGAATAATATGTACATGTATTTAACCCTCCGTCAAGCACAATGTTGAAAAACCCTAGTAAATGCAATCTGCCTGAAAAGCCCATCTTAAACTTAATTTTTTCAAGGAAAAAGTATGTTTTATTAAACAAAATTGCTATTTTATGTAATAGTATGGTTTCATACAGTTAAAAAAAAAAAAATTTAATTTATAAAATAAGAAAAAATAAAAGTAACCGAGCAAAATTTATCTGAAACATTCACACTCTGCATGACAGGATAGTTTTGTCTGATGGAGAGTTAATCGCCTTAGCAACTGCATGTAAAACTTGAGATATTAAATTAATCTTAAGAGCTTTTAAAAAATCGGCAGCATCCGCTGTCATGCTGCTCTTTTCTGTCACTGGGCAGGTATTAACTCATTTTTAATAATTTTTTGCAGCTTTTCTACTGCAATGCAGCAACTAATATCTCAGATGCTTGTGTCCTAGGTCTAGGTGGAATGCCCTTCATTGGAATCTTTATGGGGTTCAAGTTCATATTTATGCAAGTTTAAGCAAAAACCACAGAAAACTGAACAGCTAGCTCAATGAGCCCAACATGTTATTGAACCCAGCACTACCCATCTATCAGCTTTAACAGCAGAACCTCTCGGCCACTCTTAGACCAATAATATTTCAGGCAAATACTATTTATGATTAAATCTTATGTTTTTTCAAGAAAATTTGTGATTAGTGCTTGAACGAGTTTCCTTGTCTTTAATAGTAGCTACAGTATATACATTTACAAAGTATATTGTTTCTGTTAAATAGACACTGAACTATGTGAACTGTACTCGGTGCCTCACATCTGAAGCTCTGGTTTCTAAGCGCACATCTAAACAGGTAGCAGTGGGAAAGGAGATCCTCTAAGATTAGTTACAGAATATCATGTGAGTGGCTACCGAATTAATGCAGAGTTGAATGCTTCTGTTTGTTTATCATTTTCCATAACTTTTTTTTTTCCATGACTCATGCTTGACTCAAGGCCATAGCCAGAAAAAATTTTGCAGGGGGTTCAAGCTTTAGTATATAATATTGAGTGTTAAAAATGATGTACAACTTGAAAATTTTCCACAAATTTGCGAAGTTTTGGGAGAGAGGAAAAGGGGTTGAACCCCCAAAACTTTCCCTTGGCTATGGTCTTGGCCTTGTTCAATAAATATATGAGAGTAATAATTTCATCATTATATACAGTAATTTTTTTAGTCAATTTTTACACATTTTAGTCTTGCAAACTTAACTTTATAATTTATGGTTGGGGGAAAAAAAAATCCCAAAAAATTTGCTTTATCAATAAAAAGACACAATGACAAATTTTTTATTTAAATTTTTATTGTAGAAATGAGACTAATAATGAGTGAAGTACACTAGAGGCAAAAATTTTTTGAAAAAAAGGTTTTTTTTTTTTTTTTTAAATAAAGGTTTGATGACTCATCAGACCACTTTATTTTGAAAAATAATTTAACCAAGAATATAATGCAATAAAGTTTAATTTACCTGTATTCCATTAAAAGTTATATATCTAAATAAGCTGAGAAAAGAAGCACAACTAGCTGAGGTTCATTTGAATTAGATTTCAGCCATTGGAATGTAGCCCATAAGCATGAGTGTTTAGAGAGCCAGTGAGGTGTTATCTTATATTGAGAATTAGCCAATAAGTAGATTTCAGTTATTGCTGCTTTATTGGTGTTTCTTAGTAACTAATTAGTGAATGGTATTTCATATATAAAATAAAAAATAAATGGCGTAAAGATTTGATTGGTTATCAAGGAAGTGATGCAAAGCACGAGTGAACAAGGGTAAAGTTATGAAGACATCAGAGGAAGCATCGGTGGAAATGTAACAAAAAGTGGCATTTTGCAATTTTTAACTAGGTTAAAACCCATGTTAACTTGACTGCAAAAGGTGTGGGGAGAATTTATGTGCTTAATAATAATATACATATCAAAGTACATAAATGAAATACTCAAGCCCAAACTGAAATGTTATCTTTTCCAAGAAAATGAAGCATTCATGTTTCAGCAGGATTCAGCTCTTTGTCATGTTGCGTCTGCCTGCAGAAGATGATATGAACATAATCATATTACTTTGCTGAAATGGCCCAGAAACTGAAAGGTCCTAACTTAGTTGAAAATCTATGGAGCCGACTAAAGAAACTTCTTAGAAGCAACTCAGCAAAAATACTCAATTGATAGAAACAATAATTAAATCCTAGTTCAGTATCATACCAGCTGCAGAACTAGAAAACTTTGTTCATATCACTTCTTGAGAAGTCATTTTTAAGGCTGTAATTAAAGTTTAAGGTTACCCAACTTAATACTAACTGACATGGTGAAAAATTTCATGCATCTGATTTTTTCTGGGTTTTAGTTTGTTTATAACCCCAGGGGTGAAGCTTTCCAGGGGCTATCCCTGAATTCAAGGTTTTTGAAAATTTTGCTGTCCCTAAATTTGCTGCTAAATTATTTTGTTTTTATAGAAATTTCTCATTTTGAATGTTTAATTTGCCTTATAATATGCAGTGCATTGCAAAATTATAGGACATCTTTGTTGAAATTTTATTTTTCCAACTGAGTGAAAATAATGCCTGGACTGGGAGTCGAACCCCGGATCTTTGACTTACAAGGTCAAGGCTCTACCAATTGAGCTATCCAGGCTGACAATCTGACCGGCAAATCTGACAATTGCTGGCCAGTTGTCAGCCTGGATAGCTCAATTGGTAGAGCCTTGACCTTGTAAGTCAAAGATCTGAGGTTCGACTCCCGGTCCAGGCATTATTTTCACTCAGTCGGAAAAATAAAATTTCAATAAATATGATTTTCTTCCACAGTTGATTGTGTGATTTTAATAAAAAATTATAGGACATCACTAAAAATCCGCTATATCTAAGGTGTTGTAAATGTTTTGGAAAATATGTTTTCTAATAAAGATGTGTCATAAAAATGTACATGGAAAAAGTATGGTTTCACTAATTTACAGAAAAATGCATATTTATTTTCAAACAAAATTCTTTTTTGGCTTGTGGCAAAATTATAAGACATATCAAATAAAATAAAACAAACAGCATGAAAAATATTCACATAAATGCATTTAATAATTAGTACATCCCCCAGAATGATTTATCACTTGAAAAATTCGATTTGTCATACTTTCACTTAAGTTTGAGAAGACATTAGCAGCAATAGTGTTCCAAGATGCAGTAATAGCATTTTTCATCTCATCTACCCTATTGTATTGTTTGTTTCCTGCATAAATGTCTCTAATTATCATCCCCCATAGATTCTCTGCTGGGTTTAGATCAGGAGAGCAAGGTGGCCAATCAAGAGTTGCTGTCTTTCCCAGTTGGAAAAATCTTTTTGTTTTATCACTTTTGTGGCAAGAAACATTATCTTGTAGGAAAATTAATTTCTTTCATTGAAATTTTCGAAGAAATGGTAACAGAGTATTTTTGAGTACTGTTGTGTGCTCAGAATTATTCATTCTATTGAATTTAAACTGGATATCAAGCTTTCCTGAAAAAGAAAAAGCAGCCCAAACCATGGCATTGCCTTCACCAAAAGTTTTGCTTAAAAAAAATTATCTATCTTTTCTCAGACCTCACCAATATCCATTAAATCCATCGGGACCATCTAGATTCAACTTTTTTTAATCTGAAAAAATAACCTAGAACAAGAACCCAAGTTTAGAATTTAAAAATAGATACTATTGAAAAGTGAGGCTTTTTTAAGAAATTTAACGTACCAATTTCCAGTTACAGTCTATGTTTTGGTGGGCGGATTCAAGTCGACTCTTTTTATGACGTTGTAACAATTGAGGTGCTTTATTCATTCGTTCATGTGTGATAAATGAATTTCTCTTAAAGTTTCTCCAAAATGTGGTTTTGTGAACATCTAATTTCAATTTGATTTTCATTTGTGCAAGCCTTTTCGTGCAATTCGATGCTTTTTGAGCAACTGCTCTTTCATGTCATTTGGAAAGCTTTCTTTTATGTTCTGAAGAATGTTTCTTGCCATAAGCATTTGTGACTTTTAGATAATTTTAAATTACAAGGCGAGATCTTTTAAGTTCTTCAGATATGCTCTTTATTAAAACATTTATTTTGCGTAACACTTCAATTTGACCAATTCCTTTTTCTGTAAACCTTTTACCTCTTGGCATTTTCTAAAAAATACAACAAAACTATAAAATAAGTTAATTATTAATATTAACATAAATATTAAGTATTCTATATTTTTGCAACAATCTCTTTTTTAAATTTTTCAAATTTATTTTAACTTGCAATGTTTAATATTCAAAATACTTTATTAAAGGCATCATTTATATTTTAATAGATTTTGTTACTAGCGCATTACCCAGTGGCAGAAACACTGCTGCAGACATAGAAAAACAGCTTGCAGACAGTTTTTGTCTGTACTAATAAAAAAAATTAGTCCACAACTTTCAGACACTCTTTGTCTGTACTAATAAAAAAAAAAAAATTGCCCGCAACTTTTGGACAGTATTTGTCTGTAGTCATAAAAAATTGTCTGCAATTTACGGACATTTTTCACCCGCGACAATGCGCTACTGATGTATGTCTTAGATGCTCTCTGGTAGGAACTCAGCCCCCTGTAGGTGCCTTAGTAGGAACACACAAAAAAAATGCTTAACAACGGCAACCTAGGGAGCCTAGATCTCCCTTGTTAGGCAGCATTATGCGTGTATTCTTTTCTCCTGTTACCTGTTACTGAGATTCTACGGTAACTTAGAAAAGTGCTAATTTCATTTAAAACTGCTCCAAAACTTCTCCTCCACTTCCAAATTCACTTATAAAATTTCTGTATCAAAACTAAAACTAATACTTTTATTATTTATATTGTGTTGTGTCAAACATTGCTGTAAAATATTTAATTGAATGAGTTCAACTTATTATTTTATAATTGTTTATACTATATTGTTCTGTAGTAAAATTGTATTTGTGTATTGTTGCACGAGATCACCACTGTTGTTAATCTCTCTTCCCCCAAGATTGCTGCTATCAGCTTTCAGACTTTTTGAGTGTAAGCCATTTTCACCCCTGATTACATGCAAATTTCATAGACAGATTATGAAAGTTCAAAAGCCTGTCGCAGACAGCTACAAAACATTCTCCCACTGGGGTGCATTATAGTTATTTAATAATTGCGAAAAATCATAGGTGTCCTATAATTTTGCAATGCACTGTATTAACGCTTAAAATATCACTTATTATAGGTAGCCATATGATATATCATTAGTAAGACTTCCCTTATCTGCATGCAAGTAGCAGTTTTCAGGATTTTTGCATATTAGGTAGTTTCACCCCTGTAGCCCTTAAAGTAATAAAACATCCTTTAAAAAAATTATAGCATTATACGTTTGATCAAATTACTTTTCTATTGATACATCCAGTATAATTCTTAGAAGAAAAAAAAAATTACTAGTCTTATGAGTCATCTCCCCCTTTAAAAAAAAAAAGAAAGAAATATAAAATGAAGTAAAAAACTTACAAAACGTTTCTATAATTTTGGTCACTGTTATATGTTAAAATCGGGAGAAGAAACATCAAATTTATAAAACTTTATTACAATTGTATCACCTCATGACACGCTAAGAATAGGATTAAACTACATTCATGTATTTTTTACAGCAAAAGGTAATTTTTCTTCATTATTATAAATAGATATTTAAAAAAAGTTTTGACTTTTTTCATTTCATCCTGATGTTCAACTTTTACAATATTAAAATCACTAATCATCATAAGTTTAAAAGTTATGCCTTTAAAAAAGAAAAGAAAAAAAGAAAGCAATATTAGAAATTAAGAAAAAAATTATATACTGTTATTGCCTAACTTTCACATAAGTATTTACCTTTTAAAGTTTTCTTGCCTCCAGGCCTGGTGCATTTTCTGATGTTACTGCAATGAATATCTTATGCCATCTGGTGTTGATGAGGGTTTTCATTGCATGTAGCTGGATTGGTTAATAGCTGTACAGCTTCCCATTAAAGAGCATAACTATTATTTACGTAGTTAGAAGTTTTTTTTTTTTTTTTAATTTTTAAAATTTTCTTTTTTATTTATTTTCATTAGAGCTGTAATTATTTTGTTAAATTTAATATGATTCTGGTGTTATTTTATGCATTTTTTTTCTCTTTGTTGTAACGATATATGGTCTATCTCCTGGGTTATTATTTTCATTTAAATAGTGGATTTGATTGATTCTGGCTCTTTCTAGTGAATCAATAATGTCTTTTTGTTTCCGAATTCTTTGGAAAATTAAAGACTTAAAAATGGAAAAAACGTACTTGCTTCAGCATGTGGCCATAGTAATTTCTACGGGGTACTCTGTTCTCCTCGACGGCATGTTCTTTGTTGAAGACTTGTGCTTGATGTTCGTCACGCTGGGTAGCTCTTCCTAATAGGAGATGCCACATTTTATCGATAATTGCAGCTGCCTTGTTGCCATTACAAAAATTTTAATTGTTGATAATTTTTATGGTTTCATGGTACATTGCGTAGTTATGGCTAATTGTAACTTGTGATTTTCGTTGTGCTATCAAAATTTATTTTAATGTCATCCTCATTACATGTTTTGGTTAAAGCTGTGGTTAATTTCCCTACCTTAATGTCATGGTTATGCTCTTTTATTTGCATTTTGATCTTCCTTCTGGACCTACCGTATTTTCCTGCTTATGATCCACGGATTATCTGTTAAAAAACTTGAAAATTCTTTAAATGCGCATTATCTCCCGAATTTTTTTTTTTTTTAAGCGACTGTTTGATGGCAGATATCGATGTAAACAAATAACTTCAGATTGTGTATCTACTTGGCCGATAGTGATTGGTTCATGTATGATTTCTGCTAGTAGTGTACCGTTCTCAAGATATACTTTTCTAACCTAATGGCAGCATGCTTTTGTTTATGTTTATTTGTTATTAAAACGGCGTTGTTCTCAGGGATGCCACTTTTCCGCTGAACAGTGGATTTCTGCTTTTTATAAATTTTTTCTGTCCCCCCCTTCCTCACAAACTATCAATCGGTGATCAGACAGACCATCGAAGTCATGCAATTTCTAATCTTTCTCCATCCACAACATAAATATCAATATGCATATTAAACTTCTTTTATTGGATTCTTGAACCTTTAAGAAGGCAAGATTGCTCAATATTTCTCATATACATAGTTTTATTATCCTCCTCCCCCCCCTTTAAAACTAGCGATCGAAAATTAAACAACCTGACGAATCTCTGCAATTCTGAATCTTTCTCCATCCATAACTTAAGTGTCAGTGTTCATGATAAACTTATTTTATTAGATTCTAGAACTTACAAAGAGGTAGAAATATTCCTTTATGTGTGTAATTATTTTGTTTTAAATTATATTAAATTGATATTATTGATTACTATATATACAGACATTTGATAATCAGACACATATGCAGACTATGGTTTATTTTGAAATTTTTTAATTTTTTATTTGTGATAAAGCACCATTCTTTTATATTGCTTAAAATAAAACTTTTTTGTTGCAAAGTAACTGTTTTTCAATTTATTATATTCAAATTATATTTTATATATAAATTATTTCATTATATATTAATTTACAGAATTCGCATATAAATATATGAAAAATGTCAGAAAGTTTAATTCACACATGATTTCCTCTTTTTTGAAAATTTTTGAGTGACATCCCTCTTGCATGGAGTTTTTTTTTTTTTTTTTTTTTTTTTTTTAACTGAGGAATGGCAATTATTTGTATTATTATAAGATGTAATCTTTTATATTTTCAGTATAATTATCTTTTAAAGAAACAGCCATGATCAATGAAGAGCACAGCGGTTTATCAATAACTTGCATGTTGAATACGATTTTTGCCTGTGGATTATATGGTGGTGTGGATTATCTGATGAAAATTTTCCACCAGGGCTTGAAAATAGCACCCCATGGATCTGTGGACTATACGCAGGAAATTATGGTACCAATGTATCATCTTGGGTTTCTTTTGCTGTTAATTAAAAGAATTTTATAAATGCCTGCAGTTTCTAACAGGGAAACAGGATCTTTATCATTTCTAATGAGTTGCAAGATGTTCAAACTAGGTTTAATGGGGATATTAATATTGTGTTTTGCTGCTGTATTTTTTAATTTTAACTGAGGTGTCGTGATCATATGGAATGGAGAGGGGGGGGGGGTTGTACCCTGCAGTAAGTACTATGGAAAAAGTACTATGGCCACAAGTAAGGGTTTTTCCATTTTTAAGTTTTTAGTTTAAGTGCTTTAAGTTTATACAGTTTTAATTTTTTGGAAAATATTTTTAGTAGATATAATGGGTATATTAATATTTAGTTTGGCTGGTTTGTTTTTAATTTAATTTTCTATTCTTTTGGCATATAGTATGGAATTGGTAAATTTTGGTTTAGTTGTTTTGAATGTTATTTATATGTTGAGTTTTTTAACCCGCCAGTACACGGGTAAGAAATACTTCCAGAAATGAACAGGTGGGGTCTCATATACCCAATGCAGTATACTAGTTGTTCCTTGGATAATAATACACCATTTTCTTCCAGTATTTTAATGCTTATAATATGACACCCACAGAGTTGAATCATGCAATAAAAATATGAAATATGAATTTTCACATTTATTATAATTTTTTTCTTATTGAACATATAAAATATTTCACTTACATTACATTCTAGTAAGAATTAAAATCGTCTTAATTACTTTGTTTACATAATAATAAATAGAAAAAATAATTACAACTCACACCTACACTCTTGCTCCAAACATAGATACTTTCTGCATTGGGAACAGGTATACCAAGTCTTTCTGTCTTTATAGTAAGCACACCGCTCTCACTTATTTACAACATTTTCAGATTTTGCATTTTCATTCATGCCAGTTAACCTTTTAGCAGTATCCCTTAAATGTTTCAGAAGATACCTGCTGATGCATCTTTCTTTAATATGCTTGTCTGTCAGAGTGAACACAAGTTATGTTTTAGAAAATTTCTTCTGTTTTTTGATTCTGGAGAATCTGGGTTATTTTCTCTGAAAATCAAAAACGAATTTATACCAACGATATTCTACTGGCAAGATATAAAAAATTATTGTAGTCCAGCATCTGGTGGTGGTTCTAGCGACATTGTAAAAAGCCATACACTTATCAACCCAGTCCACACCATCCTCAGTTGAATTAAAAAATGTGATTATTTCAGGCTTCTTCTGGAAATATTTTTCTGGATGATTTGCAGAAATAGATTCATTTAAATTATTTCCTTCCTCCATTGATTCCTCTTCACCATCAGAGTTATTTTCTGGTTCTGTATCATGGTCACTAATTATACTAAAATTTGGATCTGCATCAGAGTCATCAAAATCTGAAACATCATTATCTGATTGATCTAAAGTGTAAGGGCTCGTTGGAGATTGTGTGTATTTTTAAGGTCTAAAATCTCTTTTCTCTTCGATCTGTTGAAATGGGAGAAAGTCTTACAGCTCATTTAGAACTAAAAAAGAACTCTCTGCAAAAGATAAATTCACATAGCTCAAAAGACTGCTGTCTGAAAAAATACTTAAATGATTGCATGGGATGGGCCTCACAGACCTTACTGCACATAAACAAATCTGATTTCTCACTATCTAGAACAACCTCTGCTTGCCCACTTTCTGTGCCAACTGACAAGAAAGGAATTAGAAGCTACCAGAAATCTCAGGTACGCGGCAACTATCATCTGTGAAAAACGTAAACAATTTAGTGAGTGTCTCATAAGACCCAACCCATGTACTGGTGGGTTAATATGTTTTTTGTATAGTATGTTAATTAAATTATTATTAAAACCGGCTTTTTCTTATACATCAGTAACTTTATCTAATTCTACTTTTAAGAGTTTTTCATTTGGATAGATAACTATAATGCAATTAATAAATGTTTGGATAATGTATGTTTTAGTGGTAATTTTATGTGGTAGGAAGTTTTTTATTTGTTAATTTTAAATTCATTACTTTTACT
Organism: Salticus scenicus; assembly: GCA_963930645.1. Taxonomy (NCBI): domain Eukaryota; kingdom Metazoa; phylum Arthropoda; class Arachnida; order Araneae; family Salticidae; genus Salticus; species Salticus scenicus. Next base: position 135,728,463 of record OZ005651.1, on the reverse strand, counting down.
TGGTTTATGGTAAATTATGGTGAGAATTTCATAAAAGGGTTGTGTTTTATGGTACTTGGCAGTTTATATTTCGCATGTAAACTGCATGTGTTTGTCTATTGTGTTAACTTGTTCAAGAATAAATTCAGCTTTATTTTCGATGACAACAGAAATGTCATCTACAATGTGTGTTATAAAATCTTTAACATCAATTGCATTGTAATAGTCTAGGTTCAAGTGAATTATTAAAAGTAGAATTAGATAAAGTTACTGAAATTTTTGAAAAATATGATTATAATAAAAAATATGATTATAATAATCAACAAACTATAGGAAAACTGTATTATGAAACTTAGTCTCATAAATTACACCCAAAAAACTAAACCAAAATTTATCAATTCTGTACCATATATAACAAAGGAATTTAAAAACAAGCAGTAAACTAAATATAAATATAGGGGAAGGTGGGGCACCTTAGGACACTTTTTAGATAATGGTTTTTAGAGAATTTATTTTTTATTCAATTTTCATCAAACTCAGTTTGACACAAAGTTTAAGCATTCCTGCTTCTGTTAAAATTTATTTTAATGCAGTATTCCATCAAATTTAATTTGAGTAAAAAAAATTTAGAAATCTTCACAATGGCCTAACCTGCCCCACTGGGTGGGACAGCTTGGGACATTGTCAATAAAATTTAATGCATAAAAAATACTAAGCCTAATTGATTAATAAATATTTATTTCTAGACTTAGAGTCTAATGCATGGTATACTAGCACATTACATTAACAAATAATGTATTTTACATTCGAAAATTGCTCTCATCTAAATTCTAAAGAAAAAACAATTTTCTTAATTTTGGCACATTTAAAGTCACAATAAATTTATGTAGTATATGCATATTGCTTTCTTTGCATTGCATAGTGGTTGAGCAGGTAAAGAGAGTGTCCCAACCTGTCCCACTTGGATCGTTATCATAATGTAACTCTAAAAAAATTAGGATTAGCAGAACAATATTTTTTTTAATATTAAAATTATTATGAAAGTCTATATATTAATTCCCACATGCTCAGATTTAAATTATTTCTTTTCTTGCACAAGACATTTGTTTATGAAATCTTCCATTAATATAACTTTGATCATTCAAAACAAAGAAAACTGGATTAATCTTTACCTGCTTATGTGAGAAATTTCAAATTACACAGAAGAGTTGACTGTGCTGCCCACTATGATGGCCTAAGAAAACTAATTCCTATTTACAAAATCAAAGCTGAAATTTAAGGTGCTCCACTTTCCTCTATCCATTAAATTTAATAAAAACATTTTCCAAAGTATTCGGAGTAAAAATGATAATATTGATAGACTAGAAATTGCTGGAATCTGTCTAATCAACTCTCTAAATGAAAGTATTAGCCTAAGAGCGTATATTGGTATGACAAAGAGGAGAAAAAAAAAATGCGTTAAAGAATACCAGATTGATATCAAATTTAACAAAATAGCCACAGCCTTACTAAAAATAAATCAAAAAGAAAATCTTTAAATAACAACAACAACAACAACAAAAAAAAAAAAAAAAAACCCTCAAAATATGTAAATAATAGTTACACTCTAAAATGAGAGGCTGTGGAGGTATTAACTAATCCAAATCCAAAATTACTAATCACACCCCAGTACTAATACAGCAATACTTTTTGGAAAATATAAAATAAAGGCCATAAAACTTCACTTATATTAAGACCATTGTAAACAAATGTGAATATCCCATCTGTCCCTTTGAAATATATATAAATAACATCAGAAATCCCCCAACCCCTCAAATTGCAGCTTCATTTCCACTGAAGATTTTGTTAAATATTTTAAATCAATAGAACTTGAATCCAGTGATATAACAGTTTTGATGTAGTTAACTTGTTCCCTTTTATAGATATAGAAATCAAGGATATGTTTACCATGAACTTACTGAAACTTACAGAAATAGTCTTACCACTCTAACCTCTACAAATAACCTAATTGTAAAAGATAATTTCTTCCACTTTAATAACATATTTATAAACAAATTAAAGGCCTCTTGATGGGATCTCCCCTTTCAGGCTTTGCCACAGAGTTTAAACTGCGTCTTATAAAAAAAAAAAAGTAATTTTTCAAAAATACAACAAACACGTTAAATATTAGTTCCTCTAATATTTTCCTCTGATATTCCTCTGATATTTTCAAGTCATCAGAAAAAAATAATAAAAATAAAGTCGAATTTATTCTCGAAGAAGTTAACAAAACAGACACAGAAACATACAGCTCACATGTGAAATAAATACCAATCACAAAAATTACTTCCTAGATGTCACAAATGCATCTGAATAACCTAATTGTCACCACTGTTTCCCATAAACCAAGTAGCTGTAATAAAATTATAAATTGCAAATGCAAAACACCCTTCCATTATAAAATTGCTGCTATTCAAGCATATATCAATTACTCTATAATAGCCTGTTCAAATGAATAATTATTAAAAATAGAATTAGATAAAGTTGCTGAGATATGTGAAAAAGCTGGTTATAATGAAAACTTAATTAATGAACTGTAGAAAAACCATATTAATAAACTTATACATATAAATGATGCCTAAAAAAACTAAACAAAAATGTACCAATTCTGAACCATATAATAAAAGAACAGCAAAAAAATTAAAACCAAAGCAGCTGAACTAAATATACATATACCTATTAAACCTAATAAAAACATTTTCCAAGGAATTTGGAACGTGAAAGTCAATATTGATTCACCCACCTGAAACATCCTTAAGTCTATCAAATCAGTTATCTAGATGAAAATATTAGCCCAGGAGCAGAGGCTGTAGAAGTATTAACCAAGTCAAACTCAAAATAACTAATTATGTCCCAAATCAAAGTAGATTTTTTGGAAAATACGAAAACCATAAGACTCCCTAAATTCAGATCTATAATCAAATTGTAAAAGTCCCAGTCATCCCTTTGAAATATATATAAATAACATCTTATCTATCGGATAATCATTCTCCCTTTAAATTACAGCTTAATTTCCACTGAAAATTTTATTAAACATCTTAAAACAATAAAATTCAAACCCAGTGATATAATATTTTCAATGTTGTTAACCTGTTCCCCTTCATAAACATTAATGATATAATTAACCATAAACTTACTGAAACTTGCAGAAATAACCCTATCACTACCACTTAAAAGAAAGTTTCATCTGCTTTAATAACAAATTATAAACAAATTAAAGGCCTCTCAGTGGGATCTTCCCTTATGGGCTTTGTCATAGAGTTTAAATTACATCTTATCGAAAAAAATAATTTTTCAAAAGTACACCAAACACATTAAATTTTGATTTCGCTGTGTAGATGATTTTACCGTCATCGAAAATAAAAGTAAAGTCAAATTTATTCTTCAAGAAATTAACAAAATAGACTAAAACATATAGTGTACATGTGAAATATAAACCAACTACCAAATTAACTTCTTAGATGTCACCGTAAAATGCATTCCTAATAATGAAATTCTCATCACAGTTTATCGTAAACCACATAGCAGTAATGAAATTATAAGTATAAATGCAAAACACTTTACTGTTATAAAATCATACATTAATTGTGCTATAATAGTCTGTTCAAATGAAGAATTATTCAAAATAGAATTAGATAAAGTTACTGAATTTTGTGAAAAAGCCAATCATAATAAAATCTACTCAACAAACTGTAGAAAAACTGTATTAATAAACTAACTATATAAATGACTCCCAAAAAAAAGTAAACCAAAATGTACCAATTCCATACATATAGAGCAACCAACAAAATTAAAAACAAAGCAGCTAAACTAAATATAAATATACCCATTAAACCTTTGAAAAAAAAAAAAAAAAAAAAATATATATATATATTTTTTTTTTCCTCCAAAAACTTACTAATGAAAAAGTCAGTACTGATTCATTTAAAATAGCCTGAATCTATTATAAACTATCTAAGTGAAAATATTGCAGGAGCATATAGCAGTGTGACAAAGAGAAAAATTAAAAATGCATTAAAAACTCTAGAATAATATCAAATTTAACAAAATAACCACAGTCCTAACAAAAAATAAAATAAAATAAAATGCGCCCCCCCCCCCCCCAAAAAAAAAAAAAAAAGAAAGAAAACCGTGCAAGTTACGTTAGTAATAGTTATGCTATGAAATGAGAAGTTGTGGAATTATTAACCCATCTGGCTACATGTAATGAAAATGTTCCAACTTTTTTTTACATGAAATGGTGTGAGATGCTCATACTGAGCCAAAAAAAGGAAAAGAAGAGATTATCCATGTTGCAGTAGCACCCAAAAATCCCCATGGCCTGGAGGTAAATATCTCATGAAAATTTTAAAAGGTAAATAATTAATTAGTAGTTAATATATTGCCATTTAAAATTAAATTAAATTTCGCCCTCTAATTTTATTTACCCTGCTTGAAGTTTTCAGCAAATTTTATTTTTACAAGTTTTATTTATTTATTATTATTATTTTCTTTTGATAGGGTATGATGAAAAAGACAATAGCCGAAGAGCATATTGAAACACACACCATTTAGAAAATTCTAAAAATAAGTTCTAAATAAGTAGGCAAAACTACATTTCATTCTTTTTCTGACGTTTCACCAATTAATTAATATTTTAAACAGAAAAAATTACCACTTCACATTTTTATTTCTTGTTTGCTTAAGAAGCAACAAAAGTTCATAAATAAATTTAAAATTTGTGTTAAATGTTGAGAGCAATTTTAGATATATTTACGTGATTTATATAATGCACAACTTTTTGTTTTTAGGTTTGCGTTATAATGGTCTTCTGTATATATATTTATTTTGCATAGATCCTATATATCTTAACATTTGAATTTGTTTTCTTACAGCATAGAAACTTATGGAAACTGTGCTGTTGAAGCAACCGGACGAAAGGAGTTTTTTGATAGAAAAGGTACAGCATTGGTTATGTCATAATTGTGAAATGGAAGTAGACGAACCCGAAACAGCCAGCCCTGAAATGTCTTTTGAAAAGTTTTCTGAAAGCTCACCTAATTATATAAATCCTGAAGATCTTCCATCATTTGAAATCATAGAAGAAAATATATATCTTTATGAAAGGTAATTAAAAAAAAAGAAAAATTGAATGTTATTTTTTAATTTCTTACTGCATGTTGTACATAGGGTTTCCTTTCTCAACTCAAGCCAATAGAGAATTTCAGAATAATTAGGCATGTATTTCCTGTGGATGCCTGCTTTCATAAAAAAATATTAAGAATGTGGTAAAGATTTGTTTGAGACACTTTTTGAGTCAATAATGGTATTTCTGGAGATATTATAAAATTAAAATTTTTATGCAACTCTTAAAATTATATTTGAAAATCATTTATGACAAATTTAGATATTAAACACAGAGTTTTTTATTCATTAATTATTAAAACTGATTGAGTTATATACTCTTGTTTCGTGTATTTTGTTTTTTCCCAGCATTTAAAAAAAAAAAAAAAAAAAAAAAAAAAAAATAGTTTGAAGAAAGCCCTTTCTGGATAATAAATGAATTTAAATGCACACATCTATAGGCTTGTGTTTGGATTTGAATACTTGATATCAGAATGTTTCAGGAAGCATTTTATTTGTTTTAAAAAAATATTTTTAAACATGTTTTCTCTAAATATATGTAAATTAATCAGATTTTTTATTTACATAAATACTGCTACATGTCTGAAGAATTTTGGATATGCAAGTATATGAAATGATAATGAAGTATGCTAATAGTTAATAAGTACAAAACTTTGAATAAACATCATAAAATACAATAAACTCACAACAATTGTTTCGGGTTGAAAAAACACACAACATTTCATTAGACAAAGTAGGCACAAGTGCTGCAGTCAAAGCGGCAATGCATAAAACCATTTTAAGTAAAGAGCAAAACTATATAAAGACGAATGTAAATATAAATACTGGTGTGATTAGAATTATCAAATGAACGAAGAAAATAGCGAAAATCGAACTTATGTGAGCAATTTCCAAGCGTCAGACATGAACAAAGTGGAAGGTATATCATTAACAAGATTTTTCGAATTTTTAAAAATGTAAAAAGCTTCATGGATATCCAACTAAAAAGTGGAGATAGGAGATGAAATTATATTAGTTTTAGAAAAATCAAACGGATGACCATGAGCCCAGCAATAGGAAGCAATAGAAGGTTTGGAAATCTGTTCATTACAAGCATTCTAATGATGCTGATTTATTCCATATTTCAAACACCTCTTAATTTGACCAGTATAACCTAAATTGCACGACAAACACTGGATTAAATAAATGCCAGATCAGTTTTCAGTAGGGTTGGGATCTTTAAGAGAAGGTGAAAGAATTTTAGAAATTTTAAAAGTAAGTGATGAATAAAAAGGTAAAACGACTCAGTGGCATCGCCAGAAAAAATTTCAGGAGGGGGCAAACTTCAAATTGCAAAATTTCAGCATGTTTTTAAAAATTCAAATGATTGATTAGTTTATTGAGGTGATTAAGAAAGCCAGTGTGTGTAAGCATTTAATAGGACAATTTCTTATACATGTAATTTAAGCTACAACATTTTACATATAGAAATTATACAACTTATTCCAAACCAACACTAATCCGGAAAATGTACTGTCGAGTCGATTTAAAATCTGTTTGCAGGGAAAAGTTGGAGACAACCTATAAATGCAAGTCGAGTGGGTTTGACTCTAATTGGCTCTATGACATAAATTTTATTTGGTTATTTGAATTCTAATGACACAGCTTTAAAGTTTTAGTTGTAATTTTTTAAAATAATTATTTATTTATTAGAATTTTCCAGGAGGGGGCAAGTGCCCCCTCTTGCCCCTATGTGCCGACGCCCATGAAACGACTGGGATGAGACTGTGGTCATTCAATTTAGGAGCAGAACGTGTAGTATTCTTGAATTTATATAGAGCTTTATTAATAATAGAGGGATTATAGCTTTATGCTTTCTATACTTATGTTTTTTGTGCCTTACACATTTGTTCTGATCCGTCTAGTGTTTTGAATTAAACTAATTATTTAAAATTGCTTGCTCTTTCTCGAGGTCCCACTTCTGTTTTTTTAAATTTTCACCAAAATTTGGAAAATTCATCTGTACACCAGACCTGTATGAAGTCTAAAGTTTTATAGTTCTATGTTTTTTTTTTTTTTTTTAATTCAGAGATATGATAGCCAGAAGATTCCTCCCATACATACATACACACACACTGACCAATTGCTAAAATCTACTTTTTTTGGACTCATGAGGCCTTAAAATGTGTAAATCAAGTGAAATCTCGATACCTAATTTTTGGGCTGAATACAATACTTGCATTACCTACGGTAGTAGGGTAATGGAAATAAAAAGTGGAAATGTGTCGATTTTCAGATAAATGACTTATTTTGGGAATCAACTGTGAGAAAGTACAAATTTTTTCATTTAATGTTGAAAAATTGCATATTCCAGCATTCATCAACAAAGAAAAAAAAATATATTTCAAGAATTAACTATAACTAAAAAAAATTCTCAATCAGTGGTAAATTAAAAGAAATTTAAATTGCAGAGATTCTATTAATTTTTATTTTTCCTTCAAAGATATTCAAAATCAGTTTCTAATATAATTGACAATGTATGTTGAATTGAATTTTCGCATATTAAATGACAATCTACCACAAGAGATAATTGTAGCAGATAGACCTGATGTTTAGTGCTCAAATCTATCAATAATAAAATATTCTGTTTCTAAACAAATGTGTGGGAAATTGAGCAGCTATATGTGTGGGCTAATAGTATATCTCCATAGTATTGCTATTTCTAAGCACATATTTGATATTATAAAAAAGACAAAACTACGTTTGAAATTCTATGGATATTTCTCTGTTAATTAGTTTTAATAGGTAAATTTGAAATAGTGTTATAAGTTATGATGATGCTTTTCTGAAAGAAATCTAAATTTCCTGTAATTTAAAAATGCTTCATTGATAATAATCATATTAAGAGTAAATCATTTATAATAATTACCCATATAGTTTCCCCGAGGCAGTTTCATGAGGGTACTGTGCCTTGCTTGCCCTTTGGTTAACAAATTAACACCCTTCTTGCCTTTTGTATTATAGAATTTTGCACTGATTGTGCCTGGTAGTTATTTTCTTATTCATACTCATAATGCTATAAAATGTGGAATCTCTTCAATATATATTGAGACATGAGATTGGCAAATTTTTTAAATTCTTTGAAAATGGGAAGATAAAAAGGACAAAATTAAGAGTAGGTAGGGGATGGGAAGAAAGAATATAAAGGGAATAAATAATGAGTTGAAATTACAACTGTTTGTAAAAACAAATGGTGAACACAAGCTGTTATACTATATCTAATTAACATTCAATATCCTGTTGTCTCTTATCTTGATATCACGTTAAGTCCGGAAGCTAATTTTTTCAATATCATACCTTCTAATGTCAGAAGAAAGTGTGAGAATTAGAAAGAATTGATTCAACAGGGGGAAAATGGGGGGGGGGGGGGAAGGTGTATTTTTTTTAGAGCAAAAGAGTAATATTTTTAAAATTATTTTCCTTAAATTTCTGAATTATTTTGTCTGATATTTAATTTTTTTGCCAGAAGGAATTGCAAGATGCTACAAATTTGTTACTAAAATACAACTTTAATAACATATCTATATATTGACATGCAAACAAAAAATTTGTCATAGGAGGGGCATAAAAGTAGTAACCTTCAAAAACTATGGTTTATGTAGATTGCAGAAAAAATATTTTCATATGAAATCAAGAAAAAAAGTCAGTTAAACTAAAAGAATATTTATATTAGGCATACTTATAAGAAAATTTTGAATGAAGTCTGGATTCTAAATGTTAAATGTACCTGCCCTCAAAAGTCTGAAACTGCCCTAAAAAATTTTAAAAGTGCCTTTTTTTTCTAGCAGCACCCTCCTTTTTTTCAAACCTAGGGGTAACTCTGTGCCTATGTACTTTGTTTAATATTATTTTTACGGTCTTAATATTTTGTATATATATGATCACATTTGCCAAAATTTGTTTTCTATTTAAACTTAGGAAAAAAACTAAACGGAAAAAGGAGGTCCGACGTATGCGCTGTGAATGTTCGGTTCAGCCAAATGGAGTTGCTTGTTTAGAAGATGAATGTCTTAATAGATTACTTATGATTGAATGGTTTGTTCACTTTCATAATTTCATTGCTATGATTCTTATACTATTGTGTTCATTCATTATATTTGGATATGACAAGGTTTTTTTTTTTTTTGATTGATTAAAACATTAAAAGGTTAAACAGTTTCTAAAGATTTTAAGTGCTTTATTCTTTATACTATTATTAAATATAATAACAGTAAAATCTCGATTTTGTATAGTCTTCCATGATTTTTATTTGACGATAAATTACAATATATATATTAAAAAAAAATAATAATGATAGTAATTCACATAATTAGGTCTATAATTAAATGTTACAGAAAAGGCTCAAAGAATTCTTCTGTAGATAAAAATCAAATTAAATTGAATAAGACAGGGGAAAAGTATATTTTAATATACAAGGTGTTTCAAAATAGATGATGATAAAGATATAAACATACTTCCAATTGCAAAATTGGTGCAAATTAAGAGTAGATTTCAAATATGACATTTTTTTTTTTTTTTTTTTTTTTTTTGTACAAGGGACTGTATACATATTAAAATACAAAATTTAATTTTTATATGTTCCCTTCTATCATATGACTTATATTTTAAAAAAATATTCCACTCTAAGAAGGAAAAAAAAAAATCTTTTTGAGTGAAAATCTCTCTGAGTTATTACAATTTGAAAATGATGACGTTTACCACTTTATTTAAAATTTTGGCATCTATTTTGCGACGCCAAAGTGCTTACTTTAGAGGGTTATCCATGAGATGATAAAAATTTTAAAAAAGATCTTTTATTTATAGCAACTAAAATCATTCAAGCACATGAAATTAACAGTTTTAAGAACTTATTGCAAATTTATATTATTCTGTATTGTTAAAAAATTTAATAGTTAAATTTCTTAGGGGGTCACCTGCAAATTAAAACACGTTAAGAGAGGAAGAAAATTAAAAGACTAGCAAAACCGTGCAAAATTTTTGCAGTTATTTCTTTTTAACACTTTCCAACATGGTTGAAAAATTTTAATGGCTTCGGCTCTTTAGCAATTTCCAACAAGGTTGAAAAGTGTTAAAGACCTTGATTTGTCTGTCTGTCCGCGCTCTAACTCCCGTGAATATTCATGGAATTTCTTGAAACTGATATATGTTATTTGAGTTCAGTATCGGATATTCCTCATTGAAAATAGAGTGAATACCTCTGATACCTTGTGTGTAGAGACACCTGAAAGCATTCCAAAGCATTGTGTTTTGTGAGAGGTATTTCTATAAACTATATTTTAATACCTTTAATTTATGCAAATATTAATAAAATTGAAAATATGTTATTCAAGTTCACTATAGGATATTTTCCATAAAAATGGAGTAAATACCACCTCTGGTTTGTATACAGGGACATCCAAAAGTATTCCAAAGCATTGCGTTCTGTGAGAGATATTTCTATAAACCAAATTTTAATTACTTTACATAAATCTTAATGAAATTGAAATATGTTATTCATCTGCACAAAAGAATGCTTTCTATAATGTACAGTACGATTAGCATTAGATTTACAGGGCACATAAAAACATTCAGTTATGTTAAGGGTTATTATTGAAAATTTGCTGGAATTACATTTCGGTTTACATTAAGCATTTTTAATACTTTCTAACGATTTTTAGTTGTGAATATGATTTCAATTTGTGTATTTGTCTGACTGTCCATCTCTGTATCTGTCCATTTGCCCACCCCCAGTGTCCGTAAATATTTTCAGTAAATTTAAAAAATGTTATTCAGGATTACTATGGAATGTTCTCTATTTAAAATGGAATTAATAGATCCTCTACAACTGGTTTGTGTTCAAGAATGCACAGAAAATGCCATTGCATTTTGGGACAGACATTCTTATCAATCACATTTAAGTAACTTTCTATTGTAAAAACCATAAAGAAATTCATATTTATTGTTAATATTCTAAAATACTTTTTTTGTGTATAATATTATATGGTATTGATGTATGTCAAGGGGGTTACTGCCTTTCTCAATCCCCGTTTAGTTGTAGTACCTACATTTATTCAAACACAATCAAGTCTGTTGTTAATTTCCTTGAAACTTGCAAATCTTGATCAACTTTTCAAGTGGCAACTAGACATGGAAACCAAAGTACCAAATTTGAATTTCTGCAGTTATTTGTTGTTAAATTGTGCTGAAAATTCATATATATATATATTAGTGGCGTATTCTCTGAGTATGCTAGGCATGCGCCGCATACCTGCTAAAAACTGTCTAAACTTCAAACATATTTTGATTAAAAAAAGAAAGAAAGAATAATAATTTAACAGCTAATTTTATTAATCACTCGCTACCATCCATCCATTAGCCGTCATTTAATTTTTGAAAACTATTCTGAAAGAAAATGCCTTCTGTTGCATAAGATAATTCTTGGAAAACATTGTTTCCTGACTGGTTACTCCGTAAGGCATGCTACTTCTCTAAAGCATACCCTTGGATAGGGAATTTTTGTTATGTGAGGAAATATGCATTGCACTAATTTTCCCACACAAGGGGATTTCCGCTCTTTAAAGGATCCAAGACATGCTATTCATCGAGCATGTCCTGTAGTTTCCCGTACTGCTAAAGTATTAGGGATTTTCATTTTCTTATCTTCCGTAAAAGTCAGTGAGAACTAGTTTTTCCATTTTGTCCATCTACTCAAAGATAAGAATGACTGAATAGATTGACGATGTTGTCAGTTCAAAAATACTATTATTGATGAAGTAAAATTTAATGCTTTATTTTACAATGATGTAATTAAAAAAAAAAAAAACTTTTAACAAAGAGAAAAAACTGAATTTATTTATAAATGATCATTCAAAAATAAAAGGAAATTTGCATAAATTTCTGAAAAAATATCTCTGTTATTTTATGAGACAGGAAAGTTACTGTTTTTTTTTTTTTTTTAACCAAAACAACTCATACCAAACGAAAACTGCCGAAAGAAATAAAATTATGATCAAAATTTTACTTATGTTGTCTCTCTACATGAGTAAAGAGGATCGTCTGTCTCTCCCTGTGTGTCTGCGTGCACTCTGGACAGTTTCACAAATAAAAATTTAGATACCATTATTTTAATATAGTATTTTTTTTAACAGGTAAAATGAATATCAACGATTCATGAAGTGAAAATTTTCAATATAAAAATAGTGATATCAAAATTTCCTTTTGTAAGAACTTGGATCTGAAGCTAAGGCCTTTGATTACAGAGCTACAAAATGTGACAAAGGTATAGCTTGGAATGCGCACTTCATCGAGATTTTTTTTTTAAATTTTGAATCAGAATATCTCCTCCCCCTGCCCCCATCTCCTCAAATTTTTCCTTTTCCTAAATTTTATTCAAATTGCCTGGTTTTTATTTTTAATCGTCTCCATTCCTTAGCAATGGTTACTAGCTTATTACAGTTACTACATAGCAACGCTTTCTCTGTCTGGTGATGCCTTTTAAAAAGCGAAGCTTTCGACAGATTTTTATTTTAATTGAACAAAATAAGATATTTTATTCCAATAGTTGCCTTTTCAAAACCATTTTTTATTTGGAAAATTAAAATTTCTTTGAAAGGGAAAAACGTTTATCATTTTTTAATTTTTTTTTTCTTCTTTTCTTTTGGTATCAAATGTCAATATAATAAAAATAATTAAACTTATTACATTTTTAACTTTATTCAAATGTTCAACAATTAAGTTCATGTATAAAAACTATTTGTGGTCCGAGCTAAAGTGCTATCACAAGCAATGGGGACCCGGATCCGACATTGGAAGAAAGTCACTGCCATATTTTGCATGACTTTAATGAATTTATATATATGTATAAAGTGATGTATAAAAAATTAGTGATTCAATTTCTTTGAAAATTCATTTTTATGTAGTAACCAGTGAAGCATGCAAAGCCTACTGGTTCTTCAATAAATTATAATAAGTGGCATTTAAATAAATGCTGTCAAGATAAATTCGATAAAATACATGTAAAATTATATTTATGGTTTGAAGAAATTGGAAATTTACGTACTTAAATTATAAGAAATGATAACGAATTTAGAAGTAGTGCTCTTTCCACAGTTGGCTTCAAAGCATGCCCAGTTTCAAATATCACGCTACGCCACTGATATATCTGTACTGATAAGTATAAAGGATTTAAGTCCATATTCTTGATTTTTCAGGAGACGAAAAATAAAGTTTAACTTGCTAAAAACAAATCAGAAGAATCGATTAGGAAAAAGGTATTTCGTTGATTTATACCCTTTATACCATTCAGTGGTTGTCAACCTTCATTTAATAACGGGAAAAATTGAATTAAATATTTTATACCATACATGAATGGTAAATTTCTGAATTGGTCCTTTTTTTACCAATGGATTTTCTCAAAGACTAAATGACATAGAATTAAATCCTTTATACCAATCGATAGAGAATTTTTTTCTGAGTCTGACTATGTACTTAACTCAAAATCAACATTTTTGGACTTAAATCCTTTATACTTATCAGTACAGATATATATATATATATATATATACAGATCAACCACTAAAAATTTGACTTTCGTATTCAGGAGGCCTCAAAACGTGATAGTATTAAAAAAAAAAAAAAAAAAAAAAAATTGATCTCAAAAAACAACTTTGTTTACAGTATGGGTATGAGAAATTAATTTTCCGTCCTGTGTTAGCAGTGTTCTTCGACATAAAAAGAATGCAGCAAAGCACTTACGTTAATTACATTTAATAATAAAAAAAAATGTTTATCTTAATTTTGGGTAGCTCTGTATATTGTCTATAAATTATATACACATGACTTTGTGTATGTAAATTTAGTGTTACATGTAAAACACATAACACAAAATGAAATACGCCTCCAGCAATTCCCAAGTATAGCTCCAATATATCCAAATACTCTGGGTATCCCTGTAAATGAATGATTGCCATACCACAATCTACACAAAACATGCTTTTATGCATATAAAAAATCTGTTCATTTCATTTTGTTTAGGGCAACCTATAGATGTCACACTGCAGAGGTACAGAATATGTCTGATCGCGCAAACAATGTTCGGGGGAAATTTTGAATATTTTTATTTTCTTAAAATAAAATAAAAAAAAAATATATATATACTGAAAAAACAAAATTTCTAATGTTAAACAACAAACCGACAGCTGTATTCTTGTGTTACAAGTGTATTTTAAATACCTACTATTTACTTACATCCTCCCCCCGAAAATAAAAAAGTTAAGTATTTGAAGTTTGGTAATATATATTTAGTGATTCATTCAAGCTAGAGAAAATATAAAATCTCAATTTTTTTTTTTCTTTTTTTAACTAAAATGTGCAATAATAATAATCAAATTCACATTAATAAACAAACACTTTAATGAGCAGCAGATGGGGAAAAATGATGTGTTTGTTTACTTTAGCCAATAAGAAAAGGAGGTAATAAAGGGAGAGAAAAATAGGAAAAACTTTTTTTTTACATAGTTTTGAGTCTGATTTACAGAAGTTCAGTTATCAGTTTCGATTGTGCATCCATAAAAAAACAGGCTTGAAACTCTTATAATTTTTTTTTTTTTTTTTTTTTGTAATGATACACATCAACAAATGTCTATTATCTGCTGATTCTGTCATTCAACATTTAAGCACTACTTTCTCAGACTATATGACTCGTTTTGTTCAAAGTTAAAATTTGCCCATGTTTTGTGCATTTTGTATCTTATAGTAATTTATCTGACTTTTATAGCATATAACTTTTATTTTTTCAGTTTTGTACATATCAGTTAAGTGATATTGCTTACTTTTTTTGTACTGTATCTCACAATAATTTTAATTCATCTATAAACAGAAAATTACAGAATTTTTTAATAAATGGTTATGGTTCATGCATGTTTGTCTTATTCTTGATATTTCGCAATACTGTAATAAAAAGATATTTTAAATTTGAGAAAGCAAAATGCAATAAAACAAAGCAGCATTAATTTATTAATAATTATATACTATTATATAAGAAATTAAAAATTATGTTAGTTAATAAATCTGATAACCTTAAAATTTTTAATTTTCCATCTGATGGACATCAATAACAACATTAAATTTTGAGGTAATTAAAAAAGAAAGAAAAAAAAAAAGTTTGAAATTTGTAATATAGTTAGCTTATAAAAAAAATCTCCTGCAATATTTGGACTAAAGAAAGATTTCTCCTCCCCCCCCCCACCCCCCACCCCTCTAAAAAAAAAAGGTAGAAAAGTAAAAAAAAAACACTGATAATTGGTTGTTCCGTTATTTTTGGGGAAATTTAGGATGTGTTCGGGAGAATTTTCAGAGGTCTGAACATTTTCTGCACCCCTGTCACACTGTACTAATGAGAAATTTAGCTCACAGACATAATGTATTTGAATTTTCTTGGATGACCCTGTACACAAACCCTTTGTCTGATCTCAACAAATAGTGTAGTGTAGCATCACTATATGATACAGATTTAGAATACCTAATTTAGACTTTCTGTAACTATTTGTTCTTGAGATATGCTAATAAAACACACACTGAAAGAGAGAGAGCGAGATCAACCTCTAAAAGTATGATTTTTGAATTCAGAGGATCTCAGAATGTGTAAATATAACAAAAGCTAATTTTCGGAAATTTGACTCAAAAACAATACTTTCTCTGTACCATGTATATGGGTAAGAGAATGTATAAAGAAAAAGAAAGAAGGAATTTAAAAATTCACTTTTAGTGTATAAATTATTCATAAATTTTATTTGTTAAATTATCAGTGAGTATTCTCATATGTATTCACTTGAGGAAAGATAGACATTAGAGGTTAAAATAGCCGTCTCTCCCTGAATGAAAAATAATTCTCTCTCCCCCACACACACACACACTGAACAATCTATGCCTTATTACAAAATCTATAGTAATTACAATTTCTCACTTTTGATACAACCTCTTAAGACTTGGCAAAAACTGCTAAATTTTCAAATTGCAATAACTCTGCGAAATTTTCATTTTCAGTCATAAGATTCTGAGATTCTTCCGTGGATCCGCCGCTTTTTTATGATTTATTATTTACACCTTTTCTTTTCTTTTTTTGCACTCTATTATCTTTGCGATTTTTGTTATTTCTCATTTCCCTGCCCCCCCCCCCCCCCCAATTATTAAAAAAATAATAATGGGGAATTATTTAAAAAATAATTCCTCATTGTACTGATGGACAAGAATTTTTTTCTTGGGAACTTTTAACAAATTTAAGTAACCCTGCCGGTAAGAATTGAGAAAATATCCATAAAAAGGTGAAGTTGGTTCACATTTCAGAGAAATCTTAGTTTAAATAGGGTTCATACTCATCAGGGAAAACCTGGAAAACAGGGAATACTCAGGGAATTTGAAATTTGTTGAAAAAAGTCAGGAAAAACTCAGGGAAAATTAAAATTTTCATTAAAAATCAGGGAAAATTGGTTATAAAACCTGGAAAAACAAATATTTTCTTTCTCTCAAGTAAGATTTTTCTTGTTTAGCTTCATATCAGAATTCAATGATTAGGTATTGTGAAAATACGCATGTAAACGATGATTTCTACCTGAATTTCTATCATGGTCGACAGTAATATGACGCCATATAGTGGAAGTAACTGTGTATTTTGTCCTGTTTAGAGGAGCGTTTCTTGTAATATGTCGCTAATATTATGTTGAAAATTGTCTGGGAACTCAGGGAAAACTCAGGGAATTTTTTTCCCATATATGAGTATGAACCCTGTTAAATATTTCAAAAAATGTAATTTTATTGCCTTTTTAAAGTGCTTTGTTTCACCAGACAAATGACCGTAAAAAGTAAAGTGGCACCGAAATAATATCTAGGTGCCACTAACATGTATTTTGTCAGACATTATGACGCAAAGAGAATTTAAACCGTTTATTTGAAATAAATGTCTTATCAGTATAGCATTTAATAAGCTGATGAAAGAATGCTTTTAAAATGTCCCTTAAGTGTGTTAATTCCAGTGATAGCTTTTGTTATATTTGTGGCGAATTTCTGAGCATTTCTCCGAG
The DNA here is from genome assembly GCA_963930645.1 of Salticus scenicus. Lineage (NCBI taxonomy): Eukaryota > Metazoa > Arthropoda > Arachnida > Araneae > Salticidae > Salticus > Salticus scenicus. The sequence continues at coordinate 135,711,226 of OZ005651.1, read as the reverse complement.
AAGAAACATAACTTTGTTAATTAAAACTGCCTATAAACATTATTTTGGATGGGAAATTGGCAAACAGGATAAACCATGGGTGCCACATTTTTGTTGTTTAAACTGTTCTACTCGACTCTGTGAATGGATGAAAGGAAAGAAGACTTCAATGCCATTTGCAGTACCAATGATCTGGAGGGAACCTAAAGATCAATTTAGAGGATTGCTATTTTTGTATGACTGCAACTGCAAAAGGAATTAATTTTAAGAAGCAGAAGCATGTTCACTATCCCAATATAAGTTCTGCATTAAGGCCAATACCTCACACTGGCGAGCTGCCAGTGCCACAGCCACCTGTTAACTATCCTTTAATAAATGATGAAGAATGCATGCCATCTTGTCTTGAATGTGAGACTGATATGGATTACATTCCATCAGAGAAACTTTCAGAGCCTCATATGATTACACAAGCAGAATTGAATAATCTTGTGTGTGATTTGGAGCTAAGTAAAAATAAAGCAGAATTGCTGAGATCAAGGCTTCAGGAGTGGAATGTATTATCCTAAAATGTATGTATTTCCATGTATCGTGACAGATATAAAGACTTTATTAATTTTTATGAAAACGATGGTGAAATCTGCTTTTGCAACGACATTCCAAACCTGTTGGAATCTAGATCTATGTCATAAACAAGAAGAATGACGACTTTTTATTGATGCTTCTAAAGTGAGCTTTTTTAAAGCAGTACTCATTCATGTTGGAAATATATATAGCTCCATTCTTGTAGGGTATTCTTCAGGGGGAAAAGAAACTTATGATACTTTGAAGAAACAATTATTTGTGTTGAAATATGATGATTTTAAATGGAAAATATGTGCTGATTTGAAAGTAATTTCTATTCTTCTGGGAATGCAACTAGGTTATACTAAATATTCATGTTTTTTGTACAAGTGGGACAGTCGTGCAAAAGATAAATTATTACCATGTACAAAAGTGGCCTTCTCGGAAATCTCTGGAACCTGGTGATAAAAATGTTAACAAACCTCTTGTAGCATCAGCCGATATATTACTTTACTTCCACCACTCCACATCAAACTTGGATTAATAAAAAATTTCGTAAAAGAGCTTGATCAGGATGGTAAAGCATTTGCCTTTATCCAAGATTTGTTCCCATCAATATCAGATGCTAAAATAAAAAAAGGTGTATTTATAGGTTCAGACATTCGGACACTTATGCAAAATGTCCAGTTTGAAAATGTTCTGATGAAGACAGAAAAGCATGCTTGGCTTTCATTCAAGAACGTTGTGAAAAATTTCCCAGGGAATAAAAAAGCCACAAACTACAAGAGTATAGTTCAAAATATGGTGGAAAATTTTAAAAACTTACGATATCACATGTCAATTAAGCTTCATTTCTTATACTCTCACTAGAGAATAAGGGAGCTGTTAGCGATGATACACTAAGTGACAAAAAAAAAAAAAAAAAAAAAAAAATCCGCACTGCAGAAAAAAATGACTTAAACCTTTTTTATTTGTAATAACCTTAAAATTAATGGTTGAAACAAATAAAACTGTCATGTTTGCTATACCAAAGGGGTAAAATGATACATATGTACATTTTCGATTTAATAATTCACTTTATTACACTCTACAAAGTACTTTATAAAAATCTACATATAACTTTCTTTTTAAAGATAATGCAGTAACCATACACTTTGTATTCTATTATGATTTATTATATGAAATAAACAAGTTATATTTTAATATATGAAATAAAACTATTTATTTGTTAGATTTAAGCAATTTTTTATTAAAAATATGTATTCTGCATTGGGTTAGTTCCACCTTTATATGAAATTACTGCTTTAATGCACAGTGGCATAATGCCGTTTTTTGTTATAAATCTAAAAATTTCACTGTGCTAAATATTGTAAATAATTTTTCTAGTTCTTGCAAAGTTACAGGGTGCAAATTTCGAATCCTCGTCTCTCTCCCTGTGCCTTTTTATGACTAAACATTTTTGAGTGAATTGAGATTAGGACTGTTTCCAAGTCTAATAAAGAAGAAATTCTACTATATTCTTTGTAGGATTTAACTTAGAGTGAAAAAAGATATTATTACTTACAGAATTATAGCTGCTCATAGGAATGGATAGGTAATTTTAACAATTTCATTCAAACTGACGTACCACAGATGCCGTACAGCATTATCATCTTGAAATACTGTCTGAAGAAAAGTCTGAAATACCTCCAAAATAGTCGGTCAGGCGTCACTTTTATAATCACCGTGATTTATTTTGAGTTAATTGATTCCTTGAGCAGGAAGATTTGCCCGATTCGTTGAAAAAATGTGCACCTCCGTACCATAATGTACGGAGAAAATGTCATTTATTAAAGAGTGCTATTTTCATTAAGTCGGTCACATTTTCACCCTCATTCTAGGTTTTTTCATCAGCTCAAAATAAAGTAAACTTGATTCATCAGAGAAAACCAATTCAGCCTAATAATTAACTGATAATGTTTTTAAATTTTTGGTCAACTAAAGTGTTGTTTTTTCTAACTCTTTTCCTTAATAATGACTTTTTCTGCAGATTTTCTGTTCTGTAACCTACTTTGTCTAATTGTTCCTGCATTATTTTTGAAGAAATTAATTTACTATACACCTTTTTTCTTATCTTTTTTAAGTTTTTAACATGATACAAATCGATTTTTTAAACATTTTCTTTTTAACTTGCGGTTATTTTGCTTGGATGAGCAATGTGGCCGCCTAAAGCCAAATTTCCAGTTTAAATGGCCAAAAAAATTTTATATTTTGCTAAAAACCATTTTTTCAATATTTCATTAATATTTATTATTTTGCCATCTCACGTACTAAAATATTTTTTGATTTGCATTCAAAAATTAATGCTTTTTGCGGCATCATTAACTGCCTTATCATTTTTGAAATAATTTCTAAAATTGCAGTTTTTCTGACAACTGCATTTTGTTTTTAATGCCAGACTCAATGCTGAAGTGTATGCGGAAGACAATAAAATCTATTCAAAGATTGCCTAAAAGTATAAAAAAAAAAAAATACATTGTCAACGTGTTCTGAACTATTCTGAAAGTTTCAAATGTCTAGGTAGCCGGGAAGTTAGTTAAAAATCAATTGCAAGATTTGTACTGGATAAACAAACAAGAATAATAGTTAATAAAAATATGGTAAAATCAACCTTACTGTGATAATTTGGAGCAAACTCACACTTGGAAACAAGTTTATTATCCCCTTCCCTGCTACTTACCCTCTGCTTTAAGTAAAGATATATTTGAGGTTGAATAAAATTTTGAGAACTTTTCTTAAAAGCAAAGAATTTTCAAATTATTTCACATATGAATTTGTTTTATTCGCAATATTTTGAATTTTACCATTTAATGTCTTGTGGTTTAAATACTAAGAATGGATTTAGGTTCTAAATATGCACCAAAGATGTTTTGTTTAATTAATTTTGTAAAAGTACAATTAAAATCAAACTATTCAGTAAATTGTTGCATTTTATTTACATGATGACCACTGGTGCAAACACCTGACGACTACTGGTGAAACTCATTTTTCAAGTGACGAGCACTGGTGCATTTTTATAGGTTCATTTATTATTATTATTAAATTGCCTTAATGTATTGAAAAATTGAAAGTGTCTTAACAACAACTAGAAGAATCAGTGTATAAAATAGACCAAAGTATATTATTGATACATGAATACCACGCAAAATAAACATTTAAAAAATAAGGCCTTAAGAGTGATAAGCACGGGTGTCATTACCTTACTTATTTATTATACAGCTTCAAAAATAAAGCGCCAAGTTATAAATGAATAAAATAAAGATTGGAATGAGAACAAAGTTTTCAAATTCCAATGTTTTGACTATCATTTCCAATTTTTTTCATTGATGTAATTTGCAGTCAAGGCCATATTTGCACCTTTAGCAATTCAGCTGTATGAATGCTTGCTGGTGTCATTTATTATAGAAAAATAGTACTAACTTTTGTTAAGATTTCATGAAATAAAGTTTTCAAATTTTAATGTTTTGACTGTCATTTCAAAACTGTAATTTGCAGAGAAAATTAGTCATATTTATGTTCTTAGCAATTCAGCTGCACAAATATTTGGTTGACACCATCTATTATAGAAAAATGATACTAACTATTCTTTTGTTAAGATTTCACAAAATAATGTAATGAAATAGTTTTTATAAAATACATTTAATTAAAAAAAAAAAAAAAAAAAAAAAGGCAAGACAAGTGTCTAGTCTTTTCAAAATAATTTTTATAAAAATTTTCAGGTTTTCTAGTTATTGAATATTTCAATCCATTAATATAAAGACAAGAAATATATAGCTTATGAGAGGATTATCTTAATTCTTTGAAGATAATTAAATATAAATCTTGATTTTGTAGTCTTCACTTTAAAAAAAAAAAAATTAATAATATTAATAACACAAAATTTCATGCAATTAAAAATATTAAATAAATTTATAGCTCTAGTTAGCAGATTATGCTTACCTGTTATATCTGCATTTGCAGACATGGTGGCTTTACCAATGGATATATGTGAGAAATGTTGTGTTGGTAATCAGAGAGGGTGGCTCAGTAGTAGAGCATCCACATGGCAAGCAGAGTGTCCGGGTTCGATTCCCAGCTCTGGCATTTTTCACATATTTCGTATTCATATTTCGTTCTCTCTAGTTTCTCTCAAAGAAATATTGCATATTTTGGCAACCGTATAAATTATTAAATGTAAATTTTAATAATTGCAGCAAAATAATTTTACGTTTTAATAACAGACCACATACCACAAAATTATTGCTTATTTCAGTAAATAGCATTTAAAAAAAGCATGCATTGACTATAATCAAAGTAATCACAAATTTTAGAAATTGTTACCATAATTAATTGTAAATTTTGAAAGTGAGTGGCAAAATGATTCTATATTTCAATAATAGGCTGCAAAATTGTGTATTTCAGGAAATAGTTTTGTAAAAGAAACTGTGAATTTTATTGATTAGAATGAGATAACCATATACTTAGGTAATTATTTGTGTTATTAAGTGTAAATTTTGACAATTAGCAGTATTATTATTCCATATTTAAATAATAGGCTGAAAAATTATGACATGCACTGCTCGACATTAAAAATGCAACACCAAGAAGGAATGATAATAACAGAATGAAATTTGTTGGACACATACATTATAATAGGAAGAACAATTAATTAAAATTTCAGGAAATTTGGAGTAATATATACTGAGAAAACAGTACATAAAGCAGCGACCTCTGTGAGCAATAACAGCACATATCTGCCTAGGCATTGAATCGAACAGCGATTGGATGACATGTACATGTAGAGCACTTCATGAAGCTTCAACACGATGACACAATTCATCGATCGAAGTTACTGGTGAGTGGTGGGGGTCCAGTCGCTTTTCAGTGATTAAACAGTCATTTTCATTGGTGCGAGATCAGGAGAACGCGCTGGCCAGAGCAACAGTTGAACACATTCTGTATCAAAGAAGGTCCGGATAATACAAACAACTTGCGGTCGTGCATTATCTTGCTTAAATTTTGCACTACGGAGGCCTCGAATACAGGGCAGAGGGGCGGACCTTAACTCATCAGAAATTTAATGGCCGCTGTTCAGAGTGCCAGGAATACGAACATGAAGTAATCGAGACGTGTATCCAATGGGAACCCGTTACATCATTGCAAATGATGGACAGTATGATGATGTTGAATCCCAGCTGGCAATGTGCATTATTCATAATGCCGTTAAATACGGATAAGTCAATCTTGATGCTGTAAACAGGATTGTGATTTGTCTGAAAAGTAACTTCACGCCATTCCTGCATCCAGGTTCATTGTTGATTACACATTAATGGCGCCCATATCAGTGATGCAGTTTTGAGGGTAATCAGAATTTTGGTAGCCGCATACTGAGTCACCACCTGGATTGATGGTATGTTGTACCATTGGATACACGTCCCAGTCACCTCTTGTTTTCATTCCTGCCACTCTGAATACCAGCCATTACATTTCTGACGAGTTAAGGCCCATAGCTGTGCCCTATGTTCAAGGCCTCCAAAGCGCAACATTTAAACAGGACAATGCACGACTGCAAGTTGTCCATATTGTTGCCTACTTGGGGGTTCATGAGTTGTCCGAGAATTAAAGGCCAAACATACAAAAATTCAGTAATTTCTTCACAGAAAGTTCCAGAAAAATACAGGTCTATAAACCAAGTATCAGCTTCAATTCAACCAGCTGTCAGCTTAAACAACAGCTGTCAATAGCAAATCCACAGTACAAACTGTATAGCAATAACACTTTAAGCAAGTCTCTTTCAAAGAGGCTCAAAACAATGCAAGCATTAGCGAAGCTGGCTCAGAACTGAACTGACCTGACTGCCTTGGCAAAAATAACAGCCCTTATATACCCCTGTAGAAAAGTGTGGAATGTTCCAGAAGTTTCTGTATCTCATCAGCCAATGAGATTAGAGCTTCCATATTTGGTATATCCCTTATAAGGATTTTCTCACCAAGGTCGCCAAAAAAATCGCCAAGGTGGGAAAAAGTAACCAAATTTGGTGCCAAATCCATTACCTGCTTTATTGTTGCTTTTTAATGTGTTTTTAAGGGAAAATAATTCTATTTCAACGCTAAAACGACTAGAAATGTACAAAATTAGCACTTTATCAACTTACTAAGCCTCTTTGAAAGAATTTATACAAAAATAAATACAATTATTTGCAATTCCGTAACACTGTCCCCCTCCCAAGGACTGCACGTCCCGGGCAGTGCAACCCTTGGTCAAGAGGTGAAACTAAACAAATCTACACAATCTAAAATACAAAAACTAAGTTGCATATAATGATAAAATAGAAATATAAATCAAGAGAGAAATATTTACAAAATTCACAAATATGTACAAATGTTTATATACAAATATTTACATTACGCATGCGCAAATTTTACCAGTATTTACATTTTAAATTTTAATATTACCGTTAATTGTGGTACTTGGCTAGCCTGTTATAGTGCACCACCTTCGGTTTTGATGAAGGTGTTTTAGTGATCCGCACCACAACATCATTCAGCCTTTTTAAGACTGTATGGTCCGTCCCAGTTGCACTGTAACTTGGGAGAGAGAGTCCTTTACGTCGAACAGGATTCCACAACCAGACCTTGTCTCCTTCCTGGAACTCATGTTGTGTAGCCTTTAAATCGTAACTTGTCGTCATTTTCTCCGTTGCCATGTGAATCCGCTCCCGAGCAAAGTTGTGTACGTCTTCAAATCGTGCCTGGAGATCTTGGATGTACTCTTCGGGCGATGAAGGCGCATCAGGTGGAAAACCAAACAGGAGATCACATGGGAGACAAAGTTCACGTCCAAACAGCATCTGGGTTGGAGTATAGCCGGTGGTTTCATGGACAGCACTTCGATAAGCCAGCAGGAATAATGGCAACTTCAAGTCCCAATTTTGCTGGTTCCTTGATACTAGAAGAGAGAAGTTATTCAGGATGGTACGGTTGAACCTCTCGACCATGCCGTCCGACTGGGGATGTAAGGGTGTTGTCTGCATTTTGCCTATGCCAAGTAGTTGACACAGTCCTTTGAAAACAGCAGAGGTAAAGTTCGGACCTTGGTCGTTATGAAGTTGTAGGGGTGTGCCGTACCTTGACACCCATTGGTGCACTATGACCTCTGCGACTGTGCATGCCTCTTGATTGGGAATGGGATATACCTCAGGCCACTTGGTGAAATAGTCCATCACGACGAGGATGTATTTATTTCTACTGGAGGTCCGTGGCAAAGGACCCAAGATGTGGAGTGCAATTCGTTCAAATGGTGCTCCCACGTTATACCGTTGCAGTCTTCCTCGACTTCGTTTCTGCGGGCCTTTACGTGCCGCACAAGCATCACAGGATTTACACCATTTCTCCACGTCCTCCCTTGCCTTGCACCAGTAGAAGCGTTCCCAAACTTTCTGAAGAGTCTTCATTACCCCAAAATGGCCTCCGGTAGAGCTACTATGCAGTTGTTCTAAAACACCTGGAATTTTTTATCTTGGTAATACAATCTGCCATCTGAAGCTTTTCCCATCATCAGATTCCCACTTTCTGTATAATATGCCGTTTCTGATATGAAGAGAGTCCCAAAGTGTCCAATAACTTTTCGTAATGGGACTAAATCTGGAAATATCCTGCCAGGTAGGTCTGTTGCTGGTCGTCTCCTTCATCTGTAATATTGGCTTTATGTCAGGATCTTCCAACTGGGCTTGTCTAAGTTCTTTGTCACTCTATGGATCGGGATCTTGTTCTGATGGTGTTGCGACAGTAACTTGGCGAGCAACTGGCTTTATTCTTTGGGGGCCTATCCTCGGCTTTAGAGCTGTATTTATGATCTTCAGATGGAGGCTTCCATAAGAAGGCATCTGGATTTTCCCGAAGAGCTCCTTCTGGGTTGCATACTTCAGAGACATTCTTGGTTGCTTCTCTAGGTGTTCTTACTGGGCAGCTTCGTTTGATATGCCCGTCTTTTCCACAGCACCAGCATTTAGTTGTTGGAGTCTTCCCTTCTTTCTTACTCTCAAGAATGCGTAGTCTTCTATTAATATCTGCAATCATTTTCTGAATCTCTTTAAGATCATCTTGAGAACCGTTCACTTTGTCTACTGTGCTGTTCTGGCAATGTTTATGGGAGGCTTGTTGGGCTGCCTCAATCTTTAGAGCATACACCAAAGCTGACTCCACATTCTTCACGCCGGAGAGTCTGAGGGCTTTTTGAATATCTGGATCTCCGACAGCATCAATGAAATATTCTAGGGCCAGATCATTGCGTGTTTCAGGATGACAGTCTGAGAAAGCCAAATGTGAAAGCCTCTGGATGTTTGATGCCAGTTCTTGTAAGCTTTCCCCTGGTCTCTGACGACGGGACCTTAGCTGGAGTCGACTATATTCTTTGGACTATTTCACTCCAAAACGTAGCTCCAGTGCTCTGGTTAAAGCTTCGAAGTCATATCGTTGTTCCTTCAAAAGGGTCTCCAGAATATCTGCGGCGTCGCCCCGCAACGACCCTACCAGATGAGCCGTCTTTGCAACAGAGTCCCAGCCGTTAGCTTCAGCCACGATGGAAATCTGCGTCTTATATACATGCCATGAGGAACTGCCATCGTAGGTAGATAACTTAATAAATTCCTGATTCTGGATTCTTCTCTCTTTCTTTTCAGTTTCCTGGGGCATGGATTCTAACTTTTCTTTGACTTTTCTCTCCAGATCTTCTTCTATTCTCTTCAGTTTACCTTCTATCTCTGAAAACCTTCCTTTCAGTTTCTGGTCAAAATTTTCTTTAACTTTCTCCTCGACACTCCGTTCTATCCTCGTAACACTCTCTTCAACCTTCATAACATTTTCTTCTATCTTAATAGCTTTCTTTTCAAAATTCTCTTCTATTTTCAAAACTTTCTCTTCTATTCCATCTACTCTAATTTCCATATCCGATAATTTACTTTCAATCACTTCCTTTACTGCCGAAAGTTCTCTCTTCATCTCCTCTTGATTGCATTCAACTTTTTCTTGGATTGACTTAATTTCTCCCTGAACTTCGCACAAACTGTCTTTCATTTCCTTCATTTCTTCTGTCAAGCCGTCTTTCAATTCTTTTTGTCCGGTTTCCAGACTTTCTTTCATTTCTCTTTGTCCTTCTTTCATTCTTTCGATCAATCTGGTTTCCATCTTTTCCTGTCCTGCAAACATTTCATTCATCTGGGTAGCTAAGCTTTCTAGAAGTTTCTTCATTTCCTGCTCCATAGCTCTAGTTATCACCATTCACAGACAACCCTACTCCTAACACCAGAAATGTTGCGTACTGAGGGGCTCGTGAGTTGTCCGAGAATGAAAGGCCAAACGTACAAAAATTCAGTAATTAAGGTGGGAAAAAGTCACCAAATTTGGCACCAAATCCATTACCTGCCTTATTGGCGCTTTTTAATACGTTTTTAAGGGAAAATAAAGCTATTTCAGTGCTAAAACAACAAGAAATGCACAAAATTAGCCCTTTATCAACTTACTACGCCTTGTTGAAAGAATTTATACAAAAATAAATACAATTATTTGCAATTCCGTAACAATATTATCTGGACCTTCATTGATGCCAAATGTGTTCGACTGTTGCTCTGGTCAGCGCGTTCTCCTGATCTCGCGCCAATGAAAATGACTGTTTAATCGTTGAAAAGTGACTGGCCCCCCACCACTCACCAGTAGCTTCGATCGATGAATTGTGGCATCGTGTTAAAACTTCATGAAGTGCTCTACCCGTGCATGTTATCCAATCGCTGTTCAATTCAGTGCCTAGGTAGATATGTGCTGTTATTGCTCACAGAGGTCGCTGCTTTATGTACTGTTTTCTCAGTACATATTACTCCAAATTTCCTGAAATTTTAATCAATTGTTCTTCCTACTATAATGTATGTGTCCAACAAATTTCATTCCGTTATTATCATTCCTTCTTGGTGTTGCATTTTCAATGTTGAGCAGTGTATTTTGGAAAATTGTTTTAAAAGCGTACAAAGTTTATCGATTAGAAATGAAATAATCACATATTTTGGCATTCAAATGAAAAAATTTTAAATCAGCTTTAAAAATAAGTGCTTGAATTTTTTGATTAGTGACAAAATAATAGCTTATTTAAGCAATTAATTGTGATTAAAATATTAGATAATCCAAAACAGTACTTTGCTGCTCAGGTACTTCTGTATTATTTATTTATTTATTATTTTTATTCAGGGTGGCTACTAGTCAGGGAATTTCAGGAAGTTTGGAAAGTCATGGAATAGCCAAGGAATTTCATGGACAGAATTTTGAGAAATTTTGTGGAAATAAGCCATATTTGAAAGCTTAGTATTATAAATTGCTAAACTGTTCGCTAATTTTGTGAAATTTTTTGGGAGGTAAACAGTGTAAGTCAGGGAAAATGGTGAAAAATGGGGATTTGGAAAAGTTTTAATGTTAACCTCCCTGTATTACATTGATATAACTTGATAGTTCATTTATTCTAATATGCAGCTATCAAAATGGTTTATTTTTAAAGCGAAGTTTTTATAATGATAATTTAAAAGCAAATTCTGGTTTATTTTGACATTTCATAACTCGTAAATCTCATGATTATTAAAGTTATTTCCAGTTATTTTTTATTACTACCATTTTACCAGAGAGATTTTAAAATATTTTTATACTCTAAACCCTATATTGATGGGATTAATATATATTATAATTATGATGCTTATATTATACAGAATGAGTTATTTTTTACTTGATTCAAAACAATAACTACAAATTCTACAGTATTACTAAGCTGATACTGTTATGAGATCCTTCTCAATGTTGGTAGGTATGAGTTACCATTATAAAATGTTATTGTATTTTTACATGTTTAATTTCAGGATTGAGAAAGGATAGCTATATTATGATTATTTTGATTTAATTCACAATTTTTTATTTTTTTTTAAATAGTGAAATGTTTTCTGATATTTCAGTGGCTCTCGTTGCATCACCGGAGAAGCTTGTTCCAACAGAAGATTTGAAAAAGTAAGTAATATTTTTTCTTTTATTTCTCTTTTTATTAATTTGTTATATCATAATAAATGTTTGCTTACACATATCAACATTAATATTTTTTTATACGTGCCAACTTTACTGATTTTTAGCCGAAGTTTTCTGATTTTTAAGCTAATCTTCCATCTTCTAATTTTAAATTAATTTCTACCACTTTTAAAAAAAATCACAGCCATCCATCATTAATAAAGAGACCACATTAGTGATCAGCGATCAATTGCCTCATGGCAATTTTTTGATTCTTAATCTTTCTCCATCCACAACATATATGTAAATATTAATTTTAAACTTACTTTATGAGAGTCTAGAACCTATAAAAAAAATAAAATTGTTCAATATTTCTCACTAATTTTTTTTATTTTTATTTATTTTTTTTATCTCCAGCTAATGATGGACAGTCACTCTATGAAAGTTTTTTGTTTCTCATTCTTTCTTCATCCAAAACGTAAATGTCAATATTTATTTTAAACTTGCTTTATCAGATTCTTGAGCCTAAAGGAAGTGGAGTTGATTAATATTTCTCACTCATGTAATTATTGTTTGACACCCCCCGCCCTTTCATCCGTAATATCCTCTGATGCTCAGGCTTTCTAAATCTACAACAAAAGGATCAGTGCAGTATATATAATAAACATGTTTTATTAGATTCTGAAACCAATAAGGTTATAAAAGTGCTGAATATTTTTCATATATGTAATTATTTTTAGACTTTATTACTGAACTTGTTGTATCTATTTGTTTTTTCTCAATAAGTTTAAAATACATACTATATCACTAAACAGAAGTTACATTAAGTCTTATGCAAGATACATAATATGAGTAGGTAAAAATGTATAATGTGGATTTCTAATACATTAATGTGATTTTTTTTTTATCCCCCAAATTTAAAATACTGTGTCAATTAGACTGATAAAAGGCCTATTTTAGAAATACAAAAATTGGATAAAAATATATTCATGCTTTATAAATATAGGCTTTTATTGATCTCATTATGTCACAAACCTACCAGGTAAGTTTTAAGGACTTTATTATTGTATTTAAAATCAAATTTATCTCAAAACAGTTTAAAAATATAGTTTTTAAATTTTCCTTTTTTGGAATTAGATATCTTCCCATTTTTAAAGCTTTAAAGTTGGCAGCTATGCATTTTGTATATTAGAAAATTTATATTTATGTATGAGTAATGCTTTTTTTTTTTTTTTTTTTTTTTTTGTATTTAGAAGCTTTATGCTAAAACGATGCCATTCAAAACTGAAAAGAAAGGATTTGGCTTAAAAGTTCTTGAAGATGTCCGCAAAGGTAGTTTCATCATTGAGTATGTTGGTGAAGTACTTGATAGGGCTGAATTTAAAAGACGTGTGAAGTATTATGCTCGAGAAAGGGAGAAACATTATTATTTTATGGCTCTAAAGATAGATGAAATAATTGATGCACGTTTTAAGGCTAATTATGCAAGATTTATAAACCACAGCTGCGATCCCAACTGTGAAACACAAAAGGTAAGAATGATATTTTGTACATTTAAATATTCTATTTACTATCTATTATCTCTTGGTATATAAAATTTTCTTTCTTTCTTTTTTATTTTTTTTTTATTTATAAAAAGTAAAAACCTCTTGCAAAATATTTTTGATTTCTGGAGCAGTAAAGGTAAAAATCCTCTAGGTATTAAAGCTTGAGTTCTTTCAATATTATGTTACTAATGTATTCCTAGATTATTATGTTTTACTTTTCTTTTCTATAAGAGGAAAAAATAAGCTTTGAAAAGCATTGTTTATTGAATATTTTTAGAACATTGTTTATTACAGTGAACAACATATGTTTTTCTGCATGATGCATTCTCAAAATTATTTAGATAGTATTGTATTTCAGATGTTACTTCTGTAATACCAATTATTCAGAATAATCATGTTACATGTTTTGTTTTAATAAAGCTTAAATGATTAGTTTTCATTTTGAAGTCAATTTAGAAACATATGGCAAGTCCCTGATCAGTGAATACATATGCTGAGTATTCTTAAATGCATACTTTTCATTTCACTTATATATCTGTTAAAGAGATGCTATAGAAGATCAATTTATATGAAATCAATTTCAGTTATTACCTAGTTCTTGTTGCTATCAAATCTAATTGTTAAATATGTGTGATTTAATTTGCTTGAAATAAAACTAAAAATGAAATTGTTTTATTTTAAGTTTATGAGTTACGCTACTCATTCACTTTCTCAAATTTCATGTTTAGATTTTTTATACTAGATTTAACACTTGTGATACTTATAAAAATTTAAACTTTAACAATTGAAAAACTTGATAAAATTATCTGTTTGCTTACTGACAAAATCAGAAGGCAAATAGCCATCTTCAATAAAACAAATTATATATTAAAGAAAGAGAGAAAAATAAAACAAATATACAAGAAATAGGCTCTACTGAAGTACAAACTGACCCAAATCGTAAAATTATTGAAAAAAAAAACAACTAGAAAATTAAAGAAGAAAAATGATCAAATAATGAACCCCTATAATAGTAAATCACACGCCTAACACTCCAAGAATTTTCAGACGAGATAAGGACCATGAAAAATCCATCAAAACTCAGTCCTATTATTAGTAAAAGAGAAGGATTTACTTTTACCCTATTGAAAAGTATATGAAAGAAATTTATCATGATATCATCCCCCTATCCAACACTAGTTTAACTTCCACCGAAGATTTCATTAAAAAATTCTACAAAATTAAAATAGACAATAACCATCTATTAATAGCCAGTTTTGATGTTGTAAATCTGTTTCTCACAATTGGTATAAAGGAAATAATAGATTCTAAATTCTAAAATTAAAGAAAAGTATGGGAATGGTGAAATTATTACTGCGCTGATTACTGCTAGTAATTTAATACTCCGCAAAAACTATTATACACTTAACAACTGGCAGAGCAAGGAGGTCTCTATAGAATCTCTAAAAAGTGAATTAAACAAAATTGCAGATATTATAATGAAAGCAGGTTTATGAGAGAGATTTAGTCTGTAGACTGTATAAAAGTAGAGTTATAAAACTTAATCATGTAGATTGTGTCCAAAAACAGATAAAATAATTTACACATGCCATCCCATAACCCTTTCCGACCCAGGCCATATGATCGTGTGAGTTTGACATCCACTTACATTTTTGCATCTGGAACAGTCGTATGTAATAAAATCAGGAAATGAACGATCGAGCTAATTAGCAGAAAGTGTAAAGTACAATTTTCAATCAACAGATGCCGGTTATAGTCCATATTTTTCTTTCAGTTTGCAAAAACATAAGAATGTAATGTGTTAAGGGGGAAATGTTTCGGGTCGGAAAGGGATATAACTAAGGTACCTCAAATAAAATTGAAAATGAAGTCGCAAAACATAATGTACCAATTAAACCAAATTCCAGTGTATCCATAGTGACAAAGTCTTAATTAACCCCATAGAAATGGCCAGTATTTATGAAATAAAATAGAAAACTCAAGACAATAAAATAGGATATTATTTTGGAATAACTAAACGTAAAATTTAAAAAAAGCATGTAAAAGAGCACAAAAGCAGATATTAAATACAATAGAACTACCACAGCAAGCAAATAAAGAAAATAACATCAAAATTGATTTTGAAAGGAAAAATATATGTATGCCGTAAATAGAGAAACCATCACAATTAAAAAAAAAAAAAAAAAAAAAAAAAAAAATGCACCTGCAACAACAGTGAACCAATAGGGAGAATCGACTGAAAGTGGCACTACCTGCTCAACTCTGATGAAAACAACAAAAGATCAGTTTCAGTAAGCGGCAGCATCAAAGATGTACGACTGAGGACACCTGGGATTCCAGATGAAAGTTCTATGACGTAATTTCAAGAAAGTTTTTTTTTTTTTTTTTTTTTTTTTTTTTTTAAATATTATTGTTAATATAAATTATTGAAATTTTACATATTTGAATTGAAAAAAAAAAAGTGAAATTTCAGAAATTACTAATAACATTAATAGTCTTAATCACAACATACAAACCAAGAATCGTCCATGAAACTGAAGTTAACAACAAAATTAATTATTTAGACATTACTATAATCAAAACTAAAGAGAATGAAATGAAAAGTACATGACATCCGGAACGAAAAAGACCCCATTCCACAAAACTCCACCTCCAGAATTTATAAAATCAACTTTGAACATATCAATGGTAATAAAGCCTGCTACATTGGGATGACCAAACGAAAAATCACCGATAGAGAAAAAGAACACCGTGCAGACCTTAAATTAGGAAAAACCTCTACCGCTTTCTCCACTACCCACAATAATAACCCCATAAACATTAACTCCATTAACATTCAAAAAATAGCACCTAACAATAACCATAATTACGCTCTAAAACGGGAGGCCCTCGAAATTATTACTAACCCCAACACTGTAAACGATAGAGAACATTCCATCATCCCTGCTGCATGGCAACACATCTTGCAAGACTCTGAAGTGAAGCGAAGTAACAACCACAGCATTCCGCGAGATTATGAACAGAAGGACGTCGACGTTTGTCATGGCTCTGAGGATGGTCACGATTGTGACTGAAATTAATCAGCCAAAATTATGAAAAGCGTGTGTAAGGTATATTATAATTTAAATTAGTATGCTTTTCTTTAAAAATAAATGAAAGAAAAGTACAGCTTTTCAGAAACCTAACAGCAGTAGACAAATTATTAGCAAAAGAAACAAAATTCTATAAAAGTGTTAAAATCACTACAGTTCAATTGTATATTAACTGGGCCATTATCATTTGTTTCTAATCCAAATTTATTAAAGGAAAAATTGAAGCTACAAAACAACTATTAAACCAGGCTGCAAAAATAATCTGCTTTATCATTTGTATCATAATAAAATAAAAAAGTTATTGATAATCATTGGAAAATTAAACTTAAATTTACCACAGCCATTCCCTGTCATCGTGGTGCCTCTTATAGACTTTAAAATGAAGCCTCCAAAATCAATTTCAATATCTTATTTATTAAATCTAGTAAGTATATTACTTAAATAAAATTACCTTATACAGAATCTTTTTTTTTAAATATTTAGCATATATATATTTCGGGTATTCTGTACCCATCTTCGGTGCCAAGTGCAAAAATGTCGTTCTTCTGCTGTTGTCAAACTCGTGGTGTTGTTATGTACGTGCTTTCTCTTCACTTCACTTTCCATTTGGTTCGGTTTCCTGTAAGAACTGCTGCCACACAGCCGGAATGATACAGTGCTCTCGGTCATTAACGGCTTGATTGTTAGTTATTATTTCGATGGCCTCCCGTTTTAGTGCGTAGTTGTGATTATTATACGGGGCTATTTTATTAATATTGATGGAGTTAATGTTAATAGGGTTAGTATTGTGGGGGGGGGGAAGATTTTCCATATTTTAGGTCAGTGCGGTGTTCTTTTTCACAATCGCTAATCCTGTGTTTTGTCATACCTATGTAACATGCTTTTTGACCATTGGTGTGTTCGAAATTTATTTTACATATTCCTGCGGTGGATTTGTGGCTGATAGTATCTTTTTGATTACGAATATGCTGAAAAATATTTTTATTTGGTTTGATCGGAATATTTACGTATAGATTTTTAGCTTCGTTTTTTATTTTTATGCTAGCACCGTTACAAAAGGGGATGGAGGTAGTAAAGTTTTGGATTTTTGGGCATTGTTAATTTTATTTAAGGTTTTTATGCGTTTTTTATAAAGGTTGTCGATGAGGTTTTTAGAGTAATTAGCGTTAACTGCGATTTTTTTTTAAATGTAATTGAGTTCATCTATGAGTAAGTTTTTGTTGGAACAAACGAAGATTGCGCAGTTAATGTAAGAGCGGAGAGCAGAGTATTTATAGGAGAGAGGGGTGTTACAGTTTTTATTTATGATTTCTGCATTGGTGGTTGGTTTCCGGTAGATAGTGGTATCAAAAGAATTATTTGGGTTTTTTATAATTTTAATGTCCAGAAAATTTAAAGTATGATTTGTTTCATTTTCAATAGTGAATTTAATATTGTTATCTAGAGTATTTAATTCAGTTAAGATGTTATCGGGATTAATGGAATTGGGAATAATGGCAAAAACGTCATCGACATAATGGGTCCAAAGTTTGCAATTGCTGAAAATATTGTTAGCGGAAATTTCTAGGTGCTGTAATTTTAATTCAGCAATAATGCCTGAAATGGGGGATCCCATTGGAACTCCTTGAGTTTGTCAATAGATATTTTGGCTGAACATAAAATACAATTCATTTAAAAGGAGGTTGTTGATGCGAATTAGGGTTTCACTGATTTTGTTGTTTCCATAGGTTTCGATTATTTTTGTATTGATAATTTGGGTAATTTCCTGGATATCGATAGAGGATATAAATCTTTAACATCGAAACTGACTAATTTATCATTATAGTTAATGTTACGGAGTTTTTTGAGGAAAATTTCGTTGGAGTTTATTGAGAGATCGGATGGGGGGAGAAGGGATTCATAGATATTTTTCATGAATTTTTCAAGGAAATAAGTAGGACCTTCAGATTTATTAACAATAGGGCGGAGAGAAGGGGGATTTTTATGGTCTTTATATTTAGTAAAAAGGCGAGGGATAACGGAGGCATGATTATTAAATAATGGTTGGTTGTTGTCTGGCCATTGGCCAGTTTTTATGAGTTCTTTAGTTTTTCCTATAAGTTTATTCAAAGGGAAATGGGTTATTTTAACAGCTTTTAATTTTTCAGTATTGTCTAACGTCATATTATTGTAATGGTTACGATTCATTATAGTAATTAGTTTTATCGGACATTAAAAAGGTGAGTTCCCGATTGTTTTTAAGATTTTTAAGACATTGGATATCAGCAGAATCTGTGTATTTTTTATTAAGGTTGGATAGGGATTTAATAGCGGTGTTACAAATAATTTGTTGTTTAGGGGGGGGGGGGATATGTTCAATATGAGCAATGGAGTCTTTTATGTTAGGTTTATCGTTTAGGATGTATTTTGAACCGAGTTTTAAGAGGGAATCTTGATGCAAGTTGGGTTTAAAGGTAGAGAGATTATTGTACGGGTAAGTGGCAAGAGGGGCAACATTAAGAAGTTTTGGATTTTTCTTTAATATCCAGTGTTGAAGTTGTAACGGTGCTAGCATAAAAATAAAAAACGAAGCTAAAAATCTAAACGTAAATATTCCGATCAAACCAAATAAAAATATTTTTCAGCATATTCTTAATGAAAAAGATACTATCAACCATAAATCCACCACAGGAATCTAGTTTCGAAAGGAATAAGTTTCGAACACACCAATGGTAAAAAAGCATGTTACATAGGTATGACAAAACGCAGGATTAGCGATTGCGAAAAAGAACACCATGCTGACCTAAAATATGGAAAATCTTCCACCGCTTTTTCTTCCACCCACAATGCTAACCCTATTAACGTTAACTCCATCAATATTAATAAAATAGCCCCATATAATAATCACAACTACACACTAAAGCAGGAGGCCATCGAAATAATAACTAACAATCAAGCCGTTAATGACCGAGAGCACTGCATCATTCTGGCTGTGTGGCAGCAGTTCTTACAGGAAACCGAACTGAATGGAAAGTGAAGTGAAGTGAAACCACGTACACCACAACACCACGAATTTGACAACAGCAGAAGAACGATGTTTTCGCACTTAGCACCCAAGTAATATAAAAATAATCCTTTCTTAATAAAGTTTAACTAGTAAGTATACTTATCAACTCATCCGTAATGATGAAGACATTACTGACTGTCTAGAAATTTTAGGGGGTCAACAACCAACTCATTGGAATGCTGACCTTGGTAGAAACATTTCGATATGACATCACCTTTCTGATAAACCCCGCCAAAAAACACTAGTACGAACTTATCATAAAATGCTTTTGCGATCAAGAGAGGTTTGTGGAATCGGATTAAAATATTTCAACAGGGGATTACGTGTCAGAAAATACAAATCTGGTAGTCGATTTTATAATTGCAGCTTTGATTCTAGCTGCATTAAAACTATTTCTTAAATTAGTAGAAGTGCTTAATTTTTAAAGTCTTAAAAAAAAAAAAGTTGTTTATAGTCATAATAGCATATCTATGAAGAATAATAAGTCTTAATATTTTGAAGTTATTGAAAATTAAGTTAAATGAAAATTGTAATAAATATACATTTACTTTGTAACTGAAATTCTTATTTAAATGTATGAGAAATAACATGTCTTAATATTTAAGATTATTGAAAATTAATTAGCGTTGAAGTAAATATATATTTTTCCTGTAATTAAAATTCTTATTAGTCATGTTTAATATTAATAGCATATCTGTTATGAATAACATGTCTTAATATTTAAAGTTATTGATGAAAATTAATTAAATTTAATAAAAACTGCAAAAGTATATATTTTCTCTGTAACTAAAATTCTTTTTAGTCATGTATAATATTAATAGCATATCTATTAAGAATAACAAGTCTTAATATTTAAAATTATTAAAAATTAATTAAATTTAAGGTAGGCTGCAATTATGTTTTTTCTTTGTAACTGAAAATGTTATTTAAAGTATATCTATGAATGATGTAAGTCCCAGTATATAAAACTATTGAAAATGAATAAAATTTAAAGGAAAATTGTGATAAATATTTATTTTCCCTGCAACTAAAATTTTCATTCTAAATTTTATTATTATTGAATTAAGTTTAATTATAGATAGAACACATCTATTCTACATTCACTTGCAAAACTTCATTTGTAGTATTTCTATATAATAGAATTTAATAAGAATCTCCCATATCTAAATGAAGGAAAAGTGAGTAATTTTTTTTTTTTTTTAATAACTGATTTTTACAATCTAAATTAGACGTTTTGTGAAAATTCACTTACAAAATGAAAATAATATTTGAGACAGTTACTTTGGGGGAAATGATTTTTTACTACACTTAAAAAATTATTATTACGCAACATTTATAACACTGCCCAGCAGGAAAATTGCCCCAACACCATTTTGGCAAATTCTTAAATAAAATGACCTTCTGATTCCGACTATGACGCCCATTTTGCCCTATCACCCACTGCTTATTAGAGATGGCCTCTTATTTTTATCACTTTTCGGTGGTTTTGTGGCTATAAATTTGATTTTTAGGGGGGATGGGGGAGAGGATTATTTTAACTGTTAAATATCTTTTGAGGGGCTACAGTGTTGGAAAATTCTAAAACATGAACATTTGCGGCAAGGGAAAAATTTAGGGTGGGGGTGGGGGGGATTTGCCACTTAAATTATGTATTACATTTCTTATATTTTTTTTATCTTTTATTAATGTTATTAAATAAACATTATATTTTTTGTTTTTAGATGTTAAATTAATTCTTTTTCATTCTCCAAATGGAATTCATGGTCATAAAATTACCAAACATGGATAAAGATTGAGGGAGGGGTGGTGTTTCTAGAAAACGGTGGGTGACTGAGCAAAATGGAAGTTATATTCAGATTCAGGAGGTCATTTTACATAAGAATCAGCAAGAATGGTATCAGAGCTTGAAATTTTTTTTTTTTTTTTTTTTGTGCCGTAGTGTAATAAATAAGAATATGCATTTAAATATTAATTTGTCAAACAATGAACATCATATTTTATATCATATTGTAAATTCTAAAAGAAGTACATATATGTATGCAAATTTAAAAATAAATAAATAAATAAATAAAAGTATTCAATTATATAATTGATTTCAAAAAAATTTTTTAATCAACAAGATTTTATTATCAACGGTTTTCATAGCTGTTAAAATATACATTGTATTTATAGTTATCTAAAGCTTTAGAACAAAATAATTTAAATCGAAACCTACATATGGATAAGTAAATTATTCATAGTCTTTTATGTGAAACTGTATCACAAAAGTATTAAAGTAAAATGTGCACAACATGTTCAAATGCCTGTTTTTTATAATTATAAAAATTTTAAATCAGAGGCAACTTACACAACATTAATTTTTCATAGTTGTTAACTATTTCATTTTCGCCATAAATAAATTAATAATATTATCAAATTGCAAAAAATACTGTAAGTGTTGCTTTACCACATGTAAATACAATAAATCAATTATAATTATATATGTGCACGCAAATTTTAATTAAGAAAATTTAAAAGAAAATGTTAATCTATACATATAATAAACAAGCTTTAATTTAACTATAAAGTTTAGACATATTGGGTAAAATAAAAAATTATTACCTGTATTACATCCTTATCCTTTTAGATAAATTTTCTTATTTAATGCTCCATTATTCATTATAAGTTATACCAGGTGTTTCAAAATAGATGTTACAGCGATTATCTCGTAAACTAAGAAAAATAGAAACATACTTTCAATTACAAAATTGGTGCAAATTAAGAGTAGATTTCAGATATGGCATTTTTTTTGTACAAGTGGCTGTATACATATTAAATATGAAATTTAATTTTTATACGGCCCCTCCTATAATATGACTTATATTTAGAAAAATATTCTCCTCGCTCTAATAAACAACAACAAAAAAAAATCATCTCTCTAAGTCAAAATCTCGCTGAGCTATTGCAGTTTGAAAATTCTAGCATTTTTCGCTAAATCTTAAGTGGTTGTATCAAAAGTGAGAAATTGTATTTACTCTAGCTTTTGTAATAAGGCACACGTTGATCAGCATTTGGGGAGAAAAAATCATTCAGGGAAAGACTGTTATTTTAACCTGTAATGTCTCTATTTCCCCTAGTGAATACACAAGAGAATACTCATTGATAATTTTACAAATAAAATTTATGAATAATTTATTTACTAAAAGGGAATTTTCAAATTCATTTTTCTTTCTTTTCCTTTATACATTCTCTTACTCATATACACAGTGTATAGAAAGAATGTTTTTTGAGTCAAATTTCCGAAAATTAGGTTTTGTTATATTTGCACGTTTTCAGATCCTCTGAATTCAAAAATCATGTTTTTAGCGGTTGGTCTCTCTCTATGTGTGTGTTATTAGAATATCTCAAGAACAAATAGTAGCAAAAAATCCAAATTCGATATTCTAAATCCGTATCATACTGCGGTGCTACACTAAAGTATTCGTTGCAATGAGATAATTGTTTGTTTACAGGGTCATCTAAGAGAATTCAAATACATTACGTCTGTGAGCGAAATTTCTCAGATGTACAGTGTGGCATCTATAGACTGCCCTAAACAAAATGAAAAGAACAGATTTTTTATATGCATAAAAGCATGTTTTATGTAGATTGTGGTATAGCAATCATTCATTTACAGGGTTACCCAGAGTATTTTGATATATTGGAGCTATACTTGGGAATTGCTGGAAGTGTATTTCATTTTGTGTTACTTGTTTTACATATAACACTAAATTTACGTGCACGAAGTCATGTGTATATAGTTTATCAGTACAAAAAACCATTAACAGGTTAAAAATTTGTGACGCTGCTACTTTATGGCTATAAGAATTTGAAATATGAGTCTTAAAAATAATATCAAATTTTGACGCTTTGCAAATAGTTAAAATATACATAGATTCTTATTTGATCATTTACTTTTTACTTTTATTTATATATATATTGCAAACATAATATTTTTAGCTTCAAGATCAGACAGATATATAAAATACACTCACTGATACTTTTTCATTCGCATTTCAAATTCAAAATAACTGTTTTAAAGGGAATGATATAAAAAAATTCCAGTGGCGCCTCGATGTTATATTAAAAGATTTGTTTTTAGATTCCATTAAAATTACTTTTGTTTTGTCTAATAAAGTATATTTACACATTGAAACAGTGCTTTTAATTTTCAAATATACTGTCAAATAATTATACTTTCACTGAGTTTGCATTATAAATTAAAATTATTTATTTCAATAAATTGATTTATCTTTTGCATTACGCTATCCAAAACATAGTATCATAGTATCCAACTAAGTGAAAATTTGCACAAAGAGGTAGTGTGATGTAAAGAAAACATTTACACAAATTTTACTTGCAGTTTTGGATAGTGTGATGAAATTAAGAGGTAAGGAAATTAAGAGGTAAGAGTACTGTTATGTAAACCTATGTTAAAATAATTCAAATTAGGCTTCGGAAGAGTTTTATATGATAATTAGTTCTGTGTGAGGGAGGCTACCGCCCCCTCAACCCCCCGTTTCATTAATGCACCTACATTTATATAGAATTTAAATCTGTTATTAAAATTAAAAGTTCACTTAAAATTATTCAGACAACTTTCGCATTCAACATTCCTTGAAACTTATCAGTCTTAATCAAACTTTTCCAGCAACAAATTTATATTAATCTGAAAATACAACTTTTGGATCTCCTGAAATTATTTGACACAGGCAATAATCAAAGTTTAAAAAACTTGACTTTGGTAATAAGGAAGCCTCAAAACTTATAAATATACAAAAAACAAGTGATGCATATTAAGCTCAAAAAGATACATTATTTATCATATGTCTATGAGGAATTCATTTCTATTCCTGAGCAGCTTTCCTGGACATGTTAAAATATTATAGTAAAGCATTTTCACTAACAATAAAAAAGAATATTATCACTTAAATATTTGCAACCCTAATATATCTTTTGAAGAATATGTACAAACCACATAGTGCACCTAAATACAAACCTATAGTAATAATATATAGCACAACCTAAAATGCACTTCCATCAATTTTCAGCTATTGTTGCACTATAATCTAGTTATTTTGTGTAGCCCTGTAAATGAACAGTGAATGATTTCCCTGCCATATTCTACATGAGACATGTTTTTATGCATATAAAAAATATATATTCATTTCATTTGGTTTAGTGCAGTCTATAGGTGTTAAACTCTACTTACCTGCAATTTTGCCCGTAGACATAATGTATTTGAATATTCTGGAGTGTCCCTGTACACGAACCATTTGCTTCATCTCAACGAAAACCTTAGTGTAGCATCCCTATATGATACATATTTAGAATACCAAGTTTGGAATCTCTGCTGATATTTGTTCTTGAGATATGCTGATAACAGACACACACACAGACCAACCACTAAAAACACGATTTTTGTTTTCAGGGGACCTCAAAACATGTAAATATAACAAAAGCTCACTTTCAAAAATTTGATCCAAAAACAATACTTTCTCTACCTGGTATGAGAAAGTAATAGCTACAGGAAATGCAAATTTGGTACTTTGGATTCCATATCTAGTTGCCACTTGAAAAGTTGATCAAGGTTTGCAAGTTTCAAAGAAATTAACAACAGACTTGATTTTTGTTTGAATAAATGTAGGTACTATAAATAAATGGGGATTGAGAAAGGCAGTAAAGAAGTTATTTAATAAGTATATACAAATGATGCTTGCAGGCTTCGCACATTAAGCAAAAGCAACATAGTTCTTTATATATATATTTTTATTTATTTATTTTTTTTTTTTTTTGAGAAAATGTTTTCTCATGATGCCACTTCCTATTCAAACCCACAGATAATCCACTCGGGAGTTCATTGTATAATTTTTATTTCATAAATTAAAAATCATATACAAAGTAGCCACGAATGATTTTGACTTTCTTTTATAAATATTAGATCAATCATAAGGTTTTTCTTGATGTCTGAAATTGATATGCAAGTGCATCATTAAGGGTGCTACTGCAATTTAATCTGAAAACATAGCTTCTGTATAAGAAAAAGTGCAGTGTGTTATGTCGTTGGTTGAGACGAAATTGACAAAAATGGATGTTTTGAACTTACTATAGCAAACAGCCACCAGATATGAAATTAATAAAATTTTGGATACAAGAATTTTTTAAACACAGAAAAGCCAAAAAAATGAAATAAATAAAAACTTCAAAGATAAAAAAGTCTTTAGAATTTAACATCTGGTTGTTATTTGCCATACTCCATTGTCCCATTTTTAGCAATTTTGTCTCAACCAACCACACAACTTTTTACACTTTTCTTGTACAGGAGCAATATTTTCTAATCAAGCAGCTTTTTCTAGTACAGGAGCAATATTTTCTAATCAGGCAGCTTTTTCTTGTACAGGAGCAATAATTTCTAATCAAGCAGCTGCAGAGCCCATAGTGATGCATCTGCATATTAATCTTGGATGTAAAAAGAAACTTTGATTGGTCCAACATATCTGCAAAAGTAAATCCAAATCTGTGCAATCACTGAAGAAGTAGCAATGTTGTGTCAGGATAATCATTTGTGTTTACACTGTACATCTATTTGTTACACGAAAAATTAATTAATAAAAAATGTTTTATTTTATTTTTATTTTAGTGGACTGTGAATGGTGAATTAAGAGTTGGATTTTTTGCAAAGCGTGATATTAGAGCAAATGAAGAGCTTACTTTTGATTATAAGCTAGAACGTTATGGGTAATGCAATTTATTATATTTTGTATATGTTGTACTAATTATTAAGAAACTGTTGATATTAATTCTTTTTGAAATTTTCCTTCTTTCTTTACCCTTCTTCCCATCTGCTTGTCACACTTATATATATCTAGTATATAAAAATACTTTTAAAATGAAATAGAATGTAGAAGCTTTGACTGAAATGGGGCTTTTCCTTAAGAGGCCTCTCCACTTATCGTCCCCAGAAGTCAAAACCAATGTTATTCTATGGAGAATTTCACCCCATTGTAACTTATTAACTAATATATATTTTTAAATTATGTTTTCACATTCAGAAACTTCACAACTATTAAGCAATTTATCGCTTTCTAAAACTTGTTATTTTTTAAATTTTTAATATTTTATTTTGAGGTTGTAGAATGCGAATTTTCACAATATGAAATTTTTCATTTTTGAGCTTAAAAATGAATTTTTAAAAATTAAAAAAATTAATTTTTAGAAAGCGATAACCCTTTTAGCAGTTGTGAATTTTTGGAAGGAAAAACGGAATTTAAAAATATGTATTAGTTAATAATATATAACGTGGTAAAATTTCCCATAGAAAAGCATTGGCTTCAGCTTTCGGAAATGATAGGTAGAGAGTCTCCTTAAAAAAAAAAAAAGTTGACTATATTTTATTGTATTGAAAGTATAAATAGAACCATATTAATGATATCTATTTTACTTTAAATATCTATGAATATATTTATAAAACATACTTTGAAAGTTTTTTTTTTTTTTTTTTTTTGCTCTAGCATTTGATAAACAAATTTATTACAGTGTTGATCAAGTTATTGTTTTTTTTTTTTTTTTTTTTTTTTGAGATTTTTTCTATTTTCTAAAAAAATACTGAATAAAAATGATCTTGAACTTTAGACAAACAAAGAACAATTACAAAGCAGCTTTTGTGTGGCCCCCCCAACCCAACCCAACACATACACATACACCATCATCAGCATAATTCTCTGTGGTTGTCAATTTGCGATCTGAGTGTTGATTCCTTCTCTTTTTAGATTTCTCCTTGAGAAGGTGGTGCCACAATCAGTCCAGCCTGGCTGGGGACTCGCTGCCATTACAGGAATCTAAATTGATAAATATTTTGACAGTTTCACAGTTGTATGCATAATTAGGGTTGTAATAATTGCTATTTTGCTAGCGGTACTAAAATCAATTTTGATATTTTTCTTTTAGTATGTTTTCGCTAAGACGGTAAGTCACTTTACAAAATTTGATGTAATTTTTGTTCGCTTTAACACAGAAAGAAGTTACTACTGCCTTAGCAAAAATGTATCAGGGGCAAAATATTGCAATAGATTTTAATAAATGGTAACAAAATAACAAATTATTATAACCCTAGACATGCATATAATCACAAATCTGTCGAAATAGTTAGCAATTTCGATTACTGCAATGGCAGCAAGCCCATAGCTGGTCTGGACAAATTGTGGCTATCTTCTCAAGGAGAAATCGAAAAGGATGAAAAATCAGCACTCGGATCACAAGTTGCTGGCCACAGAGGATTATGCTGACGATGGTAGGGGACAGCCTCCCACATAAAAGCTGCTTCGTAAAAGTACTAGCGTCCAGACATGAAGCTAAAATGTAAGTTACCTTTGACTAAATAATTAAAAACCACGTGCGAAATAACTATTTAAAAGAGTAAAATCCGCTGTAAAATGCACGTTAAAAATATTTAAAAGAATTTTAAAAGGTTAAAAAACAGTTAGACAACATGTTTCGTGCTTATTTACTAGCACATCATCAGGTCTCGTCAGTTAATGAAAGCCATCGAGCTTTATCTTGTTGTTCTAAGAAAGGCTGCCATAGGGTTGCTAAGTCTTTACTTTGATTCTCGTTAATGCATTTATCGCCAAATTTCCAAATCATGATCTTTTCGTATATGTCTAATGTGTATTCGGTGTGGGGGGTTGCTAGAATTTTACTTTCCTCCCACTTTGGCTGGGCTTCTTTATTTTCGAGTAAAAGTTGCTTTAATGCCGTGTTTCCGTACAATGATTTAATGGAATGTTTATGTTCTTTAATCCTTTTACTCAAATTGCGCTTTGTTTTGCCAATATAATAAGATGTTTTATTATTGATTGTGATGGGGATTGCATATACGCCGCCAACTTTTGTTTTTTTGCCACGATCGGATATTATCAGATTTTTCAATGTTGAGGTTTTAAATGCAATATTATATCCAATATTTTTAAATTGTCGTATTACGGGATAGAAACCTTTATTAAATGAGATTGCGCCAATAAATCTACTAGTTTCATTTTCAGTTTTTAGATTCGTATTGTTAAGCCGGTTTATTATTCTGCGTTTCAACCTATTAAATATTGTGATATTGTAACCTTGATTAAGCATAGTCTTTTTAATTAAGTTTAATTCTTTATCTGAGGAGGATTTATAGGTGCAATGTGTGAAGGCTCTATTAATTAATGGTGTAAGGGCGTTGAAAAGTAGTTGTTTAGATGTGTAAGAGTTAACAGGTGCTATGTTGAGGGGGGATGTTGGCATGGGCGTCGGCACATAGGGGCAAGGGGGGGCACTTGCCCCCTCCTGGAAAATTCTAATAAATAATTATTTAAAAAAAATTACAATTAAAGCTTTAAAGCTGTGCCATTAGAATTAAAATAACCAAATAAAATTTGTCACAGAGCCAATTAGAGTCAAACCGACTCAACCTGCATTTATAGTCTCTAACATTTCCCTGCAAACAGATTTTAAACTTGACAGTACGTTTTCCGGATTAGTGTTGGTTTAGAATAAGTTGTATAATTTCTTTAAGTAAAATGTTGTAGCTAAAACTGCATGTCTAAAAAATTGTTGTAGTAAATGCAGGGATGGAACACGGGTGCAGAATTCATACCGGAATCTGTTTAAGAAATTTCTCTACCTATAATATCGTTGATTTAAGAAGTAGAAAAATTTCTTACTTTGATAGTGGTATGAATTCTGCGCCCGTGTTCCATCCCGGTAAATGTTTACACACTGGCTTACTCAATCACTTCAATCAACCAACCAGTCATTTGAATCTAGCTGAATTTGTAAAAGCGTGCTGAGATTTTGCAATTTGAAGTTTGCCCCCTGCTGAAAAAATTTCTGGCGACGCCACTGGATGTTGGTTTGTGATAAACTTCAGTCCAGATAGTACTATTATCATGATTTCTATGTATCAATACATCGAGGAACGGTATGGCTCTATCTTTTTCTTTCTCGATTGTGAGATTTACAGAATCAAAAATGTTGTTCATATTGTTTACTAGGGTTAGAAGGCTATTATGCGTATAGTCCCAAATTATGTAGATGTCGTCTACATATCTCTTATAGAAGGAGGGTTTAAGTATGCTATTTGTTAAAACTGTATTCTCAATATGTCGATGGCTTTCATTAACTGACGAGACCTGATGATGTGCTAGTAAATAAGCACGAAACATGTTGTCTAACTGTTTTTTAACCTTTTAAAATTCTTTTAAATATTTTTAATGTGCATTTTACAGCGGATTTTACTCTTTTAAATAGTTACCTTTGATTTAATTTAAGTAATTGAATATTTTATTGGAGAATCCACTGGAAAAGGCCTGTGCAATTTAGTTTTTTTAGCATCGTTAAATATACATAATTTTTCAAATAAATTATATCATTAGAAAGATAAAAGATTATAGATTTTCAAGATCTTCTTTTTAGTATAATTATTTTTACAATAACATTTCTTTTAGGAAATGTGTGATGATGATCTAAATATAAAGAAAAATTCTATTAGTCAAAAATAAATGTTGAAAACCACACAAAAGACATTCACATAGCTTTTAATATATATATATTTAATATTAAATGTGCATATTTTCCTTTAAATAATTAGATGTGCACATTTTTCTATGCAAATTATAGTCAATTCAAACTTGGCTAATTTTAATTTCTGCTTAATTCAAACTAAACTTGAAATCTTACCAGAAATGAAAAGGCTCTGCTGTCCAGTATCAAACCCATTCCTTATTTGTCAGCCACTCCACCCTGTCATATCTGTTCAGATTTTTTCCATGGTTTTCTCTGAAATCCGTGTAGATATAAACTTGAACCCTTTAGGGGAAGGCCTTCTATGGAGGTCATTTTTACAAAGCTTTATTTCCTTGAGCTGGCAATTAGCCTTAATCCACACCCAACACTATACAATTCCTGAAACTACATTTTTCATTTTCTTGTATTTCCTGAGATTTCACACCTTTGAAAAAGATTTTTCTGTTCAGTGTGTCAGAAAAGTTCTGAACTATTCATATTTAATCCCATGCAATCTGCAATCTTAATGTTTTTTTATCAATTAATTACAGTTTTTTTCTCTTCCATCATGATTGCACATAATCTATTTTAAAGCATTTCCATTCTTTTCAAAAGCTTTTTTTTTTATTTATTTATTTATTTTTTTTATTATTAATTAATTCCTTCCTTTTTGACAGCTGTATGCTAGGCAGATATCACACTTTTATACACACAGTAACATTCGAAGATATCTACAGTGATATGTTATGCAAACAATAAAAATAAAAGACCATTCAAATCCTAAATTTCTGAAGTTTTAACAGCTTGAATAATTATGACACTTAACTGAGAAAAAAAAATTGTTGAGAGTTGAGCGATGCATTTTAAAAATGAATGCTCTTGCTGTACTACTCATGCACATGAGCGCATCTCCCATCCTGCTCCAAATGCGATTGCGAGAAAATAATGCTGTGTGCTCTGAGACTGAGTGGCTAATACCTGTGTGGCTCCCGGTATAAAAGATAGGAGATGTTAACTACTTATTATATAATTATTCATATTTTTTTGTGTTTCGTCCTTCATAAATGTCTATGCAAGTGATTATTGTACCTCAGACTACACAATAGAAATAATATGCAAGAATCTAATGAGGAGGAAACTTTGATAATTTGGCTTCTGTGACCCAGAGTGCATTCCTCTGTGAGAGAAAATTTAATTTCAGAGAGAAAATTTAATTTCTCAATCAATTGGTGGTTTGTGCACACTCATCCTTATGCAGAAATAATGGAACAAAGAATTTGATTTTCTTTAATAATAGAAAACCTGTGAAAAAGTATAAAATGAATAGGGCTAAACAAACAATTGATTAGTATTTTTATAGTGAAGATATATATATAATTTTGTAATGTTCATCCAATTTCAGGTAAGAACAAAATATTTAATAAAATTTTACATTCCAGTTGTTTTATATTTAAATTTTTTAGTCTATTTAAATGATAGTTGCAAAAGTAAGTTGAAAATAATTTAATTACTTTATAACTCTTCTACTTCTTAAAATGTCTTTCTTTACCTTATACCTTTCATAATTTGAATATTTCTTGCACTTCCTAAGAGTTAAAATTGACAAGAGTTGATGATTATGTTGTTTGAATGTAGAAAGAACACCCATTTTCAATTATATTTGCAGTGCTCTATCAAGAGAATGTTCATTGGCAGAAAATGAACTTTTATTACTCATTCAGGAAAGAAAAAAAAAAAAAAAACGGGGGGGGGGGGGGGGGGAGGAGAA
Source organism: Salticus scenicus (assembly GCA_963930645.1). Classification (NCBI taxonomy): domain Eukaryota; kingdom Metazoa; phylum Arthropoda; class Arachnida; order Araneae; family Salticidae; genus Salticus; species Salticus scenicus. Next base: position 135,679,628 of record OZ005651.1, on the reverse strand, counting down.
GGATTGTGACATAGGTACAAGGGCAGTACTTTTATCATCAAAATAAGGTTTTTAATTGATATATGTAATTACTATCATATAAATTATGAAAAGGTGAGATGACTTTAGGTAAAATTTTCTACATCACTAAATAATCCTTAATTTTTCTTTCTTTTTTCTTTCTTTTTTTTTTTTTTTTTTTTTTTAAATGAACCTTGAATGCTGTGTAATGTATATAGATTATTGGTGATGTAATAAGTTTAATTTTTCCTTATTCAAAAACTGTGTTCCTACTATTTCTGGTACTATTTATTTGGGCTTTAAATTTGTTAAGTATTTTCATTTTATAATGCATTAATCTGTAGAATTATTTTCTTTGAAATGCATGTGTTTTACATGATAAGCCAGAAAAATTTTGGTATAGCTACAGAACAGCGCTTTCATCATCGTAATGAGGTTTTTATATCTTTGTCTACTAATTACAGCCATACAAATTAGAAAAAAGTGACATGATCCTTGGTGAAATTTTTTACATTGGTAGATGATCCTTGATAAAAAAATTTTGGGGCACTTCACTCCTTCATTCAAAAGTTTTTATCCAATTACAGACTGACATAAATAGATTTGTTGACTCGTGGTGTTACCATTCTCTATCTTTCAAATAATACTGATATGAGTCTGAATATTAGCATAATATATATTTACTATAGATTATTGCTGATATATTAAGTTTATTTTTTCCAAGTGTGTCCATATTATTTCTGATTATACTATTTACACATGCTTAAAAATTGTCAAGCATTTTTATTTCATAATATTTTTATCTGTAGAATTACATTTAAAAAAATCTGACTTTGAGATTTTGGCGAGAGTCGGTGTTTCTTTTTTTATTATAATTGTTAAAAAAAAAAAAAAACACTTTTTTTGTATTAAAAATTTAAATGTAGTTCTTTTACTATATACTAATATAATAATTTTTGTTAAAGATTGCATTTTCATTAGATATTTCTGTAATGTTTTTTTTTTTCAGCCGTAAAGCCCAAAAATGTCATTGTGAAAGTGAAAATTGTAAGGGGTTTATTGGTGTATCTGATGAAATTACTGTAGATTTAGAAACCAAAAAAGACAGTAAAAACAAGCGTAAAAAGTATACTGATAAAGAAAAAGATGAAAAGGTTGAAAGGAAAAAAGATATGTTAGAAGACATTATGGTAATTTTAAAAACTTTTTATGAAATTTAATAAGTTTATCATGTGTTTAGGTTATGTAACTAATGTTAATCGAAAATACTTAGAACTAGTTTTCTTACTATCTCAAGAAAATCTTCAAATCCTTATCTTTACTTTTCATTTCTAAGAATTTTTATGAGCATTTATTTTGCATAGTTTCTTAACGTATTTTTTCTCTGAAAGGAAGCTGCAATTTTAAAATTATATAATCATATTTATTTATCGTAAAATTCCGATTATAAACCCCTCTTTCCTTTATAAATAAAAATCATTAAAATCAGAAAGTTTGATATTATTGGAAACTTTTGAAAAGCTGAAATTTTTGGAAAAACTTCAGATTATAATAGCCGAGAGAACGGAAGGCTTTGGCGAAAGGGAAACATTTAAAAATTACAGAGGAAGGTATATTTGTGTGGGGGGTTACTATTGGAATTTTACGGTATTTCTATCTTTTTAAAATTTGTTTACATGAAATTAGTGATAATTTGGGAATGTACTTGTTTGACTGGTAACCGTTAATACAAAAATTTTAACTTTTATCTTCATCTTTTTCTTTAAAATATTTTTATACAAAAAAAAAAAAAAAAAGTAAAAGAATGTACATATTTCAAATTAAAAGACTACCTTTAATAGATTTTTAAAAATGTAAGCATAATTTTAACAGCTAAATATCTCCAATACATGACCTTACTTTTAATGACTGGACACTTTGAATTTTAAACATTTTTGTTAAGTATGTAGAAAAATAATTGATCAATTATTCTGAAACTTTGGACTTGTGAAGAACATGTATCATGTGTTTCAGCAAAAAATTTGTCCCCAAAGACAAAAATGAGACAAGTAAAAGTTAAAGAAAAAAACAAAAAAGAAATTTGCTATCACTGTAAAAGGTAATGTAATTCAAATGTGTTGTAGCTGTAGCATATGATTATGAGGCTTATTTTAATTATCTGTTTTCATTTGCATCTGAATAGCCTTTACATTCATGGAGAAATAAATCTTCCTTTAAAAAAGTAATCTAAATAAAATAATAATAAAGGGATTTAGAAATTGCCAATTTTTTCTTTCATAGCTTACACGGTATTAAAATCCATTTCAATGTCATTTTTAAGAAATGTGACTGAATTTCAGTTTTTCTCAAATGAAAAAAAGCAAAATTCTTAGAACTTAAATTTTATTTTAACTCAATCAGTGAAAATACAGTAACATTTGGTTGTAAATAAATATGGATAAAACCCTATATAGTTTTCTTTTTTCTTTTTGGGGAGGAACTAAATTTTAGTTCATTCTAGCAAAGACAACTTTTTAAATTTTCGTGATATTTATTTGGTGTTTACATATAAGTAGATCAATATCTAAACCTGTGGCATACAATAAAAAGTTTTGTTATTTGCATTAAAGCATCTTTATTCATGTGTATCCATGGTCAAGCCATGCAACAGAATTTCTGCTAATTTTATGATTCTAAGTTGAGACTGGTCACAGGTTTAGCTAGTTAATGAATTGCGTGCAAAAATGTGCTCCTATTTTTTGTGATTCTTTCTTTCTTTTTTTTTTTTTTAAATCACAGACTTTGTCAATTGTAATTGGCATTTTTAAGAAAATTATTTAACGAATGAAGAACTTTAAGGGTATAAATTTGTTATAAATATTTATGGATCTTAAGAACTTCTGCAGTTCTTTCACATTTGTTAGATATTTCAATTGCTTTATCATTTCGACATTTGGGTTATCAGGTGTAAGAAATCATAATATTTTAAATTTCATACTCTAAAAATTTTTGGATTTTACAAAGTTACATTTAGACTATTTTAACTTTGATACAAGCCAAAACTAGCAGCAAAAGCTAATATTTCTGTCTTTTGAGTTGACAGGTATACACCAATATCCACATGCAGAGTACAGAATGGAGAAAACTTTTGTCTGAACTCATTTATCTAGCTTATCTTTTCTATGTAATGGTTTGACAGCTGTATAGTATTTGATTTACATAAATCCATAACAGAAATAAATTTTCTTTTCTCCCTCATATTTTTCCTTTATGATTTTGATTCTAACAAAATTTGAATTTGGTCAAATTTGAGCTTCCTCTTTAGGAAAGGTGCAGTAAGCTTTTAGAGATAAAGGTAAGTCTGAATTTAAATAAATTCTCTCAAGTTCCATTCTGATATGACCGATCTTAAGTAAATATCAGGGGTCGATCCAGGCAAAATTTGGGTCCCTTTTGCGGCCCCTTCACAAAATTCAAATTCATAAAAAGGGACCCTTCACAAAATTCAAATTCATAAAAAGGGACCCTTCACAAAATTCAAATTCATAAAAAGGGACCCTTCACAAAATTCAAATCCATGAAAAGGGACCCTTCACAAAATTCAAATTCATAAAATGAGTCCATTCACAAGATTTTTTTTATAAAAATGATCCTTTAATAAAATGTTTCCATGTTTTCAGTATTATTTTTAATTAATGCCTTAATTTGGCTCAACGAAACTATTAACTTGATATTAAACCTTACATAAAGTGATTTTAAAAACGGAAAATTTTGCACAATATTTTACTTTTTCACAAAAATATTTTATATTTCACAAAAAATAAATAAAAATTTCACAAAAATATTTTGTTTTTCACAAAAAAGGGACCCAAAAATTAAAACCTGGATCGACCCCTGAATATTAGCTAATCTTAATTAAATATGCAAATATTTTTACAAAAATATTTACATATTAATAAAGCAGGTAATTTATTAGTATTACCAGACTGTGACCCAGTACAGTAGACAACTGTGTTTGTTTAGCATATTGAGATGTGTACATAGTATTCTTAAAGGCTTCATTTATACCATGTTGTACTACTGGTTGTTCATGAATATAAAAGGTTTGAAAATTAAAACTTTTAATTTTTAATTAAGTAATATTTGATTATTCTCTGTGACTGCAAAATTATTTAAATCAGTGTTTCACTTAAATAGTGAGGAATGAGATAATCCAATGGATATATGGTAAATTATTTTGTGCTATAAAATGTCCAATACTTTTCTTATTATAATCTGCAGTTGGACCTAACATTTTTTTTTTTTTTAAATTTGGATTAGTTTGTATATTTGTCTAATGGCTATCGGTTTGTTAAATGGAGTGTTCTTTTATTTAAACCTCTTTACTAAAATGGGCAAGATAATGGCCAGAGAAATCCCATTTTGAGCAACCAAATCATAGTTCTTTCAGAAAAAGCATTAGAAAGAATTGTTTGATAGGGATGTGTTTGTTGTGAATGCTTATGTTTTTGTATGATGTGTCTGGAGACAAGTCAGTGTCAGCTTGTGTACTTTCACTGTTTTCTCCCCAGCTATTGACTGCTTCTTCAGGAGTGTTTTTCTGTTATAATGGGTTTTTGAGTCAGGCAAGTTTAAAGTATACAAAGTGATAAATATTTGGTTTCTAAAGGGATAAGTTTGTACCCAGTAATATAGATTTAAAATTACCAGGTTTGTACACATGTGAGATAATACAGATGGCAGCAGAGTTAGAAATTGGAATGTCAATGTCAGGTGTCAATGGCACCTAACTATTTTTTCTTACATGCCAAAGTGGTCTAATAAGGCATAATTTATTTTAAATTGTTTGTTCGGATCATAACAGGATAAAGCTTAAAACTTTTCATTTATTTAAGTAATAAATACAAACACAAAAGTTTAAAAATGAATACAATTATACTTAAAAAAAAAAAAAAAAAAAAAAAAATTAAAAGCTTACTTCAGAATAAATAGTAGAAGAAAATTTTTAATTATCTGCTAGTCAACTGGTTTTTAAAATAAGTCAAATACCATATATTACATTCTCAAGCAAAATGAGAACTATCAGAAAATATCCATTTAAACTATTTATAAATTATTTATTTATATTTTCAGGTTTTATAAGTAAAAGTTTGGTTTAAATTAATTCAGTATTTCAGAAATTATCATGATGGCAAATTTCTGATTGTATACAAACTAAATGATAGCAATAAGTAAAATTTTTTAAAAAATATATTTGAAATTTATAAAAATGTGGAAAAATTTTCTGCAAACAGCATTTATGTATTTTTGTACTTGCTGCTTTTTTTTAACTTCTGTATATGTGTTGAAACTGACATTGTAGTGATCTTTTTTTACCCATTAAACACCACTATATAAATCCCACTGAAAATTTATGAATTTTTGTATATTTTGGGTTTTAATGTGCATTTCTAATTATATCTAGTTTAAATAATAATAAAAATATATATATATAATTTGTTAGAAGATATATGTATGTTTCCAAAATGGGAGATTTGACACCTAACTGGGGTAGAACTGATGTTGAAAAACTGCAAAACCCTTTAAAATTACTTTTCTTGATCCCTGTTTGTTATAGTTTATGAAAAGAATTGTTTCATTTCATATCCATTGTTTTAAATCCCTGTACTCGAATGAGTTATTTTTGGTGATATTTTTTCTTCGCTGATGTTTTGCAGAAAAACAAACATCTTTGTTTGAGTAATTGAAAATAAAAATAGAAGTTACATTACAAATTTAAAAAAAAAAAAAAAATACCAATGTATCTAGGAGTTTCAATATTTAATGTAAAAAAGAAAAAATATATTTATCTTAATTAGTTGCAGAGAAAAAAATTGTTCCCACAGCGGGAGCTTTGGCGCCTAATGGATTAAGATGATAAGAAACAAGCGTTTTGTAAATCATAAAGAAAAAAATTATTATGACAAAATTGATTTTTTAAAATCTGGTCAAAAGTTAGGCATAAAAAATGACACCTGGGTGTGATTTTATAGTGGCTAAACTGAAGTTTCTAGGTGCAAAATACACCTAACAACTGTTAATTTTGAATCCTGAATGGCAATGTTCTTTGAAAATGCACATTTGCTTAGTCTCTAGGAGTTGGGGGAGGGGCAATCATTCTTTGATTATTGTTAGTTGTGCTAATGGTAAATTTGCAAATTGCTTAAATTAAGAAAATGAGATTCAAACAAGTTACTTTTAAGATTGCCAGTTACTCTAAATTAATAGCATTGTTGTGAGTGAGTTGAAAAGCAATTAGACTTCACTTAAGAAAACAACTCGCTGTGCAAAGAAGGAAAATTCTAAAAGTGATGTCTTACCAAAGGAAAGTATGATAATACAACTAAATTCCATGTGATGTTAGGAGAAATATAATTAAGTGCTACCTAATAAATAACCTAATTTGAATAATCTAACAGATATTCCATTATTTAATAATAATAATTTCATTATTTATGGCTTGGAGGAACCGACCAGGACATAGGCCTAATGTCCAATACCTTCTCTTGGTACAGTTGTTAGTAATGCCTAGTATTACGAACCAACATGGATAGGCTTGCACCAAGACACATTGCCCAGCGTGGTGTGACTTGGCCTGCTCCTTCTTCATATTTAAAAATCTTAAACTAATAAATTAAATTACATCACCTAAGCTGGGTAATTCATAGCTTTAAAATACACGATGAAATGTAAAGAAATGTAAATGAACAGTGTAGCAGGTTACTGGCCACAAGCTTTTATTAATTTCAGAAATATCAAATGCATATATAGGAAAAACACAGATTAAGACCATCAGATCAAAAAGCAAAGATGAAGAGCATGGCACTATTCCACCTTGCTATCTATTTATGCTAAAAGTCAACAACTGTTCTCTAGTCACAGCAGATACATTGTTATCACTTAATAAAATTAATCATTATATTAACAGTTACAATTAACACACAATTGGTATCAGTCACATTCATATACAACATATTTGAACTTGGTAACTTAACAAGGTAACTCAAAAACTCAATTCGCTTGGAAACTTTATAATACATGCTGACAACAATCTGAGTTTGCTTCAATAAAATTTAAACAACCAATGAGCCTTTTCATTTGTGTCCCAGTATTTTTACTCAGTGAAAATAATTAGAGCAATGATATCCGTTATAATTTTGGATTTCATTAATGTGCCTTTCTTCATAAAACAAGCATTTAGAGTATAAAAATACAATTAAAATTAACTTTGGCATAAAATGTAAGTAAAATACTTTAATTTAAATAAACTTTGTTTACATTTGCACATATGCCTAATAAGATAGTAATTCTTGCTATTTAAATAGTATTCTAATTTATCTGAATTTATCTTCATTTATTATGGGATAAGTGATCTGTATAATTTAATTAACTAAAACTAATTTGAATTTACCAGACTTTTATTTATTTATGGACTTCTAATCCAGCTATACAGCACCACATTGATGCTATAGAAGCCTAACTTTGTTGGATTTGATTCTGGTTAACCATATTAGTAAGTGACTTAGCAGCTAGAGTAAGCCTGAGGCATATCTCTTGAGGTATGCCACTGTGACCTAAAAATAAAAGCATTTGAGTTCATTTGTACTTTTTCCCTTGAGTTTCTCTTTCTGTTTAAATTTTATTGAGTTTATATATAATTTCACACCACTCAGCATCTTCATGGCAATAGACCAGGGCTTGTTGCTCTAATTCCAAAGAAAGCCCATTGGTCAATCCGTCTGTAATTAATTTGGATTATAACCCTAATTTCTTACCTGTTTTAATTTTAAATGATAATACTAAATCTTCTCCAATTTAAATTTAATATTACTGAAATTCGATATTGTTGTGAGATAACTAATCTTGTAAATTTTTCTTTGAACAACTTCATTAATTACTCCTCATGTAATGCATTTAGGCAAATGCTGATAGTCAGTGGCGTTGCCAGAAAAAATTTCAGGGGGGGGGGCACAACCTGAATTTTTTTTTTTTCTGATAGCATAGTTTTAAAGTTAAAGAAAAAATTGCTTATTAAAATTTTCCAGGGGGTGGCAAGTGCCCCCCCTTGCCCCATTCTGCCGACGCCCATGCTGATAGTAACTGTTAATACATATGCTTTAAAATATTTTAATCTTCTTATTTTCTATGTGTTTTACACTTCCAATTTAAAATTAAACTTTACCTGAAAATATACTGATTTTAAAAATAACTTCCAAAAATGCAAAATGCATTGTTAAAAAAAAATTATTTCTAATAACCTAACTGTTAAATAGCTGCCAACTCTCCCAAAAAATTTGGGAGACTCCCGAATTTTGAGGCAATTCCCGAGGAGGAACTCCTGAAAAACATTAATATCTCCCGATTTTATTAAAATTTTCATCACGTACCACCTAATTTTCAAATGTTCTGTGAAAGCTCCCGATTCCCAATCTTTTTCCATCCACAACATAAATGTCAATATTAATTTCAAACTTGCTTTATGAGATCCTAGAACCTATAAAGAAATAGAATTGTTAAATATTTCTTGCTCATGTTGTTATTTTTTGCCCCTACCCCCTCCTTTATTTATCTCTTAACTAGCGATCGGCAATCAAGTGTTTTGAAGTCTTTTATCTCTCAATCCATCTGCCACATAGATGATGCTATTTATTTTAAATTTGCTTTATTAGATTCTAGAAGTAGAATTGAAAGAGTTTAATATTTCTTACTCTGTAATTATTTTTTTTTTATCCCCCCCCCCTTTCCCCCATCTCTGGATAGTGATCAATGATCGATTCTAGAAACAATAAAACAATAGAAGTACTCAATATTTCTCACGTATGTAATTGCTTTTAGGCTTTATTGCTGAACTTAATGAATCTATTTATTTTTCCTCAATTAAATTAAGTATTTATACATCATATCTATACTAAATTTGTAAACTTGGGGGAAAAAATGAAGAATAGATTTTTCAGATAGGAAAATTTTTCCCAAGTCTATGTATGTATATATATAATTTCAGTATGGTTAGAATTTAATATAATCTAGTAGTATTTTAAATTCAGTATGTTTTATTTATTTATTTTCTCATATTTGCAATAAGAAGAAAGCCTCTAGATAGTGCAAAATTTCGGGATCCGGACATAATATCGCTGGACAAAATCTCGCCGGACAAAATATCGCGTCAAAAAAATAGTATGATCTAATTGAAAATTTGATTTTGGGTCATGTTTGATCTCTGGAGGGGGCCACAGGACCTTATAAATATTAATTAATTAATTAAAATAAATAAACAATTAAATAAATCTAGAGTTGAATTTCATTATTTTATCTATGGTTATTTTTAAGTTATTTTATCTTTTGCTTCTCACTATTCAAAATATATTTTAAAAATCGTGTACATCACTGCTGATATTAAAGTACATCACTGCTGATATTAAAGCTGAACACTGTTCACAAATAACTGAATTCATTATGACTAATTTTGACAAAAGTTAATAAATATAGTTTTTAAACTATTTTAAGTAAAATTTATGAAAAATTTTTGTTTGTCAAAATGTCAGTGCTCTGACTAAGGTATGTGTTGTTATGAAATTTTATACAACATTACTTATTATTACCAACTCATTTTGCTTTGTACTCATTTACATCGGCGATATTTTGTCCTCGCGATATTTTGTCCCGCGAGATTTTGTCCCCAACCCCAAAATTTTCCTTTTATTTGCTCCTTCTCTTTCCAACAATTACTGTACTATTAATGTTCTATTTATGGCTTAAACTATGTTGTATACAAAATCTCCCTAATTTTGATTCTCAAAGGTTGGCAGCTATGCTGTTAAATAAAATAAAATAAAGTTTCCAAAATTTTAATCTTCAAAATTAAATAACAATAATTAAATTTCTGTCAATATTCTAAGTTAAGCTTCTACAGTCCATTTAACATCTTTAATTTTTAATATTACATTTTCCCCACTGGCAACATGTGTGCCACAGTCAGGAAACTTTCTCCTTTCACCAATCACTTTACTGCCAAACACCAGGTAAAGAGATGTGCATTGATCATCAGTGGGCTTTGCATCTGGTCTTGGCCAGTTTGTGCAGTGCTGTGGGAGAAGCAGGTAGCTAGCAGTTTAGGAAACGCAAAATGTTCACCATAATTTTGCTTAAAATTTTTTTTGATTTCTGCTTTAGTCTTAAAATGTTCGACCTGTGTAGAGGAAAGCCTGCGAAACTGCATGTGAGAGAGAAATTCTCTGTCAAACTCATTTTGATTCACCGAAACTTCGTTCAATAAGTTATTGCATTGTTTTTATTGTACATAGCAATTTAAAATTTAAAATCTATACAATCATTCACCATTAATTGAATAAAATTGGTCTTCAGATATCTCAATATTATTATTTCTATAATTTATATTTTGCATTAATATTTTATTACATGTATACTTTCCCAACATTTTATTACATCTTTTGCATTGTACTAGTAAATACATTTAAAACATTTAAGTGAATATTCAAGGTGCATTTCAGAATCATTATCAAATAAAATGATATACAATTTGTCAGTACTTACAACTTCATTCCCTAAATTTTTAGAATATGTCAGTAGCACTCTACCGTCAGTACCATCTGTCAGTGGCTCAATTAAACCTAAATTTTTGCTGTACATGCAATTTAGTTAGGAGTCAGCAACTTACATGATTCTAATAAAAAATTTGTTTTATTAATACTAATTAAATAAATTATATTTCTACTCTACTATGTGTTTGAAGTAGCCTTGAAAAAAATTTAATTTAGGACCTAAAAAATGTCTCTTTAGCTACATCAAATTTACCTTAAAACTTTACATTAAAATTTTTTGCTAAAATTAAAAAAAATTATCTTTAAATTTCAATATCATAAATGTTAGATTATTTGGAAATTTATGATTTTAATTATGATTATTATTTTTTATCAGAACCACTTATTAACACATTTTCAATTATATACCAAAAAGTAATTTACACAATTTTTTACAAAGCATAATAAAATTATTCATGATATAAAGCTTTATGTTTAAATTGTCACATCAAGTTTAAATTTTATTCAGTGTTGTCATCAGTTCACAAAAAAAAGTAACTAATCAGTTATTTAGTGAGGTAGCACAAAAAGAACCCTTCCTATTTGTTATTAAAATTGGACCATTAAATACATATTGGCAATTACACCTAGGTGCAACTTCTCTAATACTGTAAGAAACATAGAAGGCTGCTGCAGTGATTTCACTATACCTGCTAGTAGAATTGGAGAAACTCCCAAGAGTACAGATCTTGAAGCAAGTTTCTTAGAGAGGTTTGTTGTCATGACAGTGGCAAATTTGTTCTTCCTAAGAACTGACTGACAAAGTGAGTCTGCTGCTTAGCTGTCAAAAGAATTGAACATCAGTACAGACCAAATCTGAAGGAAGCAAACAAACTCATTTTCTAAACATGAAATGACAGTAACTTTTTCTTAAAATTCTTAGACACAGTAACTTTTAAATATATAGATAAAAACGAAGTATAAACTTTAATTAAAAACATAGATAAAACCTTAAACGTTATTTCGTGCATCGTTGTTTAAATTTTTCAGCCGGGTACCCAGCCCTCTTCAGAACGACATCTTCTGTGGAAGACTTGAGCTTGACTGATGTTGATCATCTTTTGCCAAAAGGTGGCACCATACACGGTCTGGGACTACTGCGCCGCTGTCGTTGCATGCCTCACTATTGGTTGTAATACCAAAACTTAGCCAAAGCATTCAATAAACAAGACATTAAAATAGAATTTGATACAGCCACTAAAATTGCAAATTACGATGATTACTATTACGTGATGTTTAGAGAATCGATTGAAATTACAACCAATAGTGAGGCATGCAACAACATCGGCGCAGTAGCCCCAGACTGTGTATGGTGCCACCTTTTTGCAAAAGATAATCAGCATCAGTCAAGCTCAAGTCTTCCACAGAAGATGTCGTTCTGAAGAGGGCCAGGTACCCGGCTGAAAAATTTAAACAACGATGCACGAAGTAACGTTTAAGGTTTTATCTATGTTTTCAATTATTGTAACTTTCGTTTGGTTAGTTTTAAGAATTTACGTTTGATATGTAACAAGAACCACAGATATTTGGTCGCTCTGAAAACATAGTGGAATTTAACTTCTTTACTTAGGAAAGAGTATGAGATTTCATTCTGTGTACTTCAGATGTTGCAATGAATAGTGAAAGAGTTAAAAGAATTTTTCTTTAACAGAATAGAGCCCTTGTAGACTTAGTAGAGCCCTTCTTCCTCATTAGTAAAGTACCAGAACTATCACAGTTTTTAAGTTTCTTTTCTCATTTTTTTTTTTTGAGTTATCTAACATACTGTATCCTCAGGGGTCAATCCAGGCAAAAATTGGGACCCTTTAGCTGCCCCTTCACAAAATTCAAATTTCTAAATTGGGCCCCTTCACAAAATTCAAATCTCTAAAATGGGTCCCTTCACAAAATTCAAACCTCTGGGTCGCTTCACAAAATTCAAATTCAGAAACCCTTCATAAAATTCAGATTTATAAAAATAGCCCTTTCACAAAATTTTGTTTTATAAAAATACTTTTGTAAAAATTTTCCATGTTTACAGTATTATTTTTAATGAGTGTCTATAGTTGTTTAGTAAAATGCTATTAACTTGATATTAAACATTAGATAGAGTAATTGCTAAAGTAAAATGTTTCTAGCAACAATTTTTTTTTCTTTTACAAAAATATTTTCATTTTCACAAAAATAAATAAAAATTTCACAAAAATGGGCTCCAAAAATTTAAACCTGGATCAACCCCTGATCCTACCGACTCTTCTAATGTTATAATGATTAAACGTGTTCCACACAATAATGAGTCTTAGTTGGTCCCGTTAAAGCATCTTTATTCATCTGTGTTCTTGTCAAGCAAGGCAACTGAACTTCAGACAAGTTCCCAATTATGAATAAAGACTGGCCATGTGTTTAGCTAGCTAGTTTATTACATGCAAAAATGTTCTCCCGTTGTTTATGCTTTGCCTTTTTGTCACAAATTTTCTCAATTTTTAATTGGTTGTAAACTTAATTTCATGCTGATCTGACCACAGAAGAAGGATGGTTGTGCTGACGATTGCAAAATTACTCTTAGTTCCTCTGTTTTTTTTTTTTTTTTTAAATCTCTTGCATTATAAAGTGTTATACAAAAACTAAGCTTACAGAGACAAATTACAAGTCGTTTAATAATCTATAATTTTTTATAAGATTTTTCTTTATTAATTCTTTTATATCCTTTTATACATTTGGCAAATAAATAACCTAAAAGAAATTTTGTTGATGCTTGTGCATGTGCAGTTTAAAATTATTTATAATGCTTATATTTCATTATATTTCATATATTTTTATTTCCTGACTGCTGTATATTGTGTCTAATCACGTATGTAAAGTTTTCTAAAAATGACATTGCATTGGGTTGAATACTGTACATGTTATAATAATAATAATTTATTTATTTTTTATTTTAAAGACACCTAGGTATTTCCATGAATATACATACTATTCAGATGCAAATGAATTCAGATAATTAAAAGAACACCTTTCATCATATGCTACATCTGTAACACATTTGAAACATTTTTTTCACAGATAATCTCAAACTTTTTGTTTATTCTTCAGTTTTTTTAATTGTTCCCTTTTTGTCTTCAGAACAAAATTTTTACTTAAATGTATAAGCGATCACTTGTTTTTTACATGCTCAAAGTTTCAGGATAATAAGCCAATTATTATTTATTTATATTTTTTTCTGTAACTCTAACACTAGTACTCCAGTAAATGTTGTTTAGTGACAACCTGTTTTTAATATTTTTTATCAAATTTAAGCAACTAAAACCTGTTTTACAATATTTGCAATACCGTTTAAAATTTTTAATTTAATATTGGTTCTTTTTAATGAACATTTAAAAAATAATAGTTATATGATATTCTCTATAAAAAAACAGAAGACTGCATTTTATACAAAAGGAGACAATGGAAGCTTTGTTTACTTGCCTCATTGATTTTCCAAAGAATTATATAAAGTTGATTGTAGGTATATATGTCCAGGGAAAGTATTTCAAATTATATTTTTTAATTAAAAATTTCCTTAAAATGTCTCCTATGTTAAACAAAAAGGATATCTACTGATATATTGATGAAGTATATTCAGCACTCTGTTAGTTGTAAAAGAATGTCTATGTTTTGTGATATTCAAATAAACTATTGCAAATTTAGTAACCCATTTTAGATTATTTTTATGAAAAAAATTATATTTACTTATTACTCAAAAAAAAAAAAAAAAAAAATCTTAAATTGAAGCTTATAATCAACGCAGTTTGATGCAATTAATTTTGCCAATAATAATAAAGAATTATAACTAAGCATGTAAGTTACAGCTGTTAACTCTTCTCTATTTCAATCCTGCCTTTCTTCATTCTGCATAGTGTGTGAAATCTTGTGCATTTTCTTTAATCGAAAAATTTGTGTATTTAAATAACTTATATTGCAAGTATTGTCTGTTAAATTTTATATCACATTTAATAACTTTTGGTGTAAAATTTTCTATTGACCAGACAGTAATATTAAAGACTTTTAATGCAGAGATTGAATTCATTTTTACATGAAGGAAAATTTGCCAGAGCAGGATTTGAAATTTGGTTCTTTGGCTTAATTTGCCAGTCTGCCAAATAAGTTAATTCTGTCGATATCTTGATTAGCACAATTTGATCATATGAAAATTGGAATATTTTTATCTGTTCTGCAAATAATTTAATTAATCCTATTTCTTATGGATTGCAATAAATAATTAGGATACTATCCTCAAACTTATATACCCTATAGATTTTTATGGGCATTATATTTTACAAGATAAGAAGTGACCAGAGATGGACTTAAATAAAAGTCTTATTGATAGTGATACAAAAAAAGATATTTTGTACTATTTATTTAATGCCCATAAAATATAAAAATAAATAAATAAAAGTATTTGGTGACTATTCCTTGAGTAATGCTTATATGGGGCCCAACATAGAGAGCTATCAATGAGCTTTTTCTACTGAAGAAGGAATTTTAGCATTTGGTTAGTTAGATCATCAAAATAAGAAACAAATTTCTTTAATATATATATATACATATATATACACTCCTCATATTTATAAGGACACCTTATGTTTTCAAATAACTAATGTAAAAATAATTGTAAACAAGATTATACTAAGTGCACTTAATATATCTAGTATTCTAAAAACCAAAACTGCTATAATTTTTTAATATGGAACAAAATTAATAAAAAATAATGCCAAATATTTTTTTCTCCACATTGTTAGATGTTCATAATTATAGGGACAGTCAAGATTTTTTTCGTTTTATTTAACTTATTATTGGATAAATTACAGTTGACATGCAAATTTGTTAACAACTGGGCTAGATTAATTAATATATAAGCCTTCAATTTTTCTTGGATGGACATTACTGATAATTCCTTGAAAAAAAGAACGTTCATGTAGTGAAGTATGATACATGTGTTTTTTAAGTGGAAGGATAATTTGAATCCGCCGAATTTCTAATGAAATTCGAAGATCTAAAATTGCTGAAGGAAATGTGATCAAACGTTGAACTGCTGGTTCGATAGGAGAGAGATCTGATGCAAAATCAGAGTTGTTTTACAGAGATCGAAAACTCATAATTCCTCTTACTCTTCTACTCATAATGACTGCTGCTGAATTTGCTTGTAATTTTTAACGAATGGTTGGGGTCCACATTTATGCATGTTTAAAATAAGTAATAATATGTTAAAATGAATAAAAAACCTGTAGTAATCAAAAAGCATTTTATGGGGGAAAAAAACGTATGTGTTAAAGTTGAATAAAGACAATATTAAATGGTAAAATGTCGCATTTTCGGATGAAAAACATTTTATTCTTGATTAACCAAATGGTTTTAACAGTTACTGGCATGGGCATGATCTGAAGATAGCGAAAGACAGAGCAGATTTTTTAAAGGCAGATATGAATCGGGCATTTTAAAGGTGGATCTATGGCGCTCTGGGGAGCTGTTTCTATTGAAGGCAGAATGAATTTAGTAATTTTTTTCTATTATTATGAACAATATTTCCAAATTTTAAACGTGGAATTCTCAGATTTTTGTTAGATTTTGGGGGGTAATAATATTTTTTTCAACAAGACTTTTTGCTCTACTTCTCAGTAGTGGCACCAGAAATTCCCCGACTGGGGGACACCATCTCCCCGACAGGGGGGCACTACATAAAGAGAGTTGATTATATGAGTATTTATCAAAAACTGCAAAACTGTTAATAATATTAGTGTTAATATTTCTACCATTCCATTTGTTAGTATTCCTCGTGGTTTTGGAGATCATCGTGTCACAGACAGACATTTTCTAAAAATATCGTGGTCAAAACGTGTTCTGGACCTTTCAAAACGTGTAGATTCATGGAAAACTGGAAGCTGAAAATTTTTACGAATCCAATACTTTCTTCTGTTGATTATAGAATGGAAAAACTGGAATGCTCTAACTTTGTAAAAGGAAACAAAAATGCTGCTAAAAGTAGAAAAACTGAAAATTTTGCATTTGTTCCCCCGAGAGATTTTAGGAGTATGCCCCGATGGGGGGTCACAGACTCCCCGACGGGGGGGCCTGTGCCCCCCCGGCCCCCTAGCTGGCGCCACCCCTGCTACTTCTAGAGCAATAGGAAATAGTTTGAAGAAAGAAACTTCTGTATTATTACCTTTTCCATGTCCTAAAAGTTGAAAAAACCTTAACTTATCAGATTAGAAAAGTGCATGCAAGTGGAAAGCAATTTTAAATAGTTTAAATGCATTCAGAATATCATCTATGCTGTATGAAATGGTATTGAAACTGAATATTAAAAAAGTGTATATATATATACACCAGAGAGAATGTCTGTTTCACCCTAAAAAAACACCCCATAAAATATTAATTCAAAGAATAACTGAAAAAAAATTACTAAGATTCGAGCTGTCCTTATAATTGTGAACACCTGCAAAATCATCTTTTTGACCGTATTTAAAGTTTTTTAAGATAGAAAAACGATAAAACTTTTTAAATATAGTCTATTAATGAAATTCAAATTAATAAAAAATATATTTGTTTAAATAATAGTGTTCAGTGTTTAATTAATATAGAAAAACGGGTGTCCTTATAATTATGAGAACCAGTATATATATATATATATATATATATATTCAGTTTCAGTTCAAATGAAAAATTGCTTAATTTTTGTGTAGCTTTTAGTCTTTCTACAGTCCTCAATCCTTTCTTTCCCAGCTTTCCCCAGTTTTGTAGTTTTTAGTTTTCCAAGAATATGATGCTTGTATCAGTATTTATTTTAATGTGTATTTGCTGGGGTTTATTCTGTTATATTATATTGTCATGTTATGAAAAAATGAGTTTCTTGCTATTTTTATTTTAGTTTCTTCATTTATATTTTTTTATGTAAAAAGTACTCGTTATTCATAATAAAAATAAATTTAAACATTTTATGTATTTCATGGTGCGGCTCAGCTACTGATAAAATCTCAAGTCACCTTTTAATAGTATTTCATTTTTTATTTTAATGCTCTTGGGAATCTTTTTTTTATAACCATCCTGTATAACATATACTTCAAAGATTTTTAAATATGTATATCTATTTATATATTTAATTAATTTTTACTCTTATTTTTTTACAGTATATTATTTTACTCATCAATAAAGTTATTTTCGCTAAAGGTTTTTTTTTTTTTTCATTAATAAAGTTAATACTAATAATAACATTCAGCTGATTCTTAGCTATATTATGATGCATATTTATATCCATATAGTAGTATTTAAAGGAATGGATAAATATATTATGTTAAAAATTTATTAATTTGAAATAGTTTTTTATAGAAATAATGCAAAAATGCTATATTTGGAATTAATACGCTAAATTATATTTAATAGTTTTTGATATAAATACATTTTTAATGTAAATTCTACTTTCTTAGACATCTTTCTTTATGATTAATTAGAATGAAATGAATCTCCGAAAAGAAAATAAATGAAGAAATTAAAATTTATAAAACATGACTTTGATTTAGAATGAAAATGTTTAAATATTATGTTAGATTACATATTGCCAATTTTTACTACTCTTATTTGATGTGTTGCAAGAATATTAGTCATATGGATGGTTGAAAAACCAATCAAATGTAAAAAAAAAAAAAAAAAAGAATAGTACATTGATTAACATGTTATGAACAATAGATAATTGTAAGTTTTTTTGTAGGCACAGACAAGTAAGTAAATTTTATTGTTATCTGCCAAATGACAGTACTATCAATGCCCATAAAATTACTCTTGACTTTGTATTATACATCTATAATAAAACTCTCTCTCTCTTTTTTTTTTTTCTATTATTTACACTGATCGATATACTAACCATCCATATAATAGCTCTGATTTTCTATTTTTTCTATTTCTTCTTTTAATTTATTAATTAATTTTAAATGTATATAGTTTGAAGAAGAAGTTGAAAAATTGTTAAATAATGGGTTGAGAAATAAAGATGATACGCTGATGTTAGCAAGATTAATGGTTCAAGCTGAAGATTCTTATTCCCGAGAAAAGTTGTTAGATATTATTTTGGTAATATTTGAATTTAATTAGTATTATTTTATATAATTAAATTTGTAGCTTTATAGACATTATATTAGTTACTACTAATGTTTAGTTGCATTCATGTTATCTGATGTGGCAATAAATTCTTTACAAACTTTACTTGTAATAAATAACTGGGTTAAAGTGTAACATTATTTTGTTAAATTAAAGCTTTAAAGCAACAAAATGCTAACCTGTTTCTGATGTTTGAAGAAGAGACAATTACAGTAGAGCCCCGATTATCCACAAGCAGATTATCTGCAAGGGCGAGAGCCTTGAAAAACAATTTAAATTACTAACCTCCAAAAAACCCAATTTTAATTCAAGCCAACAACAAGAAAATACAACAGGTTCTAGAGTGCGAAGGTTGAAAATTACCAACATGTTTACTGTGCATTGTAATTCTGTAGACCTACTTGGAATTTTTTTTTATGGTTTTAGGAGGAAATGGATTTTTTTACTTTAGAAATATAGGTTATACTGTCCTACCACACATTTTCTTCATGTTTGCACCCCATTTTACTCTGTTTTTCGGGTTATCCACAATTGCCACCCAATTTTGCAGATAATCGGTGCTCTACTGTATATGTTTTATATAGTAAGATTCACACCAGTACATTGATATGATGAAGTCTCCAAATCATCTAAAATAATACAAAAATCGTAAGTATGGATGGCAATTTTGTCACCTAAAATATTTTATAAACATATATTTTCTACTTATATTTTAAAAAGCTGTTGAATTCAATGTATATTAATATTTATAAAATTTTGAGCCAAAAATTAATTTAGGCATGGGTTAAACTAATTTTGTATATTTGAATAAACTTTTAACTTTGTTTTCAATGTTACTTGATCATTGTTGATAGTCCAATAGTCAAATTCCTACACTCATGTAGTTCTTCATCTCTACATTTGGTTTACATGTACACTATGTGTGTCTGTTATGTAGGTTTTTTCACCACAAAATGAAAAAGGTCAATGAAGCACAATTCAACACAAAGTTGAAGGTCACTAAAGCACAACATTACACAGGGGTTGAAATTAATTAAATTAAGTTACTGGTCTGCAGGACCAGTGTTTTTAAGATTACACTGGTCCGTTCACCAGTTCTAGTATAGTTTTAAAAATATTTTAAAATTTGAAAAACAAAATAAATTTACATGGCAAATATGATACCCTCTTTTTTTTATATTATTAAAAAATACAAATGAAGTCTTATTATAAATCAAAAATTTATTCTACAAGCTAAATGTCACATATTTATCATAAAAGTATTAAGTACTAAAAGTAGGGAAAAAATGCTATTAAAGTGAAAATAAATGAAAAGTTAGAGGGAATATGTGATACTGACAATTATAATGAAGTATGCTTACTATTAATAAGTGTGAAACTTTGAATAAAACACCATAAAATGCAATAAACTACAACAATTGTTTTGGGATGAAAGAATTCACGACCTTTCATCATGCGAACAAAGTAGGCACGAGTGCTGCAATCAAAGCGGCTGTGCATGCACTAGTTGCCTACTTTGTTCGCCTGATGAAGGACTGTGTTTTCTTTCTACACAAAACAATTGTTGCAAGTTTCTTGCATTTCATGGTGTTTATCCAATGTTTTGTACTTATTACTGCAAAACACTAGTTCTATGGTGCTTTTTTATTATACATTGTTATAACAAACTATTCTGTGACAGATTTACAGGCAATTTTAGAGATAAGTAAAAAATAGCTCAAAGACAGGAGGACTGATTTACAACAGGATATTCAGGCCATGTGCCTGGAACCTATATGCCCTATTGCCTCCAAATTATCTTGCATGCTATTAATTATTATTATTTATTTTTATTTATTTATTTATTTTTTGCTTAATGAAAAATGTTTTTTTTTCTAAATTTAAGTGTTCGAAGTCAGTTAACTCATCAATAATACTCATCTTTAGTTATCAAGATCTATACTCTTCTCCTCTCTCTCCTTTTTTCGCCCATACGTATTTTGGTGTTTGTTTATGGAAGGGAAAACTCAGTAACAACACTTTCAATGAAAGAACATAAAATTGTTTAGGAGAGAGAGCAGATTATGCTTTTTAAATTCTTCATTTTTTTTTGGTCAAAATTAAATAAATGCGACCTAGTTATTAAACTGTCACTTCATTAACAATATTATTAAAAGAAAACTTGAAAAAGCTGTGAAATTTTCAAAGTGGTAGGTTTTGTTTGAATATATATATATATTTTTTTAAAGTTTTCAAAAATGTGTATCTTCCTGCAGCATTCTTAATTTTAAAATTCTGATACTGCTATCAATTTAGAGGTTGACTGGTGTATATGTATTGTTATTTTAAACAACATTTTTATTAACTTGTCCTTAGAGTTTACTGGGGGAAAAAAAAATCCTGGATGCAAAATTATTGTATGTTTTGGGAATTCAGCTTTGAAAAAAAGTAAACTTTTATTGATTAGCAACAACATAATAGCATATTTTAGCAATTAGTTGTGGTTAAACATAAAATTTTGTCAATTAGCAATGCAATCATGCATTATTTTCAAAAGCAGCTGCAAAATTATTGCTTATTTTGAGATTTAACTTTGAAAAAGGGCAAATTTCATGAATTAACAATAAAATACAGAGTGAGTAGAAAAATACAATGGTTAATAGAAATAACATCATGATTGATGATTTTTTTATTATTCGGTTCTCAGTTTTTTTAGAGCTCCATCTAAATAAGCATGCATGTGAAATTTTTCTTTTCATTCAAGTACCTCATCTAACAATTTCCAGTGTAATCAAGAGATTGAAGGAACGTTGCTATAAAGGAGACTGGCTGCAATGAGACAGGAAAAGGAATGCTAACTGCCCAAAAGCTGATAATTAATCAAGAAATATGTATCTTGAAAATCCTCAGGTATCGATGAAAAAATAGCAAAGCAGACAGGGATTGCTCATGAATTGCCTCAACTTATAGTCAAAATGTAGCTGAACCTTCATTCTTACAAGCCCAAACAAGTGCAAATTCTTACCAATGAAAACAAATACTGGTCAAAAAATGCAGGGAGCTGCTGAAGCTGGCGAAATCTCCTCACTGGAATCAAATTCTGTTTTCTCTGGAAAAGCTACTCTCAGTAGAACAATGAAACAATCATCTAAATGATCAGATTAAATCAACAACTTCTCTGGGCAAGTATTCTATGGTTCAACTTCATCAAAATCCCAATTTTGTCATTGTGTGGGTGGAATTTCATGGAACAGACAAAATTCCTTTCATTTTCGTTGATTCTTGAGCTAAAATCAAATAAAGTTGTGTACTGAAAATATATCTTTGAAGATGTGGTTCTTCCCTGTGCTCAAAAACAGTTTTAACATTTCAGCAATTTTTTGCACAGTCGCTCGAGTGAAATCCATACAGAACTGGTATCATGCCAATTTTCAAAATTTCCTCTTGGCTCAAGAATGACGTCTATACTTGTGTGATCTCAACCCCTAGTATTACTGTTTTTGGTGGATTTTGGAAACAAAGGCCTGTGCAAAAGCCCAAAAAAGTTTGAAAACTCTCAAGAGTTCTTTGATTCAAGAATGGAAGCTAATCATATCGATTTGGTTGTGGCTAAATGCTGAAAATTTCACCAAATGTTTGCATCTCTTATTAATCTAAGGAAATTTAAGAGACTTTGAAGAAAAGTGATTTTTTATTTTGTTGTTAATAAAGGTATTTATTTCTACAAAAGTTTTTTGTGTGTTCATTAACTAAGTTATATTAGACCACTATATTGTTTCTGGTCACCCTGAATTTGAGCTTTGAAAAAAAAACACAAATTTTTTTAATTAGGGGCAAAATAATTGTGTATTTTGGCAATCAACAATAAAAAAAATATATGAATTTCAGAAATCAACTTTGAAGAAAGCGGAAATTTTATTGACTTGTAGAAATCAGTGTATTTTAGCAATTAGTTGTAATTAAATGTAAATTTTGCTTATTCTCAACCAAATAGTAGCATATTTTGGCAAACAGCTACAAACATATCACTAATTTCTACAATCAGCTTTAAAAAAAAGTGCAAATTTTATCGATTATTGGTGAAATAACACATTTTAGAAATTAGTTGAAATTAGATGTATATTTTTGACATTTCTCTGGGAAATAAACTGATATTTTAATAATGAAAAGCAAAAATTTTGCTGATTTTGGAGAATCAGTTTTTGAAAAAGCACGTTGTATGGCAGGTAGTCCACAGACTGGGTAAATTGGAAGAAATCATGGAATGTTCAAATCTACTTTTAGTATTTTCCTTTCTCTCCAGTCTTTCTTGTACTTTCAACAGAGTGAAATGATTTTTTTTTTGCTCTTAATAAAGAAAGCCTGTATCATTTTTTAAATATGTACAAATTTTAACTATAATAGTGTGTTAAGAAGTTTTTTTTAATTCAGTGTTAGACGTGTTCCAGGTTTGGATTAAAAATTAGCAACATTTTGTTGCTAATTGCCCTGTTTGACAATTCGATGGCTTCCAGTCTACCCTTCCCACTTTTTGGTATCGTCTTCTCAACTATTCCTGCATTTTTTATACTGTGTTAGTTGAATTGATTTTTTCCTATGCTTTTTTTTTTTTTTTTTTTTGTAATTTTTCTTCTTTAAGTAAAAGTTTAATGAAATTATTTATATTGATGAATAAATTTAACATGTTGGTGTGTGTGGAAGGAGGAGGGGGGGGGGCATAGATATATACTTGTTTTCAGAAGTCAGAACTATGTAAAACAAAAAAGGAATTATCTGTTTGAAACTGGAATTTGTTTTAAAAGTAGCAATATCAAAAATTTTCAAAATGGTAGAAAAAAGAAATGCAACATATTATTAGATTTGACTTGATTGAAAATGTTAAGTAAAAAGTAAGAATGACGAGACAGAACAAAAACAATTCAAATGAATTATAAGGTTATTTATTTAAATTTAGCTAATTAAATTAAAAATTTAGTTGATGTAAGTAGCTTAATTTATATATATATATATATATATATATATATATATATATATATATAATTGTTTTTTCCCTTGGTTTTATATTTATTATGTTGTTCTATTCTTTATTTACATTATACTACCAGATATCATTATTTTTTATTTGTGTTATAAATATTTGTAAAGAATTACTTATTTACTTATTCTGTTATGATTTAGGGGACTACAGAAATTGCATGTCTCAGATTATTTCTTGATTATCATGGACTAACATTATTTTGGAGTTGGATGGTTGATCTTAAGGATAAGACAGATTTTCCTCTAAAGAAAAAGGCAAGTTAACGTTTCTGTCAGTCTTTTTATTTATAATTAAATTTACTGCTGAAATGGAACACAATAACTTTATTAAAGCACTTTTGTTAATTAGCGTTAAAAAGAAAAACAAGTATCCCCTTTTTTTATGTTATGCTTTATAGTATGAACAAAACTAATATGTATCATCATATGTATTTTTTTTTTTTTTTTTAACAAAAAAATTTGCTAGTCACAAATTCATGCTTAAAAAACCTAAAAATTGTTGGAGTTTTTCTTTTTTTAATCAACTATTTGAAATATCGATTTTCCTAGAGTTGCTATAGAAAATAGCATAAATTTTCATTTTAATATGGACTGATTTTTAAAAAAAGTTTTCATTTTGCAATAAAAAGAAATTAAATTATATTCAAGTATTACCAAATATTATAATAACTGAACCAGGGCTCAAAGTGTTCCTATATTTCCTATTTATTTCAAAAAATCATGAAAAATGTCCTATATTTTCCTACATTTTATAATTCTTTACATTTTCCCTATATTTCACAAAAATTTTCCTGTATTTCTTATATTCTGCTATTTCAGTTTAAGTTCTTCTTACTTATTTTCTGCTTTCCCTGCTAGGCATGTAATTTAAAATCTCGTATCTTTCCAAAATACCATTTAAATTAAAAATAATTGCTTTTTTTTTTTTTTTTTTTTTTTGTCAACATTCGCTCTGTCAATGTGATTGAAAATCATATGTTGCATAATTTGTCATATGTAAATAATATTACACACATTATAAGAAAATAACAAGATAATGAAAACTTATTCATTTTATTTCCAATGTTTAATTTAAAAAAAAATAAAAAAAACTTAAAGCTTTTAAAAGAATCCGATTATTTTATTTTTTTTAAGTATCAAGATTTCTCAAAGATTTGTGGTGTTTAAATTATTTGTTCATAATATTCAAATATCTGTGTTGTTGATTTTTTTTAAAATTTATTTACTTAAATCTGTTGTTTGTGGTTTAATATGT
Organism: Salticus scenicus; assembly: GCA_963930645.1. Taxonomy (NCBI): domain Eukaryota; kingdom Metazoa; phylum Arthropoda; class Arachnida; order Araneae; family Salticidae; genus Salticus; species Salticus scenicus. The sequence continues at coordinate 135,654,638 of OZ005651.1, read as the reverse complement.
GCATATATAAATACATAACATCCACCAACACTATCAATCATTTTTCTTAAATTTAAAAAATATAAATATTCCTATAAAAACAATGCATATAGGCATTCATTGCCAGTATTCAATTCAATATAGTACTTTCATAAAAAGAATCGACTTAACTTCACAGACAATTCCAGTATGATCCAATGTACTTGAGACTTCGACTTTATAGCTACAACAATTTATCGATAATAAAAGCCCCTTAACTATGGTATAGAAGGCGTAGAAGAATTTTAAAAAAAAGATAATTCAGGGTTCGCGCGGAATCGCGGGAATCGCGCAATATTAAAAAAAAACCCCACTTAAAAAAATTTCATATGCGCACTTTTCCCGCACTTATTTTCCCGCGATTTTTTTTTTTTTTTTTTTTTTTTTAAATCTAATTCATTGAAATCCGCAAATTTATTTTTTCTATTTAAAAAAAAAAATTGCGCATATCGTTCGTTAAAAAATAAATAAATAAAAATGGAACAATCGGTGATCAAATGTCCTACAAAAGCTTCTGATTCCTAATCTTTCTCCATCCACAACATAAATGTCAATATCCATTTCAAACTTGCTTTATGAGATTCTAGAACCTGTAAATAAATACAATTGTTAAATATTTCTTGCTCATATAATTACTTTTTGCCCACCTCCCCCTTTATTTATCTCTATCTAGCGATCAGCAATCAAATGTTTGCAGAAGTCTTGTTTCCCAATATTTACCCATCTGAAACACAAATTATATTAATAATATTCATTTTAAACTTGTTTTATTAGATTCCAGAAGTATAATTGAAAGAGTTTAATATTTCTTACTCTGTAATTATTTTTTTAATCCACCCCTCTTTCCCATCTCCGGAATACGGATTATGGTCAATGATCAATTCTAGAAACAAGCAATAGAAGTGCTCAATATTTCTGATATATGTAATTATTTTTAGACCTATAGTGCTGACTTAATGAATCTATTTATTTTTTCTCAATTAAATCTTTATGGGGTATCATACCTATACCCAATTTGTAAACATGGGGAAATGAAGAATAGATTTTTCAGGTAAGAAAATTTTTTCCAAATCAATTTAAGAAAATTAATACTCAGTTGCTTTTATGCACATTTGAAACTAATTAGTTACTGCTACTTTTATATGAATGATTAATGTACAGTCGGGGAAAAAAAACGCAGCACTTGATGGTATTTCGTTATTAATTGACGCAGAAAAATTTAATAGACACCATTCAACAGGAAATGAAATGCACTTTCTGAAAATGTCATCGAATTTTGAATTAGGGGTCATCAACATATTAAAATGAGCGCCAACTTTGATTTTTTCAATAGCAACACCCAATTTTGACTTCATATTTGAATTTCTGAGAGTCTGGCAGTGCGGAAAAGTATACTGTTTGTATACTTTATCTTTAGATTTCATAGAGTTATGATCAAAAATGTGTTAGGGGGCTATCTCTAAATATAGAAAAATAAAATTAAGATCCTACAAGAACTAGACAAAATTATACTGTTTCACACCGGAAATATTTCAAGAAAAAAAGAGTTATAAAAAGAAATAAAAATATTAACACCTTTGCAGTATCTTAATTATCATGAATTTAGTTTTTTGGATATGTATATACTTTAGTACTTTTTTAGATAATTTTAGGAATATTTAAATGCATTACACTTACGATTGGTCAGACAATACTTTTTATAAAAGTGCAATATTTTTCAATTAAAAAGTATCTATCATGGATATACTGATCACCAATAAAGCTTAAATTTTCTTTCGTACGTGTAACATAATATACAAACTGAAATAATATAGCTATATATATATATATACAACAACGCATAAACTAAATCTTTTCGGATAAATTATTGTAAGGTTTCATAAAGTGAATATTAAACAATTTTAATAGCACTTACCAGTTTTGGGTGAGTTGAACTCTTTGTAACTGTACGATTTGTTTTATAATTTCTATGAAAATATAATTTCTTAATTAACGCTTTCGCGACTGCTGACGTAGATTCACATCATTTGAAAATCTGTAACAATGCCAGTGGGCATTTCTTTCGTAATTTGTGTGTTACTTATTTTTTAAGCATGTACCCAGTGTTCATATTTTTGCAATAAAATATACTATGGATAGAAATATATTAATTAGAAAGAATATAGTTATAATGTATATCCATCTGTAATATAATTGTGATACAGAAAATTTGTTTTGAAATATTTTATTTTGACAGTATTTCAAACACTAAACCCCGCCTATTTGTTAATTTTTTTTCTTCTAGTGTTCGTTTAAAGGATTCTAAATTTATCACCAGTAATCGATGAAGTAAATACCACTTGTGTATATTTTTGTCAATGTAAAATAAGGGGTTTAACACAAATACTCAAAGTCACATTCACTTTTCGTTTTTGCATTGTTTTGTTTTGAAGAACGATAAAAGGCGGGTCTTTAGAAATCAGGAATTCTTGATACTAACACAAATGTCTAAAAATCAACATTTTTGTTTCATTTCTTTGCATTTGACGTTGTTGTTATATAATTTGACCCTCAAATAAAAAATAAAAATATTTTGTTCAATTTTCTCCGTTATTTTTTAAGATTTGCTTCGTTATCTCATTCAAAAATTTTTGAGACGGCCCCCTAAACCACTCCAAAAGAAAGATTTATTTATATCTCGAAAACTAATAACTGGAATGAGCTGCAAATTTGCACACCCATATTTTTCAGCATTAGGATTCATTTTATGTAAAAATTAATATAGGTCATAATTCATAATTTTTATAAATATGAATTTATTAATATTTTTCAGAATCAAAAGTAATGATGGATTATTAAAACAGGAATAAACTACTACGTCAGAAACGCCAAAGAAAAATTATTGAGGTGCATACAGCTGTTTCGGTAGCCTAAAGCGTACCGTCACCAGTGCAAAAAGAATTCTGAATCTGGAGAAGTGCTCATATATATAGGAGAGGGACCGGATTTAGTTCAACCAATAGGATTACGGAAGAGGTGGGGAGTGTGGCCAATAGGAATTAAGGAATGTGTAGCTGTGTAAACTGTAGAAAAATTAAGGAAATGTGGACTGAATGTAAAATTTCCAACAATCAGACAAATAGGGAACAGCGAAATCACAATTTACAAGGTTTTTAAAATTTTTATAAATATGAAAAGCTTCAAAGAAATCGAGTTCATGAATGGATTTAGGTCTGCAAATTATTTTAGCTGAATTAAATTTAAAATTATGATTTTCCTCCCAGCAATGTTTAGAAATAGCCGATTTATTGGTTTCTTGTTTGCGGACGTAATTCATATGTTCTTTTAGACGAAATTTAAGACTGCGTTTAGTTTGGCCAATATATGATAAACCACACTGACAGGAAATACTATAAATGCCCCAAGAATTATGCATATCAATAGGATCTTTTAACTGAGAAAAGGTGAGTTTATTGGAAGGCGAAAATATTATTTTAAAATCATATTTTAAAATCATATTTAAAAATCATGATTTTAAAATAATATTTTCGCCTTCCAATAAACTCACCTTTTCTCAGTTAAAAGATCCTATTGATATGCATAATTCTTGGGGCATTTATAGTATTTCCTGTCAGTGTGGTTTATCATATATTGGCCAAACTAAACGCAGTCTTAAATTTCGTCTAAAAGAACATATGAATTACGTCCGCAAACAAGAAACCAATAAATCGGCTATTTCTAAACATTGCTGGGAGGAAAATCATAATTTTAAATTTAATTCAGCTAAAATAATTTGCAGACCTAAATCCATTCATGAACTCGATTTCTTTGAAGCTTTTCATATTTATAAAAATTTTAAAAACCTTGTAAATTGTGATTTCGCTGTTCCCTATTTGTCTGATTGTTGGAAATTTTACATTCAGTCCACATTTCCTTAATTTTTCTACAGTTTACACAGCTACACATTCCTTAATTCCTATTGGCCACACTCCCCACCTCGTCCGTAATCCTATTGGTTGAACTAAATCCGGTCCCTCTCCTATATATATGAGCACTTCTCCAGATTCAGAATTCTTTTTGCACTGATGACGGTACGCTTTAGGCTACCGAAACAGCTGTATGCACCTCAATAATTTTTCTTTGGCGTTTCTGACGTAGTAGTTTATTCCTGTTTTAATATTCCAACGCCAAGTCTCCTGCTATTATTAATGATGGATTATGTTTGGGTTTCTTCACTGTATCTCGTAAAAAAAGAGTTATATCGATCAAGTTATTTTTTGTGAAGATATTAATAAAAGTTTGAAATATGAATTTAACATTAGCACCTTCAAACTTTGAACGCTTATAACTCTGTGAAAAAATAAGCAAAATATACAACCAATATACTTTTTTGCATTGTCGCGATCCCAGGAATTCAAATATAAAATAAAAATTGGGCATTGCCATTGAAAAAATCAAACTTAGTGCACGTTTTAATATGTAGATGACCCCCAATTAAAATTTTCCGTTCATTTTCTGAATCTACTCTCAATTCCCTGTCGAATGATACCTATTACATTTTTGTGCATTGATTAGCAACGGAGTTACATCGAGTGCTGCGTTTTTTTTTTCCCCGACTGTACATACATAAAAATCATATTTTATATTTGCTTGAAAAATTTGTTTTACTCTTGGTGTGAAATTTTAATAAGATTTTAAGTGGATATAAAAGTTATTGCCGGTATATTGAAGATTTTTTTTTACGCTAATGAAAAAATCCTGAAAATTCTTAATGTATATAAAAACTATATATATAAATGTTTATGTCATCAGTTTATTGAAAGTGGCGTTATCAATATCCAACTAATCATCCAATCAATCATATTAGCAAAAATTTTTCAGCTAATTTCTAATTTCAGCAACCACATGTCTGTAATTTGCATATTTCTTGAAAATACAGTGGAGCACCGTTTATACGTTTTTCAAGGGACCGTTTATAAAAAACGTATAACTGAAAAAAACGTAGAACTGAAAATTCATTTTAACATTAATACACAATAAAGTATCATATTAATAATAAAAATCTAGTCAATTTTCATGATTTCCTTTACATTTATTCGAATAAGATATATTTTAATTATATTTAAAATATTTTTAAAAGATTGAATAAAAATTAAATAATAATTAAAAATATAGAAATTCAGAAATGTTTTTCAAGATTTCGATTTTAACCTTTAAAGACAAAGCCTTTTGTTCTCTAAACGAAGATGACATTTTTGCAAACGATTAAAAGAAAAGAAAAAATAAATAAAAATGTTTCTCCAACCGTAATGTCAAATAAACACGATAAGAAAATCTTCTACGGAAGTGAGTAATAAATCTTCAAGTCTACTAAAGTTGTGGGCTTTTTTCCTTTCATACCCCATTCCTGGAATCAAAGAGAAAGTGGGAGGTCTTCAAGTGGTCACTGGCTACTTGGCTTATCTCTGAAAATTTCTCCCCCCTTCCCCCCAGGCTATCTATGCAAGTCGCACTTTGTTCTATAACCGCACTTTGCTACCATAGTTCTAAGAAAAAGTAATCGAAAAAAGTAAGAATAAAACATAAAGAGCATTCTTTTTTTTTTTTTTTTTTTTTTTTTTTTTTTTTAAATCCTGGAATGAAAATCAAAGTTGGGATTCTACAAGGAGGAAAAAAAAACGTATAAGTGAAATTAAGAATTTACCTGTGTCGTATAAACGAAATATTTTAACATTAGAATTCAATGGAATGACTTGGGACCGAAGTCGAAAAACGTATAAATGAGAAACGTATAAAAGGTGCTCCACTGTACTTTTTTTTTTCTGTAAAATGTAATTACTGACTTAAATTTGAAAACTCACTTAAATTTTCAAAATCCCACTTAATTTTTTGGTTAGAGTGGGAGAATCCCACTCATTTTTTTTCCTTAGTGCGAACCCTGTAATTTAACAGAAAATATGACTAAAAATAAAGGAATTTTTACCCATAGCTTCAAATGCTTAAAATAAAAAGGTTATTTAAAACAAAATTAATATATCCTAATGTAAACACATTGTTACTTACAGCTTAACAGATATAATTTGAAATAAGAAATTTTTTACATTAAATCATTAAAAAAATTCATAATTCCATTACTATTTTAATATTTTCACTTATTCTTTTATATTTTTGGTGGAGGGGGAGAGGGAAGCACAATTCATTAAATAGGCACTGATGTAATGCCTCAAAACGTATGCAACGAACTACACCACACAGTGATGCCATTCACACACTATAACGCAGGGACGTATCCAGAGCAGTGGTGGCGTCAGAAATTCCCCGATGGGGGGGGGGGGGGGCACCGGTTCCCTGACAGGGGGGCACTATATGTAGAAACGATTTTACAGGCATATTTAACACCATGCACCTTCCTGTCAGTGTCTATCCGCTATGTCAAATATACAATGGTATTCTTTTTTTGTTTGTGTGTCTGTTTTTTTTTTAAGTGCTTCCGTATTATTTTTAACACCGACTAAGATAAGAAAGAGGAGGGGGTTATGATATGTTTGAAGCTTTTGTGTGTTTGAGGCACTGTAACATCCAAATGAATAGACCGTATTTAATGCAATATTCCCCTTATTAAAAATAATAATAATAAAATAAATAAAGGCTGATTTAATCGGGATGGTTCTTAGTAAAATTCTGTTTGATACATTTTTTTTTTTTAATTAATTAATTAAAATGTAATTTTTCAGGTCACTTTGCATTAAGATTTTAATATTTGCGTGCTAGCAGTATTCCTTTTTTCATATTATTCGGCTAAGACATGCGAGCTTGCAATCTTCCGAATTTAAATCATGTTAGATTATAAATAACGTTTTTTTTTTTTGCATTGGAGCTGAAATACAAGTATTTTAAAAATCTTGAATTGTAAACCGATTTTGGCAAGAGTTAAAAATTGGTTAAAAATAATATGAGTTCACAGTCAAACTTTTTTCAGTTCATTTCAAAATTATTGAGTTTTAAGATATTTTTAAAATAATTTAAAATGTGATTTTTTTTTCCTTTCAGACCACTTTGCATTGACATTTTAAATTAATTTTACAATCTGCCAACCTTTTAACTTCCAATTCATGTTAGATGATAAATCACGTTTTATTATTATCCTATTATAGAAATGTACTGTTTTTAAAAAAAAGAAATTTTTAATTGGTTTTGTCAAAAATTAAAAATAATAATTATGATTTCACAGTAAAAAACTCCTAAATTCAGTTGAAAATTGGAGTTTTTAAAGAAAAATTATTATTTAATTAAATTCATCACCAGTGCCACATTCACATTTCATAATTTATAAGCTAGTGTTCTTCCAGGTGAAAATTAGAGATTTTATGGAAAAATTAGAGTATTAAATTCAAGGTAGATTGTTTTTATAAAGTTAGCTTTTCACTTAATCGCCATGTCATCTCGTCGATGTATCGAGCTATTCCCTACCCTCCTAAAATAATATATATGTAATATGTATATTAAAAAAAAAAAAAAAAAAAAAAAGTAAATCATGCATATTAGAGCATGAGCATAGTTGTGAAAAAATAAATAGAGTCAAAGACATCCAACAAATGTCAGATAAAACTTCCTTCTTAACCCCTTAACACGAGCTGTCCTCACTGCGAAGACACAAAATTTAAGATCCAGCTGCAAAAATTCATCCAGGAAAATTTTTAGCAAAAATATAGGTTTATAACTTATCAGAAAAGGCCTGTTTTTTAAACCTTAAAATTTAAAATTTCTTTCAGTTTAATTTAGTTCGTAAATTCCGGTGGCAGTATAATTTAAATGACCCGAATTGTCTTGCGCCGCAAAGGGTTAACATGGTATACATTTCATTTGTAACCAAGTATATACATATTACATTTCTCTTAAATGTTCAAATTTTACTTACAATATGCTGATTTAAATATGCACTTAAGGTATAATTTTATCATAATCATACAACATCAATATTAAAATTACGTTATTTAATCTTCATAATGTTAAATACTTCATGAACAAATGCAGTAGACTTCCAGAAATCCGCATGTTGTAACCAATGTAACTATCAAACCGACAGTAGAATTTTTAATATGAAAAGTTCAAGATAGCACTGACATTAAATGATCTAACCGACAATGATTCATCAGAAATTGAATCTCACGAAACACAGAAAGTCAATTTTATGCAGATTACTTTCTGTTGATGATAAATTTTAAATTCATTAATGCTATAAACAAAAAATAATAATTGTTCATAAATAACAATAAATAAATAAAATAAAAAACTATTTTTGCCTATATTTAAAAAAAAAGTAATAAAAGGTAATATACTTGTAATAGAAGCTTATATTGTATCACATGTTGTGTAAAATTTTGTATCTTACTTTATTAGATAAATTTTAATTTCTTAATTCAAGAAAAAATTAAATTAAACTTCATTGTATGCATATTTTTTACTAAGTTGCTTATTCTCTTTATTTTTTTCTTTAATTTTTTAATTATTTTCCAAGCATACTTATTTGTATTTTTCCTCATTTTTTATGCATTACAGTATCAAAATCTCGTTCCATAAATGCTAATTTTCACAAAATTCCAAAATACACATAATTTTTTTCCAATTTGTGTGTATTTCTGGAAATCTCCTGCATGCACATTAAATTTAAAATAAAAAAAATAAAATCCATTTACGTATTATTGTAACTGAATTCGGCTTTTGGGATAGGTTTATCAAATATTGTTACTATTCTTTCTAAATCTAATTTCTTTGATCTTGCACTGTGAAGCCCTAAAATCATCAAATTTTGCAACCTGCTTTCTGCACTGCAAGTTCTGAGGTAGTTTTCCACTATTCTAGCATTTATAAATTGAACCGACAGATGTTTCAGTCGTTGGCTGAATTATTTCACAATTATTAATATATTTTATAGTTGGTTGGTTGGGTTTTAGCGTTGCACTAGTGCTGCTCAATAGACAATTGGCGACGGTCTGGGACACACCCTATCCCTAAGGATGGCCCGGAAACATGCCATCACAATTTTCATCTTCCATGGAGGGGATAATATTTTTTTATGAAAAAAAAAAATGCTGAATGAAAAATTGCAATATGACTTTTGAAGATAATAATAAAATATAAACATTCATGAGCGGCTCAATTGATAAAATAGAGCAAGAACATTCTTTACTGTTTCCGAAATTTTTGATTTTCATACAAACAAGCATTAAAAATCGGTAAAAGTTGTATTGTTCCCCGATTGCCTTTTTTTTTCCTTCCTTTTTGTTCGCTGACTCTCCAGCAAAAAGTAATTAAAAGTAAATTTTAAAAAGAGAAATACATTTTTAATTTGTTGGCGATGCAGAGTGTAGCGATGTAAAAATAAATATAACAATTTTAATTTCATATAATTATTAAAACGACTCTTAATTACACGGAAATATTTTAATGCTTTGAATTTGACAGATATTAAACAAATTATCGTTATAAAATTTCACAAATTAGTTAAAAGAATTTTCTCTTTAGAAATAGAATGCAAAAAACAAATCTTATTAAAAGATCTCAATTATTTTACTTATTTCATTTCTCATTGTTAAAGCTGTCTTTAAGTTCTAAAGCAAAAGCGACACATTTTCATCTTATTTTTTAGATATTTTCTTTGGATGTATGATCCTCCCTACACCTACAGCCGACATAGACACACAATATTTGAAAACAGTATTCTGAATAAGAATTAGTAGAATTAAAGGAAATGTGACTTAAATCAATATGCAAATTATATTTTCGTGATCTAATTGAATGAAATTTCTTTCTTTTTTGTTCTTATTAAGGGGGGGGGGGATTAAGATTGTTTTTTCCGATGTACTTTTTAAAGAGATGTCTTATTCTTAAAAATATCCAGAGAAGAAAAAAAAACTTATGTATGTGTGTGGTCTTGTTGCTGTTCACAGACAAAAAGGGAAATGGAAACATATGTAACCTACATGCTTTTTGTCCATTTCAAAGAGAGCTGGAAAATAGGCAATAAAAAAGCAACTTCTTCACAGAAGCATCGCAAGTGTGATTTTAGAAGATAAGGAATGGGTCAATCCTTGTAATAATACTCGCCGCTTTCTTTATTTTCCTGTTGTCGTTCCCACGAACTGACATAGAAGAGGAATGCATAGTATATCAATGCTAGCAAAGCCATCACAGTTGCATGCCATTAGTTTTTCTGGGGGGGAAAAAAAAAAAAAAAAACTTCTAGAAAGACAAACTCCGAATGATGAAAAGGAAAAAAATATTTTGTTGCTGGACAAAGGGGAAAAAAAGGGTATTTTTTCCCCGACAGATTTTGAAAATCTTCCCCGATGGGGGGGCACGAACTCCCCGACGGGGGGGCCTGTGCCCCCCCCCGGCCCCCCTTCTGACGCCACCCCTGATCCAGAGGGGGAATCAAACTGGAAGAAGAAAAAAAAGCAAATTTTAAAATATATTTCTTGTTTAAAACTGATATTTTCCTGATATTTTTAATGCTGCTCTGAAGAAAAAAAATCCTTTAAAATTCCATTTTACCATAAAGAAAAAAGAACCAATCCTGTACAATAAACACAAAAGAGTGGCCGGCGCTGTGCAAAATCGAAAACAAAGTTCCAACTCCGAGATGAAAAAATTAAGTTCTGATGCAAAAAGATTATCAGTAAAAAGTGTATGATACACTGAATTGTATCACCATGTAATGAATAGCCAATGAGTGCCCTCTCTCTTTCAAAGCTTAGCCAAAATATGAAATTTGAAAAATGGTCGCAAAACCAATCTTTCAAAAAATCGAAAAAATTCATATCCAATTCGAAAAAGTAGTTCCGATACGAAAAAGTTACCAGTTAAAAGTGCTGATACATTGAATCGCATCACCCTGCTACGCTCTAAGTTCATTGAAACAAAACAAAAACAAATGAAACGGATGAACGATCATGATTGCAGGAACATGGCATGTCTGTATTAAGATTCAAGAAATTTTATTATTAAGAAAACCTAAGTATTAAAAAAAAAAGTGATATGTTTGCTACGTTAAGCAAAAAATAAAATATTTTTGCTAGTGTCAGAATGTTATATTATTATTATAGTAATTTGTTTTACAGATAAGTACACTTTTACTTTTTTTCTACATTATTTAAGTTATGAGTACAGTTTATTGGTAAGTTATTTTGTGGCTGAAGGAAGATAGGGGACTGGGGGAATAGCTTCTGCAGACATAATATTTCCGTTCTCGGCAGGGGCCGGTATTTGGAAAATTCTGATAACTGAAATCAGGTTGGTACCATCCCGCGATTGCCGGATAATGGATCCTTTACTTATTTGAAGTGGAATGCATTAAAAATTCATAAAATACTGGTTAAGAGCTAGTTAAAAATTCATAAAAAACTGTTTTTCCTCTACAATAAGATAAAATTTCAATTTATATCTTTAATATACACTAAGCGAGCAAAAAATAAATAAATAAATAAAAATAAAACACACTTGGATATTTTTCTTTTGACCTTCTACAACTGCCAATTTTATCCTTTAAATGCAAATTTTTAAACAGATTTTATTATGTTGTCCTCCACATAAACTTTAGCATTGAATACAGTGTTAAATGCAAAATGCAATTGTCAGAAAAACTGTAATTTTAGAAAACATTTCAAAAATGGTAAGAATAAGGCAGTTAACGATGCCATAAAAAATATTAATTTTTGAATGAAAATAAAAAAAATATTTTAATACTTGAGATGGTAAATTAAATGTTAACAAAATATTGGTAAAATGATTTTTAGCAAAATATAAAACTTTTTGGCCGTTTAAACTAGAAATTTGCCTTTAGGCGTCCACGTCGCTCATCCAAGCAAGATAACTGCAAGTTAAAAAGCAATGTTTAAAAAATCAATTTGTATCATGTTCATAACTTAAAAAAGATTTAAAAAAGGTGTACAGCAAAGTAATTTCTTCAAATATAGTCCGGAAGCAATTAAACAAGGCAGGTTATAAACCAGAAGATCTGCAAAATGCACCTTGCTGTACGGCGTCTGTGGTACATCAGTTTGAATCAAATTGTTAAAATTACCTATCCATTCCCATGAGCACCTATAATTCTCTAAGTAATAATCTTTTTTTTCACTCTAAGTTCAATCCCACAAAAAATATCATAGAATTTCTTCTTTATTAGACTTGAAAACAATCTTAATCTCAATTCGCTTGAAAATGTTTAATCATAAAAAGGATCAGGGAGAGAGAGGAGGATTCGAAATTTGCAGCCTACAACTTTGCAAGAACTAGAAAAATTATTTGCAATATTTAGCACAGAAATTTTTGAGATTTATATCAAAAAATGGTATAATACTATACCACTGTGCATTAAAGCAGCAATTCTATATAAAGGTGGAATTAACCTAATGCAAATTACATATTTTTATTAAAAAATTGCTTAGATCTAACAAATAAATAATTTTATTTCATACATTAAAATATAACTTGTTTATTTCATATAATAAATCATAATAGAATACAAAATGTATAGTTATTGCATTATGTTTAAAAAGAAAGTTTTATGTATCTTAATATATATAAAAGGCAATGTTTGTGTGTGTCTGTGTGTGGTCAGCATAGCGCGAAGACAGTAGTTCGGACTCACATGTTTCAACACGAAGGTGCCCTCCAAGGGGTCCTTGTGCACCTCGTAGCCCGATTTTCGAATTTTGGATTAGTTTTCTTTTAATTAATTAAAATGTGAAAATAATAAATTCATATTAGCATTATATTAGCCATTTAAATTTTAGCTATAATTTAATTGTTGCCAAAAAAAATTACAAGTTCGTTTTTTTTTTTTTTCGGTGTAAAAATAAATACATTTAATTAAATGTGAACAATAAAAAATTAAAAAAAAATTGTGCATCTCACAAAAATTGACGTCATTATCACTTTAAAAAATTTATACATATTGATAAAGGGCTAATATAGTTCATGATGCCAAAGTATATTGTTCTAAAGGGATTTTTCATTTTTAAAAGAAATTTTTTTTATATTTTTACTGCCAAGTTGTTGAAAAAAAAATGGCCATGACGTAACATTTGACTGCATAGTGTTTTTTTACTACCCTAAATTCTAAAATATTAAATTTTTGTATGATAAAATTTAATTTTATCAGTTTTATTTATAAATCCTCACAGGCGATTTTTTAAATTTTAGCGCTGAAGTACACTGAACATTTTTCACCAAGAACTTGAATTTAACAATAGTCATTTTAAGCCAAGTAGCGCATAAAAAATATAAATAAATTACAAAATATTGCAGAAAAATGTATTGAAACAGAAATAATAGTCACATAAGGGATCTATTTTTATCTAAGTAGATAATTTTATAGAAGAAAATGCAGTTTTTGAAATAGAAAATTTTTTTAAACAAACACTATTTTAAACCTATAAATCATTAAAAATATAAATAGACTATGAAGGATTCTTATAAATTGACAAAAAGGTGCAACCGATAAAAGTATTATCAAAATCGGCATTGAAAAAATTCACCCCTTTTATACAAGAAAGTATGCAAGAAAGAAAAAAAAATCCATTGCCGGCGATGAAAATTCAAAAAGCTGCTAAGTGAGAGATAAAATAAAGCTGTGTACCGTGAATTTTACTTATTTATTAATTTTTTTAATACATCAGTCACTATGCTAATTTAACATACAAAAAAATGAGCTGCTATATGTGACTGCACTTGCACACTATTGGGCACAAATATTTGATTAATTAAAATTGATATTTAAGTAAATAACTAAAAATAAAAATATTAATGGAAAATATATATAATCACAAAAACTAAAATCCTTTTGAAAAGCATTCATAGCATATTGTATTACGGGGCATATTGTCGGGAAATTGCTCTCATTTTATGTTCGACAGGATACATCAAACAAAATATATGCAATACCATGACCGATAAATACTATATATAGTACGTAAAATGTTGTTTATTTATAATTGTGATTTAAATATAAAAGTCTGCTTTGATATTTTTTGATACTGTGCATTTTAAAACTGTCATCCAATGAGAAGAAAAAGAAAAAGGTGTTGCCACAGACACTAGAGACAACAACCCAAAACATTACGGTAAAGAAGTCCCTGCTGAAGGCAGCGAGGACCCAAAGTGAAGTTTTTGAACGACTGTATTTTCTTTTATATTTCTGTTTTTAAAATGGTATAAAAATGTCTTTTTTTTTTGCATAGCATGTGGCATGTTTCTTGTATTATTATTTAAAAAAAAAATTTGATTTTCACAAAAGCTCTAAATTCTGGAATTGTCATGATCTTGGCGATTTTCGAGTTTAAACCATAATTAATTATTACTTCGGTAATTGCTTGTCATTTTATCAGTAATTATAATCTGATTATGTAGTAAATGATTAAATTGTATATATTTTTAAATATTAATCCCATTAATCATCGTTCACACCCAGTCACAATCTAGTGAAAGGCATGTACATAGCTACCAACTTTTGTATTTTTTCCCAAGAGCTTTATACCTGAATTTTTACTTTCTTCTATATTCAGTAGGAGAAAGTATTGCTTTCATTCCTTTTTTCGACTTTTGGTTTTCGATGGATTTACACATTTTGAGTGGTCCAGAATAAGATTTCACCATTTTTAGAAAATGGCTGTGTCTTTGTGACAACATGTCAAAAACTACTGCACAAAATTTCATACAAATTTATATGTAGTTGCACTTTGACATAAATAGTGCCTGTGAAGTTTTGGTGCAAATCGTTCAGCAGGTGGCGCTGCGATGCCTTCCATTTAAGAAAAGCCATAACATTTGAATAAACACCATAATATACAAGAATTCACAACAAATGTTTTGGGTTGAAAGAAGACACACCCTTTCGTCAGGTGAGCAAAGTAGGCACGAGTGCTGCAAACAAAACAGCTTTGTTTGCAGCACTGGTGCCTACTTTGTTCGCCTGATGAATGGTCGTGTCTTCTTTTGGCCTGAAACAATTGTTGTGAGTTCTTGCATATTATGGCACTTATTCAAAGTGTTGTATTTATTACTTTTAAATGCTAGTTCTGTGGTGCTTTTCTATAATCCTTATACAGTTCGATGCTTCTTAGCTGAGACAGTAGTTATTTTTTTTTTATTTATTCACCATATTTCTACTTCAATTATCTTTCTTTTGTTTACTTCTTAGTGATTGGTATTTTTAATCAGGATATTTTAGGCATACGTTAGAAATATCATTTGATCTTATATAATATTAAGTAAAATATTTTTTATTTATTTATTGCAGATCTTAAAAGCTTTATCTATACTTCCTGTGCCAAATAGGACTATGCTGTCTGACAGCAAAGTTCTTAGTGTTGTTGAAAAATGGGCTTTATGTTCTACATCTGTTGCTGATGAAGAGCTAGAAAGTACAAAAATTAAATCCTGTGATACTTCTGATAGTGAAACTGAAAGAAATTTTTCAGAAAGTCTAAATAATTCTGAGAGAAATGGGACACATTTTTCTAATTATCTTGTAAATATTACAAAAGCCCTAAACTCTTTTGAAAAAAGTGCTGAAAATAATGGCGATACTGAAGAATCTTCTTGTGATAACAAAACAATGGATACTAACCACCGATCTGATGAAGAAAGTGGCTGTGATAATTTTGAAGACAAAGATGAAAATTTAGATGAAAAAAAATTCTTACTGCTTTCAAGTGAAATAGCAAATTTAGCTCAAAACTTGCTCGATTCCTGGAAGGATTTAAAGGTTGTTATTTTGTTTTTCATTTATTATACAATATATTTGATTTAAGTGATATCCTTGCTGGCAAACAAACCACATGTTATTTTATAGGGAATTTATAATATATTATTCATTGACTAATATATTTTCATACAATCTACTTAGAAAATTCCTTGTTTTCCAAAAAATAATTTTTGAATATTTAGTATTACCTCTAAAGTATAGTTTGTATATTATAAAATATTAAAACTTTAATAAATATTGGCTATGAAGCCAAAGAAGAATATACGACTAATTTTCATTTATAAGAATTACGATTAAATTTATATTAAACCTAGAATATCTGACAATAAGAATTTCCATACGATTATGATTTAGATTCAAATTTAAATCGATTATGAAATCAATATAACATGCATTAGAATCAATGAGAATAAGTTTAAATCCACTCACCCTCTACCAGCATCCCGGGATGAGAAAACGACAAGGGCTAACACAAATAATTCTAAAATCGAATCCATCTTTGACGAATAGAATTTATTGGCTACATGACTTAAGATATGTAAGTATGATAAAATTGACTTAATACGAATAAGATTATTATTTAGCATTAGTTCTTGTTTGATTGTTCAAAGGCGCAACGCACCTTATCCGATTCTTATGAGCGACTCGTAAACCACCTGCTCAGAGCAGTCCCACAGAGTTCAATCCGGCGCATCATTACTTTCAATGCACTACTTCCCACCAAATATTAATTTGACATTTCTGAATTTTCTAAATATGAAAATGAAATTTTAAAGATATACTAGATAATGAATAATTCTAATAACAAATTTCTCTCTAGAATAACATAGGTTTGGGTTACCGGTGGCAATAAATGATGTGTCCCCTTAACCATCTGACTGCCACTGACGGATATATCTGGTCAGTGATCTGTTCTCTTTTCTACAATACACTTATAAATTAAAATTATATATTTGTAGATTTTTAGCTTATTTCAAGCTTGAATGTCTTAAAAGACAGTCATGAGTATTGTAATCATGCATAGTTAAATTTTTAATCTCAAGTTGAAATAAACATTATTTTAGTATGCTAAAGAAACTTTGGGGTTAAAACAACATTACAATTTTGTTCTTTTCAAAGGCAGTCAGATGGTTAAGATCTTGCTGTATTGCTTTTTAAAATAGCTTTAAAAAGAAAAGTGTGTGTGTGTGGGGGGGGGGGGGGGTTAAAGGTAAGAAAAATAATGTATTAATGTTCAGTTTAAAGCTAAAAATTAAAAATTCTCAACCATAGGTTATATTTGTCTAAGGTAATAGCATCTTAAAATAAATGGATTATATTTGTTTAAGAAAATGCAGCATTTAAAAATAAATATAAATAATGCTTCATGAAAATTTCAAGAGTATATTATTGTAAAAGTATTTAAAATATATTTGTTTAAAAATATTGT
The DNA here is from genome assembly GCA_963930645.1 of Salticus scenicus. Taxonomy (NCBI): domain Eukaryota; kingdom Metazoa; phylum Arthropoda; class Arachnida; order Araneae; family Salticidae; genus Salticus; species Salticus scenicus. The sequence goes on along the minus strand of OZ005651.1, from coordinate 135,637,446 downwards.
TTTTATCGGAAGAGTCATGGTAAAATTCTCCTAAATTCCCCAAACTGGATCTACAACATTGACAATGTGCCATTTAGAAATATAAATGTTGATGTTGCTTAAATCACTAAAATGTGCCCATTATTGAAGAATATTATGAAAATTTATATTTACTCTGCAAAACCTTATTAACCTGGAAGGACAGGCGCAGGGTGTTTTAACACCCCATGCCCGAAAATATTTATCTGCTGTCTCTCCCTGTAAACAGAAGTGGTCGGGTCCTTCAGTACCTGCCTCCAAGGTCATCCTCCGTGCGTAGCATATGAGAACGGCAAATTAACTCTCAAAAATTTAAGCTATATGTAAAAACTGCAAAAAATCTAAAGTTTCTTATTCATGTGCACCCTAATTATTAAGAAAATTAATATCTCACTATTCTTATCCACAGTAATGTATCATTTTTATTATAATAAATATTGTAAAGAAAATAATTAAGTACGCCACATGGGAAAAATGAAGTTTTTCGAACAAGGAGGAAAATTTTGAGTGCTTTTAATTTATTTTCTATTCATTTTTAAAGTTAACAATAATTGAACATTTCAGTTATTTATTTTCACGAGAAAGAGTGTAATTATCATGAATTTTATTAACAGATTAATTCTAAAGATTTTTTTGTATTTATGTTATTTAATATGTTTGGCGTGCGCTGACATCTCATGCCCGTCCTCATGTTACGTTTCATGGTGCCCATTCTGCAGGGTTAAAATATACAATCCTATAAAGCTTATCTTTACTTTTTAGAAGCTTTTTATTGAAATTGGATTTTGTCATTGCATCTTCATGTCACGCTAATAAACATGGCGCCTCCCCTTTAAAGTAAATGTAAACAATTCTTTTCATCGCTTGTCGGCTTAGTTGGTTAGCGGGCCATGTTCATAACACGATGGTTGTGAGTTCGATCCTCGAAGGGCCAATGTGTTAAATTTTGCAGATAATTAATAGAAAAGGTGTCAGTTGATAATAAAAAAAATTTCATTGTCTACACAGTATTTTAAGAATTGTTGAAGATTTTTTTTAATTACTAAAAAGTGAAAAATAAAAATTTAAGTTAAAAATAAACAAATAATTTTTTTTTTTAACTTTTCATTGAAATTGGATTTTTGTCATAGTGTCTTTGTGTCTCATTGAAAAACAAGGCGCTTTCACTTTAAGATAAATGTAAGCAATTTTTATCACTTAATAGAACAGTTGGTTGAAATGTTGATAATGCAATGGTCATGGGTTCGATCCTTGAAAGCTGATGTGTTACTTTTTTGCAAATAATTAATAAAAACGATGTCAGTTGATGAAAGACAATCTTTCATTGTCTACAGTATCCTTTGAAATTTTGATTAGTTTTTTTAAGAAGCTTTTTTTAGCTACTAAAATGCACAAAATAAAAATTTTAGTAAAAAAAAACATACTGGTAGCTTTTTATTATGGAGCCTTAAAAAGCATGAAATAAAAATTTATTCTTTCAGAGACATGCAATAAAAAAAAAAAAAAAAAAAGCATATTTCACTTTTGCAAGAGATGGAAAATTTTAAATATTCAAAATGTTTTAAAAAGCATTCAAGAACAATATTCTTTTTGTATATGTATTTGTGAGACTATTTTCAGAGTTTTCTATGGCTTTTCTTAATTGTTCTTTGATTTTGGTTAGAGCGTCATGCTGATAACGCGATGGTCTTGGGTTTTCCTCAAAGGCTGATGCGTTACTTTTTTGCAGATAATATAAAAGATGTCAACTGACAAAAGAAAGTCTCTCGTTGTCTACACAGTATCCTAAAAAATTTTGATTACTTTTTTTAAGAAGCTTATTTTGTGTAACTAAAAAGCACAAATAAAAATTTAAATAAGAAAACACTTTTTAACAGTAGAAGCTAAGCTTTTTATTGTGGAGATCTAAAAAGCATAAAATAACAATTTATTCTGGCAAAGACATGCTATAAAGAAATGAAGGGTTAAACACTAAGAAACTTTTAGAGAAAAATATAGATATTTCACTTTTGCAAGAGATGAAAATTTTTAAATATTCAAAATATTATAAAAAGTTTTCGAGACCTTTAAAATTTATGGCTTAATGAATAATATACAAAAACTAAAAACTAAGAATATTAGTCTCAAACACTTTTTAACATTCTTTGAATATTTAAAAATTTTCATCTCTTGCAAAAGTGAAATACTCTTAGTCTTGAAACTTTCATTTCTTTATAGCATATCTTTGCCAGAATAAATTTTTATTTTACGCTTTTTAGAGCTCAACAATAAAAAGCTTCTACTGTTAAAAAATGTTTTTTTTACTTATATTTTTATTATTAATTCCAATATCTGACAGTTTGCCATTTGGCAATGTAATAATAAACATTCAGTTAAGAATTTCAAAGTTAAAATTTTAATTCTAGTGCATTAATTTGCTAAGTTAATTGTAGGGGCTTACAATACTTGTTGAGTAATCACATTTTACTTACTTTTTAACTTCTCAAGACAGAGAGAACATCCTTTATTGTGTTATGAAATAAATATTGGGTTATGATGGTTTGTTTCTTACTGACATAGTGAAGGGGGGGGGGGAGGAAATCAAATTTCTTTTAATTAATCCATCATTCAAAATCACTAAGAAAGATTTACAGCCATGATTTTTCAGATTATAGGCCATTGCCTTTGTTTGCATTTTTCTTTTGCAGATAAAATTGAGTTATTATTATTAATTCATAAATAGACTTTAAAATGGAAAGATTATTTCTAATAAATTTCAGAATAAAATGTTTCTTCAATATTAATAAAAGTACAGTAATTTTCGGGAGATAAGCTGCACCAATGAAAAATCGACAAAATTAAGTCAACTTTCATCAGATAAGCCGCGGCCTATACCAAATAATCTACTACTAAAACAATTCTATGCACATACATCGATATCGTAAATATCGATGTATTTTCTTTGAGCATTTAATTTTCCTTTTCTTTTATTAATATTAATGCATTAGAAATGAAATGTTAAAATCTTATACAGTACAAAGTTGAAAAAACAGACATTTTCGATCGCATTAATTTTTTCAACTATTTTTAATTAGTGAATTTATATTATATTTTAATTTAGGTGAATCAAGTTAAAATATTAGATAAAACTTGTCAAAAATAAGCTTTATCTAACATTTCAACTACATTTTCAGCTGATCCCCTCCCCCCATTCTTAATTTTTAAATTCATTATTATGAATGATTATCAGAATTATTTGAGATGCTTGTTGTTTTTACCTCTTCTAAAAAATTTAAATGTAAAAAAAATAAAATTATAAACTGGAAAATTTCACAAAACAAATGTTAAAATAAGTTTAAAGATTAATTAGATAAGAAAGGTTTTAATAGAAATCACTTAATATAGTTTTCATAGAAAATTGTTTGGTTTTACAGTTTACACATTCTGTACTTTTAAAATTAAATTATGAAAGTTTTTGCGATCTGGATGTGTATTAAAAATAAATATTTTAACAAATTAAAATATCAGCTGATGAATTAATGTTATGGACGCAATCAAAATGACCATGAAAATTGATCACTGAACTTGTTTCCTTGATTTTGTGCAATAATATCAAGAGTTCTGGTTGAAAACTAAAAGGACAAAATAATAATAATACATAAATAAAATAACATAAGCTGTTCTTTCTGATTTAAAAATATATTTTTCTTTTGATAAAGATCGCTAATAGAAATATTTTTGCAAGGAAAAAAAATTCCATATTTTTTCTCCCAACAGATAGGCCGCACCGTTAGATAGGCCGCATTTGCCGATTTTAAACTTTTAAACACGTATAGGCCACGGCTTATCTCCCAAAAATTTCGTTAATCAATCATATGAATGTATATAATTTAAGCATACTCAAATAATACATAGCAATAAAATACAAATGTGCTTATTTATTTTAAAAATACAAAAGAAAATATAGAAGTGCAGAAATGAATATTCATTGATTATTTTTATTTAACATTGATGTAATAGTAGTTTGTTTTATTCCCAATGCTTTTTGGCTTGGCCTGGCACTGGTTCATACTAATTGCAGGATAGCAAATACGTGAATCTCACTGTTTTTTTCAACTGCATTATATTTATAATTGTGATCATTTAATGTTATATAGTGTCCATACATGACCTGAATGACCTTTATTTTCATGATCATTAGTCCTTGAGGAATACTTCCAGTTACAAAAATTCTCAAAATTAGATGCAGGGTGTAGATATTAAGAGTTTGAAGCAAAAAAATTAGTAAAAAAATACAAAACCTAAAATTTTATACAGCCTCAAGGTCCCTACATTTATAGTAAAATATTATCCATGCAAAAATATTTCAAATAATATTTGTACAACCAATATTCATAGAGAAATTAAAGTTCAAAGCTTTAACGCATAATCTGAGGGACCCTACACACATGGAGATGTTTAAAATTTTCGTGCATTCAAATAATCTATCAGATGAGGTATCACAAGTGGGTCACTGGCCCCATATAAGACACACACATTTTTTTAAAATGGAAACCATACTTTTTCTTCACAGAATCATCTTAAGTTTAAAAAAGAATCTGTTTGAACACACATTTTTTTTTTTTTTTTTTTCATTCTTTTTTCAAAGTAGCAGGCCTCGGGACCCGATTGTTATGCTAAAAAAAAAAAAAAAAAAAAAAAAGAAGCCCCGAATTATCTTAAAAGGAAAGCGATTTTGCTGGTGACATTGATTTCAAAAGTTTCATGCATTCAAATAATCTATTAGATGAGTTATCACAAATGGGCCCCCCAAAGCTTAGGGGCCAAATGTAACACAAACTCAATTTTTTCAAATGGAACTCATACTTTTTCTTCGCAGAATCGTTTTAAGTGAAAATAAATTTGTTTGAAAACATGTACTGTTTTTCTTTCATTTTTTAGTTCTCCATCATACTATAGGTGGAACTTAGGTAATCGTGAAAATTTTTGACCTTTTTTTTTTTTTTTTTTTACTTTTTTACACGTTTTCATGTGTGAGGAATCTGAAAATGACAAAATTTGTATGGTGTTCGTCTGTAGGGTGTCTGTCAGTTTGTTAGTCTGTTACTGTGTTAGTATGTTAGTCTGTGTACACGATATCTCAAGAACAAATTGTTGCGGAGATGTCAGATCAGTTTTAAAATATTACTTTCGACACTGGCAAGAACCCTATTCATTTGCATTATTCGAATTAAAAAACCTCGTAAGTTATTAGAAATTTACGATTTTCTTAACATGGGAGAATAGGGCAAAATTTCACTTAAATGTGTATTGAATGGAAATTTTTTACTGAAAAAATGTGAGACCAGTTTTAAAATGTGAGTTTTGATGTCGAAATGAACATCAGTAACTAGAAACATGCTACTTTGAAAATTTTGCAAGTTATTAGAAATTTACGAATTTCTGTGACAGAATAGGGCAGAATTTCACATAAACGTCAATTTTTAGTGATATTTTCATCGTAAAGATGTCAGACCACTTTTGAATTATTATTTAGGATACTGGCATAAATATCATAGAATATGAATTTTCCAATTTAAAAAATTCGTAAATTATTTGGAATTTACAATTTACTTAAAATGGCAGAATAGAGCAAAATAGAGCATAAACATCCATATTGAGGATCATAAATATATCAGACAACTTCAAAATAACATTTATGATACTTGTTTGAACATGATTGACTACAAATATTCTAATAGAAAAATTTCGTAATTTAAGATTTTATCAACATAGCAAAATGGGGCGATATCCCATATAAATATGCATTTTGAGGATTGTTGCATTGGAAATAGCAGCATGAAAATGAAATTACGAAATTGACCCTAATAAAATAAATTAATAGATTAGAATAAGATAAATATATCAAAGTGAATGGTGGATAGCCTATTAGGCGGGGATTTCATTGATAATCATGTTAAGAGAATGTCCTGTAGTGTCCCCCCCCACACACACACACACGTAGTACAAATTAATTTTTTTTTTCAAATAGTAGCTATAATTGTCTTTCATAGTTTTGTGTTAAGCAGAAAAAAATTTATGAAACATGTATTGCTTTTTTTTTTTTTTTCCAAAAGTAGGGACCCTAGGGTAACTCTGTGAAAATTCATATGAAAATTTAATATGAATTATTTAAAATCATGAAGCTTTCTAAATTAAAATATTCAGTAAAAACATTTCAGATATTTTGAAAAATGAGGGACCCACCTATGATACCTCATCTGATTGTTTGACAGCACAAAACTTTTGAAATCATTGTGTTCCGTGAAATGGCTTTCTTTTCAAGTTAATTCAGCGTCTCATGACTTTAAAAAAATTACTTTGTGATCAAGATATTTTGGTTTATCTAGACTTTTAAAACACCCTAAACCAAGCTAAACAACTCTTCTATCTGCCTTTTAATTTGTATATTTTAATATATCTTTCTCTCTTAAAGTGTTTCAATTTGTGCGTGACCCTCTAAGAGGTTCAACTGTTAATTTTTTTAGTAATACAACATAATATCAATTTGGATTAAGCTCTTTAAATAGTTGATTTCATGTGTTTGAATAATTTTAATTGCTATTTTAAAACAAAGGGATCTTTATTTTTTTATCATCTCTTAAATAACTCTCTAAAGTAATGACATTTACATCAAGAAATAGATGCCAGAATTGTAGGTAAAGTAGTGTAAGTCATCATTTTGAAATTTAAATAACTCGGAGATTATTTTACTTAGAAACATGGGGTTTCTTTTGTTTTACTTAGACTGAGAGCAAAAAATTTTTAAATATGTCTCATAGAAAAGAGGGATTATAAAAATTAAATTTTGTATTTTAATATGTATCCAGTCCCTTGCTCATAAATGCCATATCTAAAAGCCACTCTTAATTTGTACCAGGGCTTAAAAAATCCAAAAATAAATATTTACATGCCCTGTCGACAAAATCGACAAAATTAAGTCAACTTTCATCAGATAAGCCGCGGCCTATACCAAATAATCTACTACTAAAACAATTCTATGCACATACATCGATATCGTAAATATCGATGTATTTTCTTTGAGCATTTAATTTTCCTTTTCTTTTATTAATATTAATGCATTAGAAATGAAATGTTAAAATCTTATACAGTACAAAGTTGAAAAAACAGACATTTTCGATCGCATTAATTTTTTCAACTATTTTTAATTAGTGAATTTATATTATATTTTAATTTAGGTGAATCAAGTTAAAATATTAGATAAAACTTGTCAAAAATAAGCTTTATCCAACATTTCAACTACATTTTCAGCTGATCCCCTCCCCCCATTTTTAATTTTTAAATTCATTATTATGAATGATTATCAGAATTATTTGAGATGCTTGTTGTTTTTACCTCTTCTAAAAAATTTAAATGTAAAAAAAATAAAATTATAAACTGGAAAATTTCACAAAACAAATGTTAAAATAAGTTTAAAGATTAATTAGATAAGAAAGGTTTTAATAGAAATCACTTAATATAGTTTTCATAGAAAATTGTTTGGTTTTACAGTTTACACATTCTGTACTTTTAAAATTAAATTATGAAAGTTTTTGCGATCTGGATGTGTATTAAAAATAAATATTTTAACAAATTAAAATATCAGCTGATGAATTAATGTTATGGACGCAATCAAAATGACCATGAAAATTGATCACTGAACTTGTTTCCTTGATTTTGTGCAATAATATCAAGAGTTCTGGTTGAAAACTAAAAGGACAAAATAATAATAATACATAAATAAAATAACATAAGCTGTTCTTTCTGATTTAAAAATATATTTTTCTTTTGATAAAGATCGCTAATAGAAATATTTTTGCAAGGAAAAAAAATTCCATATTTTTTCTCCCAACAGATAGGCCGCACCGTTAGATAGGCCGCATTTGCCGATTTTAAACTTTTAAACACGTATAGGCCACGGCTTATCTCCCAAAAATTTCGGTAATCAATCATATGAATGTATATAATTTAAGCATACTCAAATAATACATAGCAATAAAATACAAATGTGCTTATTTATTTTAAAAATACAAAAGAAAATATAGAAGTGCAGAAATGAATATTCATTGATTATTTTTATTTAACATTGATGTAATAGTAGTTTGTTTTATTCCCAATGCTTTTTGGCTTGGCCTGGCACTGGTTCATACTAATTGCAGGATAGCAAATACGTGAATCTCACTGTTTTTTTCAACTGCATTATATTTATAATTGTGATCATTTAATGTTATCTAGTGTCCATACATGACCTGAATGACCTTTATTTTCATGATCATTAGTCCTTGAGGAATACTTCCAGTTACAAAAATTCTCAAAATTAGATGCAGGGTGTAGATATTAAGAGTTTGAAGCAAAAAAATTAGTAAAAAAATACAAAACCTAAAATTTTATACAGCCTCAAGGTCCCTACATTTATAGTAAAATATTATCCATGCAAAAATATTTCAAATAATATTTGTACAACCAATATTCATAGAGAAATTAAAGTTCAAAGCTTTAACGCATAATCTGAGGGACCCTACACACATGGAGATGTTTAAAATTTTCGTGCATTCAAATAATCTATCAGATGAGGTATCACAAGTGGGTCACTGGCCCCATATAAGACACACACATTTTTTTAAAATGGAAACCATACTTTTTCTTCACAGAATCATCTTAAGTTTAAAAAAGAATCTGTTTGAACACACATTTTTTTTTTTTTTTTTTTCATTCTTTTTTCAAAGTAGCAGGCCTCGGGACCCGATTGTTATGCTAAAAAAAAAAAAAAAAAAAAAAAAGAAGCCCCGAATTATCTTAAAAGGAAAGCGATTTTGCTGGTGACATTGATTTCAAAAGTTTCATGCATTCAAATAATCTATTAGATGAGTTATCACAAATGGGCCCCCCAAAGCTTAGGGGCCAAATGTAACACAAACTCAATTTTTTCAAATGGAACTCATACTTTTTCTTCGCAGAATCGTTTTAAGTGAAAATAAATTTGTTTGAAAACATGTACTGTTTTTCTTTCATTTTTTAGTTCTCCATCATACTATAGGTGGAACTTAGGTAATCGTGAAAATTTTTGACCTTTTTTTTTTTTTTTTTTACTTTTTTACATGTTTTCATGTGTAAGGAATCTGAAAATGACAAAATTTGTATGGTGTTCGTCTGTAGGGTGTCTGTCAGTTTGTTAGTCTGTTACTGTGTTAGTATGTTAGTCTGTGTACACGATATCTCAAGAACAAATTGTTGCGGAGATGTCAGATCAGTTTTAAAATATTACTTTCGACACTGGCAAGAACCCTATTCATTTGCATTATTCGAATTAAAAAACCTCGTAAGTTATTAGAAATTTACGATTTTCTTAACATGGGAGAATAGGGCAAAATTTCACTTAAATGTGTATTGAATGGAAATTTTTTACTGAAAAAATGTGAGACCAGTTTTAAAATGTGAGTTTTGATGTCGAAATGAACATCAGTAACTAGAAACATGCTACTTTGAAAATTTTGCAAGTTATTAGAAATTTACGAATTTCTGTGACAGAATAGGGCAGAATTTCACATAAACGTCAATTTTCAGTGATATTTTCATCGTAAAGATGTCAGACCACTTTTGAATTATTATTTAGGATACTGGCATAAATATCATAGAATATGAATTTTCCAATTTAAAAAATTCGTAAATTATTTGGAATTTACAATTTACTTAAAATGGCAGAATAGAGCAAAATAGAGCATAAACATCCATATTGAGGATCATAAATATATCAGACAACTTCAAAATAACATTTATGATACTTGTTTGAACATGATTGACTACAAATATTCTAATAGAAAAATTTCGTAATTTAAGATTTTATCAACATAGCAAAATGGGGCGATATCCCATATAAATATGCATTTTGAGGATTGTTGCATTGGAAATAGCAGCATGAAAATGAAATTACGAAATTGACCCTAATAAAATAAATTAATAGATTAGAATAAGATAAATATATCAAAGTGAATGGTGGATAGCCTATTAGGCGGGGATTTCATTGATAATCATGTTAAGAGAATGTCCTGTAGTGTCCCCCCCCCCACACACACACACACGTAGTACAAATTAATTTTTTTTTTCAAATAGTAGCTATAATTGTCTTTCATAGTTTTGTGTTAAGCAGAAAAAAATTTATGAAACATGTATTGCTTTTTTTTTTTTTTTCCAAAAGTAGGGACCCTGCGGTCCCAATTCTTATGTTTGGAAAAAAGTATAGGGTAACTCTGTGAAAATTCATATGAAAATTTAATATGAATTATTTAAAATCATGAAGCTTTCTAAATTAAAATATTCAGTAAAAACATTTCAGATATTTTGAAAAATGAGGGACCCACCTATGATACCTCATCTGATTGTTTGACAGCACAAAACTTTTGAAATCATTGTGTTCCGTGAAATGGCTTTCTTTTCAAGTTAATTCAGCGTCTCATGACTTTAAAAAAATTACTTTGCGATCAAGATATTTTGGTTTATCTAGACTTTTAAAACACCCTAAACCAAGCTAAACAACTCTTCTATCTGTCTTTTAATTTGTATATTTTAATATATCTTTCTCTCTTAAAGTGTTTCAATTTGTGCGTGACCCTCTAAGAGGTTCAACTGTTAATTTTTTTAGTAATACAACATAATATCAATTTGGATTAAGCTCTTTAAATAGTTGATTTCATGTGTTTGAATAATTTTAATTGCTATTTTAAAACAAAGGGATCTTTATTTTTTTATCATCTCTTAAATAACTCTCTAAAGTAATGACATTTACATCAAGAAATAGATGCCAGAATTGTAGGTAAAGTAGTGTAAGTCATCATTTTGAAATTTAAATAACTCGGAGATTATTTTACTTAGAAACATGGGGTTTCTTTTGTTTTACTTAGACTGAGAGCAAAAAATTTTTAAATATGTCTCATAGAAAAGAGGGATTATAAAAATTAAATTTTGTATTTTAATATGTATCCAGTCCCTTGCTCATAAATGCCATATCTAAAAGCCACTCTTAATTTGTACCAGGGCTTAAAAAATCCAAAAATAAATATTTACATGCCCTGTCGACAAAATCGACAAAATTAAGTCAACTTTCATCAGATAAGCCGCGGCCTATACCAAATAATCTACTACTAAAACAATTCTATGCACATACATCGATATCGTAAATATCGATGTATTTTCTTTGAGCATTTAATTTTCCTTTTCTTTTATTAATATTAATGCATTAGAGATGAAATGTTAAAATCTTATACAGTACAAAGTTGAAAAAACAGACATTTTCGATCGCATTAATTTTTTCAACTATTTTTAATTAGTGAATTTATATTATATTTTAATTTAGGTGAATCAAGTTAAAATATTAGATAAAACTTGTCAAAAATAAGCTTTATCTAACATTTCAACTACATTTTCAGCTGATCCCCTCCCCCCATTTTTAATTTTTAAATTCATTATTATGAATGATTATCAGAATTATTTGAGATGCTTGTTGTTTTTACCTCTTCTAAAAAATTTAAATGTAAAAAAAATAAAATTATAAACTGGAAAATTTCACAAAACAAATGTTAAAATAAGTTTAAAGATTAATTAGATAAGAAAGGTTTTAATAGAAATCACTTAATATAGTTTTCATAGAAAATTGTTTGGTTTTACAGTTTACACATTCTGTACTTTTAAAATTAAATTATGAAAGTTTTTGCGATCTGGATGTGTATTAAAAATAAATATTTTAACAAATTAAAATATCAGCTGATGAATTAATGTTATGGACGCAATCAAAATGACCATGAAAATTGATCACTGAACTTGTTTCCTTGATTTTGTGCAATAATATCAAGAGTTCTGGTTGAAAACTAAAAGGACAAAATAATAATAATACATAAATAAAATAACATAAGCTGTTCTTTCTGATTTAAAAATATATTTTTCTTTTGATAAAGATCGCTAATAGAAATATTTTTGCAAGGAAAAAAAATTCCATATTTTTTCTCCCAACAGATAGGCCGCACCGTTAGATAGGCCGCATTTGCCGATTTTAAACTTTTAAACACGTATAGGCCACGGCTTATCTCCCAAAAATTTCGGTAATCAATCATATGAATGTATATAATTTAAGCATACTCAAATAATACATAGCAATAAAATACAAATGTGCTTATTTATTTTAAAAATACAAAAGAAAATATAGAAGTGCAGAAATGAATATTCATTGATTATTTTTATTTAACATTGATGTAATAGTAGTTTGTTTTATTCCCAATGCTTTTTGGCTTGGCCTGGCACTGGTTCATACTAATTGCAGGATAGCAAATACGTGAATCTCACTGTTTTTTTCAACTGCATTATATTTATAATTGTGATCATTTAATGTTATATAGTGTCCATACATGACCTGAATGACCTTTATTTTCATGATCATTAGTCCTTGAGGAATACTTCCAGTTACAAAAATTCTCAAAATTAGATGCAGGGTGTAGATATTAAGAGTTTGAAGCAAAAAAATTAGTAAAAAAATACAAAACCTAAAATTTTATACAGCCTCAAGGTCCCTACATTTATAGTAAAATATTATCCATGCAAAAATATTTCAAATAATATTTGTACAACCAATATTCATAGAGAAATTAAAGTTCAAAGCTTTAACGCATAATCTGAGGGACCCTACACACATGGAGATGTTTAAAATTTTCGTGCATTCAAATAATCTATCAGATGAGGTATCACAAGTGGGTCACTGGCCCCATATAAGACACACACATTTTTTTAAAATGGAAACCATACTTTTTCTTCACAGAATCATCTTAAGTTTAAAAAAGAATCTGTTTGAACACACATTTTTTTTTTTTTTTTTCATTCTTTTTTCAAAGTAGCAGGCCTCGGGACCCGATTGTTATGCTTAAAAAAAAAAAAAAAAAAAAAAAAAAAGAAGCCCCGAATTATCTTAAAAGGAAAGCGATTTTGCTGGTGACATTGATTTCAAAAGTTTCATGCATTCAAATAATCTATTAGATGAGTTATCACAAATGGGCCCCCCAAAGCTTAGGGGCCAAATGTAACACAAACTCAATTTTTTCAAATGGAACTCATACTTTTTCTTCGCAGAATCGTTTTAAGTGAAAATAAATTTGTTTGAAAACATGTACTGTTTTTCTTTCTTTTTTTAGTTCTCCATCATACTATAGGTGGAACTTAGGTAATCGTGAAAATTTTTGACCTTTTTTTTTTTTTTTTTACTTTTTTACACGTTTTCATGTGTGAGGAATCTGAAAATGACAAAATTTGTATGGTGTTCGTCTGTAGGGTGTCTGTCAGTTTGTTAGTCTGTTACTGTGTTAGTATGTTAGTCTGTGTACACGATATCTCAAGAACAAATTGTTGCGGAGATGTCAGATCAGTTTTAAAATATTACTTTCGACACTGGCAAGAACCCTATTCATTTGCATTATTCGAATTAAAAAACCTCGTAAGTTATTAGAAATTTACGATTTTCTTAACATGGGAGAATAGGGCAAAATTTCACTTAAATGTGTATTGAATGGAAATTTTTTACTGAAAAAATGTGAGACCAGTTTTAAAATGTGAGTTTTGATGTCGAAATGAACATCAGTAACTAGAAACATGCTACTTTGAAAATTTTGCAAGTTATTAGAAATTTACGAATTTCTGTGACAGAATAGGGCAAAATATAACATAAACGTCAATTTTTAGTGATATTTTCATCGTAAAGATGTCAGACCACTTTTGAATTATTATTTAGGATACTGGCATAAATATCATAGAATATGAATTTTCCAATTTAAAAAATTCGTAAATTATTTGGAATTTACAATTTACTTAAAATGGCAGAATAGAGCAAAATAGAGCATAAACATCCATATTGAGGATCATAAATATATCAGACAACTTCAAAATAACATTTATGATACTTGTTTGAACATGATTGACTACAAATATTCTAATAGAAAAATTTCGTAATTTAAGATTTTATCAACATAGCAAAATGGGGCGATATCCCATATAAATATGCATTTTGAGGATTGTTGCATTGGAAATAGCAGCATGAAAATGAAATTACGAAATTGACCCTAATAAAATAAATTAATAGATTAGAATAAGATAAATATATCAAAGTGAATAGTGGATAGCCTATTAGGCGGGGATTTCATTGATAATCATGTTAAGAGAATGTCCTGTAGTGTCCCCCCCCCCCCACACACACACGTAGTACAAATTAATTTTTTTTTTCAAATAGTAGCTATAATTGTCTTTCATAGTTTTGTGTTAAGCAGAAAAAAATTTATGAAACATGTATTGTTTTTTTTTTTTTTTTTCCAAAAGTAGGGACCCTGCGGTCCCAATTCTTATGTTTGGAAAAAAGTATAGGGTAACTCTGTGAAAATTCATATGAAAATTTAATATGAATTATTTAAAATCATGAAGCTTTCTAAATTAAAATATTCAGTAAAAACATTTCAGATATTTTGAAAAATGAGGGACCCACCTATGATACCTCATCTGATTGTTTGACAGCACAAAACTTTTGAAATCATTGTGTTCCGTGAAATGGCTTTCTTTTCAAGTTAATTCAGCGTCTCATGACTTTAAAAAAATTACTTTGCGATCAAGATATTTTGGTTTATCTAGACTTTTAAAACACCCTAAACCAAGCTAAACAACTCTTCTATCTGTCTTTTAATTTGTATATTTTAATATATCTTTCTCTCTTAAAGTGTTTCAATTTGTGCGTGACCCTCTAAGAGGCTCAACTGTTAATTTTTTTAGTAATACAACATAATATCAATTTGGATTAAGCTCTTTAAATAGTTGATTTCATGTGTTTGAATAATTTTAATTGCTATTTTAAAACAAAGGGATCTTTATTTTTTTATCATCTCTTAAATAACTCTCTAAAGTAATGACATTTACATCAAGAAATAGATGCCAGAATTGTAGGTAAAGTGGTGTAAGTCATCATTTTGAAATTTAAATAACTCGGAGATTATTTTACTTAGAAACATGGGGTTTCTTTTGTTTTACTTAGACTGAGAGCAAAAAATTTTTAAATATGTCTCATAGAAAAGAGGGATTATAAAAATTAAATTTTGTATTTTAATATGTATCCAGTCCCTTGCTCAAAAATGCCATATCTAAAAGCCACTCTTAATTTGTACCAGGGCTTAAAAAATCCAAAAATAAATATTTACATGCCCCGTCGGGCATGCTAGTCTGAATGGTACGTGCCCAAATTAAACTTTTACATGCTCAAATATCTTATTCAAATACATATTAATAAAAAACATTTACATACCTATAGTGGCATGGTTTATTTCATTGTTAGAGTCAAACTCAAAACACTATATTTTAACACACTTTATTTTGGAAAAGTTATTTTGATTAAATATTTGCATGCCCAGCTGGGCATGCAAGAGGAAAAAAAACATGCCCAGTTTGAATTTTTACATGCCCCGGGCATGTCGGGCATTATAATTTTCGAGTCCTGATTTGTACCAAGTTTGTAATTAAAAGTATGCATGTAGACTAATGATTTGAAAAAGTACAGGTTTTCAGGTTATATGTGGACACCCTGCATACACAGGGTCCACCAAAAGTACCATCCTCCCTCTTATCTTGGAAATGCTAGTCCAGTCAAAATAGGAAAAATAGAAGAAAAAAATCGTGTAGTTTTGAAATTTTGCATACTCATAGCCGATGGGGTCCTGAACAACATACTAAAAGTCCCCGCCCGTGGGGGGTGAGTGGGGGGCAGGGGGGCATTTAAGGGGGGCAATTTTCAGTTTTTATTAAATATCTTAAAAACTATCGCATTTAGAGAAAAAATGTTAGTTACAAAATTAATCTACGTAAAATTTCCTACAAAAATGTATAGTACATTTTGTTTGTACGATCATTAGTTTAGAAGATATAGGGAGATGAAATAACACATTTTCTTGAAAAATTCTTTTTTGCAATAGTAAAATCAACTAAAGTGTGCAATTAAAAGGGTTCTTGTCAAATATTTTCTAATGTAAAAAACAATATATACATAGGGAATATGCAAGGATAATACAGCAATTTTTGTAAGTTTTAAATAATTTTAAGGCTAGAGGCGCAAGTGGCGGTTTGAGTAAAAATCTGGATAACTCCAGTGAAAATAGGAAAAATAGAGAAAAAAAATCGTGTAGTTTTGAAGTTTTGCACACTCATAGCCGAGAGGGTCCTGAACAACATACTAAAAGTCCCCGCCAGTGGGGGGTGGGCAGGGGGCATTTAAGGGGGGCAATTTTCAGTTTTTATTACATATCTTAAAAACTATCTCATTTAGAGAAAAAATGTCAATTACAAAATTAATCTACGCAAAATTTCCTACAAAAATGTATATTACATTTTGTTTTTACGATCATTAGTTTAGAAGATAGAGGGAGAGGAAATAACACATTTTCTTGAAAAATTCTTTTTTGCAATAGTAAAATCAACTAAAGTGTGCAATTAAAAGGGTTCTTGTCAAATATTTTCTAATGTAAAAAACAAATATATACATAGAGAATATGCAAGGATAATACAGCATGTTTTGTACATTTTAAATAATTTTAAGGTTAGTAGGGGCATGTGGTGGTTCAGGTAATATTGTCTTCTTCTAATTATCGTCTAATTCTTGTCAAATATTTTCTAATGTAAAAAACAAATATATACATAGAGAATATGCAAGGATAATACAGCATGTTTTGTACATTTTAAATAATTTTAAGGTTAGTAGGCGCATGTGGTGGTTCAGGTAAAAATCCAGATAACAAAGACCCAAAAACGATCAACATTAAAAAAAAAAAAAAAAATCGTGTAGCTTTGAAATTGAGCACAGTTATAAAGTTAAGTGTCCCGAACAACATACTAAAAGTCCCCAACCATGGGGAGTAAACGGGGGGCAGGGGGGCA
The DNA here is from genome assembly GCA_963930645.1 of Salticus scenicus. Taxonomy (NCBI): domain Eukaryota; kingdom Metazoa; phylum Arthropoda; class Arachnida; order Araneae; family Salticidae; genus Salticus; species Salticus scenicus. Next base: position 135,620,472 of record OZ005651.1, on the reverse strand, counting down.
CTTTTCAGCTTTTATTACGTATATTGAATACTATCGCATTTAGAGAAAAATGTCAATTAGAAAATAAAACTACGTAAAATTTCCAATGAAAATGCCCATTACATTTGTTAGTATGAGCAATAGTTAAGAAAATATAAAGGTTGCTTTGTATCTTATGGATATCTTACAGAAAAGTGGAGTTCTTCGATTTGTATATTTTGACTTCCCTCTTTAAACTTGGCGCATTGCGCGCGCACATGCACATATAGATATTTATTTGTATGAGTAGAAAATATGTAATCCGAATCCTTTTAATTACGAACTATAGTATATGTTACTATTGTAAATAACATAAAAAATTAAATAAAAAAAACCACAGAATAGATTTGCCTATAAAACGAGTAGTTATGATTTCAAAGACTGATTTTATATGACAATTTTTCATATTTATATGTTGACATAGTTTTAGAATATTTCCTTTGCAGTGTTTTACATTTCTCAAAATTAATTATTTTTAATAATAAAAAAGTTTTTTTATGAATCAAAAGCATTTCTCTTGCACTGCCTGAAATTACTCCCCAGAATTAAAAAAAAATAAAATGTTAAAATAAAATGACTACAAGTATAAAGACAATCAAAGGCTTCAAATTTATAACACCCCTCCTTTAAGTCAGGGATTAAAAAGAAATTTTACCTAAACCACAACTTGTGCCTACTAACCTTAAAATTATTTAAAATGTACAAAACATGCTGTATTATCCTTACATATACCCTATGCATATATTTGTTTTGTGCATTAGAAAATATTTAACCAGAAACATTTAAATTACACATTTTAGTTGATTTTACTATTGCAAAAAAGATTTTTTCGAGAAAATTTTTTATTTCATTTCCCTATATCTTCTAAAATATTGATCATACAAACAAAATGTACTATACATTTTTGTAGGAAATATTACGTAGATTAATTTTGTAATTGACCTTTTTTTCTCTAAATGCGATAGTTTTTTAGATATTTAGTAAAAACTGAAAAGTGCCCCCCCCTTAAATGCCCCCTGCCCCCCGCTCATCCACCACGGGCGGGGACTTTTAGGCCCTCTTGGCTATGAGTATGCAAAATTTCAAAACTACACGATTTTTTTTTAATGTTGATCGGTTTTGGGTCTTCGTTATCTGGATTTTTACTCAAACCGCCACTTGCGCCTACTTGCCTTAAAACTACTTGAAACTTACAAAACATGCTGTATTATCCTTGCATATTCCCTATGTATATATTTGCTTTGTACATTAGAAAATATTTGACAAGAACCCTTTTAATTGCACACTTCAGTTGATTTTACTATTGCAAAAAAGAATTTTTCAAGAAAATGTGTTATTTCATCTCCCTATATCTTCTAAACTAATGATCGTACAAACAAAATGTACTATACATTTTTGTAGGAAATTTTACGTAGATTAATTTTGTAGCTGACATTTTTTCTCTAAATGCGATAGTTTTCAAGATATTTAATAAAAACTGAAAATTGCCCCCCTTAAATGCCCCCTGCCCCCCGCTCACCCCCCACTGGCGGGGACTTTTAGTATGTTGTTCAGGACCCTCTCGGCTATGAGTGTGCAAAACTTCAAAACTACACGATTTTTTTTCTCTATTTTTCCTATTTTCACTGGAGTTATCCAGATTTTTACTCAAACCGCCACTTGCGCCTCTAGCCTTAAAATTATTTAAAACTTACAAAAATTGCTGTATTATCCTTGCATATTCCCTATGTATATATTGTTTTTTACATTAGAAAATATTTGACAAGAACCCTTTTAATTGCACACTTTAGTTGATTTTACTATTGCAAAAAAGAATTTTTCAAGAAAATGTGTCACTTATTCCCCCTATACCTTCTAAACTTTTGATCGTACAAACAAAATGTAATATACATTTTTGTAGGAAATTTTACATAGATTAATTTTGTAATTGACATTGTTTCTCTAAATGCGATAGTTTTCAAGATATTTAATAAAAACTGAAAATTGCCCCCTTTAAATGCCCCCCTGCCCCCCGCCCACCCACAACGGTCGGGGACTTTTCGTTTGTTGTTCAGGAAACTTAACCTTATAACTGTGCTCAATTTCAAAGCTACACTATATTTTTTAATGTTGATCGATTTTGGGTCTTCGTTATCTGGATTTTTACTCAAACCACCACTTACGCCTACTAGCGTTAAAATTAGTTAAAACGTACAAAACATGCTGTATTATCCTTGCATATTCCCTATGTATATATTTGTTTTTTACATTAGAAAATATTTGACAAGAACCCTTTTAATTGCACACTTTAGTTGATTTTACTATTGCAAAAAAGAATTTTTCAAGAAAATGTGTTATTTCATCTCCCTATATCTTCTAAACTAATGATCGTACAAACAAAATGTAATATACATTTTTGTAGGAAATTTTACGTAGATTAATTTTGTAGCTGACATTTTTTCTCTAAATGCGATAGTTTTCAAGATATTTAATAAAAACTGAAAATTGCCCCCCTTAAATGCCCCCCTGCCCCCCCCATGGGCGGGGACTTTTAGTATGTTGTTTAGGACCCTCTGGGCTATGAGTATGTAAAATTTCAAAACTACACGATTTTTTTCCTCTATTCGTCAAATTTTGGCCTTCATTGCCTGGACTATTTTGAAAAATGACGGAATACATGTTCAATGAATTCACAGGGAATCCCATTTGGTGAAAGTATTTTTGGCCCATTGGGGGGAAGTGTGGGGGGGGGGGGTATGGCGCTACTAGGAAGGGCAACTTTAAAATATAAAATGAAAGAGTATGTTTGATGACACATCCCTGGAAATGTTTCTTCAAGACAATGAATTTGATATTAAAAAGTTTGGTCCTGTGATAATTATTGAAGGAGATACTTGAGTATAAAATCCACATTTCAAAACTCGAAAAAATACCCACATTTCCCTTTGTATCTTTGAAATGTGTCAGAATTATTTAAAATGGCAAAAGATGTGTTCATTGAATTCAAGGGGATCTTTTTTGGTAAAAAATTTTGGTCCCAGAGAGGAAGGTTAGGGGGCCGCTAGGGAGGGTAACTTTAAAATTTAAAATAGAAAGGTATGCCTTTTGATACACCCTGGAAACATCTTTTCAAGACAATGAATTTGATATAAATGGTTTTGTCCTGGTATGATTATTAACCCTCACTTTCCCAAGATGGGGTCATTTTGACCCCATTTTCTAGTTGAAATTTTGTTAAGGCATTCAAAAAGGGCACTAATTCGCCTGAGATAGCAAATGTAATCAGTGAAATATTGCAACTTCTAAACTATACGAAAAGGCACAGTGCTGGGAATTTTTGCCAAATGTGCCAAGAAAGCAATTTTTCTGCAGTAACGCATTGATCTTGGGAAAGTGAGGGTTAAAGAAAGTACATAAGTATAAAATCCACATTTCAAAACTCTAAAAACTCATGTATCTCCTTTAATTTTTGCAGGACAAAATTATAAATATCAAATTCATTGTCTTAAAGAGATGTTTTACAGAAATGTATCACAAGACATAACTTCCCATTTAAAATTTTAAAGTTGCCCTCCCTAGTGCCCCCCTCCCCCTGCCCCAAAATATTTTCACCAAAAGAGTTCTCCTCGAATTCATTGAACATATGTTTCACCATTTTTCAAAATTATGATGCATTTCTGAGATAGGAGGGGGGGGGGACTTTTGACGGACTCTGTATATATATAATATATATTATTGTATGTATGTTTTATTTAGATGTTGCATTAGAATCATCAAGCACATTAAAATTCAGTTTCGTCTTAAAAAAGCACAGGTGTTTATATTAGATTAAAACTTGCAGTTAAATTAAGGGTTTAAAGACAAGGATTAAGCTGAAAATTCCATTAAAAATGTAAAAAAAAAAAAAAAAAAAAAAAAGCTTTAAATTTCTTTGTTTACGTTAAAAAATCGATTGTGGATTAGAGGAGTTTGTGGATTATAGGTCTGCAGATTAATGAGAGTTGACTGTATTGCAATTCTGCTTTTATATATTACTTACAATTCTTTTTCACATTTGATACAATCTATTTGCTGCAACAGTAATAATAGTTAATTTGGCACGAGATTTAAAAAACTACTATACCTTTTTTAAATCATTGTTACTTCATAGTGAAAATATAGGGGGGGGGGGGGGGAGTTAAAAAAGAAATTTAAAATATCAATTGATTACAAATTTAGAGGTTTTTTTTTTTTTTTTTTTTTTTTGTCTTGAAATAAACCTTTGTATTAAGTTTCTTTGATGAGTATCCAGCAGATTGTGTTGTGAAATTTATCTTTTAAAGGAAAACAAAAGATTTTAGTTTTACCTTAGTTTGTTGTAATTTTATCACATTAATGACATTATTATTCTTTTATCGTATTCAATGCTTTCTTTAAAGAAATTTTCTTAAAAACACATAAGATTTAAAAAATTATTTAATACAAAATCAAATTACTTAAAAATTTGATTGAGTTCAGCCTTTTTACTTAAACTATTTTTGTCCATCTCCATAAATAAACTGAAAAACCCTGATAATATTAAAAATATTATTAAAAGTCTGATATGTTAAGGAAGAAATCATTGTATGGAAACTGATTACTGTGAGCATTATTTTTCATTTGAAATAAATTTTATGAACACATTTGTATAGTTTTCCCCGCACGCATTATTTTTCATTTGAAATTAATTTTACGAACACGCGTGTTTCCTCTTTTTTTAATTTTCTGCACTCTCATGCCTGAAATTACAAAACTGGTGCACCAACTAGAAGAAGCTTTAAATTTCCATTGGATCTACAATCATCCTTTTTATGCACTTTTATTTAACATGAAATGTTGTTCATTTGTGTGGCTCAAATCATAGAATTGAATTTTTACCCACTTCCAATCATCCATTTGAGCTGAAATTTTGCATATGCGTGTAACAATACATGCTCAAGTTGTGACAGACAAGGGGCTGATAGCCTAAGCGACTAACTCCATTTTTTTTTTTTTCCAAATTTTAAACTACTTTCTATCATCCAATCGAGCTGAAGTTTTTGCATACATGTATATTATACACATCTACTAAATTGGAGTTTTCAATACATTTTGAAACAAGTGTTTTTTAAAATTTACTAATTTGTATCTTATTAACAGGTACACTATCTACCAATAAGTATTTGGACACTTTCAACTTTAGGCGTTTTGTCAAAAATCTAGAAAATGTCTGCAGAAATTATCTTGAAAATTTGGGTGTATAAAGAACATGTTATACCTCATATATTTCAGCAAAAGTTTTGCCCTGAAAAAGAAAAGACCAGTAAAAAATTAAACAGAAGTCAAAATGTTTTGGATCACCCTGTGAAAAGTAATGATTGAAATGCATTTTGGCTGTAGCATGTGATTATGGGCATTCTTTTTATAATCTGTATAAAATTTTATGAGGCTACTACATATGTTCATGGAGATATAACATTTTCTTAAAAAAAAAAAAAAATAATAATAATTAATTGTAATACGTAGGATATTAGACCCAGTGCAAAGCCATTTTTAGGAAACTTGGCATACTACATTAGACACAGCATACTGCAATCAGAATGTAAAAACATTAAATATCTTATGAAATATGAGCATTTTTACTAAATTTTTAACTATGAATGCACAAGCATTTAAAAAATTTCAGTTGCATAATTTAACAGCCAAATTGAGCTACTTATATGAAAACTCCAAACAAATATTGTGTAAATTTAATAAGTTATAGAATGAACAGAATTTCAGATCTTTTTTTTTTTTTTTTTGATAGAGGAAGGAAGATAATAGGAGGTTTTATCAATATTTGTTCAAAATCAGCAAACACTGTATTACCGTTGGGCATTGACAGAATCAAAATAAAAATTTGAGTAAGACCCCTTATAATTTAGCTTTTATTTTGAGAGGAACTGAAATTCTGTTCATTCTGTCTATCATAACTTTTTGAATTTACTTGATCTTTGCTTGGAGCTTTCATATAACAAGCTCAATACTTTTGGCTATTAAATTATGAAAATGAAATTTTTTAAATTCTTCTTGCGCATGCATAGTTATAAATTTAGTAAAAATGCTCATATTTCATAAGATATTTAACACTTTTACATTTTGATTGCAATATGCGGTGTCTAATGTAGTATGCTGAGTTTCCGAAAAATGGCTTTGCACTGGTCTAATATATTACGTGTTATAATTAAAAAAAAAGTTTTTTTTTTTTTTTTTTTTTTTTTTTTTTGTAATTTTTTAAAGAAATTGTTAATCACATGTCACATCCAAAATAATTTCAAGCATTACTTTTTACAGGGTAATCCAGAATATAAGTTTTCTAGATATTTGAGAAAATGTCTGAATTCGAAAGTGTCCAAATATTTATTGGCGGATAGTGTGTAAAGTTTGCAACCAAATATTTGTATCACAATAAATCCATGTTTTCATTTTAATAATTCTAATGAAAAATGCAATAGTAATTAAAAATCTTTAATGTCTTTTTCAACATCTTATTAGAAATGCAATTAGTTTTATTCTATTATTATTATTTTTTTTTAAATTAAATTTCACCTAAGAAAGTTAGGGGTTCAGTTATAACATGAATGTATATAGTAATAAAAAGTAGAAAAATCTTTTGCCATTATTAATTTTTCATTGTTTTCCTAAAAAATATGTGTATGTTTTCAGGATGTTTAAAAATTAAGTCACTTTTTTCTTTAATTAGTCACTTTTTCAGCTACTTTTTTTTTTTTTTTTTTTTTTGTTCAAATAATCACTTATTTCACTTTTTTTGCATCAGTTTCATGGTGGGAACCTTGAACGTATCCTGTGGAATATCTTTCATCAAACTTCTCTTTATATTCATTTTAGCATATTAATTGTTTATTAAACAAGTTTTTTTTTTTTTTTTTAGATTTTGTTACATTGGATTTATCAATGTTTATTTTAAAAAGAAACGCCATAAATTACTATGTCATTCAAATAATTAAACTGAGTATTTTTTAGATGACTTGCATGTAATCAGTGGTGGCTCGTGCTTATTTTTTCAAATGCAGACCCATCATATAAATTTGTAGAATTTAACATTAATAACATTCATTATTCAGGCACAAAAACATATATAAGGAGATATGTAAAATGTAAATTTTTGAGGGGAAAAAAATTATTTTTAATGATAAATCTACAATTTAACATTATGGAAAAAATTGCATAAAATTATGCTGAAAATGAAAGTTTTTATGACTACAGTTGCAAAAGTCTGCAGAGTTCTTATTGATGGAATATCGAAATTCAAATCTATCAAAGCTGATAGATGGAAAGTTCCAAGTTTGATCCCTGCTTGTTTTTGTTAATCTAGACATTTGGAGTATTTCATGGTTTTCTCTAAAACTTGCATAATGTGGGCTAGGAACCCGTTACAATGAACCCCAAGGAGAATAAAACTACTCAGGCATAGGATCCTCCTGTAATTTACTGGAATTAAACACAACACTGCATACCATCAAAATTTAAACTTCATTTTCTCTAGGTGTAATATTTTATCTATTTACACACATTGTATTTTCACATCTTTTAATAATAAATGTTATAATCCATATTTCTTATCTTTAAAAATAATAATGAGATAAAGTAAACCTTAACTAAGAAATTATATTGAAATTTAGGAAGTCATGAATTCTTGTGATATGAACATAGATTAGAAAAATACCATGTTTCTCACTTTTATTTAATTAATATTAAATAATTTAAATTTCTTGTTTTTTGATTCAGTTTAAAGAAAATGTAGAAAACATGTATTTAAAAAAGTTAAATAACTTTGTCTTTACGAGATCTCAAATTTTCATGCATACAATTGTAAAATATGTCTGTAGAGAAAATTCATTTTAAACTTTGTAAATTCATTGAAAAATATTTTAGAATTTTGCAATTGTGGCTACAAAATTGCTACTTTTTGACATAATTTTTTGCTGTTTAATACACAGTGTTTATTGAGAATTAAAGATTGACTCTTAAATCAAATCATAAAAAAAAAAAAACCAGATTAAGAAAAAAAAAAAAAAAAAAAAAAAAAAAAAAAAAAACAGATTAAGGAGGGGAAAAAAAAAAAAACAGATTAAGGAGGGGGGGGGGGGGAAAAAGAGAGAGAGAGAGAAAGAGAGAAGAAAGAAAAAAATAATTAAAAATAAAAAACAATCTATCACCTTAAAAAAAAATGTAAATATTTTATCCATTTATAATTTATTTACATAATTTTTTTTTTAATATGCTACCCTGAAGAAAAATATTGCAATTGCATTTTCTTTCCATTTAACGATTTAAATTCAAAATAGTTTAGTTAATGTGGTCTCAAATTCTTAACTACGAGTTTTCATTTTAAATGCTAATGCAGAAAAATGTTTAATAAATTAACAACATAATTCATTTTTTTAAACTCATATATTTAAAACTATCATGTATCGTATTCATATATAATTTTTTGAAATGCAATGAAAAATCATACCAATGATAAATAATAAAGTAATGCAGAAATCGCCAAATTTTGTTCAGGAATTGTATGGATAACATATTTTAAGAGGCCATTATTCTCCCTATTGTCCAAGGGCACAGTCTCCCTGTACCCATTAACAAAAAAATTTATAGCTTGCTCAGGGGTGCGTCAGCATTGTCAGGCACCTGCGTGCAGAGTTTTAGTTGGCACACTACATTACCCTTAAAATATATATATAAATGATAGATATCATAATAAATTTTAACATTAAAATTCTAGCAATTAATAGATACATGCCAATACCAACACAAAAAAATATCGTAAAATCCTGATTATAAGCCCCCCCCCCCCCGAAAGTAAACCCCATCCCAACTTTTAGGCAATTTTGGATTTTGTCCATAATCCTAAAAGCCCTCCCCCTCTATCTTTTTCATTTTTAGTAAAAAGATTAATTTCTGAAATCTTATGTATATTTAATGATTTTAAACAAATTTATTCTTTAAAATAAATTTTACTGTAAAAACTATTAACTCCCTCTTCTCCTTTTGTTTTAACAAAATAACAATGAGGTTTGTGTGGAAATGAGAAGTATAAAATAACTATAGCTCTATATGAAATCGAAATTGTAAATCTATTTTCCGATAGATAGCAGCACCCGCCTTAATTCCAGATAATTTTCCTATAGGCTTCTTCAATATTCATTAAAATAATAATTAAATATAATAATTGAAGGTATAAGGAAATTTTTCTTTATTTACCTTTCATATAATAAATGGTTATATTATTTATTTATTTAAAAAAGGTTGCATTTAAAAAAAAAATTACTAGCTTTTCTTTAGTTATTTCACTTTAAAATATTAAAGTCATATTTTTGTAAAATGTTATGTTTAATAACAACATATAAGATGAGTTTTATGCATTTCATATATACCTAAATATATACTCTTATTACTTTGTACCTTTACTTTTCCAAATATTAATTTATACCTTTACTTTACCTTTATCTTGCCAGTCTCATATTTTATTCATCTTTCATATTAATTATATGAAAAAAGTAATTTAAATTAATAACAAAATATTTTTTAATTAATAATTTAAAATTTATTTCTGTAAGTTACATTCAATTTCTGGATTAGATAAATAAGTATTAGTTTCATTCTCTGGTGATAGATGGCACCACCACAACTTTGTAAAAAAGAAATTTCTAATAATCTCTATTATAAGCCCCTCCCTATTTTTTACTGATTTTGCTTCTGAATAATGGGTGGCTTGTAATCAGGATTTCACGGTAAAACTGATTTTAACACAGTACATAAACTGTCACAGAAATGTTGCGAATCATATTTAGATCCAATAAGAGACAAAACCAATTTAAATTACTTACACCCACATGAGTAAAAAGTATCGTTATACTAATTGATGGAGAAAATTGATGAAGGAACTCATTAAATGTCTTAAAAGTGATTCAAGAATTAAGAATCCAGTTAAAAAGTAAGAAAAAATAATGGACCACAGGAATACTAATTGGAATTAAAAAATGCTTAAAAATAGAAGTATTAACTCACCAGGAAGCATGTACTTCTTTAAAGCAGATGGAGCTGCAAGATTTCGTAAAACAATATAGCTAACAATAGCAGATTTATATTGTTCATGCTTCAATCGAGCAGCAAAACCACTTTGAATGAGAAACAAAATTAAGTATTAAATCAAACTATCAATGAAACCATAGAGAAAAATGGAAAAAATCAGAGTAACCACATGTAAAGTTATCAAACAACACAGAGAATAAACTGTTGCCATCAAATCAAAGAAATTAAAAATAAATTAATTCCTTGCAAACATCAGTTAATCGATAAAAAATTAACAACTGAGATATTCAATAACGATAAAATTCACTTTGTAATTGTATCATGAATTATTTAAATTCTAATCTTTTCTTAATTCAAGTAACTTAAAAACATTTATGGAAAGGAATATTTAAATTTTAATCTTTTTTTAATTCAAGCAACTTAAAAACATTCATAGAAAGGAATAAAGTCAACAAACATTAATTCATCAGTGTACTAGCACCATCTATCGTGAAGCTAGAAAAACATTAAAAGTCAGTTAAAAAGGATTTAGTTTTAAACAAGCAACTGCTATTAATTCTTATTTAATAGAAGATGTTTAATTTTAATGATGTAAGTAAATTTGTGGTACCATTTAATTAATTCGTTTGAACTTAATTTTGTTATACTTGAAGTGATTAATCTTAATGTTAATAACAAGAATTAAATATTAAGTTGTAAAAAGTAATCCTAAAAAGCACAAGTGTAAGGATAAACAATTCAAAGCAATCTTAATTTATTATTTTTTAAATTAAATTTTTAATTAAAAAATTAAATTTTAATTTTATTTATTATTTTTTTTACAATTTAAACTTAGGAAGCTTTTAATAGCCAAAATGCACACAATTAATTCTTGCATATGAAGAGTTCAAAATTCACAATATCAACCAGAAAAAAATAACATATCTTGCAGCAGCAATAATCCCTTCTATTTTTTTTTTTTTATTATTTAATTCAACAATAAACCCTTCCAACCAACCAGCCATACATCACCACCCTTCCTCCTTAATCAAAAACATCTGCCCACCCATCCACCATATTTTTTTTTATTATTTTTTTAATACCTTAAATAGTTTTTTTTTTTTTTTTTTTTTTTTAATTACACAGAGACATTAATGATATACTATTGAATAAATAATTTTTTTGGGATAACCCATTTTTGTAGCAGCTTTAATTATGTGGGTGATATTTTTGTTTTTATACCTAAATGAACAAAGATTATGTAAGTTATCATTCAGCAAGTCAATTGAATCTCGAACCTTAATAGTAATAAGTTTATTGAATGGCTAATAAAAAGAGAAATGCATCAAATAAAATGAAATTTAAAAAGAAACAAATAAAAAGTGCATCTTGCAGAAAGAGAAAAATATTTATATGGGGAGTTTCAAAAACACGAGGTACAATTGTAAAGGCAAATACAAGAAACCAAAATAGGCAGATTTAGTGTTAATGTGGGTGCAGAAATGCTGCATTGAGGCATTACAATAGATGGCTTAGATGAGAGCTGTAAGTGTAAACGTTTCTATATTTTGGGTCTAATTTTTAAGTAAATATTCAAACACAAAAAATTGTCTTAGTAAACTAAACATTCCCTCACTTCATTACACCTTTTGTGAGTATTACGCATATCATACTGATCCAAAATATCCATCTCTATCCATATTGTTACCAAAATACCGATTTTCTACACTTTATTCAAGGATTATTCTCGAAAAAAAACAGTAAATTATCGTATTCAAATTCATATCTCAAAAAGTCATACAACAACGTTAAAAACACCACAGAGTGGAATTTGGCTTATTTAAGTATAAATATAAATCATTTAAACCAAAACGAACATTCAGAATAGATATCCGAACACAAATGATCTCTTTGGGAGTGTGTCTCCTGTTTTTATAATTTCTGTCATGATCTGGCGAACTTTTGAGGTTATTCTGCACCAGAAGCCAATTGATGAATCCTGAAAATTCCAGAACTCGGCTCATATTAAGGATAGAGCTTCTAAACTTTGGTAACACTAAATTATTACTTCTTGCCAAGTGTGTATCCAAGGCTGACAATTTCCTCCCACCCCACCCCCGTTAAAATTAAATGAACTGCTTCTTATTTGCACTTTAATTGTGGATCTGCTTTTATTGCAAAAACAACTTTCATTTAGGAAAGTGGTTTAACTCTTTGCAATACTATAATGAAAAAATTCTTAATTAATTGTACTATTGCAGTATGTTTGAACATGTAAATGAGTTTAACATTTTGTACTAGTATAGATAGATGGAATTTATAGGTATATAAAATTAGAACTCATCATCATAATAATAATAATAATAATCCCGTAATGAGTTCTATTTTTCTCAATTTCATTGTTGAAAACTCTCAAAATACAAATTAATATATGACTCTCGATATAATGACAAGATTTGACTTGATTAATTATGGAAGGTTTTTTTAAAGGAACAAATAAATTTATAAATACATAAAATGGGAGCATATAATAAATATTACTTGGTAAATATGGATAAAAAATACTTAACAGGGAAAAAAAATTAAACATCTAATGAAAGGAATTTTACCCATTTTCATTATCTAAACTTTTCATGTAATTAATATGTAAATTTATAGTATGTGTTTTTCCATATATTAGTTAGATAGAAAAATCTGTTTTCAACTATTTTGTGTGGCGTTTGTATACTGCACAGATATAAATAGTAGATAAATTTACAAGTAAATAAAATAAGAATATATAATAAAAATCATTAAGTTTTAAAGTAGATTATATGAACATTTAAACAGATAATATTACTTACAAGGAAACATTCAAAAGGTGTCGTCTTCAAAAAATATTCAAAAAAATTTATGTGATTCTACTCTTTATAAAACACCAGGATGTGAAAAAATTATCAGCTGAAATGAATTACAGTGACCACAAAAAATCATCAAAATTAAGCATATTTGGTGATTTAGCGCTGTTAGGCATTCAGTTCGCTAGCACCGAGACTGCCGTGTATGAACAGAACCGTGTTTTGTTTCTCCGCTAAGTACTCAAAATCAATCCCTAACAATGTGAAATCACCAAATATGCTTAATTTTGATAATTTTTTGTGGTCGGTGTAATTCATTTCAGCCATTATTTTTTTCACTTTCTGGTGTTTTAGGAAGAGTAGAATCACATATATATATATTTTTTCAATATTTTTTGAAGACGACACCTTTTGAATGTTTCCTTGTTAGTGGAATGTAATTCATTTGCTTGAGTTTTTATGAATTCTGGAATAATATATATCCATTCGATCCAATATATAATACACTATCAATGTTATTGTAAAATTTAAACAAGTCCTTCTGGCTCATTCGGAAGGGTAGGTTAATTTCTTTTTTCTTATCAAGTAGACGCCAATTTGAAACAAAATGGCGGCTACAAATTATTAATGGACTTGGTAGAAAAATTGATGTTGGCTATGTACATATGGAGTTTTAAGCAAATCAGTTTCTAAATAACTTTTTAAGTAAATTTGAAGTATTCAAGTGACCAGCACTTGGAAACAAGATGGTGGGCCAAGTTGGTAAACAAATATATCAAATGCATTTGTGAGATAAGTCTACTGTACAAATTTAATTCGAAGTAATTCAGATTTTCAAAAGTTATCGTGTTGCCAAATTAGGTGGCCACCACTTGTATCAAAATGGCAGAGCAAGTTGCTCAGAGAACCAACCAAAGATATTTATTTGTAAGATAAGTCCACTGTCTAACTTTATTTCGAATAAATTCAAAATTTCAAGAGTTATCGCAATAACAAATTCTCAAGTGGCTGCAACGTGTAAACAAACTTGCGGAAATACTTGCCCACCGAAATCATAGATATTTGAACGATAAATCTATTTTTAAACTTTGCTTCGAATTAATTAAGTATATTTCAAAAGTTATTGTGATAAGAAATGTTCAAGTGGCCACCACTTGGAAACAAGCAAGTTGCCCAGCAGACTCGTCCAAGATATTTGAAGCATAAGTTCACTGTTCAGCTTTGCAGTATTTCAAAAGTTATTGTTATAACAAATTTTCAAGTGGCAATCTAAGTGACTTTAATTTGGAAACAAAATGTTAGAGCAACTTGCCCAGCGACATCATCCAAGATATTTGTATGATAAGTTCACTCTCCAACTTCGGTTCAAATTAATTCAGTATTTCAAAAATTATCCTGATAAGAAATTTTCATGTGGCATTGTGATTGCAAGTGACCAGAATTCAAAAACAAAAAAGCAGAGTGAAAGGCCTAGCGAACTTATCTGAGTTATTTTAATGATAAATCCACTAACCAAATTTGATACGAATTGATTCATTATTACAAAAGCTATCATAATGAGAAATTTTCAAGTGGCCGGCACTTGGAAATAAAATAGTGGAACAAGTTACCATTCAAACTTATCCAAGATATTTTAACCGTAAATTCACTATCCAACTTTTGTGATGGAACATTTTCAAGTAGCAGCCTGATTTCAAGTGGCCTCAACTCATAAACAAAATGTCAGAACAAGTTACCCAGTGAACTTATCCAAGATATTTATATAAGTTCACTGTCTAACCTTGTTTCATATTGGATCAGAATTTAAAAAGCTATTATGATTATAAGTTTTCAAGTGGTAGCCTGATTTTAAATTGTCCAGCTTAATTTATAACATCCACACTTTATTAAAATTTACATATAAATTTTATTAATAAGCCTGGATAATAACCCTATATAGTCTATGTGTACATAAAAATTCATGCATATCCAGTCAAGTATGCTTTTTAACATGTGATTTTGAAATTTTCACCAAAAATGGTGGAGCAACATGGTTAACAAATTGAGATAACTTATAAGATAAATTTGGTTCAGTCTGGAGTATTATTTCGGAAGTTATCGGGATTGTAAATTGTCAAGTGGTAGCCTGATTTCAAGTGGTTCTGCTTAGTTTAAGAAATCCTCCACTTTGTTAAAAATAGCGAAAAAATTTCATTAATAAATGTGATTGAAATCTTTATATGGTCTATGTATACATCAAAATTCAAACAAATTTGGAATACGCTTTTTAGAATGTGAATTTGAAATATTCAAGTGGTCTCAACTTGAAAACAAAATGGCAGAGCAACTTGGTTAACAAACTCATCCAAGATATTTATAAAATAAGTTCACTGTCTAAATTTGGTTCGATTTGGAGTATTATTTCGGAAGTTATCATAATGCTAAATTTTCAAGTGGCCCCGCTTAATTTAAGATACTCGCCATTTTATTAAAAATGGCACATAAAGTTCATTAACAAACTTGGTTGAGACCCTTATATGGTCTATATTAAGATCAAAATTCAAGCAAATCCAGCCTTAAATACATTTTTTAGAATGTGGGTTTGAAATTTAAAAACAAAGAGGCGGAACAACTTGGTTAATGAACTCATCCAAGATATTTATAAAATGAGTTGGATGTCCAAATTTGATTCAATTTTGAGTATTATTTCGGAAGTTATTGTGATGACAAAATTTTCATTAAATATATAGATAGATAGATAGATAGATAAACAAAGTGATTGCAATAGGTCGATTTTTGAAGAAATCAACATAAAATCTATCTGATACTGTTATGGAGCATAAGTATTTTTTGATAATTTTAAATTTAGAAAAAAATTGTTCCACTGATGTTACTGGTGATTATGACAAAATAATCTCCAAAACAATTAATCCACACATAAAATTTATTCTTGCTGAGATAATTTGAGGTAGGGTTACGCTTGGAAACGTGTTTGTGGACACAAGGAAGAAAAGGATTTTGTAAAATCCCATTACAATAGGTGTCGGATAGATATAAACAATTTACATACCAAAATCCGTGAGCGCAGTTTCCATAGATTTTACACGACAATTTAGCACTAAAAGCGAAGGGATGTCTCGAATTTACACGCCCTTTACAAACAAAAATGGGTTTATGGAAATATCCTAAAGAAGATACATACCTGTTTTCAACATCTTTGTACCATTTTAAATGGAATTTTTTTGTAGAATCTGGAATTTGCGAAATTTCCCCCCAAAACCGATTCTTCCCCTCCCCTCTTAAAAATTGTAAATTCGAAAATTGCAATTTTTTTTTTTCTACTCAAGTTTAGTTTTCCCACATGCAATTTCCTTACCATGAAGTAACTTGGAGCCAAGTTAGGCTTAGTAACGTGTTTTTGCCTCCTTTCTCCCTTGATAAGGGTGAGGGGGAATTTCGTAAAATCTCGTCAGTATAGGCATTGGATGCATCTAAACAGTACACGCACCAAAATTTGTGACCAGAGCTCCTATAATTTTTTCAGGACCAATGTAGCACTGAAAGAGGGGTCTGGAATTTGCTTCCTTGTAACACCCCCTCCCCCTCCCCGAGATCGAAAATCACAAACACCAAAAACAGGCATTTTGATATATCCTAAAGGAGATGCATGGCTGTTTTCAACATTTTTGTGCCATTTTTAGTAAATTTCTACTCAAAAATCCGGAATTTACAAAATCCTCACCCTCCTGAAAATCAATTTTTTTCCTCCTTTCTTAAAAATCAAAAATTCCAAAATCATAGACAATAATTATTATTATTTTATTTATTTATTTATTTTTTGTACTCAAATCTAAACTTCTGATGTGCAGTTTCTTCATTGTGAAGTAATTTGAAGCCAAGTTATGTATATAAACGAGCTTTTGCCTCCTGCCCCTCATAGGGGAAACGGGGAAGAGGGGGGAGATTTACAAAAATTGATAAATATAATTTTAAGTTGGATAATTCCTGCCAAGTGTTGTTGAATTCTGTCCAGCTGTTCCCACATGATATCCAGACAAAAATGTTATTGTCATACAGAAACAACTGCTGCAAAAGCACCACACACGTACACACATACACACACAGAAATTTTTCTGAAGTCAGTTTTGGCTCTGACAATGCGTGAAACTGAAGATATCGCAATTTTTTTCGAATTTCAGAAACTTATAGACAAAAGTCTGATTTTATTAATATTTGTTGCATCGATATTGCAAAGGAGAAAAAACTGCTCTAAATAAAATCTCCGGTTCTATTAAAATTTTTATTTTCGCAATCAAATTATGTTGTTCTTTTACTAACCTAAGTGGCCTTTTTCTGGTAGAAGAGGGGGGGTGGGAGATTAAGGCACCCTTTTATATTTCAATAGAATGCTTTGATATGTTAAAAAAGTCAAATAAAATTTTGCTGAAGATAAGCACACCTTTACAAAGTTATTGCGCTTTTAACGTGCCCTTTCACAAAAAACCTCCTAAACTATATGAGGAACGCAAATTTTGCCAGTATATTTTTCAAGGCGCCTCATTTAGCTACACTACAGCGTCTAGAATAAACAGTGTGGCAATCGCCTATAACTGTGATGTTAAAAGGATACTACAAAAATTAAGCTTATCCAGATGTCACTGTGATCGAATCTATTGCTCAAATCGAAGACCTGATTGGCTTTTCCCAGTTTCGTCAGTTTAATCACGTGATCTAAGCATATAATTAACCAATAGGGAGTCTCGGTTTTGTTGTCGTGACACTAGCTTCGATTACAATGACATCTGGTGACAGGCTTAATTTTTTTAGTACAATTTTATTCACTGCTTTCCACACTGTTTATTCTAGACGCTGTAGCTACACTAAGACAGGCATTATGAAATCAGATTTAATAAAGCAATATATAATAGGAGAGAGTGGGTTTGAATGGGACAATAGCTGGATTTTTATGTTTTGCAAGCACCAGAAACTTGACATTTTTTCTGATATATGGCAGTACTGAGGTCATTTATCAAGTGTAGTTTCAGAATTGTGCTATCCATAGAAGGGCAGAAAAAAATTAAAGTGTGTTTTTCAGCTGCCAAAGTAAGTTTTTACCGATTTCAATTAAGTAGTAGTTAAGACATTAACTATTTGCTTAAAGTTAATGTAACTGTTATATGGTGAAAAGGCATAATCTTTTATTGTGTTCATGATATTCAAGAATATTGACAATTGTTCCTTAAGTCTATTTCTTGTTTTGTATGATCATGTGGTGGTGGGAATGAATGGAATAGTTTGAATGGGGATGAATGGGACATTCCCCACTATGTGCTAATTTAAAATTATACACAAGAATTATATTAAAACAAATCCTAAATAGATTTTCAATATTTTTATAACCTGTAGTTCAGTAGTTATAACATGGAATTATAAAAGTAGCATAGATTTAGAGAAAAATAGATTGAAATTAATTGTTCTGATTTTTGTTTATAATTATTATGATTAAAAAAATTATAAGTTAGAATATTCAATGCAACTTAAATCAGTAAAAAAATTAAATAAACTAATAATAATTTGATTAAAATCACAATTTCAATCAAGCTAATTAAATAAATCCTGGTGATTATTAATGTAATACACAATAGAATGCTGATTTTTCCCAATCAGTCGGAAACAAAAATTTATCAGGATAATTTGTACTCTATTATAATGATTTATCTCTTTCTAGTGTCTTATTTATTTTTAGATTATCTTATTAGATTAAATTACCAAAGCCTAAAGCACTAGGAACTGTGTGAACCAAAGAACTTTTGCCTTTTGATGTTAATTTGAGTCAATACATCAGTTTATGTTAATTTCAGTAAATTCATAGTGTGTAATAAAATCACATAAACCAATTTAACTTTAAAAATTTATTTTCTTTCCATATTCTTTTCTTTTCTTTGTTAACTCCAGTCCTGTCCCATTTATCCCCATAGGTGGGGATGAATGGGACAATGCAATGCATGTAAAAAAAAAATTATTATTAATTAAAAATGATAACTTTTTATTAAAGTTAGTATGTTTATATGTAACTGATTACTGAAGTGTACTTATGAGCAATGTTACAAAATTCTGAATTACATATGGTGAACTTTATCAGTAAAAACATGAAAAAGGTCCCATTCATCCCTTTTCTCCCCCTATATTTATTATTTATTTTATTTTTTTCTTCTCTTTCTTTTATTTTTTCAAATAATTTATCGTCGGCTGGCACCTTTCTTTACCTGGCGCCTGTGTGCACCGCACACTTTGCACACCGCGTCGGCGCGCCCCTGAGCTTACTAATACTGATAAAGCAGTATCACCAAATCTGTTAGTCTGGTATTCTAGTAGAATAAATGTAATAGAGTGCCAGAAATCCACCGAAGTCTGAAATCCATGCAGTTTGACAGATATAAATGATGAAATTTATTGTTAATAACTAAGTTAGCAAAGCTGCAAACTAGAGTTTTTAAAAAAAGATCTTGAATGCAGTGGCGGATCCAGAACTTGACTTTTGGGGGGGGCTGAGATTTTTCAAAATGTTATTCTAGACAAATAAAAAATTTACAACTGCAGTATTCAATGGTGAATGTCAGTGTTTTGGGGGGGGCTTCAGCCCCCTAGCCCCCCCCTTAAATCCGCCACTGCTTGAATGTAAGAATATTACATTTATATTGTCTGATTACATTTTTTTTTTTTTTTTTTTCAAATATAAGACTGTATGTACCTTGTAGCTGGAATTCAGTTACTCAAGCCACACTTGTTAATTAATGGCATAATGCATGGCCAAAATCCATTTTTATGGACAGTGAAAGTGGTGATAGGTCGATTTGTGGATTACATGTTGATCCAGAAAAAACAATAAATATATATTTTTTAATCAATTGTGAGGGACAGGTATTAGAGGAAGAGGCCATATTTTAGGGGACATTTCTACTTCAGATGAACTAACAGACCAGAGCCAAGTTTTTATTATTGAAAGGAACTGATATCTAAGATTCATAAATAATTTGTAATTTTTATTTATTATTTTGATTGTACATATTTTAAAATCTTCATTGTTATTTCATTTACCTCATAATTTAAAATAGAAGGGAATTTTTTTTTTTTTTTTTTTTTTTTTTTTTAATTATTATTCTATGGCTGCAAAATCCACACAACCTCTGGTCCCAAACTATGTGGATTTTTGACTCTCCACTCTACTTATACATATTAATCAGCCAAGATGGCAACGTCAAAAAGTGCCCATTCTCTATAGATAAGGGAATGGTGATCAGTCATTAGTGATTTATAACACCTGAAAAAGTGAAGTTAACAAATAGATGACATGTATAGACGAGAATATGGAAAAGAGAAAAATTAAGTCATGGGTGCAACTTTTAAGGGGCTACCCCTGAATTCAGGGTTTTTGAAAATTTTACTCTCTCTGAATTTCATGTTAAATTATTTTTATGGAATTTTTTCATTTTAAATGCTTAATTTGCCTTATAATATATTAAGAACTCTTCAAGTGTTACTTCTTACCAGGGTTGTTGATTTTTTTTTTTTTTTTTTTTTTTTTAATTTAAATTGGATTTTTTAAATTTAAATCAAGATCTATTTGATTTTAATGTTTTTTATAAAGAATTCATACATTATAGTACAACATTTGTATTTTATTATGTGTGTGTGTATATAAATATATGCACAATATCCACACTATCAATCATTTTGCTTAAATTATAAATATATAAATAATATTCCTATTAAAAAAAATCCATGTAGGTATTCATTACCATTCATGACACCATTCATTACCATTTATATTCATCATAGTATCTTCATAATAAGAAATAATTTCATAGCAAACACAAATGTAGAAGTATATGTCACTCAACTAGAGACTTTGACTTTGTAGTGTAGCTATAATAATGTATTGAAATAAAGTAAGTAAAATTTTGCTCACGGTATGGAACGCATAAAATAATTTTTAAAAAGGATAATTTAATAGGAAAAACGGCATTATAGTTAAAACAATGTATTTAGAGAAATAAAATTTTACTCATAGTTTTTAACAAATAAAATGAAAAGAATATGCAATTAAGGAAAAAAAAAAAAATGTTATTTAGGGTTTAACAAATATCATTTGAAAACAAGAAAAATTTTTCATACTTTACCCATTAACAAAATTTATATTTTCGTTACCATTTTAATATTTTGACTTATTCTTTCACTTTCTTTTTATATATTTAGTGGGTACAATTAATTAAATAAACAGCAGCCTTAAATTATATTTTAACTGATTATATGTGGCTAAATTAAAAATTTGTGGTATAAAATGTTCTTGGAGCCTTCTGAACTTACACTACAATGTAAAATATGTCAGCCAATGTTAAATGGTATAAACTGGTATGAGAGCTAAATAAGCAAGGAAATAATGTTTCTTTTTAAATACATAGCTGCCAAGTTTTACACCCCAGGCATAAAATTTACGTTTTTTTTATATTCTTTACGCTTTTACGCTTAGATCATTATTTTTTACTCTTTTCTTATTATTTCAACAATTTTCTATGGATTTTTTTTCCCTGTTCGTTTGTTTAAGCATTGCATTAAATTTAATATAAAAAAAGTTAAGTTAAAAAAAGCCCTCCATGTTAAAAAAATAAAAATCTAAAAAGAACGATTTTTGCATTACTATTAAATTAGTAAACAAAGATCGCAATGTATTTGATCGATTGATTGATTCTGAGTGGAAGCTTTTACGATTATCGTTGGTCCCCGTTTATTGGTTAAAACACACTGCGTGTAACTTCATCGCTTTAGAGGTGTGACATATGTTTTTTCTTTCTCCTTACTGGACTCTTCGGACATTCTCAGTTCACCTCAACTCCTGCTCATCTTGTCGAAACGGAAGCACGTGAAAAAAAAAAAACGAAAAACAATGTGATATGTGCTGGTTATGCTATAAATTGTTTGATCTTATTATGATTGTTAGGAATTCCGTGCATTTTTTAAAATAATTTTGATGATGGCTGAAAAGAAATATTTTCAAGTGTTTAATAATAGTTATACTACGGAATTTTATTGTATAAAGGCATCCACCCAGGGGGGAAAATTTGCTTATTGTATTTATTGTTGATCCAATTTTACGATTTCACATGGTGGCAAATACGATATAACAAAGCATATAAGGGAAAAAAAAAACAAAAAAACATCAGGATTATGCTAAAGTAGCTAATGTTAGCAAAAAGTGTAAAATAAATAACAAAATTCTTTTTTAATTGTATTTTAATAAATGTAGCTTTTAATGTATCTTTTCTTTTTACTATATCTAATCTGATGCATATAAACAGTTCAAAAACAATTTTTAAAGCAGGGGCGCGCCAGCATTGTCAGACGCCTGTGTGCAGAGTTTCAGTTGGCGCCCTATATTACTCCCCCTCCCCCCCACTTTTTTTTAAATCATTTTATAAAATGATATTATTTAGCAAGTCAATTGAATCTCGAACCTTAATAGTAATGAGTTTATTGAATGGCTAGTAAAAAGAGAAATGTATCAAATAAAATTAAATTTGAAAAGAAACAAGTAAAAAGTGCATCTTGCACAAAGAGAAAAACTCCCTTATACAAGAAGTTGCAAAAATTCGAGGTACAATTGTGAAGGTAAACAGGGGAAATTAAAATAGGCAGATTTAGTGTTAATGTGGGTGCAGAAATGCGTTGAGGCATTACAGTAGATGGCTTAGATGAAAGCTCTAAGTGTAAACGTTTCTATTTGTTTGGGTCTAATTTTTAAGTAAATATTTAAACACACTCACACACACACAAAAATCTTAGTGAACTAAATCTTCCTTCACTTCTTTGCAACTTTTGTGAGTATTACGCGTATTATACTGATCCAATATATCCGTCTCTATCCATATTGTTACCAAAATGTCGATTTTCTTATATGAAAAAAGTAATTGTGAAAAAACGGACAGTTTCTTGTCGAAAGATACATTTTATTCAAACTGTTCTCGAAAAAAACCAGTAAATTATCATACTCAAATTCATACCTCAAAAAGGTCGTTAAATAACGTTAAAAACACCACAGAGTAGAATTTCGCTCATTTAAACGGAAACGAACGTTCAGAACAGATGTCCGAAGCAATTGATCTTTGGGTGTGTCTCTTCTGTTTGAATAATTTCTGTCGTGATTTGGCGAACTTTCAAGATTATTCAGCGCCAGAAGCCAGTTGACGAACCCAGAAAATTCCAGACATCGGCTCTTATTGAAGGTAGAGCTTCTAAACTTCGGAAACACTAAACTATTACTTTTCACCAAGTTTGGTCGCCATGTCGCAAAATTCATCGCTAAGTTGCCAAGTCTGTATCCAAGGCTGACAATCACCTCCTATTCCACTCCCGTTAAAATTGAATGGACTGCTCTTTATTTGCACTTCAATTGTAAATCTGCTTTTATTGCAACAACAGTTTTCATTTAGGAAAATGGTTTAACTCTTTGCAATACTATAATGAACAAAATTTTTGATTAGTCGTACTATTGCAGTACGTTTGCACATATAAATGAGTTTAACATTTTGCACTAGTACAGATAAAGGGAATTTATAAGTATATAAAATTAGAACTCATAATAATAATAATCCCGTAGTGAGTTCTATTTTTCTCAATTTCGTTGTTTAAAACTCTCAAAATACTCTTAACATCAAATTAATATATGACTATCGATATAACGACAAGATTTGACTTGGTTAATTATGGAAGTTTTTTTTTTTTTTTTTTTTTAAGGAACAAATAAATTTATAAATACATAAAATAAGAGTATATAATAAATATTACTTGGTAAATATAGAAAAAAATATATACTTAATAGGGAAAGAAAACATCTACTGAAAGGAATTTTGCCCATTTTCATTATCTAAACTTTTTATGTAATTTATATGTGTGTTTTTCCATATAGTAGTAAGATACAAAAATCTGTTTTAAACTATTTTTCCGCCACGTTTGTACGTTGCGCAGATATAAATAATAGGTACATTTATAAGTAAATAAAATAAGAATATATAATAAAAATTATTAAGTTTTAAAGTAGATTATATGAACATTTAAACAGATAATATTATTTAGTGAAATGTAATTCATTTGATTAAATTTTTTTTTTAATTCTGGAATAATATATATCCATTTGATCCAAAGTATCTTATGCTATCGATGTAATTACAAAATTTAAAAATCTGTCTGATGCCGTTGTATAGCGTAAGTATTTTTTGATAATTTTAAATTTAGAAAAAGATTGTTCCACTGATGCTACTGGTAATTATGACAGAATAATCTCCAAAATATTTAATGATAGGATAATTTGGAGTAAGGTTACGCTTAAAAACGTGTTTGAGATCAAGGAAGAAAAGGGGGGATTTCGTAAAATCAATAGGTGTTGGATACATAGAAACAATTTACGCACCAAAATCTGTTATTGCAGCTCCCATAGATCATACATGACAAATTTCGCGCTAAAAGGGGGGGGGGGGAGGGGGGTTGTCTCAAATTCACCCCATCTTTACGTCATCCCCCCCCCCCCCAAAAAAAAAAAAGAAAAAAAAAAAAAAAAGAATCGAAAATTACAAAAAAAAAAAAAAAAAAAATGGGTTTTGGGAAAAATCCTAAAGACGACGCATACCTGTTTTAAACATTTCAACATCTCTGTACCATTTTTAGTAGAATTCTTTCGATAGAATCCGGAATTTGCGAATTCCCCCCTTTCCCCTTAAAAATAAAAAATTCCAAAATTGCATTTTTTTTTTTTTTTTTTTTTTTTTTGTACTTAAGTCTAGTCATCCCATATACAATTTAACCACCGTGAAGTAACTTGGAGTCGAGTTATGCTTATAAGCGTGTTTTTTGCTTCCTTTCTTTGGAAAAGGTGAAAGGGAATTTCGTAAAATCCCGTCAGTATAGGCATCGAATGCATCTAAACAATGCACGCACCAAAATTCGTGACTGGAACTCCCATAAATTTTCCTGGACCAATTTAGCGCTAAAAGAGTGGTCTCGAATTTGCTCTCTCGTAAACCATGGATTTATGGAAATATCCTTAAAGAGATGCATGGCTGTTTTCAACATCTTTGTTCTATTTTTGGTGTATTTCCACTCAAAAATCCGAAATTTACAAATATCCCCCCGAAAATTGATTTTCTTTTTCACTTCTTAAAAATAAAAAATTCCAAAATCGTAGGCAATGATTATTATATTTATTTATTTATTTGTACTCAAATCTAGATTCATATGCAATTTCTTCACTGTCAAATAATTTGAAGCCTAGTTATGCACATAAACGTGTTTTTGTCTCCTGATTGGGGGGGGGGGGATTTACAAAAGTTCATAGATGTAATTTTAAGTTGGGTAATTCCTGCCAAGTGTTGTTGTATTCTGTCCAGCTATTCTCACGTGATACCCAGACAAAAATGTTTTAAACATGCAGACACAACGACCGCATATGCACGTACACACAGAGAAAATTTTCTGAAATCGGATTTGGCTTTCACGATGTGTGAAACATGAAGATATCGCAATGTTTTTCGAATTTGAGACATTTACTGACAAAAATCTGATTTTATTAATATAGATGTTACATCGATATTGCAAAAGGTAAAAAACTACTCTGAATAAAATCTCCGGTTCTATTAATTTTCACTTTTGCAAAACAGTTATGTTGTCTTTTTACTAATCTAAGTGGCCTTTTCCCGACAGAAGAGGGGGGGGGGGGGATTAAGGCGCTCTTTTAAATTTTAATAGAATGCTTTGATATGTTAAAAAAGTCAAAGAAAATTTTGCTGAAGGTAGGCGCACCTTTAAAAAGTTATTCCCCTTTTAGTGTGTCCTTTCACAAAAAACACCTAAACTTTTGAGAACCACAAGTTTTGCCAGTATATATATTTCAAGGCGCCTCATTTAGCCACACTAGTCGCATGACTTCAGACCGGCATTATAAAATCAGATTTAATAAAGCAATACATATATATATATTTTTTTCTTTTCTTTCTTTTTTTTTCAAATAATTTATTCTCGGCTGGCGCCTTTCTTTACCTGGCGCCTGTGTGCGCCGCACACTTCGCACACCGGGTCGGCGCGCCCCTGTTTTAAAGTAATTCTGAAGGAAACACATTACATCTCTGCTTGTATATATTAAATGTGCAAGTATAGTATAGTAAATAATTATGAATAATTATGTATGAATATTTAATTTGAAAGGTAGTTTTATTTCTTATTGAGTTTGTATCAACATTATGTATGCTAAACTTTGCATTATATTACTTTTTATTGAATGTTATTGTATTTGTAAAGTAAATTAGGGTATAATTTTTTTAAACACTTTTAAATTTTATATGCAAATATAGAAAAAATCCTATTTGTGTTTTTTTTTTTTTTTGGGGGGGGGGGGGGTTGCAAAAATTTTTGTCCATGTGCTGTTTTACTCCTTGGGATTTTTGCAGGTTGGCAGGTATGTAAATATCAACCACAAGGTGAGCAAAGGCCAACTAGTATGTATATATTAATGAATTAGACACTAACTAAGTATTTAAAATTCATACGGTAGTCATAAGACTGGCTTGTATAAATAATTGATATATAATAAATGGTTAAATGTATAAATAAGTGTTAAAATGATTAAGAAAATTAAGGTATAATTATTTTTTTGTTTATTTAATGGTGCCTACTAGAGATAAATCTAAAGACAAGATATGAGAAATATTAGCTCATCTAATGAAATTTTCTGTTAATTTTACAAATTGTATTTTTAAATTAGCATAGAAATATTTAAAAAACTCATTTAAAAAAAGTTAGATAAGCAATTTATTCCATTAAAGGCTGCATTCCTTCACTTAACGTCACCAGAAGCCTAAGCCAAAGGAAAATTTTATTTACTTATGACTCATTAACTAATACATATTTTTAAATTCTGATTTTATGTTCAGAAAATTCACTACTGTTAAATTGACGGATGTTTTTTAAAAATGGATTTTCTAAATTTTGTAAAATACAAATTTTTAATATGTGAAATTTTTTATTATACAGTTTCAAAATAAAATATTAAAAATTTAAAAAATCCGGTTTTAAAAAAACATCCGTCAATTTAACAGTTATGAATTTTTTGAATGTGAAAACATAATTAAAAAAATATATTAGTTAATGACTTATAAGTAAATAAAATTTCCCATAGAATAATATTGGCTTGGATTTCCAGCAATGGTAAATGTAGCAAGCCGTTAAAACCAATAACTTTGACATTAAAAAGAAGAGATTTTTTTTTTTTTTTTAATCAATTGATATAAATCATGATTTAATCACTACAACCCTGCTTCTTACAGTTAACAATAATTACTTTTAGTTATAATTGTACGATATATCATCAATAAATCTTCCCCAGGCATTCATTCTGCATGCAAGTAGTATTTTTCAGGGTTTGTTCAGGTTTAATAGTTTAACCCCTGTTAGGTGGATGTTTTATTTTGTGTGTATATATTTTTGAACAGCCACAATAAGTAAACATAGAAAGAAAAAATGGATATTGTTTTTTCTTTGAGAAAAAATGTAAGTGGGGCCAGACCTTGCTAGCTCTTATTGATGGAGTGCCCCTGCATGTAACATGTTATTAATTTATGAGATATATGTGTGTGTTGTTTTCTTTAACTGCATAAAAATAAAAAAATTTGTAAATATTGCTATTCATATCTGGTATGATTGAAGATTTTTTAAGTTTATGTTAGATTATTTCAATGTTCTGTGTTCATATTTGCTATATTATTTAGTGTAATACATTTTATTTTATAGGAAACATTTCGAATTCCCAAACGTGAGAAAAAAGATGAAAAAGAAGATCATTGTAAAAACAGCTCAGAGTCAACTGCATCTCTTAATAAGAATACTGAAATAAAAAATACAAATAGTAAACAAAGCACTAAAGGAAATTATGAAGATCGTATGTATTTTCTAAAAAAAATTAAAATCCCCCTCTCCCCCCTCTGTCTGTATGTCTGTGTATATATATTAATTGTTAATCTTCACAGATATATAAAGTAATTTTTTTCTTTTTTCTAATTTTGCAGAATCTTTTGAGAAGATTAAAGTTGTTTGTCAAAGGTAAATAAATCTGCTACCTGTTTATTAAAATTGAGTCGATATGATTTTTAATGTAAGTAAATGATATGTTTTTTTTTTTTTTTTTTTTTTTTTTTTTTTTTTTTAATGTTCTTTATAGGTATAAACAGTTTGGTCCTAATTTTTCAAAAGAAAAACGCACATTTTATAATAAAAAATCAAACTCAGAAGACAGAAGAAGAAAGAAAGAAAACTTTTCTGTGCTTTACAAATATGATGATGCTTCTGATCATTCATATAATGACACTTCCGACCATTCATATAATGATACTTCAGACCATTCGTATGATAATTATGAATATTCCCCTCCTGTGTATAACAGCGAAAATAATTTTTATCACAGTAGTCATCAGACATTATATAATAATGAAAGTCAGTATGAAAAAAGTACTTGTTTTTCTCAATCTTTACCTCATAATGAAAGTCAAATGTTTAACAAAAACTGTTATGTTCCTCCAGCTTTACCTCAAAATGAAAGTCAAATCTATAATAAAACCACTTGTGTTCCTCAGCTTTTACATCATAATAATAATCATAATCAGTTGTATAGTAATCATGCTCAGATTCCTCGACCAGCTTTACTACCTACACCGGGAACATTACCAAATATGGGAAGACCTTCTAACTTAGTCTGTGCTACACCACCTTCAATTCCTGTGACAACTGGTCCTCCACAAGTCTTATCTAATGCCTTGTATCCTCCTCCTGTAAGAAATCAGGTTTGAAATATGTTTTCTACTTAGTTTTAGTATACTATATTTTATTTACAGTCCGTTAAGAAATTATAAGACCACTTTAATTTTATAAATTATAAGAAAAATAAAGATTCTAATCATAATTTAAATACATAAAATAACATATTGCTCTATATTTTTTTATAATTAGTTTGCAATAACTTGGTATAATGCAATAAATGTTTAATTAAAATATATATTAGAAATAAGTGAAAAATAACCTGTTAAGAAAATATAAGACCACTTGTCAAAAAACAAAATTGTATAAAAAATTAATATGATATTGGTCCTCCATTTTTCCCGATGACTTCAAACACTCTGTTTTTCATTGAAGTAACCAGGTGATTAAGTTCAGTTATAGAAATATTGTACCATTCTTTTACAATGGCTATTTACAGTTCATTGGCAGATGAAAATTTTTTATTATTAGCATAAACTTTGCGAGATAATATACCCCATAGGTTTTCCATGGGGTTCAAGTCTGGACTTCGACTTGGCCATGGCAAAACATTATTATTTTCTTTTTTAAACCACTCCTGTGTGGATTTAGATGTATCACAAGCAGCATTGTCCTGTTGAAACGTCTAGTTAGCATGTCCTAATAAAGGTCCAAACGGTATCATATGATCATATAGCATAGACTGATATTGTGTAGAGTTCATGTGACCCGAAATCCGCTGTAAATCACACAACCCCTCATAACTGAAAGCTCCCCAAATCATTACTGATCCTCCACCCATTTGTTGTCTGAAGCATTCTTTTGGTTCCTTCCTGAAGTCGTGCCAATAATGTTTGTAACCATCGGGACCATCAAGGTTAAATTTCTTTTATCAGAAAATATAATTTGTTTCCACTCATCATTCCATGACATGACATTTTTAGCCCATTTTAATCTTTCTTCTCGATGGCATTTGAATAACTTTGGTTTTTCCTTCAATTTCATAAATTTCATATTAATATTTAATTTAAGACTCTTCCAGACTGTTACATGTGAAGTTTTCTTGCTGAAATGTTTCGAAATTTCATGAGTTGAAAGACCTTTTTTAGTTGACAGTCGAAAAATTTGTCTATTACCACGTGCTGTCAAAATATTTTTTTCCACCAGATCGTTTTATTTTGTTTGAATAATCTTTTCTAATTATGGCATTATGAATGGCAGTTTTAGAACAGTTCATAAACCTCACAATATCTCTTTCAGATTTACCAGAACCTTTATAAAATAAATTTTTTCTCACTTCGCACTCCGATAATTCTTTACCTCGAGGCATCGTCAAATTAATAGTCTATAACACATTCAAAACCTAAGCCTTTGCTTCTTAGGTAATGCTTTTACGAAATACTGACGCATGCACTTCATATTGAGTTTGACGTCATGTATAATATGCTAATTTTCTCAGGTGGTCTTATAATTTCTTAACAGTCACTGTCTTTAATTTTTAGAAAAATGAATAAGTTTTAATGAAATTTAATTTAATTTTTAAAGTTGGAATTAGTATAGGATGCGTTTTCTTATCAATTTTAAATACGCAACTAAAAATTTGCATATTATGCTCTCTTTTTCAGAAATGCACCAATACGCTTGTGGTCTTATAATTTCTTAACGCACTGTATTTTTATTTTAAATTTGGTGAATTAAATCCAGTGCAAAGGTTTCTGTAATGATCCCAGTGCAGCAGGGATTGTTGAACGAAACGAGAAAATTAGCAAATTACAACAATTCCGATTATGCTTTTTACTGTGAAACAATAGAAATAATGAAAGACAATTTAGCGTGTAACGGGCACGAGTCGCGCGCCGATTTGGATAGAGTGTGGTGCCACATTATGAAGAGCAAGACCGGGAAGGAAAAGCGGGATAAAAGATCAGTTTCGGCAACAGAGACAGACCATGTAGCTACTGAAGAAGGGGCGGATTTCGCCCTGAAAGATCTCTAGCATCATAACAAGCATTATAAAAGGTATTTTTATTAAGTAATTAAATTAATTCAGTATTTCAAAAGTTATCGTGTTGACAAATTATGTGGTTCCCACTTGAATTGAAATGATGGAGCAAATTGCTCAGAGAACTAATGCAAGATATTGGTATAATATCAAAAAGGATTGCAATTATATTTTTAAAAAATTCAATACCTTAAAATTTATCCTTTTGAAGCAACGTATATATTTCAGCCGTCATCGCGGCCCTCTTCAGGGTTGTAAATGATAAAAACTATCACTGCCGGCACTTCGAAGTAAACAAAAACTCCCCCGTTGATGTTCCACTTTCACTTCACTTCTTGATTTTCAGGATCTGTTGCCATTCTTCAGGGATTAAACTGTGTTCCTGGTCGTTAATAGAGGATGGAGTGGTTAGTATTTCTATTGCTTTGCGTTTTAAGGCATACTTATGGTTGTTATAGTGGGCTATTTTTTGAGTGCTAATGGTGTTAAGATTAATGGTGTTATTGTTATGAGTGGTAGACAGTGCGGTAGAAAATTTATTAAGTTTAAGGTCGGAAATGTGTTCTTTTTCGCGTTCTTTTATGGGTCTCTTGGTCATACCTATATAGCAAGCTTGTGTTTGGTCTTCAAAATTAAAGTCTATTTTATAGATGCCTGAGGTGTCTTTAAAAGGAATAGTGTCTTTTTCATTTCTGAGATGTTGGAAAATGTTTTTATTGGGTTTAATTGGGATATTTATATTATGTTTGGTTGCTTCGTGTTTGATTTTATTGGCGGCCCCATTACAGAAAGGAATAGCGGTAGTGAATTTCATTTTGGTTTTTGAGCATTAGGAATTTTATACGTTTAAAAACTATTAATAAAATTCCCACAAAATTAAACCCAATAAAAACATTTTCCAACATCTCAGAAATGAAAAAGACACTATTCCTTTTAAAGACACCTCAGGCATCTATAAAATAGACTTTAATTTTGAAGACCAAACACAAGCTTGCTATATAGGTATGACCAAGAGACCCATAAAAGAACGCGAAAAAGAACACATTTCCGACCTTAAACTTAATAAATTTTCTACCGCACTGTCTACCACTCATAACAATAACCCCATTAATCTTAACACCATTAACACTCAAAAAATAGCCCACTATAACAACCATAAGTATGCCTTAAAACGCGAAGCAATAGTAATACTAACCACTCCATCCTCTATTAACGACCGGGAACACAGTTTAATCCCTGAAGAATGGCAACAGATCCTGAAAATCAAGAAGTGAAGTGAAAGTGGAACATCAACGGGGGAGTTTTTGTTTACTTCGAAGTGCCGGCAGTGATAGTTTTTATCATTTACAACGCTGAAGAGGGCCGCGATGGCGGCTGAAATATATACATTGCTTCAAAAGGATAAATTTTAAGGTATTGAATTTTTTAAAAATATAATCCAAGATATTTGTAAGTCAAGTCCACTGTTAATTTTGTTTGAATAAATTTAGTATTTCCAAAATTATCATGATAAAAATTCTCAAGTGGCAGCAACTTGGAAACAAAATTGCGGAGCAACTTGCCCACTGAAATCATTTAAGATAGTTGAATGATATGATGATTATTCAACTTTGGTTTGAATTGATTAAGTATTTAAAAAATTATCGTGATAACAAAATTTCAAATGGCCACCACATGGAAACAGTATGACGGAACAAGTTGCCCAGCAAACTCAACCAAGATATGAAGCATAAGTTCAATCTCTAGCTTTGGTTCAAATTAGTTCAGTATTTAAAAAGTTATTGTTATGACAAATTTTTAAGTGGCAGTCTAATTTTAAGTGGACACAACTTGCAAAAAAAATAGTGGAGCAACCCGCCCAGAGAAATCATCCAAGATATTTGTATGGTAAGCAGGGCTTGATTAATGCATGGGCTCTGGGGGAGGGGGGGGGGGGCTGAAATTTCATTTACAATACAAAAAATTTTAATCAAACTCTACAAAAATAATTTATAAAATGGCACTTCATGAGAATTTTACTTCTGGCAGCAGTTTTTCATAGGTAAAATTTGCTCAAATATATATTTTTGGTTAAAATAGGAAAATTTAGCCCCCCCCCCCTCCTTTTTTTTTTCTCAAAATAGTGGTGAAAATGATAGGTAGGGGACTTGAATGCTCAGGTCTTGGGCCCAGTTTGGCTTGATCAGGCTCTGATGGTAAGTTCACTGTCCAAAGTTGGTTTGAATTAATTCAATATTTCAAAAGTTACCATGATAAAAAATTTCAAGTGACAGCCTGATTTTAAGTGGCCACAACTTGGAAACAAAAGGGTGAAGTGAGATCCTCAGCGACCTTATTTAAGTATTTGAATAGTATGTCTACTGCGCAAGTTTGATTCGAATTGATTCAGTATTACAAAAGTTATCATAATGACAAATTTTCAAGTGGCCATCCCTTGTAAATAAAATGGCAGGGCAACTTGCCTATCAAACTTATCCAAAATATTTGTACCGGAAGTTCACTATCCAACTTTGGTTTGAATTAGTTTAGTACAGTCGAACCTCGTTAATGTGAAATACGCCCATAGAAATACGATCATCTTTATTTGCAGCGAAATCAGAGTCTGAATAAACTATAAGTTGTGGTCTTTTACAATTTAATTTTAATTTAAAATGACTGGTATAATGAATATATCCTAATAATCTTAGTAAGCCATCCCAATGTGGTTTTTTTTTTTTTTTTTTTGGATTAGATTGAAACTGACTATAAATATTCACAGAGTAACAAATATCAGGGCGAGTTCTATTTGCAATAAAGGCTAAACATCCAAGTAAACTTCTATAAGGAATTGTTGACATTTCTTGAATTTCATAATCATTTTTAGGACAATTTGACTTAGAATAAATTACACCTTTGCTTATGGGAAGAGTTGAAATAGAGTATTTAAAACTTTTAAATCAGTCACAAACTTCTTTAATATACTGATGTTGATTAATTTCAAGTTGACCGTTTATTTCTTCAAACTCGACTCCTAACAACTTCTTGGTTTTTCCCATAATTTTAAGGTCAAAATGACTTTTAAGTAAATTCAAAACCTTATCAATTGTTTTACTACATTTACTAAAAAGGACAATATCATAACTTCATAATTATATAAATAAACACAATTACATGAATTAAACTTAACAAAACCTATTTTTATCAAAACTTTATGGATTTCAAAGAACCACTCGCAACCTGATTGATGTAAACCATACAAAGCTTTATTTAATTTACAATATAAATTTTCCCTTCTGGGTTGAATAAATCTTGCTGGCTGAGACATAAAAATATTTTCAGTTAAAGGGGCATATAGATAAGCACTAGTTATATCACACTGAATATGGGTCCAATTTAAAAAACTTATGAGCAATGAGAAAAAGAATCTAATCACAGCAAAATTGACCACAGGACTAAAAGTCTCGTCGTAGGTTTCCCCTTTGATTTGACTATAGCCCTGGGCAACAAGTCTGGCTTTATAACGAATGATATTACATTTTTCATTACACAGAATTGCAAAAACCCATCTGTTACCTACAGGATTACAGTTTTGTGATAAACTAGTAAGCTCCCAAACTTCCCTTTCTTTCATTACTTTTAACTCGTTTTCCATTGCCTCAAGCCATTTTTCTTTCTGGGGAGATTTCATTGCCTGCTTGTACGTTTTAGGAACAACAATTTCTTCTAGTCAACTATTATTATTAAAAACTATATTACTACTTGGACCCTGTTCAGATACAATACCAGTATAATTATCACTACCACTAAAATTAAATGTTTCAGGATCATACATAATTTTGTTCTTTTTACAATATTCCTGAACTTCATTTTGGGATCTAAGATGCTGCGTTTTTCCTTCTTCATAATAGTAAATATCTATCCTATTCCCTGTTTGTCTAGAAACAGCTTTTCTATACCAGTTAACAACCTTTAAAATATCACACTCTTCCTCTAAACTGTCTTTGTCCTGAATATCAGAAGGGAAAGAAGTCGCACTTCTTATATTTTCTGCAGCATTTTCATCCGAAACAGAATTTGGGAAAAGTGGGACAAAGAATTGAGTTTGGGGCTCCAACACTGCTCCACTTCTACTATTCTGATCTATATACTTGGCTTTCTCGTTAAACCTAACATTGAGTGTTTCAATTATTTTGTCTGATTCAGGTAGCCATATTCTGTATCCTCTAGTCCTAAAAGCATAACCCACCATGACACCCTTTGTTGCCTTAGGGTCTAATTTATAACGTTTTTGTCGTGGGATACCTACATAGGCTAAAACACCAAATAGCTTTAAATGTCAGACTGTGGGTTTGTTTCCAGTATATAGTTCTAAGGAAGTTTTAGTGGAGTTAGTGCTACAGGTCCTATTCCAAGTGTAAACAAAATAAGTTGCTGCTTCTGGCCAAAAATTCTCTCCTAAAATTACTTTCCTGTAGTAAAGTTCTGATACCATCGGCTACAGTTTGGTTATAACGCTCAACAATGCCATTTTGCTGTGGAGTATACAAATTTGTCAGTTCATGTTTAATTCCTTTTGAATCAAAGAAATCTTCAAGGGTACTTGACATGAATTCCTGTCCATTATCACTACGAAAAGATTTAACTCTACTTCCAATCAAATTTTCAGCACGCGTAATATGTCTAATGATAATATCAGCAGCATCTGATATTAACTTAACTGGGTAAAAAGCTACCTTTCTAGAAAAATTGTCAATTATGGACAAGAAATATTTTTCTCCATGTTTACCCTCAACATGAGAAGGACCCCATAAATCAGCAAAAATTAACTCAAGTGGCTGTGTTCATCTGATATAACCAGTAGACTTATGAGAAATATGTCTAAACTTATTTAATTTACAAATTTCACATTCAAAATTTTTATCATTTAGACCAGAAACACCTTTTACACCATTTTCTTTACAGGTATGAGTCAAAATATCAGGACTGATATGGCCAAAATGTCTATGCCAAAGTTGCATTTTATTCCCCTTTTCTAAATTTAAATTTTCAAATTTTACATGTCTGTTATTAACTTTAGGAATTTTAGGATAACCCTTTGAAGCAGATTTCTCATCAAACATAATTTTTACACTTTTTTGATAGTTTTAAGTTATTTTAGATCTAAATAAGTGGAAAATGTTATATTTAAAATTTTAATTAATTTTGGTTCTAAAATATAGAGTGGGGCAACGGTGTCCCTTTCTGAGTTAAAGGTAAATTCATCATGGGACACGGGCGTCCCATGAATAAAGATTTGTACAAATTGCACTTATTTACAATTACTTAGATATAGGAGTAGCAATAATTCATTACTGATCTTTATTAAATAATCAAATTTAATTAGAAATAAATTTTTGAAATTGGTTGATAAAATTTTTTCAAACTACTTTTATTTAACATTTTAATTTTAGTAAAAAATTTACTCTGATAATCTAATAGATTTTGTATAGTAACTATTAGACTCTCTTTTATAATAAACTATCATATAATAATAATATTTGTAATAAGAGCGTCAAAAAATAAATAAGCGAAAGGGACATCGGTGTCCCATCTGCTAAGAGTTAAAGATAGTAAATTTTATTCTTTAAGTAGGCTTTAAACAAAAATTCATTGTCACGATATATTTTAACCTCACCCCCACCGCCTTCATATATACAACCCATTTTATCCAAAGTGAACAATATTGGGTGTTTGAATTAATTCGTAGCGTTTTTTTTTTTTTTTTTTTTTTCGAAAATTGAGGCTTTATTGTGCAAAAATAATTACAAATAGATTATTCAAAGTATTGACCATCACTAGCCACTACTTTTTCCCATCTTTCTGGCAGCATACGTATTCCGCGTCGGAAGAACGAATCGTCTTCATAGGCAATCCAAGAATAGACCCATTTTTTACAATCTTCATAAGAAGTGAAGTGTTCCTCAGACAGGCCATGGCTCATCGATCGAAACAAGTGGTTATCAGATGGAGCAATGTCTGGATAATATGGCGGGTGAGGTAGGACCTCCCATTTGGTCGTTTCGATGTAGGTTTTGACTGGTTTTGCGACGTGCGGTCTCCACGTCTCTAGGTTTCAGTTCGTATGGGACCCAATTTCCCTGCTTCTTGATCATTCCCACGGCTTTCAGGCTTTTGCTGACTGTTGAAAAGTCAACTCTTAATGATTCAGCTAAATCTTGAAGCAGTTGGCTTAGATCTTCATCGAGCAATGACTTCAATTCTTCATCTTCGAATATTTTCGGCTGCCCAGGTCGTTCCTTGTCTTCCAGCTCAAAATCACCACTTTTAAATCGAGCAAACCATTTTCGACACGTTTGTTCAACTAGTGCATGCTCTTCCACTAAAATTTGATGACTTTCGGCAGCACTTTTCTTCATGTTAAAGTAATGAAGTAGCACTCCCCGCAAAAACACTTTATCCGGCACAAAGTTAGACATATTCGATGAAGTAAAAAATTTTGTTATTTACGCTTCAACCAAATGACATATACTAATAATCATGCTCAATGATAGTAGGTTTACGGGGAATACTAGTCACACCATCTATTGGAAAATGCCACTTGTCACGCCATCTATTAGAAAACGCTACGAACTAATTCAAACACCCAATATATTAAATTATGACATAACAAACCCAGCTCAAGTGTTTTATTCAAAAGTTAAAATATTTTATTATGCTTAAAATATATAGATAAAACGAAGTATAAACATTACTTAAAAACATTAGATAAAAAACCTAAACATTACTTTGTGCGTCATTGTTTAAATTTTTCAACCGGGTACCCGGTCCTCTTTAGAACGACATCTTCTGTGGAAGACTTGAGCTTGAGTGATCTTGAGTTTGTTTTACCAAAAGGTGGCGCCATGCACGGTCTGGGGCTACTGCACCGCTGTCGTTGCATACATCATGATTGGTAGAAATTTCTATCGATTCTCTAAACATCGCGTAGTTGTAATCGTCGTAATTGGCTATTTTAGTGGCTTTATCAAAATCGATTTTAATGTTTTGTTTATTGTAAATTTTTGCTAAGGCTGTGTTATATTTTCCTGTTTTTATATCATTTTTATGTTCATTAATTCAAGTTTTAATTTTTCTCTTGGTAAGTCCTATATAAGATCCTGGTTTATTATCTTCATTTGTAAACGGGATTTTATAAATTCCTGCAGTTTCTAAAGGGGGGATGGTGTCTTTATCTCTTCTGATTAACTGGAAGATATTTCTGTTAGGTTTTATGGGGACATTTACTATTTACGCCATATTTATTTTCTACATTTTTAATTTTATTGGAGGCTCCGCGATCGTATGGTATAGAAGAGGTAAATTTAAGGGGTTGTTTTCAAAAACAACCCCTTAAATTTACCTCTTCTATACCGTACGATCGCGGAGCCTCCAATAAAATTGTAGCAAATATATACGGCGTAAATATCCCCATAAAACCTAACAGAAATATCTTCCAGTTAATCAGAAGAGATAAAGACCCCATCACCCCTTTAGAAACTGCAGGAATTTATAAAATCCCGTTTACAAATGAAGATAATAAACCAGGATCTTATATAGGAGTTACCAAGAGAAAAATTAAAACTAGAATTAATGAACATAAAAATGATATAAAAACCGGAAAATATAATACAGCCTTAGCTAAAACTTACAATAAACAAAACATGAAAATCGATTTTGATAAAGCCACTAAAGTAGCCAATTACGACGATTACAACTATGCGATGTTTAGACAATCGATAGAAATTTCCACCAATCATGATGTATGCAACAACAGTGGCGCAGTAGCCCCAGACCGTGCAGGGCACCACCTTTTGGCAAAACAAGCTCAAGATCACTCAAGCTCAAGTCTTCCACAGAAGATGTTCTGAAGAGGACTGGGTACCCGATTGAAAAATTTAAACGCTGACGCACAAAGTAATTAAAGACATTTAAATAAAAAAACCTAGCATTACTTTGTGCGTCGTTTTAGATCTTTCAAACCGGGTACCCGGTCCTCTTCAGAAACGGCAAACTTCTGTGCTGGAAACTTGAGACTGAGTGATCCTCTGTTGACTTTGTCAGCAAATGGCTCCATGCTCTGTCTGGGACTACTGCGCCGCTGTCATTGAATACGTCATTATTAGTCGAAATTTCGATGGATTCACAGTACATCGCATAATTATAATCTTCATAATTGGCTATTTTAGTGGTTTTATCGAAATCTATTTTAATATTTTGTTTATTGTACGTTTTGGCCAGGGCTGTATTATACTTTCCGGTTTTTATGTCATTTTTATGTTAGCTAATCCTAGTTCTAATTTTTCTCTTAGTAACACCAATATATGAGCCTGGTTTATTATCTTCATTTGTAAAGGGGATTTTATAAATGCCTGCAGTTTCTAAAGGGGGGATGGGGTCTTTATCACTTCTGATTAATTGAAAAATATTTTTGTTCGGTTTAATGGGGATATTTATGCCGTATTTATTAGCTATATTTTTAATAATTCTATTTTTAATTAATTTATTGACTATTTTGTCCGGGTATCCTGCTTTTCTGGTAAAGTTTTTAATTAGGTTCAGTTCATTTTTAAGGTCTTCGGGTTCGTTGCAAATTAATACTGCGCGATTGATATATGAACGAATGGCGTTGGTTTTGTAACGGAAGGGTGTTTTGCTCTTGAAGTGAATGATTTCGTTACTATTAGTGGGTTTTCGATAAATGGTAGTTTTAAATTTATTTTCAGTACGGGTAATTTTAACGTCCAGGAAATTAATTTGTAAGTTATTTTCTTCTTCATAAGTAAATTGGATGTTAGGGTCATGGCTATTGATAACGTTGAGGATTTCATTAATATCAAAACTCTTGTCGACGACGGCGAAAACGTCGTCGACGTAACAATACCAAAAAATAACTTGATTTTTTAAACTTTCAATAATTTTGTTCTCTAAGTTCCTTCATTTAAATTCCGCGACGAAGCCTGAAATGGGCGATCCCATTGGGACGCCTTTAATTTGTTGGTATATTTTTCCATTGAAAGTAAAATAATTTTCTTTTAACAAAAAATTGGTAACTGCGTTTAAAGTTTGGGCTATTTTAGGGTCGGGGTAGTATTTATTTATGGATTCGTTTACAATTTCACAAACTTCGTTAATGGACGGGTATAGGTTGATTACATCAAAACTTACTAGACGGTAGTTATCTTTATTTTCGATTTCTCTTAGTTTTTTAATGAAGTCTTCTGTAGATTCTAAGGAGTGAGGGGAGGGGGGAATAATTTTACGATAAATATTGGCCATGAATTTTTCTAAGCAGTAGGTGGGGGCTTCGTTCTTATTAACAACAGGTCTGAATCAAGTTTCCAGCACAGAAGTTTGCCGTTTCTGAAGAGGACCGGGTACCCGGTTTGAAAGATCTAAAACGACGCACAAAGTAATGCTATGTTTTTTATTTAAATGTCTTTAATTATAAGTTTACTTCATTTTTTCTATTTATTATAAGCACAAAGTAATGTTTAGGTTTTTATCTAATGTTTTTAAATATTTTATTATGGCCAAGAAAAACCAAAAGGAAAAACATACCACTGAGAAAGGCATTAGCAAACTTTTTAATTTACAAATAAAGTAAACATCAGCAGAGTAAAATCGTATTATGTCATCTTAGCTAAATACATTAAAAAATGATGACATTTAAAGACAATCTACATTGTGTAAAAACCAATGTAACACAAAAGTAAAAGTGAGCAAAGCTACATCCATCATAAGCGATATTTATATGAAAACTGCAAGGACATATGACTGGCAAAGACAATGCCTACATATGGGAATCAATGATCGTATGTGGCGAGAGACAATACGCGGAGCTCCGGAACGAGTCCGCCATCTGCCGAAACTTCCAGCAACTAAGTATTTCAGGCTAAAGTATAGCTCTGAGAAGGGTGATCAACTTTAAAGTGTAAACAAACGAGGATATTACGTGATGATACTGAACTTCTATTAAAGATTTATTTTAAATAATTAAATTGATGAAGGTAAGTTTTAAAAGGTTATTTAAATAAGAAATAAAGTTTATACTTATAGATTTAAGTTAACAAGAAGTATTAAAATAAAGATATTGTTACTATATGTAATACTATGGGACAAAAGAATAGAAATACAGTTAGACCGTTCAAAATTGATACAGATAGGTTTTAGAGGCCTGCAAGTCGAATGAGGATATTTTCAAAAGTGTAAAGTTATTAGGAGGGTCAGAAGGGGGGGGGAGGGGCGAAGGAGCAAGAAAAAAAGTTAGGTTGTTGAAAATTGGTACATAGAGGTTTTTGATACTTACA
This sequence comes from Salticus scenicus, assembly GCA_963930645.1. Taxonomy (NCBI): domain Eukaryota; kingdom Metazoa; phylum Arthropoda; class Arachnida; order Araneae; family Salticidae; genus Salticus; species Salticus scenicus. The sequence goes on along the minus strand of OZ005651.1, from coordinate 135,579,430 downwards.
AATTGATTGCGGATATTTTTGAATTTGTAAAGTTATTAGGAGGGGTGGGAAGAATAGGCGGAGGGGCAAAAAAGTAAAAATAGTTAGGTCGCTCAAAATTGGTACATGGAGGTTTTCGATACCTACAAATCGATTGTGAATATTTTCGAATTTGTAAAATTATTAGGGTAGATGGGAAGGGGCAATAATATATAAATAAGAGTTAGAGTGCTAAAAATTAGTGTTGTTAGGTTTTGAGGCCCGATAAATTGATTGCAGATATTTTCGAAAGTGCAGAATTATCAGGCCCGGACTGGCCAGGTCGGCTGGTCGGCGATCGCCGAGGGCCCCCGGACCAAGAGGGCCCCCAAACAACCCTCAGAAAAATTTATATACTAATTTTTAATCAGCTATATCAAAATAATTGATAATTTATTTTTCAATAATCTTACGCATTTGCATCAAATTTTGATTCATCGTGTGTTGTACAATGCTTAAAGTTTCAGGAAAAAAGAAAAGCATCGTGATTAACCACAAAAAAAAAAAAAAAAAAAAAAATGCGAACGGGTATTGAAGCTTTGTGGTGAAAACCCTAGTCTTTCTTGATTGTTTTAATGTAGAATGCACACGCAGCTCAAGTCGACAATGTTTCGTTTTTGGAACGCATTAGTATAGTATTGTGCAGAGTGTCATAACTATTTCAACATGAAACGCGTGTACCAAAGTGGCACGTCAAAAAGAAAAGAAAAGAAGAAAAAATCTATAGAGGTAGAAGAAATTTCAAAGCGTTTCAGTACTTGGTTAACTAGTTCAACTTCTGAGTTGCAAAGTCAAACTTTAAAGGAGAATAATGAGACATTAAATACAGGTAACTCTAATTAGTTTAATAGCCCAAAATTTCTATCAAAACAATGCTATTATTAAATTTTTTAAAATTAATTTTTAAAATTACAAGTTTTTAATTTCAGCGGAACATTATAAATTTATATGAAAATAATATTTAAGTACTGTCCACATATTCGGTATTTTCAGCCCGTATTTCTGTTTCTTGCTATGTGTTTTGTTTTTGCCCCTAAAATCATTATAATAAAGCGTAAATCGAGTGACTGTCATCAAAGCTTCACTTTTCCCATGCCTGGCGGCTACTTTCAATCAAATTTATTTTTTCTAGGGAAAAGAAAATATTTATATATACTGTATTAAATAGTGGATTTTTTTTTTTTTTTTTTCTATTGCTTTAGAATATAATGGAAGTTAAGTATTACACTGAGTTTATATACTGGAAAAAAAAAAGTAGCAAAACAATTCTCTTATTTCATTTTCATGATTAAATTTTAAAATTAAAGGTTCTGAATTTCGGATGAAAATTACAGATTTTATATAAAAACTAGTTGAACCCGGCCATGCGTTGCAGTGGCTCTAGTAGGCTTTACATTGTTATTCGCTGGTCACTATATTTAAATGGCTTCTTAAAATTCAATATCAGTTATTAATATAAAATTGTGTGTATCGTGTGTGTGGAACTTTCTGGCTATCATATCTTCGAAACTAATAAAGATAGAAATACGAAATTTCAGAATTGATATCATTATGGCTTAAACAGTGTGATTTTTTGCCTAAATTTAAAAATATTTCTCGATCTCATTTTTAAGTAATAAACCACTCGTAATCAATTAGTATGCTTTTTTTTTCTAGCATGCAACTATTCTAGATATGGTATATAAAAAAATATTAAAATATTTATTGTTAAAATAAGTAAACTAAATTAGAAATGCTTAGTTTTTTACTCAACTATTTTCCAAGTGACAAGAAAGTTGAATGGGGTTTTTAGACATGTAAGCTAAATTTTCAAAAATGGCATATTCTAATATCCTGTTTCCTTAAAATTCCTCGGTAAAGGGGGGCCCCTTTTCGACTTCTAGCCGAGGGCCCCCAAAGGAGCCAGTCCGGGACTGAGAATTATTACGAGGAGTGGGCGCAGTGGTAAAAATTGTTGGATGCAAATGAGTTACGGCTGGATGTGATACAGTCAACTCCCTCTAATCCGCAGACCTATAATCTGCAAATCCCTCTAATCCGCAATTGATTTTTGAATGTAAACAAAGAAATTTACATCTCATATTTTAAAAGAATTTGCAACATTTCTCGCATTTTTTACTTTTTTTAAATCAAATTTTTAGCTTAATCCTTGCTTTGAAACACAATTGGGGAGAGAAAAAAACAGTAACATTTTTGTATTTATTATCCTGCAATTCATGCAAACTAGTGCTAAGTCAAGCCAAAGAATGTCAGGAAAGTACATAAAAATTTAAAACAAATCGCTACATATCACATCAATATTTAACTAAACTAAAAATAATGAGTGATGAATATTATTTCTGTACTTCAAAAAATATTTTCTTTTGTCTTTTTTAAATACGTTTGTTTACATTTTATTGGTACATATTAATATTATTTGAATATGGTTAAATTATTTACCATCAAATATGAATATGATTGATTAGTTTTATTGATACTAAAGAAATATTTTATTCTAAAAGTTATTAGAAGGCGTCTTTCCATTTTGATGTCTATTTAAGAATTAATAAGAATAACTGACCTTGTATCTGCAAAAGAAAAATGTAAACAAATACAATGACCTCTAATCTGCAAATTCCTATAAACCGCACAACCTCTGGACAAAACTTTTGCGGATTAGAGGGAGTTGACTGTATCTCATAATTCCAGCAGCCTCCAATCTTTTACTAAGAAAGCATAAACAGTAAATAAAAAATAAATAAAAACTTAATTATGTTATCAGTTTAATTGACTGAGTTTAAGCAGGGAAACGTTACTAATTTAAATAGCTTTCTCATCTAAAAGATTCTTTATAAGCTGTGAATTAAATAACTAAACTATAAACTTGTAAATAAAACAGAGAAGGTTTAAAAACGAAATATAAGTTTATTGAAATAAAAATAGAAGTATATACAACTTTTAAATTAAACAAGGAAATAAATAACATAGTAAATGACGTAACTGATGACAATGACCAATAAATAAGCTTTTAAATGTATTTTATAAGAAACAATTTTTCTTCATTATTAGACCTATAGATCTTTTACCACATAAACAAAGATAAAATAAAACACTGTTACTTTAGGTAAACCATTCTATTACAGTAGATTATTTTACTTGTAAACAACTGTGATAATTTAAATGTACTATTACTGAAACGGGCAGTTGAACTGAAGTATAATTAAACATAAAACAAACAATCAAAAAGAAAAATAAATGAGCAAGCCACTAGCCACATTCCTCAAACACCTTTTATACTATTCAGAGAGGATTGTGGTTAGTATGATGCAATCACCGTGGCATCAAATTACCGTGACGAATTCATCCACGAAATTTAATGTCGCCTAGTGAGCAATAAAGTATACATTCACTTATGTTTACCGGCAAGTTGTAGTGATGTGTGAAAGCATAGCTAAAGAAAAACTATGTATTTTCATAGTAGCAAATTAATAAATAAAGCTGTCAGCTAAATTGTGGTAAGTAAGTAAAATACATTTTTATTTTATTTTAATAAAGAAAATAAATTAAGTTACTTGACTTCAATTAACTAAATGTTTTTCTTTAAAATCTTATTTAACTTAAACTTTTATATTACTTATACTTTTAACACATATATTAAATAAACTTATACTTTTAATATATATATTAAATAAACTTATATATATATATATGAACCACTCATGCATATTGCACAAATTGATAAGATTAAATATATCACTAGAGCCAACAAAAATAAAGAAATACAGATAGAATGTTGGAAATTAGTATTATTAGGTTTAAAAGCCCGAGAGAACAATTGCAAATATTTTTTAAAGTCTAAAATAATTAGGAGGGGTGGGAACAGTAGGTGAAGGAACATGTGCACATGTATATGCTGCTGTAGGCAATAGGGGCCCAGACTGATTATTCCACTGATGGGAGAAGATTTTTTTTTATATTTTATATTTGTTTTCCCTTTACGATAATATAGTGATTCATTAAGAGTGCCGAACATAAATGCGCGCATGCAGCGTACAATGGCCTGCACTGCCGAAGGCAATGGGAAGTGATATTTTTTCCAATCACAATTTTTTTTTTTTTTTTTTTTTCTTTTCACATGATAAAAGTAATGCAATTTTGAGAATTCATTAACTATAGTGATTCATTTAAAAATAGTGGCCGGCGAAGCGGGCATAGCCTGCTAGTTAATAATAAATATAAACCCCCCTTTCTTATAAATTATCTGTCCTCCACTCCTTTATTAATCATGCCATTCTAGTCTGTTCTAATAGTATCTTATTAAAAATTTAACTACATTAAGCATATTGATCAGAAAGTAGGCTATAATAAAACCTTAATACAAAATCTTTATAAAACACTTAATTCCATTAACAGTGCTCAGAAAGAAAAACCTCTCTTTACTTCTGTACTAAATAAAAGAACTGGTGTACAATCAATATTCAAACTAAAAACTTCTTCACACACCATAAAACTAATGAAAACACTACCAGCTTTGAAAGGACGTAGCCTTTTTTCCTCATGTGCAAACACGTGTTACTGCTTTGGTGGCAAAAATGATTACTGATTTCATATCTGTATAAGAAACGTTACATTAAATTATATATAGATTTTACATTTTTAAAACTTTGTAGATAAATGACTTTTCTCTATGTTGTCTTTAAAATTGTTTAACTGTTTTAAAATTACAAATCTATGTTATGTTTTACAATTTAGTTTAATATGTTATTTACAGTTTCTTAATCATCCAACAATGACTGTCCCTCCTCATGCTGCTCCAACAATAGCAGTCCCTCCTGTTATGCCAAGAATAACAGTTCCTCCTCCAGTTACTCCAACAATGGCTGCTCCTCATGCAGTTACTCCAACAATGGCTGCTCCTCATTCAGTTGCTCCAACAATGACTGCCCCTCATCAAGTTGCTCCAACAATGGCTGCCCCTCATCAAGTTGCTCCAACAATGGCTGCCCCTCATCAAGTTGCTCCAACAATGACTGCCCCTCACCAAGTTGCTCCAACAATGACTGCCCCTCACCAAGTTGCTCCAACAATGACTGCCCCTCACCAAGTTGCTTCAAGAATGGCTGCCCCTCACCAAGTTGCTCCAACAATGACTGCCCCTCACCAAGTTGCTCCAACAATGGCTGCTCCTCACCAAGTTGCTCCAACAATGGCTGCCCCTCATCAAGTTACTCCAACAATGGCTACTTCTCATCAAGTTGCTCCTCTACATCCAATCATGATTAGACCTAATCCACCAAGCGTTCAACCTCCACCCAATTTTGTTAATATTCGAGCAATTCCTTCACATGTCTTGCCTGTGCAAGTTTCCTCTTCAGGACTAGTTACACAGGTAAGTTACTATAATATGTCTCTTTTTTATATATACAAGGATCAGTCAAAAAGTTAGTTACAATAATGGAGAAATTAAAAGAATCAAAATTTTACAATAACTGTAGTTCACATTTCATACAACATCTGCTTTTTGATATTGTTATCATTTTTATTATTGTTGAGGCATGATGCATGTTCTTTTATATTTTATGTAAAAAAATTCCCTTCCAGTGTCCTTTGTCAGGTTGCAGTTTTCATATTACTAGCAGAGTGAAGTTGTCAATTGAGTCAAAAAATATGAAAATTTCACAAGGTGAAAAATATGGACTAAGGAAATGGACATTCTAAGACAAGTTACACCATTTTGTTGTAGTTTAATACTAAATTTTCATATTTGCTTCACACATCATATGAATTTTACACATCATTAATCATATGACATCTCTTATGAATTGCAGTGCAATATTACACTTTTTTGTTCGGGAAAAAAAAATTAGGCATTTCTATGTCTTTGTCAAGCTAATGAGGAGGGAAAGAAAAAAGGCCACCTAATGATAACACTACTTATCCTATTTATATATGTGTTTGTTTGTATTAAGGAGTTACATGGGTTTTTAAGACTAAAAAGAAAAAAGAAAGCATATTTTCTCTCTCTCTCTCTATATATATATATATATATTTATATATATGATAAAATTTAAATATAGGAGGGAGTAAAACTTGAATTATTAAATAAATAGAACTAGAAAAAAGTTTTTATAAACCAATGCGCAAATGCAGCAAAAGGAAATATAAAACTATAATAAATAAGCAAAATAATTAAAGCCAGGCTTTGATTATTTTGCATATGTATATATATTATATGACTAGTTAATACCCGTCAAATGTTTCTTCCAAATGAAACTGTCGTACATTGGGAAATTTTAAAAGAAATCATGAAATCAGAATGTTTTAAAAGTAAAGCTAAGATAAAAATCAATTTCAAGGCTCTTCTTTGAAATCCAACTATGATAGTTTGAAAATAAAGTTCAGACAGAAATATATTAAAATATATTGAATAATAATAATAAATCGCATATGAAATTATGCCTTCCTTTTATGAATTCTTTATTTTTTAATTTATGAGAGTATTAAGCAAGCATGTAAATTTAAGAATGAAGCTACAGAAAACCCATGAAATGATCACTAAAATAATCAAACTTTATCCCCTTTTAAACCCAAGAAGATGGGTTTAAAATATATTGGTCAAGATAAGAAAGAAACAGGGAACAGGTGCATGAGCAAAATATCTCAGTGTATAATGGTGTATTATTATTTAAATACTTTGTTTGACATTGAGATGTGGTTTAAGCAAAATTGTGAATTTTTTTAAGATAACTTTACAACTGTACAACAATGTTTAAAAAATATAGTTAAATGATTATTGCCATACGAATGTAAATAAAGCTTTTCTTTCTTCATACTAATCAATATGCAAAATGCAGGGTTGCCAACTGCTCCGATTTCTGCGGAGTTTCTCCGAAAAAATTTAAAAACTCTGCAATTCCGTGAAGTAATGTTTATGCTCCGCAAATTCAGTCTTGACTACCTAACTAAATATTTTTTATTTAAATACATAAAACTGAATAGTGGCAGACACTGGGGAAAAAAGAATTCTTTCTTTTTTTTTTTTTTTTTTTTTTCCTTGCACACATCTAGACAGAAATCGTGAGCCAATCCTTATCAACTTTTGATTTTGCATTTCCAACAGTTCCTGCATAGAACATTATTCTTTGAATTTTATTTTTTATGTATGAAAGCGCTTCAACGTATCTTGAAAATAAAAAAAATAAAAAAACTTTTACAATTTAGCTGAAGAACCACGAACCACACGCTTCATCGTACAATACTCATAAATAAATAGTAAAGGAAAAAAAAAAAAAAAAAAAAAAAAAAAAACATTCTAGTGCTAGGCATTGCGTAATCGAAATATTGCTGACTCAGAACTGGAATAAGTATTTGCTTACATTAGCTGAGAGTGTGTTTAATTAAAACCACAAGCTGAAAGGGGGGAAGAAAGAAACCAAATGCTATGATTATGCAGTATTTTGATTTTAATTTAAACTATATCAATGTTTCAGTTATCTTAATGCTTAATACGTCGCTAAAAAATAATACTTTCTAATGAAATAATTGTTTATTTTAATTATTTATCGATAAAAATAATGGATTCAAAGCTACTGAACTTTAGTGCCGATTGACAGCACTTTATTTAAGATTTATTTGAAATAATTATGCATTTATTTTATCATTCACTTAAAGCATTAATGATTTATTATCATTAATGCTTCATTTGTATCTCGGGGGGGGGGGGGGGATAAGTAAACAAATTATGACCAATAATCTGCAAAATTCTAAAGTTTACAAAACATATGGTCCCAAGCTATGCAAATTAGAGGGAGTTGACTCAGAGATGAGATCATTTATACATTTATATGAATATCAGAGATTTCATTTTTAGATTTTTATGTGATAGTATAATCATTATTTTGACGTTCATGAAAATTGTTAGAAATTTAATTTTTTTTCCCCTTTGTGCTTTCTTTTCTTTTTTTCTTTCTTTTTTTAAATGTAACTGAATAATCTACTTTCATATATTGTCTTTATTTATGTATGGAAAACATGCCATTATGCAAAAAACAAATTACTTTTGGGTTTTAAGCTTATATTCAGACTTAATCATTTCCCATTCTTATCTCTCTTCACTGTTTTGCTAAATATATTTGATTATCAATAAATATTTCTTAATTTCATATGATTATTGTTAATTTATTTTTGTTAGTAGTTTCTTTCTTTTTTTTTTTTTTTTTTTTTTTTAATATATTTTTAAAATTGCTCCTCAAAGTAGCCAAAATGCTCCTCAAAATTTCTCTGAATACTCCTCAAACTGTTTTTGAAAAGTTGGCAACCCTGAAAATGTAGCTTGCTACACAGCATAAAAATAAAATCTATGGAGCATCGATGATATTCAATATGACAGTTTTGGCGTCATCTATAATCTAAAGATAAAAAAAAAAAAAAAATCAGATTTTTTTTTTCTTTCTTTTTTTAGGGGGAGGGGTGTTTATAAAAAGATACTTTTTAAAATCACATAAATTTAAGGCAAAATAAATTTACCCTAAAATAAATTTTAATAGAGTTTTTTTTATATTCTACAATTACAATTTTATTTGCACTTGGAAACAGACTACGCTATTTAAAAATAGGTCGATTTTGACTGAATAATCTATTTTTTTTTTAGTATTATAACACTTTATTCTGATCAAATTTTTGGGTCTGGAATCAAATCAATACAAACTGCCACTTAATAAAATCAGCATCGCCGGTTAATAAACTCAAAAGAAAATTTCTTCAACAGTAAAAATGACCATGTATGTAAGCTAAACAACAAATTATATTTTCTCACCGGGTTTATGAAAAGAAAAAAAAAAGACACAAAACATAGCAAGCCATCAAATTATTACTCTTTATCAAAAATTTTACACGTCAAACAAATGAAAAAAAAAAACACGCTCCGTGTTGTAGTTATGAATTCAAGGAATGACTATTGCCAATGAGTATTTTTTTCTGTCTTTAAATATTCAAATAGAGTTTCTAGTTCTTATTTTGTAGCAACTTAGCTGCAAGATATGCAAGCAGAATTTTTTTTTTTTTAAAGGTAAAGCATAAAATTTTGGCAAAGTATGGATCATTTCCTTCAAATGTATAGTCAAAGGAAGGCGACATCAATGCTTGAAATTTCTCAATTTGCTTTATGTAAACATAAGAATAAAGATGATATTAGTGCCTAAATTGTACCTAACGGAAGAGTGAACCGCAAGCGAAACTGAATAGGAAAAGCAAAAGTCATCAATGCAGCACTTCTATATAGGCACAAGAATGCCAGGTCGGAGAAAAATTCCATTCCTACGCATGGCTAGTTGATAGATGGAAGGACGAAGAAGAATTTTTTTCCATATTTAGGTAATGAATATTATTTTATTGAGTTTGGGCATGTTCGCTGGATATAAAAATCAGCCACTTAATAAAATCATTTTGATGAAAACAAACGTGATTTTATAAAGTGGCGGCTGCTGTATATATATACACTCATGGACAAAAAAATTAGCGCACCAAGAAATAATTGCGGGAGCGTAACGAAAAATTGGCATGAAGGTACATGTCGGGAAGATATGCAAATGATTAGAAATGCAGCGTGATTGCACATTACGTATAGCTGGCGTTTAACGTCGTTCTCTGTGGAGTATAAAAAAGGTAACCAAAGCTTATTTGAGTGGGCTGAATCGTTTACAAAGGAAGAGCTGAGGTATACTTGCCATTACGTCATTTTTTAAGACAATATGAGCAGCTGTCGCAGTTTGAGAAGGGGAGAATCATCAGCATGATGGATGCTGGGTGGTCAGCTAGGCGAGTAGCTCATCAATTAGGCCGCTCTGATTGTGTTGTGAGGAGGTGTTGGGACCAGTGGACCCGAGAGATGTCATGTACACGAAGACCAGGCTCAGGACGCCCTCGACAGACCAGTCATCAAGAAGACCGCCACATCGTAAGAAGTGCACGCGTACAGCCAACTGCTTCATCGGCCGCCATCTAGGCACAGGTAGCACCTTCACTAGGGGCCCCTGTGTCTTTTCGAACCATACGAAGGCACCTGGCTGAAGGACATTTGGTATTGCGGCGCCCATTACGTGTGCTGCCCATGACACCCACCCATCGACGCCTCTGTTTGGAGTTTTGCCGCGTATGAGGAAACTGGACTGCAGCGGAATGGAACCAGGTCGTCTTTAGCAACGAATCCAGATTCAATGGTGAACGCCTCAATCCTGCCTTTGCTTTACAGCGACACACCGCTCCCACAGCTGGTGTGATGGTATGGAATGCCATTGCCTACAATACACGCTCACCCCTAGTATTGATCCATGGTACCATGATAGCCCAGCGGTATGTCCATGACATCCTGCAACCACATGTGTTGCCACTCATGCAACGGCTCCCAGGAGCCAATTTTCAACAAGACAATGCTCTGCCTCACATGGCAAGGCTGTCACAAGACTGTCTCTGCACTGTTACTACCCTTCCTTGGCCTGCCCCATCCCCAGATTTGTCTCCAATCGAGCATATCTGGGATCATTTGGGATGGCAAGTTGGGCATCCCACAAGTTTGAACGAACTAGAGGCAAGGTTACAGCAAATATGGAGCGAAATGTCTCAAGACATCATACAGAACTTGTATGCCTCAATGCCTGATCGTATCGCATCGTGCATTCGCGCTAGAGGGGGGTCTAGCAGGGTATTAAATCCTCTGTTCTTTTGCCTTTTTCTCTGAAATAAATTATCCTTTTTCTTTGATTTTCTAATCATTTACTTATATCAAAGTAGTCATTACGTATGTAAAATTTCGTTTCATTTTGACGACTCCTTCTTGGTGCGCTAATTTTTTTGTCCATGAGTGTATACATATTTTTTTGGGGGGGGAGGAGAGGGGATGCTTCTGTTTGATAGCCTTGATTCTTGACAATAACTCTTGCTCAACTCTCCACTGAAAGTAAACTTTTTCTTAGTTTTGTCATGTCAATTTTACTACTCTTTTTTGGTTGTTTTCCTAAGTTAAGTCTCTTTGCTGTTCTTTGATGCAGTTTTCCTAAAGCTCATTTTAACCCTCACTTTCCCAAGATAGGGTCATTTTGACCCCATTTTGTAGTTGAAATTTAGTTAAGCCGCCTCATTCAAAAAGTGTGCTAATTTGCCAGAGATAGCAAACGTAACCATTGGAATGTTGCAACTTCTAAACGATACAAAAAGACACGGTGCTTGTGATTTTTGCCGAACGGGTCAAGTGGCACCTGAAAGCAAATTTTCTGCAGTAACGCCTTGATCTTGGGAAAGCGAGGATTAATAAACTAAAAAAGCAAATTTTTCATTGGAGAAACAACAGATGATTTTACAGGTATATTTCATTTGTGGGATTGGGATACACTTTATTCCTGTTTCTTATTCTTTCTTTGCTAAATAACAAGCATTGATTTAGACACGTGGCTAGAGACTTTGTCCATAAAAAGCTCAACTTTGTAAATGTCCTTTCCAAATGAGGCTAGAATATCTTCTTTAAAAATTAGTTCTAAAGTTTTTTATGGATACTTGTGAAAATTTAACTTTACTTGAGACTATTAGATTTTAAATTTGCTGTTGTGAACTTTACTGTTCACTGAAAAAGCCATTTCAAATGCATTGGCCTCTCTCATAACTTTTCTTGTATTTGTTGATTTCCTCTCTTCTCATCCCAGTCACTGCTGCTGTAACTGTAATTTTTAATCATGCAACCATCCAAAGGTATTTAACAGCAATGACTAAAATCAATTTATTGGTATGAAATAAAGTATAGTAATGTAAATAACTTTCTACTATGACATTTGAAGACACAATATTTTATTAAATTCACGAAACAAGAAGTAAAATTATAACTAAATTAATTAAACCTTAAGGTTTTTAATTAATTTAGTTATAATATTTTATGTTAACAAATCTACTGTTTATTGGCATTCATAATTTTTCTCTTGCGTCAGAATGGGCTGCAATGCAGTTAACTGTGATATTCACTGTTTTGGGCTGATCCTGCCGTCTTTAAAACACATGATGTGTTGCAGTGTAGTCAGTTGTGAAGTAGATACACTTAGCTACATTATATTCCATTTGATCAAGGTCTGATGACTTTGTTTTTCTGCATTTTAGGTTTTTTTTTTTTTAATTCTTGCCCAAATGATTTCCATCATTTAATGTAAAATCTTTATCTCCTAGTGCCTATATATAAATGTTATGTTGTGTGACTATTTCAATAAAATGTGTTGGTCCTTTACCAGAGTTTCTTCCAGGTTTTGAAAAGGACAGGTTGCTTGTAGTTAAAAAAAAAAAAAAAAAAAAAAAAAAAAAAAAAAAAGGCCACTTTTTAAATTCTTGAGGGCAAGTTTGGATTCTTAAGAACATGTTTAACATTTAAAATTGTGAAACTCATTTGAAGATATAAGTGTGCGTACAATAAATATTTTTAACTTTCTTTATTTTTGCTCATTACTAATATATAGTTGCTAAGTATTCCGATTTTTCTGGAGTTACTTCTATTTTTTATTATATATTCCAATTTTTTATTAAAACTCCAATTTCTTTCAATTTTTTTTTTTCATGATTTGCAATCAAATGCCTTGTAGAAACATTGCAGTTTCCAATCTTTTTCTATCCACGACATAAATGTCAATATTCATTTTGAACTTGATTTATTAGACTTAAGAACCTATAAAGAAAAGGAATTGTTAGATATCTCTCACTCATGTATTTTTTTGTGACATACCCCTCACCCCTTCTTGCTAATGATCAGCAATCAAACATCTCACAGAAGCTTTCTGAATACCAATCTTTCTACATGTCAGTATTCATTTTAAACTGCAGAATAAATGTCAATATTCATTTTAAAATTGCATTATTAGTATCTAGAACCTAATAAAGAGGTGGAATACTTCAATATCTTTCAGCTCGCACTCATGTAATTTTTCTTGTCCCCCCCCCCCCCACACACACACACACACAATCTCCTACTAGTCATTGTAGGTCAAATGTCCTTCAGTACACAATCTTTCTCCATTATTATTAATTTTTCTCTGTTGTATTTAGTGTGTATCTTACCTACTTGAACTGTTTGGCAAATGTGTGCATCAAAAATTTTAGTTGACTTTAATGTGGTTTTATTTTTTTTCGTATTTGCTTCCTGTATTGGGGGTCTTTCTATTTTTTAAGCTGAGAATTTGGCAGATATGTTGATTATCTGACGTTTCTGTATCTATACTTTTTAAGTGAAAATACTTTAACTCTATTGTAATAAAATCATTTAAATTGCTGTCTTCACAAACATAAATAAAAAGGAAAATAAAAAAATAAAACAAAATTTCTAACTGTCTTTACACTTGAACATGTAAGATATTGAAAAGATGTATAAAATAGATTTGTTTATATTATATATAAATGTATTGCTTGTGGGGGATAATTTACAAAAACACAAAAATTTAGTTTTTGCACACATTTTCAAAAGTGTGCCTACGTATTAAGTTTCCATGCTATTTTCATTTTGAAAGTAGTTATGTAAAGTCTATTAGTAAAAGTCCTACAGTAAAAAATCATCAAGCAAAATCTCCTGTTTTTTTTTTTTTTTTTAAGTTGGCGTCTTTGCAATTGGTTTCCAAGGTACAGAATGTTTAAAAGAACTTGTACAAAAGAAGTAAACAATTTTTTTTTTTTTTTTTGGTTATATAAAGAAATACTATACTTTTCTTGTTATATTAAGTTTTCCAGTACATTCCTAGCTGCTACTCTATGCTATAGCCAGTATTGCTAAAAGGAAACAATTTCTTCAGTATTCATTGATAATTTTCCCTACTTTTTGATACAAGAAAATTCAAAGATTGTTTGTAATACTGTAGATAAAGTTGAGGCTAATTTTTTAAGGCTGATTTTTATTTTTTTATAATGATGATACACCATAAAAAATATTACAATTAGAAAAAATTGATGAGCAGTGAGCACTGATAGCAAAAGAATTCAGACCTCTTGGTGAACTTATGTATAACATTAAGAAAGTAATTTTAGGCATCCTGCACCTTCAATTCAGCTTAAGTAACAAGACTGATTTTAGAAGTTCTACACAATCATCAACATTTCAAGCAATTTTTATTAGCCAAATCCCAAATACAATCGAACCTCATTGACGTGAACACGCTTAACGTGAATTACTTAACATGAACTGTTTTTCCAATCCCCATTCAAATTGAAGATTAGTTTAGTTAGATGAAGATTATTTACTGATAATATAAATGCATTTTTTGTCCCCCCTTGAGATTCATGTTAACGAGGTTCCACTGTATAGTGTGACCACGTTTCTCGAAACTACTTTTGAGAACGCATCTAATGGCTTGAAGGGGTGTTAAATTGACCGAAAGATTGTGATTTGGCAAACATCCAGTCCCTTATCGCTATTTTCTCTCAATCACCCTTATTTTAAGAGTGAAATTTATTTTTTATAGAATACATTTAGACTAGTGCAAGTTTTACAAGTATAAAAATTATACCAAATTAATACAATAAAGCACCTTTTCTACGTCTTTCAGGGGACTGACTTAAAATGATATATAAATTATTCCATTACTCCATGACTTGAGTACTAATTATATATCTCTTATCTTTATTACCTATCTTGAATACTATATGAACATACATTGAGTGTTAGTTATATATGTTGTGCATCTTTTATTACTCACCTGGCTTGCTGATTGTCTGTGAGTATTAAAAATTGCATTGTGAATTGAAGAGTTCGTTAAATGTTGTACAATTATTGCATCAAAGAAAATAAGCTCAAGTTTTCCATACAATTCATTGAGTTTTTAAAAGGAAGGTGGAATGGAATAACATCTTCGTATCCTACATCATCATCGCTTAAATTAGCTTTAGACAATTTGTTTTTAAATAGTTTATCTATTATGAATAATTCTAAAGTCATGATATTGGTATCACAGTTCACATACTCATCAAAGCTAGTATTTAGGAGAAAAAAAAAAAAAAAAAAAAAATGACGATCAAGAAATTCTGTAAATATTAGAAAAATGGAAAAGATATATAACCAATACTGAATGGCATATAAACGAAGAATTTTTGCATTGAAATGAATAAAAATGAATTGGGACTTCACTAAAAGGACGTATAAATGAAAGATATATAAAAGGTGCTTTACTGTACTACTAAAAGAAATTATCCATATTAAATAGTTTCGCAGCAAAATTTTGAAGTTAGAGAAAAAAATGTTGTGTTTGGCTAATCTCATGAAAAGTATTCCTTTTATAGGTTGGGCAGCTATGCAGTAATAGTTGCTCCTGTTTTTGAAGCCTTTTTGCTCCTAATTTTTTGGTCATGAGCATGGGTGTCGGCATATAGTGGCAAGAGGGGCACTTGTCCCCTCCCAGAAAATTCTAATCAGTAAAAATTAATTATTTTGAAAATACATTTAAAGCTTTAAAACTATGTTGTTAATGTCAATGATTGTCTAAATTGCCAAATAAAATTTATATCACAGAGTCAATTGGAGACTGGTCTTGTAGATCACACTAGTTCTATCCTCTTCCTGAGAGTAGAGTTTGAGTCGACTTAACAATAAGTTTTTCGAATTCAGATTGGTTTGGAACAATTTGTATAATTTTATAAAATATCAGCTTAAATTTATGTCAAAAAAAAAAAAAAAAAAAAAAAAAAATTTGTTGGTGCTTATATACAGACTTGCTTAATCATCTGAATTAACCATTTAGTTGAACTTAATTTATAAATTACAGTAACAGTATATCTGCGGAATTGAGTGGCACTGGTTCTTGTAATAAAACAAAAGCCACCCAATTCTTTATATTTGCAAATTTTTCTTTCAAAAAAAGTAGTCATTTGTTTTTGTTTTCTTGTTGAGAAAACCCTTTCTCTTGATCCCATCCTTTTCCTGTACCAGCAGACAATCGAGACTTTATATTATATTAAAACTTTTACAGTTTTTACTTTGTGCCCTCCTGAAAAATTTTCTGGTGATGCTACTGGTCATGAGGTTGGCAGCTCTGCTAATATATAAATAAAGAAATATTGATATAGCCATACATAATAGTTTTATTTATAAAGTATATCATTTTTCAGTTTTAAGGTTTTCTCCTTAACCAATATAAAGAGGAGTTACATTCATTTAGAAAGATTTTGAGTAGAGATAATTATTTTCTTTGATCCACAACCCTCGAATAAATAATAAATGGCCTTAACAAGCTAGCAATACTAATATTTTTAATAGCAGTAATTACTTTCTAAAATTTTTGTAAAGGAATGATTAATTTCCCATTCTGAACTAACCTTTGAAAAAGAAAGAGACATTTGATTTTAAGTTTGCATTTTTTTAGTTCCGAAATTGGGATGAGATATTTTCTTAGAAATACATTTCTTAATATATATCATACTTTGGTCTTTTAGACCAAAGTATGATGTATATTAAGTTTTGTAAAATATACAATAAATGAGGAAAATTGTAAATTAGATACTATATTAACCCCTTGAACTGCAATTTATTTTCAGTCAGCACTGCTCATGCAGACAATTTAATTTTTTTAGTTTTAAGAGGAGGGGTTGATATAGAAACTTACGGTTTTGTTGCTCAAATAATTTGATATTATTAAAAATAATATTTGTTTCACACATCACGAGTGCAGCTCATCATGATCAGTTTGCTCAAGAAAGTTCATGACGAGCTGGACTTGTCATTTCAGTTCAAGGGGTTAAGTAGAAGCATCTAATATACTACCCATCCTGAATACAAGTATGTTTAGTAAATAGTCATAGTTAATATTTTTGATGGCTTTGTGTATATTTCCCTTTGTTTAAATTAATTCCCTGATAAAAAATAGTTTTATATATATCGAAAGAATTCATTAGTTTAAATTTATAACTTATAAATAGCCAAAAGTGGCCAGAATCTATTTTGTCCAGAATAGTTTTTTCTAGAAATTTTTCAGCAATTTTTTTTCCCCATTATGGAAATAAAATGGCAAAACTGTAATTACTATTTTTGTGTATTAAAATAGTTTATTCAGAAATATAAACCAGTCATTATTTTTAACTGTGAAGGGTCGTAAAAGTTCCGTTGAATAAATTTAAGAAAAGTTGCCGCAACATCTGATTTGTTAATATCCACAGGACTAAAAGAAAAAAATTAATAGCACAGTACTGAATGAATAGTAAAGTGCAGGGTTGCATTTTAATTACCTTATTGATCTGCAGATACTGGATGAGAGTTATGGAGAAGAGGATGGTGCCTTACAAAGTACACTAAAATAATATTTTTTCACTTGTTTACTCGTCGAGAGAACAGGAGCAAAATGAATAATTTTTTGCTAATTTTCTGCAAAGAGTAACATTTTGGTGTTTAATTTTACCACCACAAGAACATATAAAATGGAACAGCTTTTAAGATGCATTGTACTCCAAATCAAGTTAATTGCCCACCAGCGGCCGAGCGGTTCTGCGCTCAAAGCTGGTAGATGGGAGGTGCCGGGTTCGATCCCAGGTCGCGCTCATCGACCTAGCCGTTCGGAGTTTTCCGTGGTTTCCTCCGAAACTTGCGTAAATACGGGCTAGGACCCCTTAGAAAGACCCCCACGGAGGGCATTCCCCCTCTAGGCCTAGGACACATCGGGAGTCAATCGGCCTTAAATCCTACAACCAACCAACCAACCAACCAACCAAATCAAGTTAATAATTTTGAATACCTAGAGCAGGATAGCCATATATATTAAGCCTTAAATTTTGCCAAATGTCAGTTATGAGAACTGAGAAACCACAGATGATAGATGCTTAGAACAGAGATATAATTTTAATTTTGTACAAGGATAATTTTGACTAATTGATTAAAATTGTGTTAGCAATTAGACTTTGATTTTGGAAGAACATAAGAATAAAATAAACCATGTGGTATTTAAAAACCAAAATGATAGCATGGAATTTTGCTTGCAGTGAGATTTTGTTTTACACTTTAATTTTTCATTTTATTGATGGAGAAAGAATTCAGCAGTTAATTAAAAATTAATATTGAATAGACAAGTAAATTATTCTATAAAACGTTAAACAGGGTTCATACTCCTCAGGGAAAACCTAGAAAACAGGGAATACTCAGGGAACTTGGAATTCGTTAAAAAAAGTCAGGGAAAATAAAAATCAGTTATAAAACCTGGAAAAACAATTTTTTTTTCTCTCAAGTTATGTTTTTGTTGTTTAGCTTCATATCAAAATTAAAATAATTAATTATTGTGAAAATATGCATTTAAATAATGATTTCTACCTGAATTTCTATCAGTATCGGCAGTAATATGACATCATACAGTGGAAGTAGCTGTATTTTGTCTTGTCTAGAAGTGCATTTCTTGTAATATGTTTGCTAATATTTTCTTGAAAATTGTCTGGGAACTCAGGGAATTTTTTTCCCATATTTGAGTATGAACCCTGGTTAAAATATATTTGAATAAAAATTAAATAGAAAATTAAAAAATATATGGGATTTCTAACTATTAGTCACATTATAATTACTGTATTAATGATTTATAGATGCAGAACACATAAGGCCTTATTATACTGAACAACATATGGAATATTTATAGGCACAAAGCAAGATTGGGTTACAATCATGATGTTGGGGATGTCTGCCCATTAATTTCTATTAATATTATGCTGTTCTATTAAATAATAATAAAAATCAAAATATTACTTTTTTTTTTCAGATGAATGACTTTAATTTTTTCTCAGTTTGATGATACTTTGTTCTGATTAATGTTTACATTGTTGGAAAATTTCAGTTCTTACTGGAATCGTATATGCATATTTAGTACAGATTCTCATAAAGGTTTTTTTTCATTGTATCTAGAAATATTTGTTTAACTTCTAACTTTATTATTGTATTTTTTTATGATCATATATAAATGTAAATATCTTATTTTCTTTCTAAATTGAAATTTAACTGGTATAACATTTTAAAAGTATTATTATTATTATTATTATTTTTTTTTTTTTTTTTCTATGATTAAATAGACATATCAATCTGCTGCAAGTATTCCAACTCGTGTTCAAGACCTCCCGCTTCCTGAAAACTGGAAAGGTGCTAAAGATTCAGAGGGTCGTACTTATTATTATAATAAAGAGTTACAACTTTCACAATGGAGTCATCCGTATTTTGGTATTGTGAACTCTCCTCCAACGAATGACGAACCCAAAGTAAATGTCTTTCCATGTATCATGAATTCTTAAATTTAATTTAAAAGTAATTTATCATTATTATTGACATTTGGAGAAATTTGAAATTGTTATCTTCGAGGTCTTATTTTACTTTGATATTTTCTTTTTGTTTTTCTTTACTGAGTTTCTATTATTATATTTTTCTTTAGTTCTTGTTTTTATTTTGTTTCTTTAATTTTGTTTTACAGTGGGTTAATATTTTTTTACTTATATTTTTAGGAACGTAAACGAAAATCTCATAGATCTGACAAAAAAAAGGTAACAATTGTATAGCTCAGATACGTAATAAAATAATAAATAAAATACAGGCAGCTGTTTTTATTAATTTTTTTCGTTATTAGTTGTCAATTTTTTTTTCATTTGTAAATAAAAGTAGCATAGATTGCTCTTACTTTTATGTGCAATGCTTTGTTTACTAACACAAATAATACATTATATAGTTGCTTGAGCAATACTAATAAGTCATTTTTTTTTTCAAATGATTGTATGCATTGCTGGAATTTTAGGAACAGTTTTCTTTTATTATCAAGAAAATAATCTATTTTAATTTAAATGAATTTCAAGTTAGATGTTCTGCTTA
Organism: Salticus scenicus; assembly: GCA_963930645.1. NCBI lineage: Eukaryota > Metazoa > Arthropoda > Arachnida > Araneae > Salticidae > Salticus > Salticus scenicus. The sequence goes on along the minus strand of OZ005651.1, from coordinate 135,559,608 downwards.
TGCTACATAAAGACAAATATTTAAATAAAACAATTTAACCTTTTAAATATATTTTTTCATAAATGATGTTGAAATTTTACTAATATATATATTGTATATTTTAAAGCAGAATTTTATTTATTTATTTTTATATATTATTATTTTGTATTTTATTTTCATGAGTTTCTATAGTATAAATGCAGCTCTTTTTCTTTTCTTTTTCTTTTCTATTCAATTTTTACATATAAAAAGTAAGTAAATGATACTATTGAAATATAGATAAGATTTATCTGTTCAATTTTAGAGAATTTAACGTTTGCATTTGAATTCTGCGAAACAAATATTTCGATGATGATACGTATTTTAGAGGTGTGTTAAATAGAGTCAACCTTTTGACATAAGCTGTGATTTAGTAAGATCCCAGATATGAGGAATGTTTTTTAAATGGTTTGTCTAATGTTAGAACCTATTTATAAACCCTTTTATTATGAGAATAGCTCAGACTTAAGTAGAATTTTCTTTTTATGAAACATCTTGAAATTTTTCTCTTTTAAAATCTGTTTTTCATTGTTGAAATAGAATTTAGCAGAAAGCAGGGGTGGTTGTGTTCTGGTAGTTTATCTGATTTCAGTTATATTTTTCATTTTTAGTATCAGAATTCCAGTTTTTCTGTTAGTTAAATTCCTAGAATAAGACTAAAATATCAAATTTGTGTGACTGCTAAACCTAATTAAAATTTATATTTTTCATAACCCCCATATAATAAATTATATGTTCTCTATTTATATGAAAACTTTTTCTCGCTAAAGTTTCAGGTATTTTTTCATGAAATCACATCACAATCACTCCTGAGAAAGGCCTACTAGCCAAAGAGTTAAAAAAGACCTACTTCTTCCCTTTGTTATAAAATAAGATAAATAAATAATAAAAAACAACTAAATAACTTCTCTACCCATCCATGAGCAGGTTTCACTAGTGGATTTCTCATGTTGCTTGTCTGATTGGCTACCTGCATTTGCTTAAAAAAATAAAGCAAACCAAATTTTAATGAATGATAATCCTGATTTGTTCATCCATCTCTTTATTGCTTCATTTTCAAAGTACAGTTCTTTTCTAAAAAATAGAATTTTACATTGGTTCAGCTATGTCAATGACGTTTTTGCCGTAATTCAACAAGATGAAAAGGTTAGTAATTTAATCGAAGATTTGAACGCTTTGGATCCCAATATAAAGTTTACTTGTGAAATTGAAATTAATGATACCATCAGTTATCTGGACGTAAAAATAACCCATAAACATAATTTTGTGAAAACTACCGTTTACAGGAAACCAACCGCTAGCAATGAAATTATTAATAGTAAAAGCAAAATACCGTACCAGTACAAAATAAACACCATCCAAGCATACATCAATAGCGCTATCCTCATTTGTAATGAACCAAACGACCTTAAAGAAGAACTTAAAACTTTTAGGAATATCACCCTTAATGCAGGCTACCCAGGTAATTTAGTCAATAAATTATATAGAAAAAGAATAAAAACACTTGATAAAAAGCCCTTACCAACCCCCCCCCCTTCCCCCCAAAAGTACACCTCGTCTATCCCTTACGATCTCAGAGTGTCCGTTAATATAAAAAATATAATATAAAAATTCCCATTTAATCTAATCCAAACATTTACCAAATAATTAGAAATAAAAAAGATCCAATCCCCATTACTGAAAACTCAGGTATTTATAAAATCCCAATAGAAAGCAATCAACATAATAAATGTTGTATAGGAATGACAAAGAGAAAAATCAAAATGGGTATAAAAGAGCATCAAACTGATATTAAATTTGGGAAGGCCACTACCAAAACACGCTTGGAACTTTTTGTTAGCTAAAACATGCTTGGAACAAGACGTTTCGGTTGATTTTTAACAATGTTACCAAAATCGCAAATTACCATAGCAATATGTATGCGTTGAATCATGAAACTGTTTTAATGGCAATGAGCCGACAGTAGGATTGTGCCAATCGTGGCAACATTTAGTACAACAACAAAGAGAAAGGAAGAGGCTTGCTGAAAGAAGCGGTTCACTGAGAAAAATCGTTGAGAAATCTACCGAAGATGAGGGGGAGCTCCCTTGAAAGGTCTCTGGATAACGCAACAGAAGCTAAAGTAAGGTGTCTAATTAAATTACAGTTCTTTCATTCTTCAATCCCTAGTTTCATAATTAACAGAGTTCTCTCTTCTCCCCCCCCCCCAACCCTGTATGGGGAGGGTTAGAAATTTATGTTAACTCTTTTCATATTCCTTAATACCAACGATGCATTATATGCAGCAATTAATCCTCTTGTTTTTAACCGACTTCAAAAAAAGAAGGAAGGTTCTCAATTCAAACCGTATGTTTTTTTTATGTTTCTTAGCTCATAACTTCTGAACAGATGCTCCGATTTTGATACTTTTTGTTTTGTTGAAAAGGTCTTGGTCTGCAATAGGTCCCATTGTAATATCTTTACGATCTAAAGAAAATACAGGGTGCCCAAAAAAATCAGTCCCAACTCTTTTAACTGCTAAACGGCTGCAGCCAAAATGATAAAAATGGTATGTAAGTATAGTAAAGTGGCCCTGCAGTACAAGGTTAAACCGCTTGCTGCGCCACCTGGTGGAAAATAGTGGAGTTAGTGTTCCTATCTCGAAAACGGTTCTAGAGAAAAAAAGTGAATTAGAAAGTTGAAGATTACCATCAATTTAGTACAAAAAGATAGTTTAGACATTCATGCTAGCGTTTCTATCTCGGAAACGGTTCAAGACAGGGGGAAAAAGTGAATTATACGCGATTCAACCACCTAAAGCGCCACCTGGTGGAAAAGAGTGGAGTTAGCGATCCTATCTCGGAAACGTTTCAAGACAGGGGAAAAAAGTGAATTATAAAATTGCAGAGCATCATCGATGTAGTACGCAAAGATAGTTTAGACATTAATGCCAAAAACAGAATGCTTAAAACGTGCATTTGGTTGTTCACAATTTTCTATTTTGTGCACACTTGAAAAACATTGCATATGTTGTAGCGTAGCGGGTGACATTTATGCTATGTAAAATTCAAAGTATGGTTATTGTAAGCGGTCACATCGATTAACGCATAGGTGTTTTAAGCCGACTTCATAAAGGCAGAGGTTCTCAATACAAACCATGTTTCTCGTAGTTGTTGTTGAAATTTGTTAGCTTATAACTTCGTAAGAGATGATTTAATTTTAATACTTTTTTTGTTGTCGTAATGATCTTGGCATGAAATAAGTTTCATTAGGATTTCATTAAGATATAAACAAATTACAGGATACTCACAAAAGTCTGTTCTCACTCTAACTGCTGAACGCAAGCAGTTAGACTGGTAAAAGCAGTGTGTAAGTATCGATGTTGAAACTTCTGTCCGTCAGCTGCAATGCATATATTGCTCTTTGTTTGAACTTTACGCTGCACAATTTCCAGCGCAGCGGGTGACACGTATTTACTGTAAAGTTCAATACATATGCCTAACAGAATTTTCGGTTACGAATACAGCGTATCCTTTCTTTACATTTCTAAAGACTTTTTAATTTAACGTATGTTCGTTCAATAGATAGTTTTTTGGTCATATCCGATAAACGCAAGAAAAGTGACACAATTTAAAAATGCAGCATTTGAGAAAAATCAGCTTAAAAATAACTTCACTAGAATAAAACTGGCACAACTGTTTCTCGAGTGGAAAATTTTCTAGATAGAGATGTAACTTTTTTGTTCACATTGGGTGCATTTAACGTATTTTTCAGTGACATAAACCATTTTTTGAGTAATGTCACTTTTTTTGGAAGTTGTGATTTGTGAAACTTCCATCGAACGTCTTCTGATGCTCTGCTATATAAATAAGTTTTCACTGAAAAGAGAAAAATAAAATCTTTTTGTAAAAAAATAGAACCGACTCCAAAAAGGAACTACTATTCAAACAACTAAAAATGAAAGAAAATTGGCAGAAAATGGAACTGTAGATTGCGCCTAAAAGTATAAAATAATTTCCTTCGCCAAACAACCTATAACACTACAATTAATCATAACTTTTGAAGTCGGCGCAAAATTAAATAAAAATTGATACCTGTATTCAATACAAAAATCAAATCCTATTCAAAATACACGTCTCAAATTGTTACCTGCAAACCGCAGCCGAAAACTACTTTGATTCAAGAAAACAAATAAGATTTCGTAAGCAGCAAAAGTTGGCGAAGACGCTGGTATCTGACGTCCTTGGTGAACGAAAAATCGCAAAATTATCTGGCAAACATATTTAATTTTTTGGGGATATCATGATTATTTTAATAAGGTATATCAAGAGAGTAATCAAGAATATGAAACAACACATCGTACAATAGATATTATGAAAATATACATCTTGCGTGTATATTTTTGCCTTACATTTTATCGCCAAATTCAAAAGCCATCAAGGATGATCTAACTTCGTAGAAGCATAAATATCGCATTGTGAAGAATGTTCACTGTTCTATGTTGATGCTACTAATGGACCAATTGTATACAGTGATAAAATAATAAAGGAAACATGAAAATGGATCATTCGAGACAACAGCATTTGTTGCTACCGATCTAAAGACAAACCTTTAAAAACTAATTAAATTTTATTTAATTTTGCGCTGACTTCAAAAGTTATGATTAATTGTAGTGTTATAGGTTGTTTGGCGAAGGAAATTATTTTATACTTTTAGGCGCAATCTACAGTTCCATTTTCTGCCAATTTTCTTTCATTTTTAGTTGTTTGAATAGTAGTTCTTTTTTGGAGTCGGTTCTATTTTTTTACAAAAAGATTTTATTGCGGTTTTGTAAAAGTTAATTCCCAGAAAGATTATTTTGCTAAAAAATCAACAAAAAAATAGTTCTTAAAAAATATTTTTTGCAATAAATTATCAAACAGCAGCATCATTGCGGGAATATAATAGTGACAAGTAATAGTGATGATATAATAGTGACAAATTAAAAAGGTAAGTAAGTGTTCATTTTAAGATGGAGACAGTCCTGTAAGGGAAAAATGGGCTGAATGAAAGTAGATATTATTCAATATTAATTGGTATCTATTACATTTTCTTTCTATATGTGGCAAGATCAGTTGGAAGTGTCTACTTTTCCCTTTTACCTTGACTTTGTATGGAGAACAAAGGGATCTTATTAGAAATAGAGCATGGTCCATAGAACTTTTTATTTATTTTTTATTTTTTCCTACTTCCAATAAAAAAAAAAAAAACTTCTACAATTCCTGTTTTTTTCTTCTTTTTTATCTCATATATCTGGACAGAGATTGAGCCATTATACAATATTTATTAACTTTTGATTTTGCCTTTAAACAAACAGCTGCCTCATGAAAGAGCTTTTTATTTTTCTTATTTATAAAATCTCAATGTACCATGAAAATAGATCGTAAAAGTAGTAAGATTTGTTATTTTTCTAACTGAAGAACCATATGAATCATCGTACAATTCACAAGAATAAATAAAAAAAATCCCATGCTATGCTTTATGTAATCAAAGTATGGTAACTCAGGAACAAGTGTTTGTTTACATTAACTGAAAGTGTGATCAGTTAGAATCAAAAGTTGAAAGGTAAACGAGGGGTGAAAGAAAGGGAAAGCTATATTTATAAAGTATTTTCATTTAAACAAGAGTTCAGTTATCTGAATGATAAAAATCTTTAATAAATAAAACTTTCTGATGAGAATTAACTATTTGTGCCAGTTATTCTTTGAAATAAATAATGGATTCAAAACAATTGAACTTTAATGGAAGCTGAGCTGAACTTAGGAAAAGCGAGGCCCGGTGCAAAAATTTTTGCAAGGCCCTTTCTTCAAAAATTACTCACCCTTTACTTTTTCACAATTATTACATTTATGAATAATTAATATATATATAAGGCCATCGATAAGATGTGGAAGTGGGATTAATTTTCAGCCCGCACTATTCCATAATATTAATAATGATAATCCTGTAAACATAGGAAAATTATGAGTTTAAACTTCTTTAGGTTCATTGCATATATTTCTTCCTTCTCAGCGAATGCATCTGATCTTTTTCTAAAATAATTTTACATTTAGTGTTACATTTATTTATGCACACAAAACCCGTGAACTGTTATTTTTGAAGTACAAATTTCTTACGTATGTATCTTCCATCAGACTAAATTCATATGATGCTTTGCTAAAAAAAATTTCTCTTTCTCTCTCTCTCTTTTTTTTTTTTTTTTTTTTTTGATATAACAAGATTTTTTTAAAATTATTATTATTATTATTTACAGGTGAGTAATAAACTTGAAATCAATTTCGGTCAAAAATTAAACTTGCCATGCAAAAATTTTTAATGAGTCAGTTTTAACTAGCATATTGTGGCCACCACAAGACTTTCTTCTATACAATCTTATGCAAATTCATGTAATACAAGTTATTTATTACATTATTATTTAAAACTGTTTTCTCTGATGAATGTAGGCAATTTTTATCTCAAAGAAGTATAACACTAAATGCCGAAAAGGAGTGAACATCAGTTTTCGTTAAAAAAAAGATCAATAACTTTGTTTTAAATTATCAAAAATCTGCGATTCAACCATTCATTTTAAACGTATTGACGACCTTTTTCGTAGGGTACCCTTATTGAAAACTTACACCCCACTGGGTAGTGGTACGAGTGATGCTCCTACATGCACACACATTTTTCCTAGTTTACTACAACTATTATCAATAATTCACATAATTTTACTAGTATACTATAACTTTCATTATGTACATTTATACGAAATTTCGTCCTATACTGCCATGTTAGAAATTTAAAGAAAATGAAATTGCAGCACCACTTGTTGAACAATTGATCCTCAAATGTAATCAGTCTCAGTTTAAGTCAGGGTTCAACTAAATATCAAATTTGGTTGAAGTTCATGAGGATACAGCGACCACAGAATTTGTGATACACGCACAGAGACCAGGGCTGGCAAGTTTCTGCCGGGGCGATTAAAACCACTGGTTATAACTGGTTAAAACCAGCATAGCAGAAACTGGTTTCTGCCAGTAAGTGGCAATAACTGGCGGAAACTAACAAATAATGCTAATAAGAACTTAAATCTGTAATAATCCATAAAATTCACCTAAATATTCTGTATATGAGCAATTAATCAAAAATTTAATTTTTTTTTTTTTTTTTTTATTATTATTAAAAAGTATGAGCACTTTTCAAGGCTAGACAAAAACTTTTTTTCACATTAAAAACCAGATATTTTTATACAGTTATCTTGTACTGAGCATGTTTAATTCACAAATGTTATTGTATACCGTGCTGCTATGAGGAAATGAAATTAAAAATGTTGCTTAAGTAACTTTAAATTTCACAAAAGTTGCCAAAAATGTAGCATGAAAGCATTGAAAAAATAGCAAAAAAGTTGTCTCCATAATGAAATATGGGAGAAAACTGGCAAAAACAAATAGTTCATTCAAAAACATTTTTATAATACTGTAAGAATTTGTCAGAATAAAATGTTTTAAAGAGATATAGCAGATTCCCATAACCCATGGTCTATCTTAGTGGAGGAATTGTTAGTGCTTAGTCCTTCAGTGCAAGTTGATGGGTTTGAGTCTTAGTTTGTGTGTAGTGTTCATAATTCATTTCAGATAATTTGGAGTGGAAGGCTGATTTTTTATACCAACTGTATGAAAAATACCAGAGCCGGGAATCAAACCTGAGCCTTTCGCTTTACGTGCGGATGCTCAAACCATTAAACTATCTTGGCTGATTATCAGCTATGCATTTCTGACATAACATTCGTTGGCAAAGTCACCAAGACTACAAACACAGCTATATCAAGTAACATTATTAATCATGACACAACTCCAAGAGACCACAACATTTTTTTAATTTAGAAATTTATTTATCAACCATGGAAGTTCATTTCAGATAATTTGGAGTGGAAGGCTGAATTTTTATACCAACTATGTGAAAAATACCAGAGCCAGGAATCGAACCCGGGCCTTCCACTTTACATGCAGATGCTCAAACCATTGAGCTACCCTGGCTGATTACCAGCTAGGCAATTCTCACATGACATTGATAGGCAACACAATTGCTCTGAATCCACTATAAGAAATAGGTCTCTTATCTGACCTAATGTGCAAAAAATGACAAGCGTGAAAAATGAAGGAATCACTAATCCGTATTTCATTTTAAAAATTACACAGTTGGAAAGAAGATTAAATGGCCTTTCTAAAAGTACCTTTCGTTAAAATATTGTATGAGCAGTTTTTTTGTATAGGGCAATACAAAAAAAGATGGGGGAAAAAAAAAAAAAAAAAAAGAATTTTTGGACTTTTTTTTATATATAAAAAATCCGTATTTTTAAAAATCAATTGCACCATTAGAATTGGGAATAAATGCTCCTTTGAATGATGCAGATGTATTTTGTATATTTCAATCTGTTACAAAGAGATCACTTTTACAAAATGCACAAAATTTTCTACCTTTCTTTCCACAGAAGGCTTTTGAGTGTACTTAGAGAAACTATTTGCAAATTGACAATTAGAGTACTTTTATTAACATTAATAACTTTTTAGTTTAAGATGATATAAATTTCTTAAGATAAGGGTCTTTCTTGGGTTATTTGGCAAATATAAGTATTTTTTGCAACACTGACGACCCTCTTGTTTATAAGAAGATGCAGTTGCAGAGAAAAAAAGAAAAGACAGTGGTAGCAGTAACTTTTTTTTTAATATAGAGATATATTTTTACAAAGCCAAAGTATTCCCATACTTTAGTTGCTATTTATTCTGAATAAAATGTATTTTAAAACTTGGTACTATTATAAAGGCTCAGATATTGCCATGATATCGGTTTTTGCCATTTTCCTCCGGTTTAAACCGGTTATAACCACTTTCTGCCAGCAGAAAGCCTGCCCTGACAGACATTTTCTAAAAACAGTCAAATCGTGTTCAGAACATCTCAAAACGTGTGTATCCATTGAAAACTGGAGTTAGAAAATTATCACGAATCCAATATTTTCTTCTTATACATATATATGCATAGAAGAAAGTGAAAAAATATTTTTAAATAGCTGAGTATTTTATAAGAACCCTATATATATATATATATATATATATATATATATATATCGTTTTATAAGCATTTCTATTTAATTATCAGTAGACAAACAATGATATTGTAGCAGCTTTATTACTTGAACAATTTGTCTGATACCAGAATAAATTTCTAACAATTATTGAAGTAAAATCCTCTTTAGGTGCTGTGAACATATTTCTTCGTGTAGAGTTAATTTTCATCTGATCTTTCGTTAAAATAATTTTACGCACTTATTTATGAAGTGGGGAGGGGGGAAGAAAGAAAAGTCAATTGGCCTATTTATTTCCATATCAACAAATCTCTAACTAAACAACAAAAGAAATTCTCCCAAATCTAGAGCAAAAAAATATATTTTTGTGTATAGGATAGTGCTGTAGACTAACAAATATGAATAATAGCCACTGGCTACCAGAGCCATAAAAATGATAGCCAATTTTAGATTAAAAGTATGGCGCTAAATCAATAAAATTTGAGGGTTTTTTTCCTTTTTAAAGAAGATTCCAGAAATATGTGTTATTTTTGCAGCCAGTTGCTGAAATACGTGATTAATTACATTCTCGCTTTTTTCAAAACCATTTCTCGAAATATGTGAAATTTTTGCAACCTTTTACTGAATCATTTAAACGATATTGCCACCGACTGCTAAACTTTAAGCTTAATAACTTAACTGTGTACTGAAATTATAGCTTATTCCTTTACTAATCGCTAAAATTTGCGCTTTTTTTAAAAAGCTATTTTCTGAAATATGCAATAGTTTTGCAGCCTGTTATAGAAGAGCAGAACCATCGATCTGCTAATTGTGAAAATTTATGTGTTTGATAATACAAATAGTTGCCGAAGGAGAATTTGTCACAGACCGATTTACTTTGTATTGTTTCAAAATTACTTTCCGAAATACGCAACAATTTTAGGGCCGAGTTATGAAATATGGAATTATTTCACAGCAAATTGTCAAATTTATTTATTATATGTCAAATAACTTTCAAAACTCGAGATTATTTCCTCGCAAAATTCTAAACTTCGCAATTTTTTTTTTTTTTTTTTTTTTTTTTCTCGCAAGCTTTTTTAAAAATACGCAATAAACTTGCAGCCTACTTTTGAAATATTGAATAATTTTTCTGCTAATTGTCAAAATTTATGTTTAATAATACAGTCGAAGTTCGATAGTCCGGACTTCCATTGTCCGGAAAGCTCCATTGTTCGGACATTTTCGGATTTTTAGTTTCGTTTTTGAAAAATAATTCAAAAATAATGCTAACTTTTATTTACAAAGTATTTTTGAATAAAATTGTCCGTTTTGATCTAATTTATATTATAAAGTTCGTGTTTTTACTAAAAATTTAAAAATCGAAGCTCATACAATATTACATACATCGCTATTCAAAAATGTTATTTAGTTTCAACGTAAACAATGGCGATTCTTAACTCTAATCTCACCATGTTTCTCTGTTACTTGCCGGGATGAGCAGAAGCACTTGTGGAACCGCTAGGCCCTATCACATTTCAGCCAATCACGTTTCTGCGTTGTTATGTATCTTTATGATACAACCGAGCGTAAATAATAACTCTTATTATTGGTAGCATGATTTAAGATTCATTTAAGAAGCCGTGTTTAAGAACACACAACTTTAATGAAAGTAAACAAACACGTACACGCACACGGAACAAGATACTTACACAACCGCCAGTTACAGAACAGGTTACAGTTAATATACAAACACGAGTTGAGGTGTAATAAACATATGTATATAGTTCAGAATTGAGTCTTATAGTTAATAGTTTTTATGAGTTTATACCACAGTTTCATCTTAATGTGACGTACGCATGTGCTCTGTAGTTCCTGAATGCACATCGCAGTAAAAATGAGATAAGATTGTGGAGGAAAAAAAGATTTCAAGTTAGTATTACGAAGAATCTTTTTGGCAACATCTATCAAAACTTTAGTCTTTTTTTGCATTATCATACTGTCAGTGATTGTGATAGCACGTGTTTTTATTCTGATATTCATTAATTTATATATTGTCGTATAATTTGTCGATTTAAAAATATGAATTCAAAGCGAACTTCTGATGCTTCATCGAGCTCTTCTTCTAAAGAGAAGAAAAGAAAGCATAATACATTAACGATTCTACAAAAAGTTGAATTATTACGCAAACTGCAAAGAGGTTCATCAGTTACGCAGATGTGTGAAGAATATAACATTGGAAAATCGACGGTTTACGATATTCAGAAACAGAAGGATAAAATTTTGAGTTTTTATGCTGACAGCGAAACGCCATTAGCAATGAGTGAGAGGAGAACTCTGAAAGGTGCGCAAAATGCAGACATCGACAAAGTGATGATTGAGTGGGTTCGCCAAAGGAGAAGCGAAAATGTTCCATTAACGGGACCGTTAATCATCGCCCAAGCAAAACTGTTCCATGAACAATTGAAAATAGATTCCCCGTGTGTGTATTCAGAAGGTTGGCTCGGAAAATTTAAAAGACGCCACGGAATAAGACAATTACGCATCAGTGGTGAGAAGGCATCTGCAGATGTAGATGCAATAGAGAATTTTGTTGACGAATTTAACGAAATGATATCTGAAGAAAAAATAACGCTAGAACAAATTTTTAACGCCGACGAAACGTCGTTATTCTGGCGTTATGTTCCTAGAATCACCCTTGCAACTGCAGATGAAAAAAACCCATCAGGTGTCAAGGATAATAAGGAAAGATTAACAATTTTAGCATGTGGTAATGCTGCGGGATCGTTCAAAAACAAGCTTTTGGTGATTGGCAAGAGTGCGAAACCCCGCGCACTGAAAGGAGTAAGAGTAATGCCCGTTATTTATAAGGCGAATAAGCGGGCCTGGATTACCAAAGATATCTTAACAGACTGGTTTCGTCATCATTTTTTGCCCGAGGTTAAACAGCATTACCGCACCATCGGAATGGATGTGAATTCAAAAACCATATTAATCTTGGACAATTGCTCTGCACATCCCAGTGCTGAAGTTTTGAATACTGATAATGTGAAAGTAGTTTTTTTACCACCAAATTGTACGTCGCTCCTTCAACCAATGGACATGGGTGTGTTAAGAGCCTTAAAATGCTCTTATAAAAGTAATTTTTTGAAGAGAATGCTTCACTATGTGAACAATGAAAAGAACATAAGAGAATTTCTGAAGGTATTTTCAATAAGAGACGCCTTATGGGAAATAGCAAAGTCCTGGGATCAAATTAATGCTGAAACGCTGCGCAATGCGTGGCATAATTTGATCCCTGGCACCATATTTTTCGACGATGAGGACACCACACACAATTTTGAGGGTTTCCGACCTTCAAAAGAGAAAGCAATGGTTATTGACCTGTTAAATTTTTGCAAAGGTGCAGGCGAAAAAGAAAATATCACTTTGCCAATTAATGAATCTGATGTTGACGAGGTCCTTCATTGTGATGATGATTCTCCTGTAGTCAATGTGCTTAGCGACGTGGAAATCGCCAATATGGCTCTCGGACGATCCGAAGAAAAAACTAGCAGCTCGGATGAGGATGAGATTGATGAAATAAAAGAAAAAAAAATTCCCACAGAAGACCTCTTAATTAATATTGATAAAGTGATTAAGGGCCTGGAGCAGCGATCTTTTATTCCAGGACATACCATTATGTCTTTATATCATGCTAAAGATCAATTAATTTCCGACAGGGAAAAATCTATGAGACAATTAACCATTACTGATATGTTCAAGAAATAATATTTTTATTTTCATTTGGTACAGCTTGTGCTTGAGCATCACTCCGGTCGCTACGTGTTTAACGCCCTGGGGTGCAGCAAAAGTCTCGGACCAACCAACCATCCAACCAACGATCTTTCGGCTTCGTGATAAGATGACATTTTCCCCCGTTTCTTATCAAACTTTGATGTTTTTACTCTTTTAAAATTATTTTTAATCATAAACAGTAAATATTTTTATGTATTTTCCTTGCCTTCTAATTTCTTATTCTTTCTTTTTTTTTAATGTAAGCAACTTTTTTAAATCTAGTTTTAAAGTTTGTTATTGAGTGCGCTAGGCCTAACATGGTAATCGGCAAGTACACAGAGGTTTCCATAAATTTTTTATTATTACGTTAATCCAGAGTTATATACAAGCTGTATCAGTATATATAAAAAATATTTTAATGTGGAAACAATCGAAATGTTTTATATTTTCATGTATATTTATAATGTGTGTCAATAAATATGTAAACCAATATTTTGATGTTCATTTCTTATGCAGTTTATTTAATGTAAATCTTTTAAAGAAATTAACGTTATATTATTTATAATTTATATAGATGCTATATTTAAATGAATGCTTGTGTGTTTTATAAGATAAAAAAAAGTTTTTGGTAAAACAGAAATAACTTGGAGTAAAATTTCAAAAAAAAGTTCTGTGGTCCGGAATTTTCCATGATCCGGAATTGCCGAAGTCCCGAGCATTCCGGATTATCGAACTTCGACTGTACAACAATTTTGTGAAAACCAAACTTGGTAACGAAGTAATAATAATGCAAATTATTAAACTGATACATTTATACTTCCAAAATATAAATGAAACAACCAAAATAATAAATTAAAACAATCACCATAAATTTCCATGTTGTTAAGTTTCATGATAAAATTTATCATAAATGGCACATGCTAAAATAATTATAAATACAAAAGATTATAATTATGTGTTTAGAGAAAAAAAATCACACTCCGTTGAATATTATTTCTAAATGAGAGAAATAGTTTTTTTTTTTTTTTTTTTTTTTCTGTATAGAATGGGTTTATAAAACCCAATATATTCTCAAGTTTCAATTATATTTAAAAAATCATTCGATAAGTATCTAAGCTTCAGAAAAAATTGCCACAAATATACTTAAAAATTCAGCTATAGAAATTTAAATCGAAAAGTAGAATAAGTATTAGCAACCAGTTACTGAATACTGTAGGTGAATAAACCATAATATTGAGTATTATAGCACTCTAATTCTCCATGACACAAAAAAGGGCCCATGATGGATCAACAGTGGTTACTGAATGAATATGTATTTGGTAAGAAGAGATATAAGACAGTAGTAATGAGTGTCAGTGACGATGTTACTCAGTGGGCAATGTCTAAGCAACTATTACTACAGTTTCTGTATAGCCTAAAAACAATGTGTGCTGGTTCTGATCCCATTTTAGTGATATGTAGATGAATTACAACACTTGTTTATAGCTTCTAACATTATACTATTTATAGAAAAAATTAATTTTTATAAAGAAACATATATAAATAACAACACAAGTATACTTTTTATTTGTTTTTAGAAATTAGAGTACGAGGCTCTGTGTGACCGCACCTGTTGCATACCCCTAAGGATGGCTCTGAATGGAAGTGTTGGTGTAGGTGTTAAGGTTGATTGACTATGCGTGGGGGGGGGGGGGGAAGTTCTAGGCCTAAGAGAAGTACCCTCCATCGGAGACTTTCTAAGGTGTCTTAGTCTGTATTCATATAAGTTTCAGAGACAATCACAAAATACTCAACGTTAATGAACAGCGTGTCTATCTTTGGAGAAAGAAAAAGAATATTTTCTATCAAAAAATGTATTCATTTTTATGAATACTATTATTCTGGTAGAAAATATTCTTTTTCTTTATCCAAAGGTAGACACGTTGTTCATTAATGTTAAAAAATAAACTCTTAATTATAAATTCAAATATGAAAAGTACCTTTCTGTTCAGTTTATTCAGTCTTTTTGACCTGGCAGTAGGCTATCTTTAAGATGTAAATTTGAGACAAACTATGTCTCCAACCGCTTTTTCTTGATGTTCATCAATCCACCATCTGTCTAAATTCTGATTGAGCTCCACATGATTACAGCTGTGGGAGTTTGTTAATATTTTAATGGTTTCGCTTACCACAGCATAGTTATAGTTACTGTAGTTAGCTAATTTTTTTATGTTTTTGAAATCAAAGTTAATATCAGATCTTTGGTTTGTTTTTGTTAAGGTTGTTATTATGTTTCCCTGCTTTATATAATTTTCTATGCTTTTTTACTCTACTATTTATTGAATGCTTAGTCATCCCAATATAAACATCTTTTTTTTTTTTTTTTTTCCTTTGTCCTGATAACTAATCTTATATATTCCTGATGAATATAAATAATTTATGAAGTCTTTATCATTTCTCATGTTCTGAAAAATATTCTTATTGAATTTGATTTGTATGTTTTATGTTCAGCCACAAAAAATCTCATTTTCAGTATCATCAAAAAATAATTATATTTTACAAAAATATTCATTGGTCCAAGCCACAATTATTGACAAGTACCCATTTTCAATCTACTTTATTTTTTATCTTTGTCTAAAAAATATTTATCTTTAAGCTACCATACCATAATAATTCAAAAAGATCAAGATGAAATTAGGACAATCACAAGTATTTATACGTACCCATATTCAATAAGATGAGTTTCATTTTTTATGATCCTCCCTAATATAAAACCTTCATAAATGAATACTGATAAAATTTGAATATTTTGGTGTTCATACATGTTATTCTTGCCAATTCCCTCAATTTTCTTGCAAGCTCTGCATCACATAAGAACCATTTGATAAACTTATGTAAAAAATACTTTGTTTAAATGTTTTATAACAGAATGCAATATAGTTCTTATGTTAAATAACATTTAATTTTTTTCATGTACCATTTTTTAAATATTATCCCTTTTTTATATTAAATGCATTATTAATATTTCATCTGATGTTTTCCTCTCTCTCTCTCTCTCTTTTTTTTTTCATTGCTACTATTAAAAAAAAATAAAAATAAAGAAGAAAAAGCCTGCTTCAGATGCTTCTTCAACGGTTGATGCTGATACCAGTAGCAGAGAGATAGCTAATGGAGAAATTGCAAGAAAAGTCAAAGAGCTTTTTCGAGCAAAAATATCTGCATATATTATTCACTGTCTTAATCCTTATCGAAAAGATGACTGCCAGTCTGCAAGAATAACTTCAAATGAAGATTTCAAGCATTTAGCTCGAAAAGTTTGTATTTTCTATTGATATTTGATTAAATTAAAGGCACATGAAATGTGGTATATTATCATTTCTCAAAAGATTCTTTAAATTAAAATGAAAAATGCTAAGATTATTATTATTTTTTTATTTACTTTTCTATTTATTTATTTTATTTTTTATTTATTTATTTATTTATTTATTTATTTGGCATTCAGAGATGTTTCAGCTTCACCATACTGACCATTTTCATTACTACTGCAGAATTTTGCTACAATTGCAAGTTTTTGAGCTTTATTAGCATCATACTGTGACATAATTTTTTGTTACTTAGTCGTAGTGTCAATATTTTTTTTCTGGAGAATAATATTAATAAATATCTATAGTATACAGTATCATAGTTTCATACTTGTACCAAGTATAGTATTAATTTTATGAATCATTAAACAGAAGTGTTGAAAAAGTTCTAATGCTTAAAGGGCGAAATACACTGTATAAAAATATTGCTTTTAACAATAAAAAGCGCAGTGTCCCAGAAAAAAAGGACAATGGTAAGTAAAAATTTAAAGAAACAAAAGAAAAGTGCTTCTACATATAAGTAGAGAATCAGATTTTTATGCAGTAGGATGAAGCAATCATTTATGACATGGTTAAAAAAAAATAATAATAAAAAAAAAAAAAAAAAAAAATTTCATTTCTAATAGTGGCCAAAGTGTGACTCCCCTTTAGAGGATTCTAAAATGCATTGTTTTTTTTTAAAGTACTATTTTCCTTCTACCCACACATTTATTTTGAAACTTTACACTTTTTATGCCATACACAGGAAACTTGAATGAAAATATTTTTTATAAATTCTGTATAAAATAAGTCTTAAGAATCAAAATAATAGTAATTTATTAAAAAGATGCTTTTCCTTAAACATAAAACATATATAAAATAAGTTAAATAATGCATTAAAATTCTATTTGATGTTGAATTTTAAGATTAATTTCATTGACTCAGCTTTTGATTTCAAGAGACCTTCTTTGGACTTTTTATCACATAACTGCATAGAAACCTCTGTTAATGTTCTATGGCTTGGGTGTGGCATGGTATTCTTAGAAATGATACAGTACAAAGCCAAAAATCCGGACAATTTCGACCGCGTTAATCATCATCAACAGCGTTTTTTTTTTTTTTTTTTTTTTAAGTATAAATATATCTTTAAAAAAAGAACTGAAAATGTATTTTATTTCTTATTAATCTTCAAAACCAGCATTTGCAAAGTCTGGAAGAGGAAGGGAAAGACAATTATAATAATAGTAACAATTCTTAAATATTTATCTAATTGAGAGCTAAATTCTATATTTTATTTCAATTATGCCCAAACTTTTAATTGAAAAAATCTAAAATAATACTTAAAAAAATAATAATAATAATCACAGAAATGTTTTTCTTATTTAATTTATTTTCTTTTATTGTAACTTGTACTAATTTCTGTATGCAAATATTTCATTAAATCTTTTGTTTTTCAAATTTAATTTATAATCTTATTTATTTATATTTATTTATTGTTATAGTTGATAAAAAAAATATTACAGTATATGTTTAAAAATTGTAATATATTATTTTTTACTTGAATTTGCATATTATGCAAGTACTTAACCCAAAACATTATATTTTTAGGCATGACCAAAAATCCAGAATTGCCGCAGTTCCGACGATTCTGGATTTTTGGCTTTATACTATATTTTGTAATATCCTTTTGTTTCCACCATCAAGAACAAATCATCATCCTTAACATATCTAAAAATGGGAGATTCAAAATGCTTATTTTGCTAATCATAACATTGGTGCCAACTTTTTCATTTTTGCCAGAAGTTTTCTAATTTTTAAGTTTATCTTCTAGCTTCCAACTTTTAATTGAATTCTTCTGATTTTAAAAAAGTTGCAATTGTCATTCATTAATAAAAAGAAACCCCATTAACGATTGGTGATCAAACTCTCCACAGACACATTCTGTTTCTCAATCTTTTTCCATCCACAACATAAATGTCAATATTCATTTCAACTTACTTTATGAGAAAGAAATATAATTATTCAATATTTCTCTTTTATGTAATTATTTCCCCTCCCCCATTTTTTTCTTATCTCCAATTAGCGATCTTCATTTAAATGTTCTACAGAAGCCATTTTTTTTCCCAATCTTTCTCTGTCCACAACATAAAAGTCAATGTTTATTTTAAACTTGTTTTGTTAGATTTAAAAACCTATGAAAGTGTAGAAATATTTAATATTTCTTACTCTTTTAATTATTTTTTTAAGACCCCCTCCCTTTCCCCATCTCCAGCTGCCAATCAGCAATCAAATGTCCTCCGATGCTCAAGCTTTCTCAGTCAGAAACAAAAGGATCAGTCTTCATGATAAGATTGTTTTATTATTATTATTTTTCCCCAGAATCAATAAAGCTATAGATATACACAATATTTCTCATCCATTTGATTGTTTTTAGACTTTATATTGAACTTTTTGAATCTATTTGTTTTTCCTCAATAAGTTTAAAATATATACTGTATCACTACACATAGGTATCATGTGAGATAAATAATGTAAGTTAGGAAATGTACAATGTGGATTTCCAATATAATATTATGATTTGTTGCTCTCATTTTGTTACAAACCTGCCAAGGAAATTTTTAAGGGCTTTGTTATTATTATTATTTTATTAAAGTTTAAACTTTCAAGATATTTTGTATTCAAAATCGAATTTATCTTAAAGTAGTTTTTAAATTTTCCTATTATGGAGTAGAAATCTTGCTATCTTTAAAGGCGGAGAGTTGGCAGCTATGCTATAAAGTTGATATATGATTTGGCATTAAATTTAATTTGGGGATCTCAAATACACAAGGGAGCATTCCAGAATGAATCGAGTCTCTTGCTTTTAAGAACCTTCTAGCAGAGAGTTCATGAATGTGTTTTTCAGGATACACGAGCATTGATAATAGAATAATACATCTCATTATAGCAAACACCTGTTCGTTTACGACTAATTTGGCTGTTATTTTCGCATTCTGGTGCTGTTAAAGATGATCTAGTTTTGATCAGATTTTAAGAAATTCAAATGAAATGCAAGAGTAGATAGACTCAAAATAAAAATATATTTATAAGTTATATATTTTTTAGGATACGTTCTTTGAAAGGTTGGGTCCCATTTTAAACAATTTAACAAAATTTAAATCATCAATAAATGATCTAAATAAGAAAAAATTTGATAAAATTTGGAGAAATTCAAATCAAATGTTCGGATAGTCTTCAAATAAATTAAATTAAAAATATTTTAGGATACACTTTTTGAATGGTTGGGTACCCCTTTTTTTTGGCCATTTGTTAAACAATTTGACAAAATTTAAATCATCAATATATGATCAAGATATCCAAAAATTTTATAATATTTTGAAATTCAAATCAAATGCACAGGTAGATAGACTCAAATAAAAAATACCTTGGGATATTCTTTTTGTATGCTTGTGTCACATTGCTGTTAGAAAACAATTTGACAAAATTTAATTTTTTGCTCCACCCTATTATATAGCTATGCAAAGAAATTTTTTTTTCAAATTGATGTATTTTGGATACTGATTTGGAAAAAGACATTTAAAAATTTCTATTATGTAGTTTTGACATAAAATGGAATTTTTCGACAGAAATGAGCTTAAAACTCCACTTTCTCAATATCCGTATTTGTTATTTCCAAAAAAAAAAAAAAAAAAAAAAAATCTAGGTGATGTGAATGAATAACAAGGCTAGGGATTTCGTCAAAACTAGAGATGTAAAATTTCCAGTAATTTTGAGACTTTTTTTTTTTTTTTCTTCTTGAAAAATTGGAAAAAATGGAAAAATTAAATTTTTACAAAGGAAAATAGGGTTTCTTAATTGTTATAATATCTTAGAAAATATAGTGTTAAACATTTAAAAATACATGCAATCCATATTAATTTTTCTTAACAGAAATATACAAAAAACTCTTTTACTATTAAAAAATGAGCCTTTCTGTTTCATAATTATCAATACTTTCCTTGTACAAAACACAAAAAGCTAGTCAAATCACCCAAAAACTAAATGAAATTTAATAATTCATCTGAAAATCATGCAAAACTTAAAGTTTTAAAATAAAATAAATTTTCATTATCACAAAGTTGGTAAATCAGTAAAAAAAAAAGAAAAAAAATTGCAGTTACTGATACATTAAGTTAATTTTTTTTTTTTTTTTTTTTTAATCTGAAAAATGGATTAATAGTTTTTAATCATTTATGTGTGTTGTGTATTTCAAGACTACAAAAATATGCTTTAAGTTTACAGGGGTCTGTCCAAAACCTGGGTCCGTTAAAAGGCATTTCCCAAAATTTATATCATAAAAAAGGACCTTTCACAAAATTGTTTGTCCTAAAAAAGGACCCTTCACAAAATTGTTTATCATGAAAAAGAACCCTTCATAAATTTTTAGCCTAAAAAAGACTCTTAACAAAATTTTTCTCCTTAAAACAGACCTTTTGTTAAATCTGTTTTATTTTAAAAACTAATCTTATAGGAAGAACAGGCCGCCTGAATAATTGGAAGTGCTTTGCTATATTTCCCTGAAAAGCTAATATTCAATTTCTAATTTATAAAAGCTTTCTTATACATATGTGTGAGTTTAGCTCTATAAAAGTGAACCATGAAACCTTAATCTTTTATTAATTTGAAACATGTTTTTGTCTGTCTCCACTATATTGAGAAAACTACTTGGTGTAAAAATTTGGTTCAGGTGTCTAAAAAAAGATCTTGGTCTGTAGATGTGCTATGAGAAGAGAAAAATTTAAAAAAGTCGAACGGTGGGGGGAAACCGTTTCCCCCCGGGTTAAAAACACGTTTACGAGCTTAACTAAGCTTCAAATTACTTCACGGTGAAGAAATTGTACATATGGGGACTAGAGTCGAATACTAAAAAATCACTTTCTGCGAATTTGGAATTTTCGATTTTAAAGGGGGGGGAAAAGGGGGAAAGTAGATTTGGAGGGGGGGGAAGGGGGAAATTAGTTTGAGAAAGAAGTCCGTTCTAGACCCACGCATGTAGCACCTCATTTTAAAGGTCTTGAAATTTCATGTCGACTGGGTATGTTTGCATACAATATAGTGCGACCCCTGGTGGTGAAAAATGGAACTAGGTGATTTTGCTGCAGACCCTATCATGTTACATCTTATTTTAAAGGTCTTGGTATTTCCTGACCGTTGGTGATGTTCGTACAGAACACACTGCACCCCCTGGTGGTGGAAAGTGCAACTAAAGGATTTTGCAGCTGACACCACCATGTGACACCTTATTTAAAAGGTCTTGGAAATCCAAGGCGATTGGTGCTAGAGGTCTTGAAATTTCATGTTGATTGGGGATGTTTGTATACAATATAGTGTGCCTCCTGGTGGTTAAAAATGGAACTAGGTGATTTTGCGGTTGACCCTATCATGTTACACCTTATTTTAAAGGTCTTGGTATTTCCTTACCGTTGGTGTTGTTTGTATAGAACACGCTGTGCCCCATGGCGGTGGAAAGGGCAACTAAAGGATTTTGCAGTTGACACCACCAGTGACACCTTATTTGAAAAGTCTTGGAAATTCAAGGCGATTGGTGATGTTCGTATACAACATACTGCACCCCTTGGTGGAGGAAAGTGGAATTTGCAACGCGTGTGTAGCATGCATGCCTGCTATACAGTGCAGCAGTCACAGGCAGAGGTAACACGAGTCAGAGGTTCGCTCCGTTCAAGGTTAATTTTCATGTTATTAGCGGCCTGTATATACGCTGCCGCAGGCACCGGGTCATGAGCCCAAGTTCCGTTCTGTTTGAGGTTTTTTTTTTTTTTTGTTACAGATGATTTTTTTTTTTTTTTTTTTGTGATACTTTTATTTAAAAATAGAAATTCAAACAAAATCGAGTTATAGATATAAAACCATACAAATTTAAGGTTCATTTAAGGTTATTATCATGGGCGGGTTCGTTTGGTTCCAGGTTAATTTTTTGGAATTTTTTTATGTTATTAGCGGCCCGCGCATGTGCTGCCGCAGGCACCGGGGTCACAAGGCAGAGTTTCGTTCGGTTCAAGGTAATTTTTTTTGTTACAGCTGATTATTTTTTTCGTGATGCTTTCATTTAAAAATAGAAATTCAAACTAAATCGAGTTAAAGGTATAAAATCATACAAATTTAAGGTTCATTTAAGGTATCATGGGTCCGGGCAACACCGAGCGGGTTCGTTGGGTTCCATGTTAATTTTTGGGATTATTTTTATGTTATTAGCAGCCGGCGTATGCGCTACCGAAGGCACCAAGGTCACAAGGCAGAGTTTCATTCGGTTCAAGGTAATTTTTTTGGTTACAGCTGATTATTTTTTCACGATGCTTTTATTTAAAAATAGAAATTCAAACAAAATTGAGTTAAAGATGTAAAACCATACAAATTTAAGGTTCATTTAAGGTTATTACCATGGCCCCGGGAAACGCCGGACGGGTCAGATAACATGTAGTCTTAGTATTAAACAAAATAGAAAATTAAAGATAGGAACTGTTTATTTGGAGTCAGTTTGACGTCACATTGACTGTACTTTGTTGAAAGTGATGTCATATATAGTATTTCTATTTATAAGCATTTTTCTGACTTTCTTTTTTTTTTTTTTTTTTTTAAGTGAAATGTCATAAATTATATTAGATGTTTTAAATTGAAATACATTTAAATAATGATGCAATGTTTTTTGAAACATTACGGTCAATAAAATGATCGTCGAATTCGACGGGTTCCAGCTAGTTATAATTTTATTTGCAAAATTATATTTTTCACAATTTCATAAAAAAAAGGACCCTAGTCGAAATGTTCGAAGATATTTAGATTCACAAAATTATGTGTAGATTTTTCACGAATTCACAAAAGGACCCTGTCTGGTTTTCCAGAGTGTAATGCATCTTCAACTTCAAAATTGCTGGAACAGAATTTGGTAAACCAGTTTTGACACTGGCGTTCTTTAAATATATATTCTGTATACACATCATATACTTTTTTCCTTGTTTGAACAGTATTTTTGCCTTTTTCATAGCAAAAACAAAATATGCTTCCGATTTTCGCTATTTGATAGGGCACCAATCAAAACCTATTGAGCAGAATAATACTAACTCTTTCGCAAGCAAGCCTTGCTATATCAGCTGTCACAATATATAATGGTAATGTAGCTTAATTGTGAAGATGGTGTGAAAAATATACAATTAAGTCCTCTGCTGAAAAAAACAAAATTACTTTCCGAACAACCCAATAGAATGTTTAAAAATGACTCGAGATAATTTTTAAATTGTGTCATACACTTTTTTTCTGTAATAAATACTATTCATCAGGTCTAAGCTACAAAAGCAGTTATTAATTAGTAATGTTGAACTTGAGCTACCTAGTGAGCAGTTTTTAAAAAGTTTTACAGTAAAGCTGATATAGAGTCTTGTAAGCTTTTCCTAAGTGTAGAATAACTGACCTCCAAACTTGATATTGATTTTTAAAAAAAAGTTATATGTTCTTCAGAGAAACTGTTCAAATCTACCAAAATGTAGTCTAGAAACTTATTAGAAACTTATTATTTTTTTTTACCCATACAGTTAATATTATATCATATTTAAACGACTGTTTCTTCACATAATTTACATCATTATTTACCACTGTTGTTATTACTAAAAGAATCCTTGCTAATTAAGATTTCATTTTTCTGATGCATATATATTTTTCAATTAATTTTATTCAAAAGCTTGAATTCTTTTGAACGAGAAGTCATGAAAAATCTATGCATATTGTTATGGATTTCTAAATAATTGTAGTTATTTTTATGTAATTTAATTCAAAGAGACTTGGTTAGGTTATAAAAAGTTAATTTTCAGCATTTCTAGCTTGTTTTCTTATTAAAAAAGCTTGTTTTCCCGTAAAAAGCTTCATTAAGGTGAGTAATGGCTTTAGCACCAAATTTAGCAACTTTATCGCTCCTTGGTAACTTTTTTGGCAACCTTGGTGAGAAAATCCTTGTTGTTGATATACCAAATATGGAAGCTCTAATGCTGTTATTACACGGCATTCCTTGAAGCGAAAAAAATTGCCGCAACAAAGGGTCACCATGCCTCCCTCCTTCGTGATGTAATACTATGGTTGCTATAGTCTTTACAGCATGAAGAGGAAGGAGGAGAAGAGACGTAAATGTCAATCATACCGTTACGTCATTTTGAGACCATTTCATTGGCTGCTAGAAGCGACATCACTTGCTTTCGGGCGATAAAATTGCTGCAACAGAAAAAAGTTGCTTTTTTCGAACAACACATTGGGAAACCATAGTGTTGTACTGTATTGCTGGTAGATTCAAGCAACTTTTGACACTCGTGTAATAGGAACATTATTTGATTGGCTGGGAACTTTCTCCATTTTCTATGTGGGTATTTAAGGAATTGATTCGCGCCAAATCGGTGAGTTCCACTAAGACATCGATTAATGTTTAAAGAGCAGGAGTACTGAGCCTCTTTGAATTACAGCTTTTGTTGTGTGTAAATGCTATGCTACAGTTTGTGCTGTGAATTTTGATGCTGTCAGCTGCTATTTAAACTGTGTTTTCTGGTGATACTGAAGTTGATAATTGGTTTCTAGACCTGTAATATTTTAGAATTTTCTGTGAACAAAGTTTTGAGCCTCTGCAAGATTCGCCTTTTATTCATAGACAACTCATGAACCTCGAATATGCAACAATATAGAGCCAAAAATGAGTTTTTAAATGTGCCAGAAAAACGACCAACTTTAATTAAACTTTTTATTATTATTATTATTATTATTATTATTTTATTTTATTTTTTTTTTTTTGACACGAGTCAATATTTAGAGTATAGTAAAACGTCATTTCCTGCGCCTAACATTGAGGACAATTCCAAAGGTTTGGAGAAGTGCCAAATTGACTAACAAATTAGGATTTGGTAAACATCCAGTCATTCAGCGTCCCCCTTATCACTTATTTTCTCTCAGCCATAAGGGTTATCACACATATTTTAACACTGTACTCATTGAGTTAGCACTGGTGTTGCACTCATTGAGTTAGCACTTGTGTTGCATGTTCGCATGCACCCATGATCGCGAGAAACATGGTTGAATAGTTTCTGTATACTATAAAACACCATTATCAAACTTAACTCAGCCCACCCCGAAGTAAAATCCTATGTATGCCACTGGAGGGGGATAACATGTGTGACTTACCTCTTCATATCTCAAAGAAAATTAAAAAAAAAAAAAAAAAGTCTATAAGTTTCTTACTTATATACAGTTGAGGATCTATAATCCACATACCCATAATTCGCAATTGTCTATAATCCGCACTCACTTTGCAAATGTAAACAAAAGATTTTGCAGTAAAAGGGAAAAAAAATATTCTTTTACTGCCTTATACTTTTTTAGCAAATCGGAACATCATCTGTTTAAACTGTTCACTGCTTCTACTTCATTAAATAAATTTTATTGTTTTATATATTTATTACCTTTATTACATTATATAAAAACAAGCAATTCTAAATCCAGCTTCATCAAATAAAGTTTATCGTTTTATGTACATTATACTAATTAATATAGCAAGGAAATGGCATCATTGATCTATAATTTGCAAAAATCTATAATTTACACAAGTTCTAGAACCAAGGTGTGCAGATTAAAGATCTTAAACTGTATAAAAATTGGCCCCAATTTTTAAAGTAAATTTATTGAACATATGTTAGTTTTTCTTTCTTCTTTTCCAAAATGCAATAAATTTAGCAGTTTTCCTGAACAGTCAGTAATACCTGAATTAGGGCCCTTGCTCTCACTAGACTCCTCCCCCCTCCAAATAGTGAGAATGGGGCAGCCGCTATAGCACTCAGACTTGTGAAGTCTCTTGATTGTGACCAGAGACTCGATTTTCATTTATACTTTAATCTCTGGATTTCCACCAAAATACTCTGGTTTGTTTCAATCATAAATACGTGAATTTTGTCTGTATTCTGCAGCAAATGACATGTACTAAAGAGAAAGCCAATGCTGTTTGTGTCACTCTATCTCTCCGGCAGTGTGTGTAACCTTCCTTTTTTTTGGGAATTTTCTGTTTATCCAAAACTAGATATGCCTGTTACTGAAAAAATACACACTCATGTTTGTGAAAATTGCAACACCGTGAAGGAATGATGTGATTGAGCTGAAATTTTAAGCAAATGCAAATTGTACTATGTTCGGCAAATGATTAACATTTCGGAGCTACCACATATGTGTGGTCTGAGCAGTGCCCTCTGAACTGCTGCTGAAACGTTATAAATAGAGAGCTGTAGTGGTATGGTAAAAATAGTCTATGGTTATCTTCTAGAGGTATGTGTTAAGTGAAACACAACAATGCCTCCTTGACGAAAGAGGATGACATTTTAACAGCTTATGGAGTTTGAATGGATAGAATCATTGGCTTTTGTGAAGGAGGATTTTCCTATCATGCAATAGTAGCTTATGTGCAGTATAACAGTAGCACAGTAATGCAAGTTTGGAAGCAATGGGCCGACAATAATCAGACAACACGGAAATCCAGGTATGCACCCGTAAAGATGATGTCCATGTACAATGATATGCATCTGGTCCACATAGCACTAATGGGCTGTACAGTTTCATCTGGACAGTTGGCATTGCTTTGGTCTACAGGTGTATCAATGTCTGCTTCCTCAATTCATCAACATCTAATGCACTGTGGGCTGCATGAGAGAACTCCTTTATACAGGATCCCCCTCACACAAAACCATCAACACCTGGGGGTACAAAGGGCTCATGGACATAGAGACTTGAATGCAGATTTGCAACAAGTGGTTCTTTCTAAAGAATCGTACTTTAATTTGTGGTATCATGGTGGTATTTACGTGTTAGATGCCATGCTGGGGAACGCTACCTTCTGTAGGGCATTATCAAACATCATAGTGAATGAACATCTGCTGTTATGGTCTGGGGTGCAATTGTGTATCATCGACAACCTGAACTGCTATGAATTGTGGGTAATCTTAACAGCAACAAGTACGTCAGTGAAGTGGTAGAGTCCAAAGTCGTCCCTTTCCTTCAAGTCATTCCTGGAGCTATCTTTCAACAGAATAATACTTGCCCACATGTTGCACAGAATGTTCAAGATTTCTTTTCAGTAGAAAACATGTGGCTTCTTCCGTGGCCTGTTTGTTTGCCAGATGTTTCACCTATTGAACATATGTGAGATTTCATTGGTCGGCATTTCGCTTCTGATTCTCCTTCTACAGCTTCTACAGATAAACTTTGGGTAAGTGTATAGTAACAATATGGAATACTCTTTCCCAGGCAGATATTCAAAGTCTTTAACTCTATGCCATGTTGTGTAGCAGCACTTATTACAGCATACAGTGGTGGCTCGTCATTAAGGGCCAGCGGAGCACGGCCCCACTTAACATTTTTTTTCCCATTAATTTTTTCTTTTTTCATTATTTCATTCTTTTTCTTCACTGCTCAAAAAAATATATACAAACTAACATCTTGCATTCACTTTTTTTTTAATATGCTTCTCATTATCATTTATTTGTCAATATGTTTTTTTCAAGTGTCATAAATCACTTAACGCATTCGCGACCGCTGACATGAAGTCACGTCATTTCAACTTCTATAGCTAGTTGCAGCTGATGCAGATTCACGTCTTTTCAGATTCTATTCCTGGTTACCGCTGATGTAAATTCAGGTCGTTTCAAGAATTTCTATGGAAACAATACATTACTATTATTTTGATAGTAGTATTAGAGTATCAATTATTTGACAATATTATAGGTTCGTTCTAATATTATATAATTAATCTTCATTCCAAGCTTCAGGTAATTACAAGAGTAACATTTCAAAACATTACATTCAACTTTTATCCACGTTTAAACATCAAAAGTTTGTGGCAACTACCTTTAGTTTACTTCAATATTCCCTGGCAATCAGTTTTAGAAAAGACAAAAGTATGCCGGTTGCGAAAGTGTTAATGATTCACCCACCAAATGTTGAAAAAAAATACAGCCTTGGACTGACTGCTGCTGGGTTATCTAAGCATAGGGCCGCTTCGTAAATGGCCCATCTTGGCGTATCCATTTGTTCAATAATTATTCTATTAGAACAGCAGGTTAACAGATTTGGAGAAGAACCTCTTTATCAGCATTAGTATGCTGTAATTTATCGTCGGTAGGGCACCGGGAAACTGACCCTTTGAGACAAAACTATAGGGAAAAAAACTGTCTCCTTTAAAGTATGATAACCATACAATTTCTGGATAAAATTTGGCAACTTTTGCATTACTTTTATTTGTATGATTTTTGAGTGCATTTTTTAAAACTTACATATGATAGTTTTAAATTTTAGTGTTTAAAAATAAATTCTGTTGATAGTTAAAAATATATTTTTTAGATTAGCATTTGAGATATAAAAGCTCTTAATTAAGAATTTGAAACCTCTCTAACTGCAGTATTTTGAATTTAAATAAAAAAAATGGAAAGAGAATGTGCAAATGCAATATTTTTCTTCAGACTGGTATACTAAAACTTTTATGCAAATTGTAAAATTTTTAAATAAATAAATAGTGGATTTCCATGGATATATTAACTATCTACATAAAAATGTAGAATATTTTTTTACTGGTTTTCATAAATATGCGATTTGATAAAATAGTTTATGACTATTATTCAAAGACGATAGACCATCTTTATTTCTTTATTATATCCTTAAAAAATATATATTTTTGTTTTTTATTTTATTTAAGAATCAATCTTTAATTCTCAACAAAAATTATGCATAAAAAACATCATAAAATTGTATCAAAAGGTAGGAATTGTATAATCATAATTGAAAAGTTTTAAAATGACATATTTCAATGTTCAAAATTTAAGCTAAATTTTCTCTAAATGCATATTTTTATAATTTTACGCATGAAAATTCGAAACTCCTAAGGATAAAGATATTTAATTTTTAAGAGATGTTTTCTAGACAGTTTTCTCTAAATTGAATCAAAAATTAAGAAATTTAATTTAAATTATTTAAAATTAAGCTCTTAAAGTGAGAAACATGGTATTTTTTAAATATGTATTCATATTAGTACATTACTCATGACTTTCCAAATTTCAATATAACTTGTTATAAATTCATTGAAGTTTTTATTTTATTTGTTACATGTAGAGTGAGAAAAAAATTCGAGTTCAAATTTTAATGGCCTAATAACTCTAATGTGTTAGAGTTAAAGCCAGTTGACTAAAAGTAGGTCCTAGATCTGGGTCATGTACTCTCCCTAGGGAGTCTTTCTAAGTAAAGATACCTAGCTTGTATTTATGTGAGTTTCAGAGAAAACCATAGAAAACTGCAAACACATATATCAGGTAAAGCGACCTGGTATAGAACTCTGCAATTCCTATCTACCATCTTCCAGATATTTAAATTTTGATACTCCACTGATCAGAAAACTGCAGAATTTTGTAAATGAAGTAGTAAAACATTAATTTCTGAGATAAATTTATGCAGTTTTTTCATATTGTTAAATTTAAGATTTGCCATATATATATATATTTTTTTTTTTTTTTTCAAAAAACTTAACGCTTTATATACCTCCTTAATAATGTTTGTATTTATGTTTGAACAATGAATATTATTATTGTTAAGTTATAACACCATATGATGGGTCGGGCCCCACTT
The DNA here is from genome assembly GCA_963930645.1 of Salticus scenicus. Classification (NCBI taxonomy): domain Eukaryota; kingdom Metazoa; phylum Arthropoda; class Arachnida; order Araneae; family Salticidae; genus Salticus; species Salticus scenicus. The sequence goes on along the minus strand of OZ005651.1, from coordinate 135,529,755 downwards.
ATGAAAATTTGCACGAGCGGCCACTGACAGCATGCAATTGCTACACAAAATACAGTTTTCATACACGTTTGTCATACGATTTGTTTTTTTCTGCCTTGAAAATTTAATCATTTGTTGTATATGTATTAAATTTCATTAATTTCTGATAATTCCTTCATGATGTTGCATTTTTCATAAACATGGTGAATAAAATATGAAAGTACAGAAATGATGCAAAAACTATCAAAATCAGCACTTGATTCTCTCACCCTAGATTTAATATGTGCCTGTATAACTGATATTTTGTATTGAAGCTTAATAATTTCTGTACTGATAAAGCATTTCACCCCCACCCCATATTTAGGTGATATATGCGACAAAACATACACCAAAAAAAAAAAAAAAAATCGAGAACATAAAGGAAGCCTTAGCAAAAATCAGAGTATTAAAACCAAGGTTTTTTCAAAAATTTGGATGAGAAAATTATATAATATATTTTGGTAAATAGTTTCAGAATTGATGCATATTCAGCAAATAGATAAAAAAGAAGAAAAAGTAATTTCCCTGATTTTTAGCCAAATATGTGTATTTATTGTTTGTGATATATTTCTAAAATCAGTTCAGATATAGTACAAATTTTGTGAAATAGTGGTAAAATAAATGTCTTTTTTTAATTTGATAATAAATGGTATATAAAAAAATAGTTTAAGCTTTTTCTGTCCCTTTGGTAATCTCACCCCTGGTATTAGCATGTTAAAATGAATTTTTAGTTGTTACTTTTTTTTTTTTTTTTCCCCAGTTGTATGTTTTTTTGGGAACAGTTGCTTGAAAAGCATATAAACAATGCTCCCCTATAGTTATATCTAAAGTTTGTCAGAAGTGTAACCTCAGTTAGCATTGTATGAACTATTAAACAAGCATTTTAAAAATAGCACTATAATAATCCATAAAGCATATGTAAAACATCAAATCAATACCTGCTTAATTTTTAAAGGGCCTTATTTATAGTAATTATAAATTAGTTGCATAACAGCTATGGCTGAGCTGTACTGAATCATAAAGCTAATTTAATTGAGAAAAACTGATACAAAAAATAATTTTAGCTGGGATAAATTGGCAATTTTTCCTGGAACACCACTGTGTGGGTATATTTGTGCCTATATCTTCTATCATACACATGACTAAAATAAATATATTTTATTATTATTATTATTTTTATTTATTATTTTATTTTTAACTTACAACTCTTTTATTATACCAAAACAGTTGAGATTATTATATATATATTTTTTTAAATCATTCTAATTAAAATAGTTAAGTTTTAAACTTAAAGTTTTAATAGCTTTAAATGCTAAAACTATTATTAGAACTTGAAGTTTGTTTGCAGGTGTTTCATTTGTTCAAAGTGCAAATATTTTGCTTTTGCTTTTGGTAATAAATTTCTGACTATCATATTTATTAATAGAGATTTGGAGTTTTTGTTTAATTTCTTGTTTTCTATTATAACCTGTTTATTTTATTTATTTATTTGTTGTATTTTATTTTACCTACTCATTTTTTTTTTTTTTTTTTTTACAATTTTAGCTCACTCATTTTATCATTTCCAAGGAATTAAAACATTGCAAAAATATGGAAGATTTGGATGCAAATGATTCTGTGAAGTTGAAAACTAGAGATTTTATTCGAAAATATATGGAAAAGTATGGACCTGTCTATACAAAAGATTAATTAATTGAATGTTCCATTGAAGTATTTTAGTACAGATATTTTTAGACATGAGTTTCTATCTTTCTGGTATTATGATTTCATTTTAAGGCATTCTCAAAGGATTTTAAGTTCACATTTTGTACATATATTGCCTTTCAAAAGGTATTCATAATACATTTTGTCATAAAGCAATATTAAAAATTTGACATTGAACTATGTATTGTTGAAAGTTGGTGTTTTATCAACTATATTTTTTATTGTACATGGGTGGATAATCAATTAAAATCACTCATCCTCGCAATTCATTCATTACTTTTCATTACATTGCAAGCTGTATATTCATTCATATGTGACTGTATAATAGAAACTCTTGATAAGTCTAGCAATGTAAAAATTGTCATCTTAAAAAGAAAAAGAAAAAATGTTTTGCAAACTACATTTTTACTGCAAGATTTATTTTCCTTCATATATGTGTTTTAAAAAAATGTATATTTAATATTCATCCATGATTCATTATAAAACAACTATAAGTTGATTATTATTCAAAATACAAAATTCAGTGTCCCATGAGCATTTCCTTTATTTTATACAGACTCTTTGGATTTTAATTATTATTCTAGAAGTAAAAGTGCACTCTTGATTCATTTATATAAACTATCTAGATTATATTTGTAATTGTTTCCATGTTGGAAATAAAAAAAATTCTAATATAAATTAAGAAAAGGCTATGTATTTGCCACAATTACTGATTATAAAATATGGTTGCATTGGTCTTTTTCCCTTCCTTTAAAGTATAAGGAAGATATTCTAAATTATAATGTAATGTTGAAAGTTTATTCTCATGGCAAGGATATATGTTTATTTATTACTATTATGCCCAGCTCAACCTCTTATGATACTCCCTTAACTTTTTTTAAAAAGCTCTCTTCTATGCTTCTGTAATGTTTTAAGTTAAATCAAGATATATTGTTATTGCAAATAGAACATGAGTGGTCAACATGCAGCTTGTTCAAATTGTGCGGCTTGCTATGAAATTTATAAATTGATTTATTCTGTAAACCCAGCAAAAATTAAGAAATCATTTCTGACTCTTTTATGTGAAAACAACGAAGATGGATTATGGTAGCTGTCAACAGAAACATACTGAAGCTGTTGCATCATAGCTCCTGATTAGGACTTGAAAAATTACCAATAAATAAATTAGAATCAAACAACTTGAAATAAATAAATATATACAGGGTGTAGTACATTTTGAAGCATTTACACTTTATAAATTTTTGTACAACCCCTCTAAGCAAATTTGGTCAGTGAGAAAGTTTTTAATATTTCAGTTTTTATTTTCAGGCATTGCAAGTTTAAATAATATTTTTTAATTTCTATGCAGTATAAAACTATGAAACTTTGCATACTGTTTCATAGGTAAGTCTCCATAATTTCTTCTCCCCCCCCCCCCCCTTAACAAAGAAATTCTACCGAAATGTTTTTAGTTTAATTTTTTTTTTTTTTTTTAATTCATCGGAAATATATGTAACAGATTCCTTTTTAAAAATACTGGTGATAAATCTGATTTAAAAGTTATAAGTACTAGCAGCTTTGGTATTTTTTGTGTATTTTCTTAATAAAAAGTACTTTAATTTTTTTACCCTCTAAATTCTATCTATCTATCTTGAAGACAAATTAAAATTTATTTTTTTAAGTGCACATACACAAATAAATAAATAAAAATGAGAAAAAAATTACTAAAGTTTAAATATTTTAAAATACTATGAAAGTAATGTATAAATTAACTCTCTTTTGTTACTTACAAACATATACTGAATAAAACAGTAAAATTTGTGTCACAGGATATCTTAAATTTTAAAACCCCATTATTACTTTTTATTTATTTATTTTAACTTGTTCTTACTTGTAAATTCGTGTGTTACAAGATGCTTTGGGCTTTCAGAAATCTCAGATATTGTCTAAAATATCTTTGCACCTTTTCTATTAAGGGTATTGTCATATGGATTACAGTTATGTATTTTTATTTCATTTTTTTTTTAAATACTGCATTATTTTTAGTGGAAACACACTACAGAATTGTGACATTTATTTCTTATTATTTAATGATTTAATTTTATCCTGCTTATATATTTTATTAAAAGAATATAAATTTGAATTGATTGGGGGGAAAAAATGATTATTTGCATTTCTTAGACTGCTTGTTAGCTTACATAAGCTGCTTTACAAGAGGATTACTAAGGTCATTTTTTCAAATTCAGCCTTTTTTTTTTTAATATATATATATATTTTTTAATGAATTTAAATGTATGGTGGTTTTTCTAATAATTATCGTTTTTATAAAAGCTTTAAACAAACATTCTAATTTCAAAAGTGTATTCTTTTCTAAAATTTCAGCGATGCCGTTCATGCGCTATAGCACATAAATTATGCGAAAAATTGAAGGCAGGGCACGAAAAATTTATTGTGGCGGGTCCCAGGGGACGCGTAATTTTCATTCTTAAGAAAATTTTTCAAACTGAAAGAAAAGCGGAAAAGTAAATTTTAAATTATATTTCTTGTTTAAAACTGATGTTTTCCTTATATTTTAAGGCATTCTGCCCTGAAGAAAAAAAAAAAAAAAAAAATCCTTTAAAACTCCATTTTACCATAAAGGGAAAAAAAAACAATCCTTCCTCTTTTTCTTTTCTTTTTTTCCTTCCAGAGCATATTGAGCTAAATGTTTTCAATTGTTTATTAACAGCAACCACCTCCTACATAATATTAGCTTTAAGACAGTCTCAAAAAGAGCTGGTTAAAAATTCATAACAAGCTTTTTTTTCATCTACAATAAGATAAATTTTTAATTTATATCTTTATGTAAGTTCATTTATGTGGGGACCCACATTTTTGGAACTCATGGGATTTCACCCAGGATTTTGAAACCCAAATGGCATCACTGAATTTTTTGCCAGTATTATTAATTTCCTAGCTAAAAATTTGCATGCTTAAATAAGGCAAAATTTCAGGATATTAACCCACTAAGCATCTTCTAAATGGGCAAAATTTTAATATTGTTTTCACTGCATGCTTTTTAAAATGTTTCAAACTAGTAGTTATTTCACTTTGAAATTATAAATTTGTGACTACGGATGTCAAGATTAACCTTGTGATTATTATATGTAACTTATTAAACAATTATGTAATCTCCCTCATTATCAACAATCTTTTGGCATCTAGTGTACAAGATTTCAATGCCAGTTGGATAAAAATCAATTAATTTTTGAGCAAAATCTCTGGAGATTGCATTTTGGACATCATATAAATATTAAAGTTTTCTGCCACGTAAAAATTGTGGTGGTGGTATAAATTAATGGAAATCCAATGGTACAATATTAGGTAAGTATGGTAAGGTGAAGTAGTACCTCCTACCCCAATTAATTATTTTTTTTCTAGGATTTGTCTTGCACAGTACAGTCTTGCATTATCATTATGTAGAATAACACCTTTTCTGTTGAAAATCACTGGGCACTTTTCAATAAAAGATTGATTTACTCAGTTTAATTGTGCACAGTAATAGTCTGCATTCACAATTTGTTCAGATTTCAGCACTTCAAAATGAATGACCCCACGAATACTCCTACAAACACACAAAAACACCTGTTTGTTTAAACATTAAAAATAAAAAAAATAGATCAAAATTTTAAAAGATCTAAAGGTTTTAAAACTAAAAAAAATTAAGAAAATAAACATCATTACATATGAAGAAAGGAAATTTATGTAAATCCTATATATTTACTAAAACTTAAAAAACTGAAGTTTTAAGAATTTTGTTTGTTGGTTGAGGCATTATTGTTTGTTTATTTATTTGAAATTTCACATTTAAAAATCGTTAAAAAAAGTAATAGTTAAAAAATCTTAACAATTTCAATGAAATAAACATAACAAATCATGCTAGCTTCTGTCTAAATCCGTTTTTATTTCTACCTGGTCTTTATTGAAAGTAAAAAAACAATACTGCATTCATGGAAAAAATTTATATCATGAGAGTTTTATAAGTTTATTTTACTCGCTACTATTTAGGAAGAAATGCTGATGATAAAATGTTTCAAAGAAGTGATGAAATATCTTTGTGATGTATTGCTGAGATATTATACCAAGAGCAATTTATCTAAAACCCATATGGCAGTACCTTTAATGGCAAAAGTACAAGTATATATAATATTTGTATCAGTGATTTTAGAAATCTCTTGCATTATTGAAAACTTGTTATAGACAACATATTCAGATACCATGTTAAAAATCTGATTTTAGAAAAATATGGTTAGAATATTGCATTTTTTTTTTTTTTTTTTTTTTTTTTTCTTCTTCTTCTTCTTTACATGTAGAAAAAGTTTTTAATTGTATCAAAAATATTTAACAAAACTTAACATTTTAAAGATAACAAAAATTTCAAATATTAGAAATCATATTTTAAAAATTTTATCCAACAGAGCAAATAGTGACAAACGTTGGTATAAAAAACTGTACAAAAATAAGTCAGTTGTGTGAAATTGGACTCAAAATTACTTAATTCATGTGTATAACAGATGAATTTCATGTTATTGTCACTAGGCTTGTGTTATAAAGAACTTAAAACAGAAGCATTATATCCTTGCAGTAAGTATTTGAAAGACAAAATATGTAACAAGAATAATGAGTTATAACATTTTAAATTGAATTAATTTATATAACATTTTGTATCTAAGCACGTGCACAAACATACATCCTTATCTATATATTTGAAAATCAAAATTATATATATATATCTGTTCTTCATCTGTTTTCTGCTGCTAATCTCTAAACTTTGATTGAATACATATGTGACATATATTAAAAATGAGCAGGCACAAAAAATATTCAATTTTTACTAGATATTTATGTAATTCTGTAAATGTATTATACTTATTATAAGCACATCAAGTTTATATTTCCATATTAAATATGATAAACACTGCAATAGCTCACTGAATCACTCAGATTTCTCAAATTTAATTAGAAAAATTGACACTTTTTATTTATACAATTTTCTCGTCTTTTGTTTTTATAAAACATAATAAAATTTCAAAATGTTTGTTCATCAATTAGTGTCTTTTACATCACTTATTTTTTATTTCTTCATTCTTTATTTTTTGCATGTTTTTATAATTGCATGAGAGAATATTTTTAATCAAGATTTATTTATACAAAACATTGAATAACTTATAATTATTCATAAACAATTATTTCTTTTAATTCTTTTAGTGTGCATATTTAAATTTTGTGTATAAAAGTACGTTTAAATATTTGTTAAATATTTTAAATTCATTCATTATGTTGTTAATATGAGTATTTTTAACTCTGTAATTAATTTGTTTTAAAGGGGAAAAAGAAGGGAGAAAAAATAAATTATGTATATTCTTGTATAAAGTACACCTACAAATGAGCAAGAAAATAAAAATCTATCTGGAAAAGTAATAAAATCTAATAATGTTTGGAAAATAGGAATTAAACAGTATAAGCAGCTAAACTTTTACTTATTATTTAAGTAATTTAGACATTCTAGTTATAAATTATTTAGTTATAGATTAATATCTTGACTAAATGCAATCTTGCCAGTTTTCCATCTCCCTTTTTTCCATCCTCAAAAGTTTTATGTATGTATTATTTTTTTAAATACTCTCAAAGTTTTCCACTGTTTAATATGTTGTTAAAATTTTAAATTGTATTTTATACATTAAAAACAGAATCAATAAAGAGAAAAAAAACTTTTTCTAATTATTATTTCAGTGTTATTTATTTTGCATTCTTCATGTACAAAAGTTTATATTTTTATATCTTCATTTAAATATATTTCCCCCTAGTAAAATTACCTGTATTTCAATTCAGGATTGTTCCTGAATATTCATAAATGTGGGTAACAGGAGCCCACTGTGTTGAACTCATTTGCATCATTAGCATGTATATAGGTTCAATTTTTCTGGTCACTATCATTATTCATTAGCTAAAAAATAGAAATGGGGGTGTTGCTTTTTTTCATATTTCCTTGTGATGCCTTTTTTTTTTTTTTTTTTAAATAAAGGGTGTCTATTTTGAAAATTATTAAACTCCAAAAATAAATGAAGCTTTTGTTTTAGTAGTGTTGAACCATTTGTAGTTATTGCTAATAACAGTAAATATATATGAGCAGTTCAATATAAATTAATACAGTATAACCCTGTTACATACTTGCCAACTCTCCCGTTTTATAGCCCTATCTCCCGTTTTTATGTTTTAATTTGTATGTTTCTCGTTTTTCTAATATTTACAAAAAATCTGGCTAAAAACACTAATTTTAGACAATTCGTTCTGCATTTCATCAATAGATCGCGCATAGGTACCCTATCTTTTCGAATTTTGGCGGACATTTTTAGATTTCTAAGCTAATTTAAAATTGAAAAGTTTTAATATTAATTTCTTCTACTTAAAAAAAAAATATATATATATATATGTATTGTTTGTTATTTAAAAGAGAAAAAAAACAATTGGCAATCAAACGTTTTATGAAAGCCTCCCAATTTAGTCTTTCTCCATCCACAACATAAGTGTCAATATTCATTTAAACTTGCTTTATGAGATTTAAGAAACTCTAAAGAGAGAGAATCTTTCAATATTTTGGCCCATATAATTAATTTTACCCCCCCCCCCCGCTCCTGTCGTCTGTTTTCTCCAACTAGTGATCAGTGATGAAACGCTGGATGGAATCCTTTTGTTCCCCAATCTTTCTCCATACACAACCTACATGTCAATATTAATTTTAAACATGCTTTATTAGGATCTAGGGTAAGGAAATGACTGATATAAACTTTTAGATATGATTTAGTAATCTGGCAACAGCTAGATATTATTTTTGATTGTATCAGTTCTCGTGCTGGTTTTAAAAAGAGAAAAGTTATAATATTAGTTTAGAATAAAGTTGCTGTGTCATTAGCTTCATAATTTTTTGGTGTATTCTTCTTTTTGAGTTATTTTAGTAATACTTCAATTTATGTTGAATAGAGTTAAAGTATTTGAGAGTTAAATAATATGAGAGTTAAAATTTTAGTCAGATATAAAGTATCTATTTTCTTTTGAGTTATTCAAATTCCAAGAAAAGTTATTAGTTCGGGATTCAACATCTGGCGTCCGTTCGACAAGACATCTGCAAGTGAGCTGATTTAATTTTATTTTTGTAATATGGATAAATTAAAAGCATCTCGTAAGCAGAATAGACGATTATTTACCATTGCGTGCAATGACTTTTGTGAAAGTGAAAATACAATACCTAATGATGAGAAAATTTCAAAGTTAAAATTAATAGAATCAAAAGCTAAACTGATGCTAGCATGTGAATATGAATATAGAGAGGCTTTGTTAGGTTCTAAGGAAAAAGATGAACAAATCAATAAAGAAATTGATGAATCAGAATGTTATATTGATAAATGGAGAATTTTAGAAAATAAATTAAATGACCTTTTGAATGAGAAGCAGGAAGTTTTAGTCGTCAATAGCTTTAATAATTCGCCAAATACTTTACTGCATTATCCGAAAATTAAACTACCCTCATTTGATGGTGATATAAAGAACTGGCTAGGCTTTTGGGGACAATTTAAAAAAATAGATAAGGATCCAAATTTGGATAATCATGATAAATTTGCATATTTAACACAAGCCATGGAGAAAAACTCGTCGGCTGAAGAGTTAATAAAAAGTTTCCCACCTGGTGGAGAAAGTTATGAGAAAGCTTTGAAGCAGTTACAGGTTCGCTATGGCAGGGGTGAATTGCTGATAGAAGTCTATGTGCGAGATCTGCTGTCAATAATCATGTCAAAGCAAAAGTCAGAGAAAATTGTTCTACGCAAGTTGTATGATCAATTAGAATCAAAATTAAGAGCTTTAGAGAGTTTGGGAGTAACAAAAGATAAGTATGCTGCTATGCTTTATCCGCTTGTTGAATCTGCTATCCCTAATGAAACATTGCGTGCATAGGAAAGATTTAGATCTGCTAACCGTCGATCTAAAGAAGAGTTGTCACAGGAAGGGCAATTCGATGGTTCAACAAAGGCCATAAGTAATTTAGGCCGTCTTCTTACCTTTTTGCAAGATGAAGTAGAGAGTGACGAGAGAATTCTGATAGCAGCACAAAGCTTTAATCGTTCGGTAAAAGTAACCAATTTTGATGATCGCCAAGAGACTCGCCAAAGAAAGGGTCAATCCCGTATTTCCACAGCAACTGAGCTTTTATATTCTTCACAGAATAACAAGAAATCTTGCATATTTTGTTCTGCTGATCACAAATCATGGAATTGCAGAAAAGCTCAAAAAATGACCTTGGAAGAAAAACAGACTGCTGTAGAAAATGCCCGTTGTTGTTTCCTTTGCTTGAAAGAAGGACTTGCTGTTAAGAATTGTAAGCACAACTTGTTATTATGTAAAAGTATTTCCAAGAAATCTACTTCAACGTCTCAAAAGAACGAAGCAGAAACAAAGATGATACAACAAGATGAAGCTTTGGCAAGTTTGTCTAAAACTCCAAACGTTATTTTACAGACATTTGCGGTAGTCATAAGAGGTCAAGGAATGAAATGTAAGGTTAGGGCCATCATAGCCATTGGATCACAAAGGTCATATGTTTTACGGTCTACTGCTGAAGAAATGAAGTGCCAGTCTAACGGAAAAGAGTACCTACAACATTCACTGTTTGGAGGTTCTAATACAGCAGTTTGCCAACATGATGTTTTTACTGTGTATTTATCCAATCGTTTGATCGTTTTGTAGTACATATGCCTTGGATAGAATCCCACCTTCCACTTCCCGACAATTTTGAGTTGTGTCTGAAAAGGCTTGACAGAGTTAAGAATAATTTGAGAAAGGAAAGACTTTATGAGCTCTATGGAAACGTATTTAAAGATTGGTTAGATGAAGGAATAATCGAGTTAGTGCCTCAAGATGAATTGGAACTACCTGCACACTATTTACCTCACCGCCCTGTGATAAAGGAAAACAGCACTGCCAGAATCCGACCAATTTTCGATGCTCCAGCAAAGCAGAAGGGCTCGCCTAGTCTTAATGATTGCTTAGAGAGTGGCATAAACCTCATTGAACTGATACTGACTGTGTTACAGCGTTTTCGGCTAGAAAGAATAGGTGTAATAGCCGACATAAGAAAGGCATTTCCACAAATCAGTGTCTCGCCCTCTGACAAGAATTATTTACGATTTTTGTGGTTTGGAGAAAACAGTGAGCTGAAGCACTGTCGTGTGGTTTTTGGGGTATCATGCAGCCCTTTTCTTTTGAGTATTGTGATTCAATATCATTTTCAAAATGTTTTGAAAAGTAATAATGATGAATATCCTGAGAATATAATTAAATTACTTATGAACAGTTTTTGCGTAGACAACTGTGTTACAAGTATGCGAAACAAAGACGAATTAGAGTTATTCATAAAAATGGCCACAACCGTTATGGCCCAAAGGAAGTTGGATTTGAGAGGATGGGAATACACGAACCTCACAGATGAAGCTAGACCTGAAACAAATGTGCTAGGAATATTATGGAATAAAGAGGCAGATTCATTGGGTATTAGTTTAGCTAGCTTATAAGAGCTATGCTTCGAAAAAGTTACAAAGAAAGTTATATTGTCTGCAGCCCATAGGATTTGTGATCCAATTGGAGTGGCTTGTTGAGTGCCAGTATCATTATTCCCTAAACTGCTTTTGCAGAAACTTTGGAGCATGAAGGTAAACTGGGAAGAAGAAGTAGACTCATTAATCAAGAATGAATTTTTGAAGTGGCTAAAAATATTTCACACTTAGAAAATGTTCGCATTCCTCGATATTTAAGAAGTGGTGACATCAATGAGAAATGTTCTTTGCATTTTTTCTCCAACGCAAGCAAATATGCTTATGCTGCTGCAGTTTTTATTAGAGTAGAAACTAGTGAATCTGTCAAAGTACAATTATAACAAGCACGATCTAGAGTTTCTCCGAGTGGCAAGAGGGCAACAACAATTGCGAGATTAGAATTACTTGCGGCCACTATTTCATCTCGACTTGCATCTACAATATTGAGTGAGATTTCACATGAATAAATTTACTTTTGGACAGATTCTACCACTGTGCTCACCTGGATAAAAAGCGAAGAACCCTGGAACACTTTCGTAAACAACAGAGTCCAAGAAATTAGAGTTTTGACTTCCAAGGAAAAATGGAAGCATGTGCCTGGACCTTTGAATCCTGCTGACCTGCCTAGTAGAGGTTGTTCTGGTCAAAAACTACTGAAGTCGAAATGGTGGGAGGGACCCAAATGGCTGTATTTAGAACCTGATATGTGGCTCTCTACTGAGTATGTTGCTGATGAAAATGAAGTTCTTAAAGAACTGAAAAATAGTATTCGTTCCTCCTCAGATATTGTCCTGATCGCCAATAATGAAAATCTTGAAACTGATTGGTATTATTGCTATTATTCCCAATATGAGAAGATTGTATATTTGATTGGATGGATATTGAGGTTCTTAAGAAACTGTCATACTTCAGAGGAAGTAAGAAAACGTGGCAGCCTTGATTCTGAAGAGTTTGTAGAAGCTGAAAAAAGAATATTGATGATGATACAAAGGGAGACATTTATAAACGAAAAAGATGAAAAACTAAAGTCCTTAGAGGTATTTAAAGATCAAGAGGGCATCATCAGACTTGGAACAAAGATTGTTTATAGAGAAGACTGTGACGATTTTAGGAAACCTGCAATTCTTCCTTCACAACACGAAGTAGTGAGGCTTTTGATATTTCATCATCATGTAAAAAATGGCCATGCAGGTACTCAGACTTTATTAAATATTTTGTGAGAACATTTTTGGATACTAAACGGCAGAAGAACGGTTAGATCCGTTATTTCTAAATGCGTTAGGTGCAAAAGGTATTCTGGTAGGAATCTAGATGCTATTACAGCTCCTCTTCCAGAAAATCGTGTTTGAAATGCTGCAGTATTTGAAATCACTGGTGTTGACTGTGCTGGAAACTTAATTTTAAAAGGAAGGTTTCGGTTTGTCTTTTTACTTGTGCAATTTATAGAGCCGTCCACCTAGAATTGGTTTCAGCAATGACAACTGAGGCTTTTTTGTTAGCATTGCGTAGATTCATAGCAAGAAGAGGAAGATGCTCTGTAATTTATTGCGACAATGGAACCAACTTTGTTGGAGCTGCAAACGTGCTGCAGTCCTTAGACTGGAATCGCATAAGCAAATATAGTGCAGTTGATCGCATTCAATGGAAATTCAACCCTCCAACTGCCTCGTGGTGGGGTGGTTGGTGGGAAAGGTTGATAAGAATAATGAAAGATCTATTGAAAAGAATCTTAGATCGAGTATGTTTAAAATATGAAGAGCTGGTCACAGTATTATGTGATTGCGAGTCCATCATGAATTCCCGACCTCTTAAATATGTCTCAGAAAAAGATTCTGAACTTGTTCCTCTAACTCCATCATTATTTATGCAGGATATAAAGGAATTTGGTGTTCTAGATTGTGATGCTGTGGATCACAACAGCCTTAACAAAAGGATGAAGTACAGACTGGCTCTACAAAAAGAACTGAGGAAGAGATTCATATCAGAATATTTAGGTGCACTTGTTCAAAAACCCAAGTCTAAGAGATGGTCAACTATAGCTGTAGGTGATGTGGTTATTATTGGAAGTGACAACAGAAGATGTATTGAATGGCCTCTTGGATGAGTCACAGAACTCCCTCCTGGAACCGAAGGAATCGTGAGATTGGTGAAGCTCCAGACAGCAGACAGAGAGTTAATTAGGCCTATTCAGCGTCTATATCCGCTAGAAATAACAGCGTCTGAAGCCAAAATTATTCAGAAACAAGTAGTAAAAAATCATGCGCCAAGACCGAAGATGTCTGAACAACGTGTAACAACCCCTGTAGTGTCTGAACGAGAAATTAAAAGAACAAAATGTGGACGGACAATTAATGTTCCTGTGAGATTGGACTTGTAGTGTTTTAATTTGTTTTTGAGTTGTGCCTCCCCACAACTCAAGGTGGGAGGATGTATGGAAATGACTGATATAAACTTTTAGGTATGATTTAGTAATCTGGCAACATCTAGATATTATTTTTGATTGTATCAGTTCTTGTGCTGGTTTTAAAAAGAGAAAAATTATAATATTAGTTTAGAATAAAGTTGCTGTGTTATTAGCTTCATCATTTTTTGGCGTATTCTAGTAATGCGTCAATTTATGTTGAATAGAGTTAAAGTATTTGAAAGTTAAATAATATGAGAGTTAAAATTTTAGTCAGATATAAAGTATCTATTTTCTTTTGAGTTATTCGAATTCCAAGAAGAGTTATTAGTTTGGGATTCAACATCTAGAGCCCATAAAGAAGTAAAAATCTTTAACACTTTACGCTTGTACAGTGCATCCCAAAAGTTTATAGACAATGGTGTTTTCTTTATTTTACCATTAAAAAAAATGAATAAAGATAATTTAATTATAAGTAATATCAAGACAATAATAATATTATACAAAGATATTATATTACAATCACAGACATTGTGATAGAAACTAAAACTGAAAATTTACTGTCCCAAAAGTTTATAGACAACTCATTATTTTTTAACATTTAAATTTTTGAGCCATTTTTCCTAATCACTTCAAAAACTCGATCAGGCATACTCAAAACAATAGTTTGAAGAATTTCTGGCTTTAGAGAAAACCAACTTCTTTAAATTTTCAGCCTTCGATCTTGAACTGATGCAAATTGATGCCATTAGCATATACGTCTCTAGAAAATATTCCCCAAAGGTTATCCATTGGGTTTAGGTCAGGACTTACGGCTGGTCAGTCCATAACAGTTACTTGGTTTTGTCTAAACCATTGCATTATAGAGTTTGATGCGTGAATGGAACAATCGTCTTGCTGATATATCCATTCTTCCCCACTTAGCAACTTTCCAAATAGAAGTAACCGTACTTCTAGTATTTTCTGGTAATCTTCGAAACATTGACGACCTTTTAAAAAAACAATATCGGTAGTGACGGTAGTTCCTTTAAAGGAAAATGCTCCCCGCACCATGAGTTAACTCCCTCCTTTTTGTCTGCTGAAAAAAGTTTGTGGTTCCTTGCAAATATCGAGCCAGTAATATTTCCAACCATCGTGGCCATCTAAATTGAACTTCTTTTCATCACTAAACAGAACACTCAAACATTCATATGTCAAATTCACATGATTTCGAGCTCACTAAACACGAACGTCTTTATGCCGTTTTGTCAACTTTGGTGAACGATGTTTTTTGCGATAAGCAAGCAATTTACTTACCTACAGCCATCGATGCACTGTGGATTTTGATACTGGAACAGTCATCTCTCTAGAAATTGACCATACAGACAGGTTCTGGGTTGAAACTAATCTGAAAATCTCTATGTCTTGTTGTTTAGTTGTTTCCTTTGGTCACACAGAACGTGATTTTGCTTCAAAATTGTCACCTTTTGACAGAATATGGTAAATACCAGCCCTGCAGCATCCAGTTTTTCTTGAAATGTCCACAACTTTCATTCCACGAGCTTTTAAACAAATTTTCAAAATTTCATTACTGGAAAACTGCATGTTGTGAGGCAGGGATCCGGAATTTTCGCCCCCAGCATCTCGCCCCCGGAATTTCGCCCCCAGCATTTCGCCCCCGGGAAATTTCGCACCCCGGAAATTTTGCCCCCAGAAATTTCGCCCCCGAGTGGTGTAAAATATAAATGAAATTACAAATAAAAATATAAACATATATGCAGTATTTCCCAAAATATTACCATGTTTTTATTAACTTCGATTCTTCTTTCTTTGTTTGTGTGTCCAGTACAAATCTTGTAATCGATTTTTAACTAACTTCCCGACTAGTTAGACATTTGAAACTTTCAGAAAAGCTCAGAGCACGGTGACAATGCATTTTTTTAAATACTTTTAGCTAAACGTTTTGGATCCTTGCTGCCTTCGGCAGCGTTTATGATTCAACAAAAAAATTATTTAACTAATTTCCAGACAATCTAGACATTTGAAACGTTCAGAATAGTTCAGAACACGCTGACAATGCATTTTTAAAAATACTTTTAGCTAATTGTTTTGGGTCCATGCTGCCTTCGGCAGCGTTTATTTGATTCAATAGAAAATTTATTTAACTAACTTCCCGACTAGATGGCCATTTGAAACTTTTATAATAGCTCAGAAGACGACAACAATGTTTTTTTTCTTAAGACTTTTAGCCAATTATTTCGGGTCCCCACTGCCTTCTGTAGCATTTATATGAATCAACAATCGTATAACTTTTCGACTAGCTAGAAATTTGAGACTTTTAGAAAAGCTCATAACACGATGATAATGAGTTTTTTAATACTTTCAGCCAATTTTTTCGAGCCCCCGCTGCCTTCGGTAGTGTTTATATGATTCAACAACCATGTTACTTCCTGACTACCTAGACATTTGAAACTTTCAGAATAGCTCAGAACACGGTGACAATGCATTTTTTTTTATTACTTTTAGCCAAATATTTCGGTCCAGCTGCCTTCGGTAGCATTTATATGATTCAACAGAAAATTTAAAAACATGGTACATAAAAAGTTCGTTCTTTTTATCTTGCAATAATTTATTGTATAAAAATATGAAGCTTATACAATATTGATATATGTTTTGATTTTGGTCCTAACAAGGGTTCACAAACAGCGTGGCGATAAAAATATGCGTGAATGTATATTGAATGTATTCATTCACGCTAAAAAAAATTACTATTTCTTTTCTAACTTCGTTCATAAATTCCCATCCGTGGAGGTCAAAATTGTGATGTCATGTCTTCGGACCACATTTAAGGGCGAGTCCCAGACAGTCGTCATTTGCCCTATTATTTTACACTATTTATTAGTAATGGAGCATATAATTATTTAAATTGCATTAAGCTAAAATAAATAATGCTCGTTTACTAAGTATGATTTCGTTTGTTTCGTGATTCGTAAAAATTTCGACTTTTATCGTTATCATTATAGGCTTTATCTACGGGCTGAATATTGATAAATAAAATACATTCGTCGACTAGAACATATTTCTGTCTTAAAGAAACGATTTCGAAATGCTAAAATGTCGGCAATTTTCGCACAAATAAAATTACAAGCTATATCTACGGGCTGAATATTCATTAAATAAAGTGCATTCGTCGACAAGAACCTGCTTTTGTCTTTATATATTACTTTATACACGCAAAAATGTCTTCAACTTTCATAATAATATCATTACTATCTCTATCACTGACTTCTTTTGAAATCACTATGATGGTAGGTTATATTTAATGGCCAAAATTTTTGTATTCTTGGTTATTATGAATATAATTCTCCTAAATATCTCCAAAACGGAAAATTACATAAAGTCCAAAACGGGAGGTGCACAACTAGATGTTATGAGAAACCCATATACCAATTTGCAACGTTCTACGTCGAACCGCTTTTAAGATATGTGAGATACATTACACGCTCTATCTACGGGCTTAAAAGTCATTAAAAAAATGCATTCATTGACAAGAAACTGCTTATGTCTTTAAGCATAATTTTCTACGGGTAAATGCCTTCACGTTTCATAACAATATCATTACTGGCTCTCTCTATCATTAGCTTTTTTTGAAATCTCTATGATGGTAAGTCATATATAATGGCCAAAATCTTTGTATGTTTGGTCATTACGAACATAATTTTCCTAAGTATCTCCAAAACGGAAAATCATACACAATCCAAAAATAGATGTACACAACTAGATGTTATAACAAACCTATATACCAATTTTCAACATTCTACGTCTAACGGTTTTTCAGCTATGAGAAATACATATCTACAAACACATGTACTTACATACAGAAGTCATGAAAATTCGCGTAAAATCGTTGATATCTCTAAAAGAGGAACTCGTATTAAAACCAAAGTTGCAAGTGTACAACTAGACATTATAACAGTTACGCATATAAATTTGAACATTCTACGATCATTCATTTTTTTGAGATATGCAGAATACAAAACCA
This sequence comes from Salticus scenicus, assembly GCA_963930645.1. Lineage (NCBI taxonomy): Eukaryota > Metazoa > Arthropoda > Arachnida > Araneae > Salticidae > Salticus > Salticus scenicus. The sequence continues at coordinate 135,512,009 of OZ005651.1, read as the reverse complement.
ATTTCGCACATCGGGATTGCTATACTTCCTTATACATTGTACAAGGTAGTAAAAATGGTAGACTCATTTTTTTAAGCACAAATTTCAGAGATCTAAAACTGACCTGCTTAAGTAGGATGACTGCTAATTTTCCTCTAATAACCACGTAATACATGAGAAAGGATATCTAAAATGGACTTACGTAACAATTTATAAGAAAATCGTTAGAGCCGTTTTTGAGATACCAACTTTTACCAAAACTTGGAATACTAAATTATTGACCGGAAAACAATAAAAGATATTTAAAAAGGAGTTAATTTAACGAGTTTGAAAAAAATCCGTGCAGTCGTTTTTAAAGGAACGCACTTGCATAGCCTAGAATTGAGCTATTTTTACAGGACGCCTATCAATTTTCCTGAACTAACCAATTATATTATTTGAAAGGTCATCTAATTGAGTGTTTATATAACAACTTTGAAGAAAATTGATAGAGCTGTTTTTGAGATACGGACTTACGGTCTCACTTCCGTTTTCCGCTGTCCCAATTCTGGTTTTTCAATTTTCACCAAAATTTGAGAAAATTATATGTATACCAGACCTGCTGTCTCAATTTTGAAGTTTCGTAGTTCTATTGTTACCTTCGGAGATATGATACCCAGAAGATTCAGCACATACATACACACACATACACACACACACTGCCCAACTGTCAGAAACTACTTTTCTGGACTCAGGTGGCCTTAAAATGTATAAATCAGGTGAAAACTCGATATCGAATTTTCTAACCGAAGACAATACTTCCATTACCTACAGTAGTAGTGTAATAGAAGTAAAAATTTCTTGGTGCTGTAATCTTAATTCCTTATTTATCAGTAATGATCAAATTGATTAATAAATAAAACGAAGTGAAATAGTATTTGACAAATTAATAAAATTATTATGTGTGCACTAAAAATTTAATGAATAAATAAATAATATTATTGTACACTTAAATTTTCTTTTAATTAAGAGCGATAAAAATTTTATCGAACAATTTTTGCATTCGAAAACCTTATTTTAATTCATATGTTTTATATTGAAATTAAAATGGAAAATAATGTGAATTAAATAGAAGTATATCGAGAATTACTGAATGTATATTTATATTTTTATTTGTAATTACATATATATTTTACAAAACTCGGAGGCGAGACGCTGGGGAAGAAATTTCCAAAATCCACTGCTCGGGGGCGAAATTTCCGGGGGTGAAATTTCCGGGGGCGAAATTTCCGGGGTGCGAGATTTCCCGGGGGCGAAATGCCGGGGGCGAGATGCTGGGGGCGAAATTTCCGTAAACCTGTGAGGCATCTGTACAATCAGTCAAAAAAAGAAAGACAGCTTTGCTTTTATCTCAAATAACTATTACATCACAAGTACATAACCTTGGAATATGCGAATCTGAAGATCAGTACTTCAATCAGCTTTTAACACCGGTTGTCTATATATTTTTGGGACAGCATTATTTTCATTTTATTTTTTTATATTAAATTTATTTGTGTTTAAAGTTCTTTAAGTATTTCATTATTTGTATTACGTCAATACATATTTACATAATTTATGTCATCCATCTTACTCGTTTAATTAGCTCTTAAATAATAATAAAAAAAGAAACGGTTGTAATTATTGTTTGACCCACCCCCACCCCCCCACCCAATTTTCCTCTCTCCAATCAATGATCAAACATCCTTCGATGCTCAAGCTTTCTCATTCTACAACAAAAGGATCAAACAGTTTTCTCCAGGTTTTAAAAAGGGCAGGGTATTGCTAGCAAAAAAAAAAAAAAAAAATTTTAGATTCTTGAGTGTAGTTTTGAATTCTTAAGGGCACATTTCACATTTAAAATCCTGACACTTAAGGCCCTCTTCACTCACCGCCGCCGGAAGCCAAACCTAATGTTATTCTATGGGAAATTTTTCTTTACAAATAACTTATTAGCTAATACATACTTTTAAATTCTGTTTTCACATTCTGAAAATTCCCAGCTGTTAAATTGACACACCTTTTCTAAAAAATTATTTTTTTAATTTTTTATATTTTATTTTGAAGCTGCAAAATACGAATTTTCAATATGTAAATTTTTTTCATTTTGCAATTTCAAAATAAAATATTAAAAATTAAAAAAATACATTTTTAAAACAGGTCTGTCAATTTAACAGTTGGGAATTTTCTGAATGTGAAAACAGAATTTAAAAATATGTATTAGTTAATAAGTTACTTGTAAAGAAAATTTCCCCATAGATTAACATTGGCTCAGGCTTCCGACGACAGTGAGTGAAGAGGGCCGTTAATTTAAAAATTTAGTTAAAACATATTTTTTTTTTCTTTTTTTGTACACATATTTATTTATTTATTTATTTATTTATTTATTTTTACTTGCTATTAATGTGTGAATAAATGCTGATCGCGTCACACACAATAGTTTTATTTATATTTACAGCATTTATCTTTAGTTTGCAGGTTATTTTCTACAAAGGCAGTAAAGATAAACATTTTTTTAGATGAAAGCCAAGAAGGTTTTTATTTATTTATTTTTAACAAAGAGTAGGCAGGGTGCAGCATCCTCCTGAAACTATCTGGGGGAAATTCTGGATTAATGTTTATAATAAACTTAGATTTTAGAACCAATGAATCAATAGAAGTGCTCAATATTTCTTACATATGTAATTATTTTTAAACTTTATTAATGAACTTGTTAAATCTATTTTTTTTTTCCCTCAATAAGTTCAAAATATGTATTAATCACCAAACAAAAGTTGTGTTAGGTATTTTTATTTTTAAAAATATCATGTATTGAATAAAATAGATTTTTTTTTTTTTTCCACCAGGGTTGGCAGGTATGCTGTTAATGTGGATTTCAAGGGGGAATAAAAAATTTATTTATCTTATCAATAATGCAAAAATTAATGTTATAAATACTGAAGGAAACACAAACACAGTGTGTCTCAAAATTATGTGGACAGCAATTTTTTTTAAATAACTGTTCAAAACATGAAACAATTAATTATAAAATGTAAAAATAATAGGCTTTAAAAAAGTAAATTTGTAAAAAGTATGTGAAAAATTTTATTAAATAAGATTTTAATGGAAAATCACTAAGTAATAAATAAATAAATAATTTGAATGTAATGATGTTATGTCAATAATAAATAAATAAATAAATATTGAAAATGAAGTAAAAAATAAATAATGGAAGATAAAATGTTTAAAATGTAATAAAATTGGCATGATCAATAATGAATTAATAACAAAAATAAATGATTATTAAAATTCAAATTACGAGAGTTAAATATAAAATAACTGAAAGAAATTAAATCAATGTACACTGCATATATAACTCATATATTCACCCATTAATTCCTGTGAAAATCATTCAGTGAGAAAAAAAACAAATTAAAGTTTAAATTTACCATCTTGAAATTTTAACTTCTTGCAAGGAATTAAATAAAATAATCTTAGCTTATTAATGAAGATAGAATGGTGAGAGGAAACATTTTTAAGTAAATAATCCTTTTATTGCAGCAACACACTTGAATAACCTAATTCCAAGAGCTTACAGGGCCGGTTTCAGGGGGGGGGGGACACAGGGGACAACTGCCCAGGGGCCCATTAACAAAAGGGGCCCGTTGTAGATAAAACATCCATTTTTTTTTTTTAATCTTAAAATACTTATATTCCTTTCTGATTATAAATTTGATATTCTTTTTATCATTATAAACGTGTGTATAATTTTACACTGGAGATCTGCAAAGGCCCGGGCTAGAAATTAGAGGACAGACCACTTACCCAGCCGATATTTTGTCATTAAACTAGAGCCTGACCAGTCCCAGACTTCATTTATTTTTTGTGTATTTAAGACCGGCTGAATGGCCGAGCCTAGATTATATTTTATCTGATCAGTGCCGGGCCGAGATTTTATTTTTTACATTTTCTACGTTAATAAATTATGAAAGCAAATTATAAAATATTTCTTTTTTATTATTACTGCGTTTTTATTAACTTTATTTCTTGTCCGTCTACTTGTTTTTGTGTTCGGCAAGAATTTTGAAACCAATTTTAAATTAACTTCCAGATAAACTAGAGGCTTGAAACTTTAAATAAAGCCCAGAACTAGATGATAATACTTAAGTTATAATGGACTGAAGGCAGGGGCCCAGGTAGACTGTGGGCCTTCAGTGGTTGTCTATCAGAATCAAATCATGCAAGCGAATTTTAACTCACTTTGTAAAATTGAATTGAGTGCAAATTGTGCATTTATGTATAACTCATTATAATACATGCTCAAGTAGTAATGGGCTGAGGGGAGGGGTGTCCAGGTGCCCTTGTTTTCAGTAACTGTCAAATTTTAAAAGTGAATTTTAACATTCTATTATCCAATTGAGCTGAAATTTGTGTATACAGATATAATTTCAATGAAAACGCAGCTCAAACAGTAACAGACTTTTAAAAGGCCACCCGAGGGCCCTGTGCCCATTCATTTGTAGTCTGTCAGGGTCAAATCATACAAGTGAATTTTAGCTTGGTGTTTATTATTAGGTAAAGTAGAAATTGTGCATACATGAAAAACATTGATGACAATATATAATTAAACAGTAACAGACTTGGTTTGATAAGCTGGGGGCGTTGGACCTCCGACTTTAGATAAAAATAAGGTTTCAAATTTTAACCCACTTCCTATTATCCGACTGAGATAAAATTTTGCATACATATGTAATTCCGATGGCAATGCATTTTCAAGCAGAAACGGAATCAGAGGAGGGAGTCCAAGGGTACCCAACTCCAGATAAATTTTGATCTTGAAATTTAATCAATTCTTCTTCCTACCATGTGATTGAACTGAAATTGTTCATACATGTATAACGCCGACGACAATACATGCTCAAGCAGTAATAGACTTAGGGAAAAAAAAAGTTGGGAGGGGGCTTTGGGCCCCTTTATTTGAGCTCTGTCAGACTCATATTTTGCAAGAGAATTTTAAATAGTTTTCTATCATTGAAAGGAGCTGAAATTGTGTATATACATGTATAACTTCGGAGACAGTACATATTCAAGCAGTAAAGAACTTTGGACAATGAGGCCCTGGGCTTACAACTCCAGTTAAAAATTTTATTTAGACTTTTAACTCACTTTCTATCATCCGACAGAGATGAAATTTTGTACACATGTATAAATTCGATGGAATTACATGTTGAAGTAGAAACAGATTAAGGGGATGAGAATTCTGGGCCCTAACTCCAATTAAAATTTGATTTTAAATTTTAACTCACTTCTTGTTGTCCGATTCAGCCGAAATTTTACATGTATTCATGACTCCAATGATAATACATGTTTAAGCAGTAACAAACTTTGGTAGGGGGCAAGGGCCTACAACTGCAATTAAAATTATGATTAGGAATTTTAAACCACTTGCTATCATCTGAATGATCTGAAATTTTGCATACATGATACATTCTACATACTTTGATCACTATACACGTTGAAGCATAAAAAGACTGAGGGGAGGGAAAGCAAGGCCTCCAAATCCATTTAAAATTGGATTTTGAATTTTAACACACTTACTGTAACACGATTGAGCTGAAAATTTTTATAGAAATCGAAATACACCTAGAATTTGCCTTATGGTCTCTGTCATAATCTCATCAAGATGTTTAAAATGGATTGCAAAATTTCCCAGACACACATAAGATTAAAAAGCAGAAAATAATTATTTATATATATAAAAAAAAATAATATATCATGTTTTTAAAACACACTAAAAAGTATAACATAATTTCTCGTATTCCCATTCAGATTTGTAATACAGACTGTTCTGAAAATTTTTGACTGTGAATATTTAGTAGCTATGAAAATACCTGTAAGATTTAAAAGGAAAAACGTGGGGCGCATGCAGTAGATAATAGGAAGTTGTGTAGGAAGTAGCTGCCCGCAGTTAATAAATATCGTACAACAGTTCATGTGATTTGCAGTCCAATAGAATTTTAATGATTTAGGTGAACTATTTATATATCAGTTATCAGTTGCATGTGCCTCACGTTTGTCATTTTAAATCTTACAAGTATTTTACAGCTATTGAATTTTAGTATACAAATTTTTCAAGACAATTTGTATGAAGCTGGGACATTATTTTAAACCCTTTTAGCCTATTTTAAAAGTGTAGAATATAATTTTTTTTTAAATTTATATATTTAATTTACGAATTGTCTTTTATACATAATTGATGGCAAAAACTTTAAGTTCTTGTCATGAATTGGAATTAATGATGTCTATCACTTGCGAAGAGATATTCTCTATCTTTCACCCATCACACCAATTTTAAAATATCATTTATAATATTAACAAGAAAATATTGAATTTCAATATTACTTACAAACTTTGAATAAACACCATAAAATGCAATAAACTCACAACAATTGTTTCGGGTTGAAAAAACACATGACCCTTCATCAGGCGAATAAAGTAAGCACGAGTGCTGCAGTCAAAGCGGCAATGCACGAAATCGTTTAAAGTGAAAAGAAAATCTTTATAAAGTAGAAAGTAACCATGACAACTGGTGTGAGTAGAATTCTACAAGAAAATAAATGAGTGAGATTAACCATATAACAACCTAAGGATATCAAAATTAAACGAAAATCTAAGTTATGTGAGTAATTTCTAAGCATCAGAGAAGAATGGAGTGAAAGAAGTATCATTAACAAGATTTTTCGAATTTTTAAATATGTAAAATGCTTCATGAATATCCAAATGGGAGGAACAGACAGGAGATGAAATTATGTTAGTTTTGGAAAAATCAAAACGATGACAAGATGATCAAGTCAAATACCACGTTAAAAATTCCGTTATCCTTAATGATTATACCAAACGCATGGTAATTCCGTCTGCTGCTAATTGTGCTCAATTTTATGCACTTCCGAAAGTTCATAAACCCACTCTCTGCTTTCGGCCTATTGTGTCTAATATTGGTACGGCTTCTTATAATCTTGCTCGATTTCTTTCAAACTCTCTTTCTCATCTAACTACTACTAATCTTCATACTGTAAAAAACTCGTATGATTTTGTAGACAAACTAAAATGCATCTCTCCGTCTAACTATACTATGATTTCTTTAGATGTGAAATCACTTTTTACAAATGTTCTGGTTCAAGGTGCTCTGGTTTGTTTAGAGAGAAGACTACGTGAATTCCATTATTCTTCTATTGAAATTGAGGAGCTTGTGAATTTAGTTCATTTGTGTATCAGGCAAACTGCCTTCATTTTTAATGGTACTTATTATTCCCAAAATGATGGTATGGCCATGGGTAGTCCTCAGTCTCCTTTACTTTGCGACATTTATATGCACTATTTTGAAGAAAAACTCTTCGGTGTATATAAATTTCCTCACTGGTTTAGGTATGTGGATGACACTTTCTTTCTTGTCTCCCCTGATGTCGATTTGTCCAATTTACTTTCTTTGGTCAATTCGATTGACCCATGCATTCAATTCACTTTTGAGGTTGAGCAGGATTGCTCTTTGCCTTTCCTTGACGTTCTTGTGATTAAAGAAAAGGATTGTTTCTCAACTACTGTCTTTAGAAAACCATTCTCAGTCTCTTTGCCACCACATGCTCTCTCTAACCACGCCCCTGAACAAAAAATGTCTGCTTTTTACACTTATGTTTATCGTGCCGTACACATTTGTTCTGATCCGTCTAATCTTTTGAAAGAAATTAATTATTTAAAATCTCTTGCTCTCTCTCGTGGTTATAACCCATCTATTATAGATAAAGCTCTATATAAATTTAAGAATCCTAAACGTTCTTCTCCCAAATTAAACGATCACAGTCTCACCCCAGTTGTTTTACCTTTTTATTCTTCACTCTCTTTTAAAATCTCTAAAATTCTTTCACCGTTTGGTTTCAAAGTCATTTACAAACCCGTCAATAAAATTAAATTATCTTCTCTTAAGGATCCCATTCCCACCGAAAACCGTTCTGGAATTTATTTAATTCCGTGTTCGTCCTGCAACTGAGGTTATATTGGTCAAACTAGGAGGCGTTTGAAATACAGAATAAATGAGCACCGTCGGAATGTTCGTAATGAAGAGATTACCAAATCTTCTATTGCTTCCCACTGCTGGTCTCAAGGTCATCGTTTTGATTTTTCCAAAACTAACATAATTTCATCTCCTGTCTGTTCCTCCCATTTGGATATTCATGAAGCATTTTACATATTTAAAAATTCGAAAAATCTTGTTAATGATATTTCTTCCACTCCATTCTTCTCTGATGCTTGGAAATTACTCACGTAACTTAGATTTTCGTTTAATTTTGATATCCTTAGGTTGTTATATGGTTAATCTCACTCATTTATTTATTTTCTTGTTTTCTTGTACAATTCTACTCACACCAGTTGTCATGGTTACTTTCTACTTTATAAAGTTTTTCTTTTCACTTTAAACGATTTCGTGCATTGCCGCTTTGACTGCAGCACTTGTGCTTACTTTATTCGCCTGATGAAGGGTCTTGTGTTTTTTCGACCCGAAACAATTGTTGCGAGTTTATTGCATTTTATGGTGTTTATTCAAAGTTTGTAAGTAATATTTTTTACAACGCCAGTTTTGTGGTGCTTTTTTATTAAATTGAATTTCAATATTCCAATTTTAGAACTTGAAGGTTATTCAAAATTTAAGATTTTCTTAACATGTACAAAGACTATAATCCTTATAGGATTACATCTGAAAATCAAGTGATGAAGATGATTGAGAGAAAATGACTATCGCTGGCATTCATTTGTTACATACGCCAATATCAAGGATTCTAGGAAGAACCTGCTTGCTGTTATCGCTAAGAATACAATGTGTAATTTTTGAAAAGGCCACCAGAAATTCACTTGCACATTTTTCTCTTGTACTTTGTTCCCCCATTCCGCTCAACAATATTTGTTAACTCTGTAATGTAAATTGGTCATATTCATCCTTTTATACATCCTTCAAATTTTTAATAAAATTAACTTTTATTATTTGATCACTGGGTACGACTTCTATTTATTTATTTTGTTATTTAATTAGCCATTTAGGGATTTTATTACTCCCAAATATGACAGTTAAATATATTCATTACGGTAGCCTTATGAGTAGGACATTTCAGCCTGCGAATGTGATTGGAAAATTCGCTGAGCTCATTGCTTTTAAAATGCCTTAACGGCCCTCTTCACTTACCGTCGCCGGAAGCCCGAGCCAATGTTATTCTATGGGGAAATTTTCATTACGAATAACTTATTAAATAATACATATTTTTAAATTCTGTTTTCACATTCTGAAAATTCCCAACTGTTAAATTGACGGACCTTTTTTGAAAATGTATTTTTTTAATTTTTAATATTTTATTTTGAAATTGCAAAATGAAAAAAAATCACATATTGAAAATTCGTATTTTGCAGCTTCAAAATAAAATATAAAAATTAAAAAAGTAATTTTTTTAAAAAGGTCCGTCAATTGAACAGCTGGGAATTTTCAGAATGTGAAAAAAGAATTTAAAAATATATATTAGTTAATAAGTTATTTGTAAAGAAAAAATTTCCCATAGAATAACATTAGTTTCGGCTTCCGATGGCGGTGAGTGAAGAGGGGCCCTTAAAGTAGAAATTTATAAAATTCATAAAAGCAAATGCATGAAGGAATGTAATCCACCTATGCAAAATATATTTTAGTATAACTCGAGGTAGCAATATAACAAAACGTTTTTCTAAATTGCACCATTTCTCGATTGAAAAGTGAGACGGGGTGCGTACCTGCTATTTTCATTTGCCCAGGGACCCATAATTTCAGTCACCGACCCTGAGAGCTTATGATTATAAGATGAAATAAAAGATTTTTTAAAAAACTACATTAATATTTCTGATGAAAACTTTTCAATTAAATTGTCTTTATAATGCACACAGACATAATGATTTGTTTTATTGGTTGATTTTGTGAAGTCTTAACATTGGTACACTTCTTTGATTCATAAAACAATTCTTTAAAATCACTCGCATCATTTTTACATGTTAACTGATAGTCACAGATTGAATATGGAGATTCAATAGAGATGCAGTGACAATACTTTGTATTATCAGTGCATCACTATGAATGGATAGATACTTATGTGAAATAATCATGATTTTTTTTAAGTACAGGCATGAGAATTTTCTGCAGATCTGCGATTTTCTGCTTTTTTGTGATTTCCGTTAATTTCGTGGATTTTTTTTGTTTAAATCAAACTTCAATAATGATCAGTGTTCAAACACTCCACAAAAGACACTCCAGAAAGATTCTCAATCTTTCTCCATACAAAATATAAATGTCAATATTCATTTTAAACGTGCTTTATCAGATTCTATAAAATATAAAAGAACATAATTATTCAATATTTCTCACTCATGTAATTTTTTTGTCCTGCGACTCCCCCCCCCCCCCATTTTTTTTTTCATCTCTAACCATCGCCGATCAAACATTTTGTGGGAAGCCTTTTATTTTTGAATATTTATCCATCTACAGCAAAAATGTCAATGTTAATTTTAAACTTACTTTGTGATATTCTGGAACCCATAAAGAAGTAGAATTGTGTTTAATATTTCTCCCTCATGAACTACTTTTTACCCCCCCCCTCCCGTTTTCCACCACCAGTCAATGATTGAATGTTGATTGCTAGCTAATGTTTATTTTTTTAACTCATGTTTTATTGTGTTGATGTGCATTATTCTTTTTGTTTAATTTGTCACTTTTAAAATATTTTGTATAGTTTTTCCCTGTGAGCATTGTTTTTCATTTGAAATAAATTTTATGAACACATGTGCATAGTTTTCCCCACGCACGTTATTACTTTCTTCTATCTTCAATAGAAGAAAGTATTGGATTCGTAAAAATTTTCGATTTCGGGTTTTTGATGGATTTACACGTTTTGAGAGCTGTAGAACACGATTTTACCATTTTTAGAAAATGTCTGTCTGTGTGTGTGTGTGACAAAATTTTGTGGCAACTATCTCTGGAACTACTGCACAGAATTTCATACAAATTGGTATGTAGTTGCACCTTGACATAAATTAGTCCTATCAACTTTTGGTAAAAATCGTCTTACAGGTTGCGTTGCCATCCCGCTTTTTCTAAATTTTTAACAGGGTGATATAGGGCAAAAATTTTCAAGATGGGTATCTTTCGAAAGGTCTCGTCAGTACCTTTAAAACGAATGGTTGAACTATAAATCTGTGATAATTTAAAACAAAGTTATCGATTTTTTTTACTTTTTACGAAAAAAAACTTAGAAAAAAAAATTTGTTTTTCTTTCTCTCCCCTTAATTTTATCAAACTCCCACGGTTTCCCTGTTCTGACAAATTTTCACATTTTACCCAAAATTTTGTCAGTCCCACTTTGTTTTTTTTCTCCCCTTAATTCTATCAAACTCCCACGGTTTCCGTGTTCTGACAAACTTAAACAAATTTTTGCATTTTTCCCCCAATTTTGTCAAAGTCCCACGGTTTCCGTGTTTTGACAAACTTAGAATAATTTTCACATTTTACCCAAAATTTTGTCAAAGTCCCACTTTTTTTTTTTTTTTTTTAATTATTGTTACTGAGTGAATTTGTATAGGAAAATATAGAAGAAAGTCTTGTGGTGGCCACAACATACTATTTTTCATTTTAAATTAATTTTATGAACACGCTTGTTTCCTCTTTTTTTAATTTTCTGCACTCTCATGCCTGTAAGTGTGATTGCTTGATTATTTAATTTCTCCAGTTATTCACATCATGAAGTAGGGTGCTCAATTTTGAAGACAAGAATTAGCATGTATGTCAATCTTGGGCTTTATAAATGATTTTAGGTTTAATTTTTCGTGTGCACGTTACAGGACCAACATTTTTTAAATTTATACAGCTTGAAGAAAATCATTGAAGCAACATTTTTTTTTTATGCAATGTCCATGCATCACATTTTAATGTCAATGTTTAGACATAGCTTTTCTAGATGAATTAACATCTCATTTTAGAGACAAACAAAAAAAATCTTGTTGACTTATTAATGATGTTATTTGTACTTATAGATAATCATCATGAATAATGTAAAATTGGTTTATAACTTATAACATTGATTTTTCAGAGCTTGTTCATAAACAGCATTATCAGGAATGCAAAATGAGGAATCTACCACTAAAGCAGAGAAGGCCTATCATAGAATTGCTTTTACTTACAGTAATTGATATAAATGAAGATACACTTTTGAATCTAGAGATTTTTATTGAATATCTAAAGAACTCTTTCATAAATCCTTTTGAAACTTTAGGGGTTAAAATAAATCATGTCATGCCACTACAGCAAAAATTTTGTCCCGAAAGCTAAACGGGGATCAGTCGCAAATTAACTAAAAAATATAATCTTTGGGATCACCCTGTAAAAAATAATGCTTGAAATGAAGTGCAGCTGTAGTATTGGGTAGAAATCTTCTATAAAAATTTATCATACCTAAAAATCTGCGAAGTTGTTTGACAGTCTTCAGTTTTTCAAATTCCATGATAGCCTTCACTCTTTTGTCTGTTGGTATGATTCTATTACTAGACACTGTATGACCTAAAAATGTAACTTCAGATTTCGCATAAAAGCATTTGCTGAGGTTAAGTGTTAGACCTTGTAATCTTTCAAAAACTATTTGAAGATGCTTTAAATGGTCTTCTATAGTTTTTGAGGCTATAAGAATATCATCTATGTATGAAAAACAGAAATCAAGAGCCACGTAGTACTGAATGAATAAATCATTGAAAAGTTTGCACAGCATTCCTGAGTCCGAATGTAATAAATGAAAATTCATAAAGTCCAAAAGGTGTGCAAATCACAGTCTTTTCGGTGTCAGAATCTTCCATAGGTATCTGATGATATAGGTCTAAAGTAGAATAAATTTCGCAACCCTCTAGTTGATGTGTATGTTGGGTCAGTTAATGGTCCAACAATATTTTAAGACTAGCAGAGTGCTAAAATATTGGAAACTGTATAAACTTGTCTATGAAGAATATAAAACAAAAATATGTGCACGTGTAAGTAAACAAGAATGACTAAAAAGTTTATATTTTAAACTAAAACATTTATTAAATACAGAACAATAACAAACATAAACAAAGAGAAAACATATATATGTTCAAAACATCAGAATTTAAGTAAAGATTAATTAATTAACTATTATCAATTTAAACCCTGAAAAATCTACACCATGCTCAAGTCATCAAAAAAACTTAATTTAATCATACCCATTTGGCCAGAGAAAACTAGATTAGCACACAAGATTAGCATTGAGCTTATTTAAAAAAAAGTAAAAATAGTTGTGACGCTAATTCATTCATTTAAACACACACAAAAACAAACTGACGTTACTAATCTTGAACATCGCCCACGATGTTTGGACAGCCTACCTGACTGACAAAAATAAATGCACAAAGTAAAGGAAGCAACCTCTCCAGCTGAAAGACTTTATATTCCCTTTTATATTCCTAGCGAAACGAATGACTAGCCAACAGCCACCAATTCATTCAATCAGAGCCGCGAATGTAAAGATCGCACAACGTCTACGGAAAACGCGTCAACTGATGTCACCAGAAGTGCAATATGCCACCTGATGGTGAAAAGCAAAGTTGGGTCAGTTGCAAATTTAGCAGTGATAGGTAAAGTATGTCTAAATAAAAGATAAACAAAAACTACACAAACATAAGTCGTTTTATTCTAATTGAAAATAGATTTAATTACCTTTCCACTTTAAATTACAGTACCCGCCGCTTTATAAAATCACTGGTTAATAAAATCAGCCGCTTAATCTGATCAAATTGCTGGGTCCCGAATGAAATCAATAGAAACCGCCGCTTAATAAAATCAGCATCGCCGGTTAATAAACTCAAAAGAAAATTTCTTCAACAGTAAAAATGATCATGTATATAAGCTAAACAACGAATTATATTTTCTCACCGGACCTTTGAAATGAAAAAAAGAAACAAAACATATCAAGCCATCACATTATTGCTCTTTGTCAAAAATTTTACGCCAAAAAAAAAAACACGCCCCACCGTGTGTTGTAGTTATGAATTCAAGGAATGAATTCGCCAAATGATTGGCCAATGAGTATTTTTTTCTGTTTTTAGATATTCAAATAGAGTTTCTAGTTCTTATTTTGAAGCAACTTAGCTGCAAGATATGCAAGCAGAAATCTTTTATTTTGAAGGTAAAGCATAAAATTTTGATAAAGTATGATCGTTTTCTTCAAATGAATAGTCAAAGGAAGGCTGTCGCCTTCCTTTCGAAGCTTAAAATTTCTCAATTTTTTTTCATGTAAACATAAGAATAAAGATGATATTAGTGCTTAAATTGTAGCAAACGAAGAGTGAACCGTAAGCGAATATGAAAAGCAAAAGTCATCAACGCAGCACTTCTAGATAGGTACAAGACTGCCATTTGAAAGAAAATTTTCATTTTTTACGTAATTTTGTCCTTAAAAGCTGAAAATTTTACGTGGATAATAAGTAACGAAAACTTCAATTCTACGGATGGCTAGCAGATATATGAAAGGGCGAAGAATTTCTTTCCATATTTAGATAATGAATACTCTTTTATTGAGTTAGGAAAGGCTCGCCGGATATAAAAATCAGCCGCTTAATAAAATCATTTTGATGAAAACAAACGTGATTTTATAAAGCGGCGGCTACTGTATAATAAAGAAAGTTACTATTAAATAAAGTTAATCTAATTTTATATTATATTTATAAAGTTATATTTGATTTAACCCTACAAGGCACCCAGTTCCATATGTGGAACACCGACTTTAATCGTTCCTATAGCTATAAAATTATTAGTAGCGACATCTCTTGACATCTTGATAGAAGCTACTGACATTTAGCAATGTAGTAATACGAATCTTTACCTAAAGATGTCGTTCGTGTTTTTGTTATAGTGCACTCAGTTTGAAATTTGAATGAAAGTGATACGTTAGTCGTTTGTCTGAATTCAAAAATAAAAAAAGAATAGTTTTTGAACAGATTTGACTCGAAAAAAATACTGTGTGTTATAACGAGGTGTATATTTTGCAGAGGTAAGTTGTTTTTTTATATTACAACATTAACCTTTTAGTAAATCATATTTTTATGTATGTTCCAGATACGGTACGTTGAGCTTTAGTGTCCGTTTTTACTTATACGTACTTACGATAACTTTCCTTATGAATACTTTGATTTTATTGCAGATAATGTCGCGAAGAAGATTATGTGATGAAGATATTGAGGTTTTCTTGAATATTCCTTCTGGGAAAGACCTCAAAAGACCCTCTCTAGGAAAAGACCTCAAAATACCTTCCATAAAAGACCTGAAAAAGGAAAAGGTTCAGAGAGGTTATTTAGAGCAATGGGTAGCAAATTGTGATAATACAGATATTGGCACCGTTATGTGGTACGATAACAAACCAGCCGTTTTATCATCGTCTTTTGTGGGTCAAGAGCCAATAGAAACAGCAAGAAGATACTGCAAGAAACAGAAAAAGTATATACAAGTGGATTGCCCCCAAATAATCAAAACATATAACCAGCATATGGGTGGTGTGGACCTCCTAGATTCGTTCCTAGGGAAATATAAAATAAAAATTAGGACCAGAAAATAGTACTTGAGGCTATTTTATCATCTTCTTGATGTAACTCTTATCAATTGCTGGTTATTGTACAGAAGAGTCGGGGAGCAGCAGCATACGCTAACCCCAATGAAACAGAAGGACTTCAAATTGAAGTAGCGAAAGTTTATGCATGTTTGGGCTATCGATAAACAAAAAGAGAGGTAGACCAAGTTTATCTGATGAAATTGAAAATAAAAGGCAGAAGACAAATACATCAATCCTACCTCCTCGTGATGTCAGACGTGATGGGTTTGAGCATTTTCCTGTTTGGGGTGAAAAAAGACAACAATGCGAATATCCTTGTTGCAAAGGAAAAACATTCTTATCTTGCGACAAATGTCGCGTAGGACTTTGCCTAAATAAATATAATAATTGTTTTAGATCTTTTCATCAATAAAAAAATAACAAATTTATTATATTAGTTATATGATTTTGTTTGTTCGTTGCAATACATAAAAAAGTAAATTATATAATAGTTATTTCATTTTGTTTAAAATAATAAGTCACTAATTGAAAAAAATTCAAATGGGAAACTATTTCCAAAACAATTCAATTGTACTAGTTTAATACCAAAAAGCATAGTTAAGGCTCAGTGTACCGTATGTGGAACTGAAATAAAAAGTTGATTTTTCCGTAAAATATGGTTTTATTTTTATTTTTATGAGTTTTCCCTATCTTCTGATCACTAATTACAACCTATATATTTTTGTCGCGCACTAAAAAAAAATTGAGCCTTGTAGGGTTAAATTGGAAGATTTTAAATATTAGCTTAGCTAAAAAAAATGTCATGATACAAGGGTTGCCTTTTAAGTTTCTACAAATATTAGGAAGAAAAAGAATTTTTTAGGAACAAACTGTTTTATTGCTTTTCAAAATATTTCCCTTTAAGATTTATACACTGTTCCATCTGTTCAAACCAATTCTTGAAACAGTTTTTCCACTCTGAAGTTGATATCTCAGAAATACGGTGTTGGAAGGCATCAACAGCTTCTTGAGGTGATTAAAATCGCTGCCCATGCATTTTTTGTTTGATATAAGGGAACAAGAAAATATTGTTAGGCTACAAATCAGGATAATATGGGCAATGAGACATTAATTCGATATTTTTATCCTTCAAATAATCTATTGTTTCACGTGATGTCTGGGAGCTGGCATTGTGATGAAGAATGATGCAGCATCTGTGTTGTTTTTCCTGATTTCATTGATGACTTTTAGCAAACAAATTTCTGTATACCATTTAGCGTTCAGTTTTTCGATCCTCTAAAGAAATGGTTGCAATATGTCCTGTAAGGCTGAAGAAACAAGCAATCATTTTCTTGGAAGTGCTTAGTGAAGGAATAACTTTCGCAGGATTCGGTTCATTCGGAAACACCCAAACAGTGGATTGTTGTTTAGTTTCCAGCTCGTACGAATATATCCAAGTTTCGTCACCTGTAACAATGTTGTATATGGATTTTGCTGTTCCCAATTTGAACTTTAGCATTTCCTTACACTAATTTACACGAGCCTCTTTTTGAGCTTCTGTCGAATTGTGCAGAATCCATCTGGAACAAATCTTGTTAACAGCTAAATGTTTGTGCAAAATCAAATGTATTGCAGCCTATGATATGCCAAGGGATGCTTTTATCTCCCGATACGTGACATGCCAATCTTCTTCAATCATCCTGTGCATAGCATTGATGATGTTTGGGATCACTACCAATTTTGGTCATTCTTCATGAGACTCGTCACTGACTGACGCACGACCACAACACTAATTGTAAACAGTCTTTTCTGATGGTGCTTCATTACCAAAAGTTTCATGATGCGATACTATGCATTCTTGTCAAGTGAGGCCTATCTTAAAATCATAAAAAATCATTCAACGTAAACCTTCATGAGTTACTTCCATTTTTTTCACTCACTTGCTTCTTTTAAACACTCACAGTAAACAAAATACGCAGACAATTTCTAAGATTCCGCTGATTCCAAAATTTAAAAAAATGTGAATTTTATAAATATCTTGAAGACAAATTTCAGTAACACCTTCTATTGGTCGTTTGTAAAAACATAAAGGGCAACCCTCGTATTCTATAAATATGGTACTTGTATCTAACAAGAGCCCCCCCCCCCTCCTGATGGCCATTTTTAGTAGAACAAGCACAAACATTTAAAAAAACTGACCACAATTTAAACTTAAGACGAATAAGAAAAATTAAACGTTTGAGCATGACTAACAAAGAACAATCTTAACAATCCTTATAAATAAATTTCATTAGAATATTGAAAAGATTAAAAAAAAAAAATTAGCAATAGTTAATATAAAGAATATTAAACATTTTTTTCCAGAGGACTTGAAAATATGCAAAAGAGTCCAATGAATGTCCATAAAATGCACCTATTTAAAAAAAAAAAAAAAAAATTGAAAACACTAAGAAAAGTCTAGAAAAATTTACACAGTAAAATTATTTGATTACAAATTACAATATATACTAAAAAATAAATATATATAAAGTTGTACAATGCATCCGTGTACTTTTTCATAAGATTCTGAATCCCGCTTATTGTGTTTGCGGGTCGAACAATGCTTGGTATATTGGTTACCATGGCAACTCTATTTTAACGTCACAGATGATATTTTGAAAGTGAAGCAAAAGAAAAACATCTTTTACTGATTGAGGCCACACATTTTTTGACTGGGATTAAAAATTGCAAATTTCAAAATTCTTCAATTTTCCTTTGTTGCACACAAAACTCACTATACAGCCCTCACATCACAAGACAAACTTGCAGTTCAAATTTCATCGATTTCGGTCAATAAACAAAAAAAATTATATTTTAATTGGCACTGTAATATTTTAAAATTTCAATATTTCAAATTCTAATTATGATTAAGTTATTTTTAATAGATCATTCGAAAGATATTTTAAAGTACTTTTATATTATTGAAAGTGGAATTCGAGATTTCCCCTGATTTACATGTTTTAAGGTGTCCTGATTAGGTTTCCTTTTGTATCTCAGCTACTAATTAAAATAATTTCATTTGATTACTAAAATCTCTCGGTCTCTTTCTAAAATGAAAATCATCACAACGGCGAATGCACTATCCCTCCAAATTCTATGGGTTTATTTTTCGGTTTCAGTTGACTAACACAAGTTGTGAGTAGGAGACAAAAATTAAATAACAAATGATAAAATAAATAAAGAAGAAGAAGAACAATGTTCAGCTTTTTGACTAGTCAAATTTTTCTTAGTCAATTGACAAAACTGGAACAATTTATTTTTATTCTCTCATTTGACTAACCAGACAAATTTGAGGAAAATGAATACTGTACCAGGGAAGCTAGTCATCTGACAAGTTTTAGAGCCAAAACGGATCATCAGACGAAACACATTAAAGATACATGGTAAAATAAAACGACTTGACTTTTGTGTCTCATGACTAACTGGGATTGTCATGAAGTGTTTTGATTGTTTAAAATTTTGCGTAATTTTGTCAGTGTGACAAATGTCTAGTGTCACAAAGATGGCTCGTATCTTGACAAGTTTCAACTTTTCATTTTTCTGTGTGCAGTTAAGGGGCTAATTAGGAAAGATGACTTTTTTTCCATGTCGAAGAAACGTAGGAGTGTTACTTCTGGAGTTACTTAATTCAGAATTTTCTCTCAGAATTATTTTTCCTCTAGAACAAAAGAAATGTTTTTATAGAACTGGCTAACTCTAATATCATGCGATCTTATGAAAATTTATACTGCTCGCGAATTATTAAGCTGCTTCTGTTTTATTTTTCAAAATTTCTCAACAGCCGAATTATTATTATTATTTAGTTTTTAGTTTATTAAAAAAAAAAAAAATTTTTTTCATTAATTTTCAATTATGTTACTTTAAGCTTAACTTTTCTTGCAATACTCCATTCTTGCTCCTGATTGGTCGAAGGGTGTATTCATAATCCATTCTAAGATCCTCTCGTGATTGTAAATAGCTTCTTTTTTTGTTACTTTAAATTTCGTTATTTAAATAAGCTGCTTGTCAGTGAAGGATTCTTTTCAGAGCCGGTGTCTGATATGACTGTATGCAAAGCCCTTCGACGTAAATAATCAAAATTATTATAACTATAAATAGAACTAACAATTTTATATCGCTGTCACTAACAAACTAACCCCCCCCCCCTTTTTTTTTTGTTAGGATTTTAATTTCAATCGTTATTTCACGCCCCCTTTTTTGTGCGAGGCTCTTTGGCACTTCACTTTGAATCACTTCTGCTTCCTCGGAGATTTTTCCAGAGGCAATATTTTAAATTTAAGTCCTTCTGGCTTTTTATTATTTTCAGTAAAATTATTTTCTTGTTTTTTTGTATTTTCGATGTAGGTAAGCATTGAATGTGTTGACGTTGACGTTGAAATATACCTTACTTTCGCTTGAGAACAAATATGAAATTAATATTTGTAAAACATGAATAGTAAATGACAAATATTTTAACAGTAATCAGTTTTGGAGTCGTCTTCATACTTCTAAGTAACGTTTGAATCATGCTAAAAAATCAGTACATGGCTATAAACCATTAATTAAAAATACTTTTTTTTTGCAAAAACTATTACTAAATTTAGTAATCATATCGGCTAATTTAAGAATATTTGAATAATTTGTTTAGCTGTTTTTGCTGTATTTATTATTTAACGAGTTCAGAAGTAAAATAAATAAATAGTTTCCTTTTAATTCATTATTTCCATACTTACTATATATACTTACAATATTTCTTTCTCTTACTCACATTGGCTTAATTGTCACGGATATTGCTGAACTTTTGGCTTTTCTTAAACACTTATGTGATCGAATTCTGAAATTTTCTTTGAAATAAATCTTAGCAAAAATTGAGATAAAATGTGGAATTTATTCAGTATTTCAACAAACTTTGTGTTTTGATTTATATATATATAAAAAAAAAAATATATATATATCTGAAAAATTCATAACGTATTTTACACTGAGAAAAAATTACGTGACTGACATCTAGAATCTAAATTGTGGCTCTAGTAAAAATAGTTTCATTTTTAACCGACTTCAAAAAAGAAGGAAGGTTCTCAATTCAAACCGTATGTTTTTTTTATGTTTGTTAGCTCATAACTTCTGAACGAATGCTCCGATTTTGATACTTTTTGTTTTGTTGAAAAGGTCTTGGTCTGAAATATTGGGTTGTTCGGAAAGTCATTTCGTTTTTCTCAGCAGAGGACTTAATTGTATTTTTTTTTACACCTTCTTCACATTTAAGTTGCATTGCCATTACATATTGTGACTGCTGATATAGCCAGGCTTGCTTGTGAAAAAGGTCGTTTTATTCTGCTCAGTAGTTTTTGATTGGTGCCCTATCAAATACAGAAAATCAGAAGCGACATTTTCGGCATATTTTGTTTTTGCTAACAAAAATGCGAAAATACTATTCAAACAAGGAAAAAAAGTATACGATGTGTGCACAGAAAATTTATTTAAAGAACGCTATTGTCAAAACTGGTTTACCAAATTTTGTTCTGGCAGTTTTGAGTTGAAGATGCATAACGTTCTAGAAAACCAGTTTGTGCTAATGAAGACAAAATGAAGTATTGATTTATGAAAAACTGCCAAATAACAACTCGTGAGATCGCTAAGAAACCGATCAAAGTGGAGAATATATAATTTATTAAAATATTTATACAATATAAGAAAATCGTCTTTCATTTTCGAAGGAAAAAACGAAATTACTTTCCGAACAACCCAATAGGTCATTGTAATATCTTTACGATCTAATGAAACTACAGGGTGCCCAAAAAAAGCAGTCCCAACTCTTTTAACTGCTAAACGACGGCAGTTATAGTGATAAAAATGGTTTGTAAGTATAGCAAAGTGGCCATGCAGTACAAGGTTAAACCGCTTGTAGCGCCAACTGGTAGAAAATAGCGGAGTTAGTGTTCCTATCTTGAAAACGGTTCTAGAGAAAAAAGTGAATTACAAAGTTGAAGAGTATCATCGATTTAGTACAAAAAGATAGTTTAGACATTCATGCTAGCGTTCCTATCTCGGAAACGGTTCAAGACGGGGGGAAAAAGGGAATCATAAAATTGCAGAACATCATCGATTTAGTACGAAAAGATAGTTTAGACATTGATGCTAAAAGTACAATGCTAAAAACGTGCATTTGTTTGTTCGCAATTTCTTACACTATGCACACTTGAGCTACATTGCACACATTGTAGCGTAGTTGGTGAAACATACGCTATATAGTTCAAAATACGGTTACTTGATAATTTTTCTTTTGTTGTAAAACAGCGGAATTAGCACTCCTACCTCAAAAACGGTTCAAGATGGGAGAAAAGTTAATTACGAAGTTGTAGAGCATCATCGATTTACTACAAAAAGACAGTATTTAGACATTATTGCGAAAAATTGAAAGCTTAAAACGTGCAGTTGTGTTTGTTCGCAATTTCCTACACTGTGCACACTTGAACTACGTTGCACACTTTGCAGCGTAGCGGATGACACGTATACTCTGTGGTTCAAAGTACTGTTACTGTAAACGGTCACATCGATTAGCGCAAAGTCATTTTTAACCAGCATCAGAAAGGAGCTATGTGTTGTTGGTGTTTGTAAGCTTATAACTTCGTAAGAGATGCTCTAATTAACCGACTTCAAAAAGGAGGAGGTTCTCAATTCAAAGGGTATGTTTTTTTTTGTTTTTTTTTTTTGTTTGTTTGTTAGCTCATAACTTCGAAACGGATGATCCGATTTTGATACTTTTTGTTTTATTGTAAAGGTCTTGGTCTAAAATACGTCCCATTGTAATATCTTTATGATCGAAAGGAAATACTGGGTGACCAAAAATGTCAGTCTCGACTCTTTTATCTGCTGAACAGCTGCTGCCTAGTCATAAAAGTGGCATGTAGGTATAGTAAAGTGGAGATGTGCTATGCGATTCAACCGCCTACAGCGCCAGCTGGTGGAAAACAGTGGAGTTAGCGTTCCTATCTCGGAAACGGTTCAAAACAGGAAAAAAAAGTGAATTATAAAATTACAGAGTATCATCGATTTCGTACGAAAAGATAGTTTAAACATTAATGCTAAAAACAGAACGCTTAAAATGTGCATTTGTTTGTTCACAATTTCCTATTTTATGCTTACTTGAATGACATTGCATATGTTGTAGCGTAGCGGGTGACATTTATGCTATGTAAAATTTAATGTATGGTTATTGTAAGCGGTCACATCAATTAACGCATAGACGTTTTAAACCGACTTCATAAAGGAAGAGGTTCTCAATACAAACCATGTTTCTCGTTGTTGTTGTTGAAATTTATTAGCTTTTAACTTCGTAAGAGATGATTTAATTTTAATACTTTTTTTTTGTTGTAATGATCTTGGCCTGAAATAGGTTTCATTATGATTTCATTAAGATATAAACAAATTACAGGATACTCACAAAAGTCTCTTCTCACTCTAACTGCTGAACGCATGCAGCTACACTGGTAAAAGCAGTATGTAAGTATCGATGTTGAAACTTCTGTCCG
This sequence comes from Salticus scenicus, assembly GCA_963930645.1. Classification (NCBI taxonomy): domain Eukaryota; kingdom Metazoa; phylum Arthropoda; class Arachnida; order Araneae; family Salticidae; genus Salticus; species Salticus scenicus. The sequence continues at coordinate 135,488,839 of OZ005651.1, read as the reverse complement.
TCAGCTGCAATGCATATTTTGCTCTTTGTTTGAACTTCATGCTGCGCAATTTTCAGCGCAGCTGATGATACGCATTATCTGTAAAGTTCAATATATATGCCTAACAGAATTTTTGGTTACGAATACAGCGTATCCGTTCTTTACATTTCTAAAGACATTTTAACTTAACGTATGTTCATTCGATAGTTTTTTGCTCATATCTGATAAAGGCAAGAAAAGTGACACAACTTAAAAATGCAGCATTTCAGAAAAATCAACTTAAATATAACTTGACTAGAATAAAACTGGCACAACTGTCTCTCGAGTGGATAACTTTCTATATGGAGATGTAACTTTTTTGTTCACATTGGGTGCATTTCATGTATTTTTCAGTGACATAAACCATTTTTTGAGTTATGTCACTTTTCTTGGAAGTTGTGATTTGTGAAACTGCCGTCGAACGTCTTTTGATGTTCTGCTATATGAATAAGTTTTCACTGAAAAGAGAAAAATAAAATCTTTTTGAAAAAAAATCAGAACCGACTTCAAAAAGCAACTACTATTAAAAAAAAAAAGTATGAAATGAAACTGTAAATTGCGCCTAAAAGTATAAAATAATTTCCTTCGCGAAACAACATATAACACTACAATTAAACATAACTTTTGAAGTCGGCGCAAAATTACATAAAAATTTATAACTTTATTCAATACAAAAATCAAATCCTATTCAATATACACATCTCACATTGTCACCTGCAAAACGCAGCCGAAAACTACTTTGATTCAAGAAAACAAATAACATGTCGTAAGCAGCAAAAGTTGGCAAAGATGCTGGTACCTGACGTCCTTGGTGAAAGAAAAATCGCAAAATTATCTGGCAAACATATTTAATTTCTTTGGGATATCATGACTGTTTTGATAAGGTATATTAAGAGAGTAATAAAGATTATGAAACAATACATCGCACAATATATATTATGAAAATATACATCTTGCGTGTATGTTTTTGCATTACGTTTTGATCGCCAAATCCAAAAGCCACCAATGATGATAGTTATCAAAGTTATACCAAATTTGCTAAGGAAACTCTAACTTCGTAGAAACATAAATACCGCATTATAAAGAATGTTCACTGTTCTATGTAGATGCTACTAATGGACCAATTGTATATAATGATAAAATATAAAGGAAACATGAAAATGGATCATTCGAGATAACGGCATTTCTTGCTACCGATCTAAAAACAAACCTTTAAAAACTAATTAAATTTTATTTAATGTTGCGCCGACTTCAAAAGTTATGATTAATTGTAGTGTTATAGGTTGTTTCGCGAAGGAAATTATTTTATACTTTTAGGCGTAATTTACATTTCATTTCATACTTCTTTTTTTATTTTTGAATAGTAGTTGCTTTTTGAAGTCGGTTCTATTTTTTTTACAAAAAGATTTTATCTATAGTTTAATTAGCATCTGATATAAAGCAAAAAGTACCTAATCCATATGAACTATTGTTATATATGATTTTATGAAGTATAAAATCAATATTGGAATCGTTGTACAATCAAAAAATCGAAAGAAAACGTAGTTGATAGAAAAGTAGTAAAACATCTATGTCCGAAAAGAATTTACTTAATATTACATCCGCTGGCACAGAATATCACGTTCTATGTATATTAGAATCTGTTTTCCTCAGAGGAAAACCCACGAAGAAAAAGCTCTCTTCCATTTTTACAGAAAATTTTATCTTTCTTTATATATAAAAATCATAAAATAGAAAATAAATAAATAAACATTTTCATATGACAGATGACAAAAACATCAGATTACATAACTGGATGAAAATAATACTTAAATATTATAACGTTTATTTAAGATTTATATAAATGTTGCATGATACATTTAATATTTGAATATACATGTATCTGCATAAACTAAACAGATAAAATAATAATTTACTTATATAATTATACACATATACGAGGGTTGCTATTTATATTTCTGGCCTAATAATGAAAAAACAAATATGTAGGATCGAAATTGGTTTTATTGTTTTTCAAAATATTCTCCATGCTGATCAATACACTTTTGCATGCGTTTGAACCAATTTTCAAAGCACTTTTTCCAGTCCGATTGAGGTAACTCCAAAACATGCGTTTTGAATGCATCAACCGCTTCTTCGGGGGTCGAAAATCGTTGTCCACGTAATTTATTTGTGATGTGTGGGAATAAGAAGAAGTCATTGGGTGCCAAATCAGGGCTGTACGGCGGATGACCCATAAGTTCGATCTTTCGCTCAGTCAGAAATGCATTTGTTTGAGTCGATGTGTGAGAGCTCGCATTGTCATGATGAAGAATGATTCGCCTTTTCTTCTGCTTTTTTCGAATTTCTCCGATGACTTCTGGCAAACAAATGGTCGTGTACCATTCAGAATTGACCGTCCTGCGTTGCTCTAACGCCACTGTTGCCACATGACCGTTAATGCCGAAGAAACAGGCAATCATTTGTTTTGATGTGCTTCTTCCTCGAACAACTTTTGTTGGTTTTGCCTCGCCTTGGAAGACCCATACAGTTGATTGCTGTTTTGTTTCCGGCTCATATGCATAGATCCATGATTCGTCACCTGTGTAGATGTTATACACAGCCTTTCATGTACCTTGAACGTATTTTTCCAACATTTCCTTGCACCAATCGACACGAGCCTTTTTTTGAGCGTTTGTCAGATTATGCGGGATCCAACGCGAACAAATTTTTTTTTTACGCTCAAATGTTCATGCAATATTTTATTGATGCTAGTCATACTAATGTCCAAAGACGCCTCAATCTCACGGTATGTCACATGACGATCTTGCTTTATCAGTTCACGCACAGCATCGATCTTTTCTGGCACAACAACGGATTTTGGACGACCTGCACGGGATTCGTCCTGGATCGAACATCGACCACGATTAAATTCGTTATAACAATTTTTTACAGTGCTGTAGGATGGCGCTTTATCGCTGTATAAAGAATTAAGTTCATCGAAGCACTCTTGTTTTGACAATCCACGTCGAAAGTTATGAAAAATAATCGCACGAAAATTTTCACGATTCAATTCCATTTTTTGAAAGAGAAGAACTTTTCAATTTACTGTCAACAACACAAATAAAGCTATAATGGTAAATCGTCTGCTGAATTTACGTTTAAAAATATCAAATTTTCGAATAAAATCGTCTGCGGTCGCCTAGCAACACTTACTGTTGCCAAGGCCAGAAATATAAATAGCAACCCTCGTATATATATATATATATCAAATAATTACGTTTTTTCTTTCTTTCTTTCTTCTTTTTTCTTTTTTTTTTTTTTTTTTTTTTTTTTTTTCTTATAAATTCTAGTTCCATTTGCTAGCGAGTCCAAAAAACCCCTATTAGAATTCTAGATCTTTTTTCTAAATTATCGTGGTCAATCTCATCCAAAAATCTCTGTAAATAAATGTGAACAAAAGAAGCGGGTTTTAATAACTATAATTTGGTTTTGTAACCCAATTCTAGAAAATCAAGCGAAAATTTCTCGCAATACAAAGGATTCGTAATATTGTTTTACCATCTAGAAAAGTGTAGACTAGAAATTCTCGATCATTTCGTCTATACGGGTTATTTGTTCACCTTATACGCATAACACGGAAATCTATATTTCTAGATTAGAGATTCAGAAAATGGCTTATTCGTTCTAGATGAAAGCGGAGTATACTTTTTTTTTCTCCGTGCAAATGATTTTTGCAAATAAGTAAATATATATATATATATATATATATATATATATGAAATTATAATATGTGTTTTCAGTCATATAAAAGTAAAAAATATGTAACAAAAATAACTAAAGAAAAACTTACGAGAAAATTAATAAATGTGAAACAATTCATAAGTAAAACTTACTGCAAAAACGTAAAATAAATCATTTATATATATATATATAATTTTATATAAGGATTGACAAAATATTGTATTTTGTAAATATATTAAATTAGAAAATGCTTTGAATGTAAATATTTTCTTAAATTCTTTTAATTAGTTAATTGTTTTATTTATATCATTAATTATTCTATAATATCTAATTATTGATTTTAATTATTAGAAGTTGAACTTTGATTTGCGGTATTCTGTTCATCCGATTCATCAAATCAAGATTTAACTGTCTCCAAACTTCATATGGTTTCAGTTAATGGAATAATCCTTTTTACCATGTTTTTATTAACTTCGATTCTTGTGTGTTTGTTTGTGTGTTTGTTTGTGGGTTTGTTTGTGGGTTTGTTTGTGGGTTTGTCAGGGACAAATCTTGCAATCGATTTTTAACTAACTTCCCGACTAGCTAGATACTTGAAATTTTCAGGACAGCTCACAACACGGTGACAATACATTTTTCTAATAATTTTAGTCAACTATTTCAAGTCCCGCTGCCTTTGGCAGCGCTTATATGATTCGACAGAAAATTTATTTAACTAACTTCCCGGATAGCTAGACATTTGAAACTTTCAGAATAGTTCAGAACAGGGTGAAAATGCATTTTCTTAAAACCTTTTGCCAACTGTCTTGGGTTCCCGCTGCCTTCGGCAGCGTTATCTGTACAAAGCTTGCAATCGATTTTTCACTAACTTTCCGACTAGCTAGACATTTGAAATTTTCAGGACAGCTCACAACACGGTGACAATACATTTTTCTAATAATTTTAGTCAGCTATTTCAAGTCCCGCTGCCTTCGGCAGCGCTTATATGATTCGACATAAAATTTATTTAACCAACTTCCCGACTAGCTAGACATTTGAAACTTTCAGAATAGTTCAGAACACGGTGAAAATGCATTTTCTTAAAACCTTTAGCCAACTGATTCGGGTTCCTGCTGCCTTCGGCAGCGTTATCAGTACAAAGCTTGCAATCGATTTTTCACTAACTTTCCGACTAGCTAGACATTTGAAATTTTCAGGACAGCTCACAACACGGTGACAATACATTTTTCTAATAATTTTAGTCAGCTATTTCAAGTCCCGCTGCCTTCGGCAGCGCTTATATAATTCGACAGAAAATTTATTTAACTAACTTCCCGACTAGCTAGACATTTAAAAGTTTCAGAATAGTTCAGAACACGGTGAAAATGCATTTTCTTAAAACCTTTAGCCAACTGTTTCGGGTTCCCGCTGCCCTCGGCAGCGTTATCAGTACAAAGCTTGCAATCGATTTTTCACTAACTTTCCGACTAGCTAGACATTTGAAATTTTCAGGACAGCTCACAACACGGTGACAATACATTTTTGTAATAATTTTAGTCAAATTTTTCAAGTCCCGCTGCCTACGGCAGCGCTTATATGATTTGACAGAAAATTTATTTAACCAACTTCCCGACTAGCTAGACATTTGAAACTTTCAGAATAGTTCAGAACACGGTGAAAATGCATTTTCTTAAAACCTTTAGCCAACTGTTTCGGGTTCCTGCTGCGTTCGGCAGCGTTATCAGTACAAAGCTTGCAATCGATTTTTCACTAACTTCCCGAATAGCTAGATATTTGAAACTTTCAGGATAGCTCAGAACACGGTGGCAATATATTTTTTTAATACTTTTAATCAACTGTTTCAGGTCCCTACTGCCTTCGGCAGCGTTCATATGATTCAACAGAAAATTCATTTAACTAACTTCCCGAGTAGCTAGACATTTGAAACTTTCGGAACAGTTCAGAATACGGTGAAAGTGCTTTTTAAAAATATTTTTATCCAATTGCTTCGGGACCCTGCTGCCTTCGGCAGTGTTTCCAGTACAAAGCTTGCAATCAACTTTTAACTAACTTTCCGGCTAGATAGCCATTTGAAACTTTTATAATAGCTCAAAAAAAGACGATAGCAAGGAATTTTTTTAATACTTTTATCCAATTGCTGGGGTTCCGGCTGATTTCACTAGCGTTTATATGATTCAACAGAAAATTAAAAAACATGGTTTATAAAAATTTTTTTATCTTATTACCATGTTTTTATTAACTTCGATTCTTGTGTGTTTGTTTGTATGTTTGTTTGTGGGTTTGTTTGTGGGTTTGTTTGTGGGTTTGTCAGGGACAAATCTTGCAATCGATTTTTAACTAACTTCCCGACTAGCTAGATACTTGAAATTTTCAGGACAGCTCACAACACGGTGACAATACATTTTTCTAATAATTTTAGTCAACTATTTCAAGTCCCGCTGCCTTTGGCAGCGCTTATATGATTCGACAGAAAATTTATTTAACTAACTTCCCGGATAGCTAGACATTTGAAACTTTCAGAATAGTTCAGAACAGGGTGAAAATGCATTTTCTTAAAACCTTTTGCCAACTGTCTTGGGTTCCCGCTGCCTTCGGCAGCGTTTTCTGTACAAAGCTTGCAATCGATTTTTCACTAACTTTCCGACTAGCTAGACATTTGAAATTTTCAGGACAGCTCACAACACGGTGACAATACATTTTTCTAATAATTTTAGTCAGCTATTTCAAGTCCCGCTGCCTTCGGCAGCGCTTATATGATTCGACATAAAATTTATTTAACCAACTTCCCGACTAGCTAGACATTTGAAACTTTCAGAATAGTTCAGAACACGGTGAAAATGCATTTTCTTAAAACCTTTAGCCAACTGTTTCGGGTTCCTGCTGCCTTCGGCAGCGTTATCAGTACAAAGCTTGCAATCGATTTTTCACTAACTTTCCGACTAGCTAGACATTTGAAACTTTTAGGACAGCTCACAACACAGTGACAATACATTTTTCTAATAATTTTAGTCAACTATTTCAGGTCCCGCTGCCTTCGGCAGCGCTTATATAATTCGACAGAAAATTTATTTAACTAACTTCCCGACTAGCTAGACATTTAAAAGTTTCAGAATAGTTCAGAACACGGTGAAAATGCATTTTCTTAAAACCTTTAGCCAACTGTTTCGGGTTCCCGCTGCCCTCGGCAGCGTTATCAGTACAAAGCTTGCAATCGATTTTTCACTAACTTTCCGACTAGCTAGACATTTGAAATTTTCAGGACAGCTCACAACACGGTGACAATACATTTTTGTAATAATTTTAGTCAAATTTTTCATGTCCCGCTACCTACGGCAGCGCTTATATGATTTGACAGAAAATTTATTTAACCAACTTCCCGACTAGCTAGACATTTGAAACTTTCAGAATAGTTCAGAACACGGTGAAAATGCATTTTCTTAAAACCTTTAGCCAACTGTTTCGGGTTCCTGCTGCGTTCGGCAGCGTTATCAGTACAAAGCTTGCAATCGATTTTTCACTAACTTCCCGAATAGCTACATATTTGAAACTTTCAGGATAGCTCAGAACACGGTGGCAATATATTTTTTTAATACTTTTAATCAACTGTTTCAGGTCCCTACTGCCTTCGGCAGCGTTCATATGATTCAACAGAAAATTCATTTAACTAACTTCCCGAGTAGCTAGACATTTGAAACTTTCGGAACAGTTCAGAATACGGTGAAAGTGCTTTTTAAAAATATTTTTATCCAATTGCTTCGGGACCCTGCTGCCTTCGGCAGCGTTTCCAGTACAAAGCTTGCAATCAACTTTTAACTAACTTTCCGGCTAGATAGCCATTTGAAACTTTTATAATAGCTCAAAAAAAGACGATAGCAAGGAATTTTTTTAATACTTTTATCCAATTGCTGGGGTTCCGGCTGATTTCACTAGCGTTTATATGATTCAACAGAAAATTAAAAAACATGGTTTATAAAAATTTTTTTATCTTATAATTATTTATTATCATTCTGTATTTTAACTGAAGATACCTTAATCCGAATATATATATATTACAATCAGAGAATTATATAAATCTGTAAGATGGACTCATCAAAGTCATTAAAAAATTTATTGCATAGATACTGACATTAAAATGCACAAAGCTGGTGCATCTTTGTGAAGTTAAACATAAAATATAGTTTTGTCTTTATATTTTGTTTTAAGTGCTATGATTTGATTGATATAATTATCTCGTATAAACAGTTAATTAATTTTATTCATTTTTTTCTGCCTGTCATTAAAAAAAAAAAAACTTTTAATGGAATATGCGCCTATTACAATGTTACTGTGTTTCAATCCATAAAATATCTTAGTTAACCCTTTGCCGGTCCTAACGCTGTAAATCGTTCTAAACAGTGTTGCTAAATTTAGAGACACTTTTATTCAAATAACACCAATAATTTTGAGGAGTGATATTTGATACATATAAAGAACGTAGCCTTTGAAGTAATTAGTCAATCGTTACAGATTAAATTTAGTGGTGTATATTGAATAAAAAAGCCCCTATGTTTGGCAACACTGACCAGAAGAGTAAAATTAAATAGGGCCGGCAAAGGGTTAATAGTTATTTTGATGATATACAAACATTCATATTATAATATATACACACACGCATGCTAATATTTGTTACAGATACTTACAAATCAATTTAGTTCCTATAAACCGTTTTAAAGTCTGAAAAAATAATGGTGAATATTTTCGACAGCTTTTTCTGCAGATAATACGTAGTATAGGACTGGTATCAATCTATTTTGAATAACATCCATCACTGAATTCAACATCTACATTGAAAACTATAAATCAGTGCGTAAGTTGTACATAATTTTCACTTTTTGTTAATTTTTACATGATATTTTAATTCTGTAATAGCAATGCCCAGTTTTGGCAAATATTTTCGTTCAACTGTTTTTAATATTGACCCTTAGATGCCAAATTAAGAATAGTTTACGCTAGAAGTTTGAATTTTAAATGTTAAAATTGACTCTTACGTTCATTTGCTGAATTTCTAACCTTATAATTTTTTTTCAATTTTAGTAATAAGTCTAAATACTAAATAAATACTCTTTAATTCTACAATAACGAATAAAACTTTTAATTATAACATTTTAATTATTTTATGGCATATACTGTGAAAGCAATATCTGAAAAATGTATGAAATACAATAGAAGACTTTTTATTCGATTGATAGGTGTTTCATAGGTGAACATGGTATATTTCATATTGCGTTTGACTTATGTTTAAATAAAAACATCATTAAATGAATGCAATGATTTGGAAAAATAAGAATGGAAAATATGCTTTTATTTATTTATTTAGTTAGTTAACACTGGGTGCATCATGCTGGAAAGAATTAATTTTCTCTTCCAATATTTAAAAGTTTATCAGTTTCTATTTTTCATATTTACTTCAAAATTTGAATATCATATTTAAGGGTTCGTTAAATATTACCGCGATTCTTTGCGTAAGTATTCTTAACACTGTTTCTACTGGTATCAGATGATAGCTAATTAGTATTGCCATGTCAGAGACTCTTAATTAAAATATAACGCACAAATTACAAATACTAGTAGTATTGTCTCACCAATCTTAGGTGTAAATATTTAAAAATATATCTAATAATATAAATATCTAATTTTATGTTTAGGTATAATTAATAAATTCCTAATTCGGCAAATCAAAGTTGTGTTTAAGCGTTACACCTCTACAATAATTAATTTATTTTAACCTAATTTTTCAATGTAATATTTCCGGTGATTAACAATATGATCTTGCTCTTTTTCTTGTATGATTTTAATTTTATTTTTCCAGATTTTCGGATAATTCTCTAAGGCTCTTTCTCTTATAATTCTATGAATACTAAAAAAAAAAGTATTTAAACTATATACTTTTCCGCTCTGCCAGGATCTCAGAAATTCAAATATAAAGTCAAAATATGGTCTACTATTGAAAAATAAAATAAATAAATAAAAATTCTGCCTGTGACAGAATTTAACTTAGTACGACAGGACTAATTTATATATTACTATCTCTTTTGTTTTTTTTTTAAATTAAAAAAGCTACACCAACTGTTAGGAAGATATCACAAACATACATTAAAAAGATATAGCCATCTATTCAGAAACGATTATCAATACATATCCAGAAGAAATAGCCAATAAATATTCAGAAACCATAAACCATACATATTCTAGAAGTTTCGCCATCAAATATTCAGAAACTATTTTCTATATATATTCTAAAGTTACAGCCAGCAAATATTCAGACGCTATAATGAATACATATTCAGAAAGATATCGTCAACACATAGTTAGAAGCCACCATCAATATGCATTCTAACGATATCGCCAACAGATATTCAAAAGCCATCATCTATATATATTCATTAGATGTAGCCAACAAATGTTTAAAAGCCATCATCAATACATCTTCAAAAACTATCTCCAAGAATATCCATAAAACATTATCAATTCATATTCAGAAAATATTGCCAATAAATATTCAGAAACCATCCGATTTCAGAAATGTTGATTGTCTCGAATACCAAGATCGGAAATTCGTTTCTACATGTAAGCAAGGAAGAATCTAGCTTAAGAGTTAGTTTTGAAAAAATTAAAAGTTTTTACGGATTTGACAAAATATTTTAAGATAGTTTAAGAAATTAAATGTTAGAACTGAATGTTGGAGGGCATCTTGACAAAAATGAAAGTGAAATGGTGACAAAGTAAAATCGCTGTCTGAAAGAAATAGTCTTGTCGTACTAAAAATCAAAGTTGGCACTTAATTTAACATGTAGATGATCGCTAATCCAAAATTTCACGACATTTTTAAAAAGTACACTTAATTTCCTATTGAATGATATATACTAGATTTTTCTTCGTCAATTAATAACGAGATAACATCGGGTGTTGCGATTTTTTTTTTTTTACCCGAGTTACAATAGGTTATTTGATTATATTTTCTGCTAAAAAGCTATAATTTATTATTTATTCTGATTCTGAGATTAAACAAATCTTTTATTTTTTATTTTATTTATAGTAATAATAATAAATATTATTTTGTAAGTAGATGGCAGCACTATTTTTTTTAAAGTAGATAGCACATAGACCTATTATAAGAGTGGACGGAGCATTTCATTATTGAGGGAATATAAGAAAAGGGGCAAAGATGAAACCACGTTCCTGTTAAAAAAGGTTATCTTTTTTGGCATTTATCGTGTTATTAACAATTTTTTGTTCTGAGTATAAATATTATTATTATTATTATTAAAAGTTACAGCAAGCAAAACTTGTGTAAGACAAAACAGCTGCTGAAATTTATTTTTACCTTGTTATTAACACTTTCCATTCCAACAAAGTTAAAAAAAAGTTTATAAATTCGGTTTGTCTATACTTGCTTTAACTCTCATAAATAATCATGGACATTTTTGAAATTATATAAGATAGAATATATTTAAACTATTTCAATTTAGAGAATTAAGTATAGCAATTATAAACATTTTATAAAAATTATTACTTTAAAAGAAAGAAATAATAAAATATTAAAAAGAATCTTACCTGTGAAATAAAATCCTAATTTTACATAATTTCTAGGGCTTCTAAAGTACATCTAATTACTATTTCTTGCTGTAAAATTCTTTTTAAATTCAAAACAATCTAACTTTAAAGTGAAATAAAAATTTCAAAAAGAACTTTCAAAGAAAAAGGAAAAATATCGTCTGCTTAATAAAAAGCAGAGTTTAGAGCATGGCGAGTAAATTTCAATATTGGCCAGTTTGGCTTCCTGTAGATCAACAGTCACGTGACCTTTTTATGAGTTATCTTCGCCGCTGAAAAAGGTTGCCATTGTCCCGTCCACTCTTATAATAGGTCTATGAGATAGCACCTTTTATTTTTTTTTTTCATCATTTTACATTTAATACATTCCTATATAAAAATACTTGATTGAATGAGCACACATTTTTTATATGCATAAAAGCATGTTTTGTGTAGATTGTGGTATGAAAAGAAAATCATCCATCATTCGTTCACAGGGCTGCCCAAAATATTTGGATATAATGGGGCGCTATACTTGGAAATTGCTGGAAGTTTATTTCATTTTGTGTTTGGCGTTTTTCATATAAATCTAAATTTGAGTACATAATGTGATGTGAATGTAGTTTATAGAAAATATACAGGGCTACAAGAAATTAAACTCAACGTTCTTTTATATTGAATGCAACTGATGGAAGTGCTTTGCTACATTTTACTATGTCGACGAACTATGTCGCAAGAAGGAAAATACATTTTTCATATCGAAACTATAAACAAAGTATTCTTCGATGTTCTTTTTTTAACTGGTTTTTTGTATAATATCACGTTTCGAGGTGCTCTAAATATGAAAATCCAATTTATAATATCACGTTTGTATATCTGTTATCAGTATAACTTAAAAACAAATAATTGCAGAAAATACAAATTTGGTATTTTGAAGTTCGTATTAGGTTACCACTTGAAAAATTTGATCAAGACGGCAAGTTTGAAGACAAATTAATAGCAGCCATTAAAATAATAATAATAATAATAATAATAATAATAACAAATGTAGGCACTATACTTGAACGGTGGGTTGAGAAGGGTGGAGCCTCCCCCTCCCCTCCCCCCCCCCATCCCCGCCAAACACAGAATTATATGTCAAATAAAATTGTTCCTAAACCTATTTTAGTTTATTTTTAAAGTAGATTTAACTTTATTATCTTACTTTGTTGAGCTTACGATTTGATCTACAACCTATCATTTTAGTATTGAAATGCAGGGTAACTCATGTGAGTGACACACTACATTATTTATGAGCATAAAAGCATGTTTGATGTAGAATATGGTATAGAAATTATTCATTGTTCATTTACAGGGCTACACAAAAGAACTAGAATATAAGTGAGACAATACTTGAAAACTGATGGAAGCTCATTTCAAGTTGTGCTGTGTGTTAAAAATATATTATTAAACTAGCAGGCTTTACTCGCTACGCTGGCCACTATATTTAAAGAAACTCTTTTCTATATCGCTTTATTAAAAAAAAAAAAAGAAAAAAAAATACTGAAATCGCTCAAAAGCTCGCTTTGGGTTCCCGCTGCCGAAGGCAGCGGGATCCTCAGAGTCTCGGGTACCTGTCCCTGTTGCCTGCGACAGTAGCTTATCAGTGGGCTTCCCACATGGGTGCTTATCATATATGACAGTTTCAATACGGACAGTATAGAAAAAATTTGAAGAAGCCCTTTTATATTTGAATCCCAGTTACATATGAATAACACTATACGTTGTGTACATAATATTTGCTTTCACGTTATTTCCTATATTTATTTGATTTATCCGATTAACCATAAAATGACAGCAATTTCAAGCCAAATATAATATTACAATATGCTTTAATCGGCATGAGACAATTATTATTACTATTTTTTTTTTTTTTTTTTTTTTTTTTTTTGTGCAATTATATACTTCATGGTTAGTTAATAGTAGTTGGTATATAGAAAAATAAATAGATAAATTAATTAATGTGTAAACCTGATCATGGTACAGCCTTAATATAGCTCCCCTTGCCGACTTTTGAATTTTTGTCGCCATGTTAGATCAAAATACATAATTGATGCGATTATTGTTTCTATTTCTTTCTACCTTTTCATTTCTTTCTTTTTTCAGCATTTTATAATTTAGTTAAATTTTTGATGCGCTACTTGGCTTTAAGTGGCTGTCCTTGGCGTTAAGTTGAGTCCTTGGCGAAAAATGTCCGATCTACTTCAGCATCATAATCTAAAAAAATGTCCAGGATTATCAATAAGTAAATATCTTTAATATAATGCTGAATTAGCTTTTATGCCAAGCGTGATTCATCCGTGTTAAAAAGAAAAAAAATCTAAAGCTGAGGTATATATAAAAATGCTATGAAATAAAATCCAAAAGAAACATGCTAGATTTGTATTATTACTATTTTATTTTAAATTTATAAAGACATCATTTTCTCAAATGCATAAGCATATTTAACATTTGGTATTTATTTTTATTTATTTATTTATTTATTTTTCGCGTGAAAGCATATTTCATTTTAGGCTGGGGAAAAAAAAAAAAAAAACGTAATTTTTTGGCAACAATTGAAAATTTAAATGTCTAATTTTAAAGCAATTACCAGCTTATTATTTTCATATTTTAATTAATATTAAAAAATGTAATCAAAAATTCGAAAATCAGGCTTTGAGGCGCATCAGAACTGGTCGTAACGAACCATCACGCAAATTTGTGTAGCTCTGAAATCAGCAGTTTTCGTAAAAGGCTCTGGATATAGGGGAAAGTTGGACAAAACGGGATACCATTCTTGATTTTTTTAACTACGAAAAATGTGTTGAAGAAAACCACACATTATTTTTTTTTGTAACTACAACATTTATTGAAGCACACAAAAAACATACTTTTAACTAATTTTAATGACTGTGAGATAGTAAAAAAAATTATTTACCAAACTCTTATACATTCCGTTTTAGCATACCTGGGTTGGACAAAACGGGATAGGGATTACAGTGTTTAGTTTTTTGTGTAAAACTAACTGAAAAGTATAATTAACTGGCAAAAAACTGTAAAGCAAAATTTCTGATTGAAAGAACAATGTCTTCAGTAATCAGAGACTTAAAATAAGAGTTTTTTATGTTATTATTTACAAAATGGGAAAGAAGACCTTTTATTCAGGCCTATAGCAGAACAAAAGTCGCATATAAAGGTATCGTCCTCTTCGTCGGCATTAGAACACGTTTCGTGAGCCCATTCTTGGCATCCAGAACATTGGATTTAACCTCCACCAGCCTTAGAGTTGACGTACAGTGCATTACAAAATATGCAGGTTTCTCCTCCCTCTGTTTCATTTTCAGACGATGACGACCTGCATTCTTGGCCGCTTGCTGAAGGTTTATTAATGTTTTATATGTTTTGACTTTTCGCATCAGGATTAGGCTTTCCTTTGGATACTTTTGTAGGCCTACTTTTAGGTTTGGCTGGACTTGGGTAGCTCTTTTTCATTTCCTTTTCTTACAAACTTCTTTTTTGGAATTTTTAAGAGGGATTTCTTAGCAGTCTTTTCTTCAATTTTCTTGGTTCTTTCTTGTAGTTTAATCGTCCTGTCTTTTTCTTCCATTTCTAACTCACTCCTATATGGAGATGATGTTATTACTACAGTTTTCTTCTTTCTCTTATCAGCCCTTTTTTCTGGGCGAGGCCCTTTTATTTGAGGTACAGGCAGAACACACTTTGGAGAGATGGAAAATGGTAGCTTAGGTCGATAACAAGAGATTTCTAATTCTTTCCCCCCTGAGGATGTTATAGGTTAATCTGGACCTAGGCTGTCTCCTGACAAGTTTGTTGGTTGGTCTACTCCTACGATGTCCCTTGAAGAAGTTGAAGGTTGCTGTTGGTCTTTGCTCATATCAATCTGGGGCCCAACGCCTGGAGGTTCTTGCTGCAGGTCTGACGTAGGGTGGTTTGTGGTGACAGAGGGTGCAAACAAGTGATCTGGGAAGACGTCAGGATTGTAAGGACTTATGCCAGTTTTTCTAAACCCTTTAACGGCAGTTTCTGCAAGAGCTGCCCGCGAATAGGCTGCGTTGAACAGTTTTGCAATTTCGTGAATTGTGACGCACCTACCTGGATGGTTGAACATCCACTTTTGAACTTCTTGTTCATAATACGTGCTGAGTGGAGCCATGAAACTGACATCCAGGGGCTGAAGCCGATGAGTTGTATGTGGGGGGAAGGTTAGGGTGCTTACATTATTTTCTCTTGCCAAATTTACAAGTTCCAAACATTTGGTGTGGCTGTTGTGTCCATGAAGTAGCAATAGCACTGGCTTCTCATGGGCAGGGTTGGAAAATTCTACGAATTTTTTAAACCAAACAATGAAGGTCTCCTTCGTGATCCAGCCAGTCGTGTGATACACTGCAAATGATACTGGGAAAGCATCATCCATGAGTCGTGGGTTTTCCTTCACTCGAGGAAATACAAAAATAGGAGGGACGAATATACGGCATAAATAAAATGTATCCCGTTTTGTCCAACTCCGACACTTTTCAAAACAAACATGGTTTATACCTAAACGTGAAAGGAAAATCAGATAGACTATACATGAGAATGTTCGTTAATAAATGCTTAATCAAATGTAATACTCGCCGGAATTGTATTCCCATATATGTAGGCAGTATAATCTAGAAAACAACGCATGTAAATGTAGAAAGTGCCAAGAAATCAGAGTAAAAAAGTTCTAAAAGCTATAACTTTCCATCAGCAAGTGGTCTCGAGGCGGGACGAACTGAGAATGGTGTAATGACGGCCGAGAACAAGTTTCTGTCGTCGTCCGCTCGATATCAGTACTAGGCAGGTCCCTAGGACACGTATCCCGTTTTGTCAGACTATCCCGTTTTATCAAACTCTCACCTATATGCACACTGCCACACACACACACAAACATCTTATTTTATTACATATATATATATATAGATAAAATGTGGTGTGCACATAGTTTTTAGAAGATATACTGGGTTGAAATAATTAAGTGAAAACATTCTTTCTTATTGAATATAATTAGTGAAATTGCTTTACAGCAATATTTTACTATATCCAGAAAAACTACTCAGGAATTGAAATTAATTCCTCATACCCACTATTTTACGTTAAATATTCATAGCTTGTTTTTGTATATTTACATATTTTGAGGTTTCTTAAATACAGAAATCAAGTTTTTAACGTTTGATCTTTTCTGTCTCTTATCAGAGTAACTAAAAAACAAATAATTTAAGGCGATTTAATTGTTGTATTTTGAAGTTAATATAAATTTGCTACATAAAAAGTTTGATCAAGATTGACAAGTTTCAAGAAATGGTACGGGCGAAAGTTGTCTGAATAATTTTAAACGAATAGATTAATAATTTTAATAATAGATTTAAATTCTACATAAATGTAGGTATAATATTCACACGGGGTTTGAGAGGGGGGCGACAGCTCCCCTCACGTAGAATTATATGTTAAACAAAGCTGTTCTGAAATCTAATTGGAATTGTTTTTAATGTAGGTTTATATAACAGTACCCGTTTTCTGACCCTTTAATCTCCAATCTGCATTTATAGTATTGAATTTCAAGGTAAGAGGAAGTCGCGTGAGTGCCACACCAAATTATTTATTGAAGGTTTGGATCCTCCAGAAAAATTAAAATACGTTTACCTACATATATTACCGTAATTTCCGACGTATAATCCGCAGGTCAGATAAATCAGTTTTACATCAGAAATTTTATCTTTGAAAAAATGCTATAATACTACGAAGAAATACCTGGTATAAATATAACCTTGTCTATTATTTTACATTTCTGGTGTAAAACTGATTTATCTGACCTGCGGATTAGAGGACGGAAATTACGGTGGTCTTTTTTCCTTCTTTCGTAGATAGTGATATCTGTATTAATAAAATCATACTTTGGTCTATAAATTTTTCGGATATCTTCACGTTTCACGCATCTTGAAAGCCAAAAATGACTTTAGAAAAATTTCTCTCTCTCTTTCTGTGTGTGTGTGTCGTTGTGTCTGCATGTCTGTAAAACTATTTTTGTCCGGGTATCACGTGAGAACGGCAGGACGAAATTCAATGACACTTGGTAGGAATTTAGGTCTGTACACAACTTAAAATTATATCTATCAAACGTTGTAAAATTTTTGAGATATGGGTAAAAAACGCATGCGCCATAAAGCTTTGGCCAGTAAAATGCTTCGAAAAAGGAAAAATATCGCATTATCTTTACGTTTTAGATATCAGGGGACCCCAAAATGATTTCAGAATATTTTCTCTGTGTGCATGGGAAGGGTGGAGGTATATAGAACGTTTTTTATTCAACCAGGTAACACGAGAAAACGGCTAGACGGAATTCAGTGATACTTGGCTGAGATTAAGGTCTGCACCCAACTTAAAATTACTTTCAATAAACATTTCAAAATCTTAATTAGATTTACAGGTATGAGCAAAAAACGCTTCTGTAACCAATTAAAAATTATATCTAGGTATTTAGATACGTTAAAACCACTATATTTGACAAAAAACTCGACTTTTTGTTTGTTGATGTTTTGTTTTTTGATGTAAACTCTGCGTTATCTTACGCATATGATATCTTTCCTTACATTTGAAAGTCCTTTTAAAAATTTATATTTCCTTTTAAAAGTTAAATTTTTACTTTCTCTTACCCATATGTGTATATGGTAGAGAAAGTATTGTTTTTGAGTCAACTTTTCAGTTTTTGTTATATTTAAATGTTTTGAGGTGCCCTGAATCCAAAAATATATTTTTAGCGGTTGGTCTGTGTGTGTGTGTGTTTGTTATCAGCATATTTCAAGAACAAATAATAGCGGAAAGTCCAAACTTGGTATTCTAAATGCGTATCATATAGGGATGCTACACTGAACATTTCGTTCATATCAAGCAAATGGTTCGTGTACAGGGACACCCAAGAGAATTCGAATACATTACGTCTATGGGGGAAATTGCAGTTAACACCTTATAAACTGCACTAAACCAAATGAAACGAATATGCATTTTCTATATGTGTAAAAACATGTTTCACGTAGAATATGGTATGAAAATCATTCACTGTTCGTTTACAGGGCTACACAAAAGAACTAGATTATAGTGCGACAGTACTTGAAAATTGACGGAAGTGTATTTCATGTTGTGCCGTGTGTTATTAATATGAAATTATATTTATGTGTACCTTGTGGTATATACATAACCTTCAGAAGATATACAGTGCGCCAATATTTAAGCCATAACATTCTTTTTTATTGTTAATGGAAGTGCTTTACTATAATATTTTACCATATCCAGGAAAGTTTGCTTAGGAATTGAAATTAATTCCTCATAGCCATAGGTAAATAATGTATCTTTTTCAGCTAAATATTAATAGCTTGTTTTTTTTTTTTTTTTTTTTTTTTTGTATATTTACATGTTTTGAGACTTTCTGAATACCGAAGTCAAGTTTTTAATGTTTGATATACCGAAGTCAAGTTTTTAACGTCTGTGTTTCTTAGAGTAAATTAAAAACAAACAATTTCAGGTGATCCAAATATTGTATTTTGAAGCTAATGCGTTTGTAACAAGAAAAATCTTATCAAGATTGACAAGTTTCAAGGAATGTTGCGTTTAAAAGTTATCTAAATATTATAAAATGAACTTTTGAATTTAATAACATATTGGAATTCTATATAAATGTATGTATAATAACGTAACGGAAGGTTGAGGGGGGCGGTAGACACACACAGAATTATTTGTCAAATAAAGTTGTTCTGAAGTCTAATTTGAATTACTTTAATGTAGGTTTACATAGCAATACTCGTTATCTTACCTCTTAATCTCCGATCTGTATTTATAGTATTAAATTTCAGGGTAAGAGAAAGTCGTGTGTGAGACAAAACCAGATTATTTTTTATATAAACATATTTTATCGCAAGAAATGGTGATTCAGAGGTAAATGTTTTTTTTTTTTTTTTTTTTTTTTTTTTTTATTATTATTTCGTACTTTTTAAGTAATTATTTTTGTGAAGTGCTTATAGCTGCTATATTTAGTTCTTTAAATTGAAAAGTAACAATTGCATGCAGTATTTGAAAAAAAAAAAAAAAAAAAAAAAAAAAAAAAATGCAACACTGCTTTTATAATAATTTATAGGAATTAGACTTATCTGCAGATGATTGTATTACATGAAATTAAAAATAAAAATAGAGCTAAAGAGATGAAATGTTTTACCCAAGTTTTGCTTCCTTTATCTTTTAAATAATAATAATAATAATAAAGCATTCAAAACAAATAATTGTCAATAATGCGATAATCACCCCCCCCCCCCAAAAAAAAAAAAAAAAAATAAAAAAATAAAATAAAAATAAAAATAAATGATAATAATATTAATATTTTCCCTTCAATCAACTGTCTCATCTTTGATGCACTTTCTGATATTTCCTTTATTAAGCAATGCTCCGTCTGCTGTAATAATAGGTCTATGCATAAACGTTAATATGTTATTATACATTAAATTCCACATTCTGAACAAAACAATTTTATAGTTCAGCTAATTTTAAACTAATTTGTAAGTAAAATAATATTAATTTATCACAAAGAACTGTGTCCTTTAAATGACTTGGGTACAGCTTTATTACAGTACCCTCTTGCTGACATTTAAATTTTTGTCCCATTTTGGCGGCGAATTAAAATGGATTTCGAAGTTACACAAGAAAAGACTTTGGCGAGAAACGATCGAGTTACTTTGGTTTCAAATTTCGCCAAGTAGGGTTGCTAAAGCTGTTCCAAAATATAATTTTTTTTCCCTATTTTATAACGCATATATATTAAGCGATTCCCTGTTATCGATACCGGGTTCAAAAATCGCCATATATAAAGCAGTTTACGAAAATTCAAGGCAGAAATAACTAATATATTTTCGATGCAGTTGAATATTGAAGAAAAGGTACAGCTTTAGTATAAGACCCTTTTCGCGATTTTTTATTTCCTTGCTATTGTACTCGTTTTTTCGATCGTAAAGGACAATAGAAGTTATGTTTTTTGGATGTTGAGAAGACAATTATGTCCAAATAAGTGCACAAACAATTATGCTAATTAAAAGCAATATATATATATATATATATATATATATATATATATATATATATATATATACAGGGTGATTCAAAAAAACGTTGACAAAATGACATGGTATATCAGTCATACAACAAGGATAAAAAATCGCATAGGAACAGAGGGTCGCAACAGCGATCCGGAGCCGCTACAGGGTGTCTAAAATAATACATAACACAAAGAGAAGAAACAAAACCATTTGAGATCATTTTATTGACAATTACTCACTCACATGCGACTAATGCAAGCCAAATGTTGAGCCAACAGGAGATACTCGAAGTTTTTGCCAGATGCATCAAGACACGCCTGACATCTACGTTGCATAGAATGCCGCACCTTCTCAAAGGTACCTGGTGTATCCCGAACACATCCTGCTGCGACAACGATTCTTCCTACCAAGTCTTACGGCGTTGCAACAGGTGTTTTATACACAAGTCCTTTTAAATATCCTCATAAGAAAAAGTCCAAGGGAAACACGTCTGGTGATCGTGTTGGCCATGCGATTGGTCCACCACGAGTACGACCAATCCAGCCGCCCGGAAAAGTAGCCTGCACTGCAGATGTGCTCTGACGTCTGTGCTGAAATGTACAGTAGCTCTGTCGTGTTGAAATTGAATGTGTTGACGAATAGGCATCGGAACATCATTCTGAATTTCTGGCAGAATCTCTTGCAAGAATGCTAGATAAATGGGACCGTTAAGTCTTTCTGGGAGAATGTACGGACCAAGTAAACAGTCTCCTACAATGTCAGCCCGCAAGTGAACGGAAAGTTTTCGTTGTGCGCCGTGCGGACGTGTAGCATGCGGGTTTCCATTCGCCCACGTATGTAGGTTGTGAAAGTTCATCACACCCTCTAATGCAAACGCAGCCTCGTCCGTGAAGAGAACACTTGTTGCAAAGTTTCTGTCCGCAGCACTTTCTTGTAAAAATCACCACGTAAAATCCATACGATTGTTGTTGTCTCCTGGTTCGGGTGCCTGGACGTGTTGTAAATGATAAGGATGTAGTCCTTCGTTGTGTACAATGCGCCAGACGGTAGCTTGGGGGATATGGGTCTTTCGGGATACAACTTGTGTACTCGTTGAAGGATTACGCTGGAGTTTTTGGACAACTCTTTCTTAAGCATCCACTGTTCGAGTTATTCGTTGGCGACCAGCATTGGCTTGTGCACGTCGAACGAGCTGGTTTCACACAATCGTCGATGCAGAGTGGCAAAGAATGAGCGGCTAGGCACCTTTCTACCAGGATATTTCTCACGATACATTCGCAAGGCTTCTCGTCCATTGCAGTTGGCCATGGCGTAAATTAAATGTATGTCAGTCATTACGCGGTGCGTGTAACTAGCCATGTTACGCCCAACGGATCCACGGCTCGAATGAAGACAATCTCCGTTTGCTCAGCTCGTGCTTGTATCGCTACGCCCTCTCGTGGCTCTAGCGCCCTCTACAGGCGTTTGCGACCCCTTGTTCCTATGCGATTTTTGATCCTTGTTGTATGACTGATCTGCCATATCATTTTGTCCACGGTTTTTTGAATCACCTTGTATAAGAGAAAAAAATTACAAATTGTACTTATTAACTATGATATTCCATTATAAGAAAGCATCACAGAGCTGTCATTTAAAAGTAATAAGTACAAAACTCTGAACAAACACCATAAAACTCGTAACAATTGTTTCGGGTTGAATGAAAACACGACCCTTAGCCAACCGAGCAAAGTAGGTACGAGTTCTGCAATGTAAATAAAGCTACAACATACATTGCATTGCAAAAGCAAATTGAAGTCAGTAGTTAATAACTTAACAAAAAAAAAAAAAAAAAAAAAAAAAGAGCGAGACTTATGCTCAGTGGAAAAGGATATCCTTCTGAATTGATTCCTCGACAAGTGAGAGCTATTGTTAGGCAAAAAACTGAAATAAGCTTTCTTCTGCTCAAATTGTAAATTTGAAACTTTCTTGCATCAGCCCAACTGTACGTAATGTCCTATCAAAAATACTGCTTACATGAACACAGAGCCATCTTATTTCTCAAAGAGTCAGTTTGGTGGTAACTGTGTGATAATTTTAGGGCAATTTCGCTGCTTAGGGAACAACACCAATTCCATAAATTAAAACAAAGACGAATTCGGAAGCCTACCAAGATATCTTTGCAGAAAATTTATCGTTAGAGACACCTGTGTTAGCGAGTACAAATTTTAGTCAGAAAATGCGCATATTCGAAATTCAAGTTCCATGAAATAATGGATTATAGCAAATGTATATCCAAGTGCTTGAGTTGCCATTAAAAAGCTCTGATCTGAACCCAACAGAAAACTTCTGGAGCATTCCAGTGCAGGACGTTTATGGAAATGGTAAAAATTACGACACCAAAGAGGAGAGCTTAAAATGGCCATTCAAAACAGGTGAATAAACGTGTCAAAAGACATTTTGAAAAAAAAAAAAAAAAAAAAAAATCAAATTCTGTGACCTCGAGAATAATTAAATTAATTAAAAAGAAGTGGAAGTTTTTGGAACATTAGCAGTTTATTACATAGTACCTTATTTGGCCTTAATATTTATTCCAGCTTTCGACATGTATAAAAGAAACAAAGTTTCAAATACAAAATAGTTTTTGTGATATGACATTGTCATTTGTTGCATTGTGTGTAAAGTTCCATAAAATTTAAATATGCATTTGAAAAAATAATGCAGTTTTTCAGTCAGCCTTAACGTTTCTTCCAACACTATATAAATAATATACATGAAGTAATATTCTTATAAAATTATAATATAGTATTGTAGGTTAGTGATTTAAAATAATTAATTTTCTTTTTACTAAAACGATATGTTAAGAAATATATTATAGAATATAACATAAATTGTTCTTTGAAAATACATTATTTTTTCCATTTAAAATTATTTTAATTTTGATTTATTTAAGCATAGAATTATTCTTAATATTTTAATGTTCGTCTAAATTTGATAAAGTTAAGAAATAAAAATACCTTTTAATAAAATGTTTCGCATTGGTTTTGTAATAGAATATTACGATTTTTAACGACAGATGACGTACCACTTCTAATCTTTCTCTTTCTACATACAAAATAGACCTGCCAATTATGCTAATTTATCCGTAATAACGTTAGGTCCCGCCCTTTTTTCACACCAGTACATTTGTAGAGTAATATTCTTCTTATTTAATCAGGAGTACACATTGTTGAATATTACTCTACAAATTTACTGGTACAAATTTGCTAGTATAGGCTGGGCCTAACGCTATTACGGATAAATTAGTGTAATTGGTAGGTCTAACTAAATGCGATAAACTGAAAATGATAAAGTAAATATCTGTTAATTATAATTTTATCCTTTATTAACTATATTTAAATCATCTTCTCTTCTAAAACTTAATTTTTATAATTATGAAGCATGTTATTTACCTTATCCCTCTCTTTAGAATGCTTAATTGTGTTATTTACACTGCGCTTCAAAAAAAAAAAAAAAAAAAAAAAAAAAAAGAAGAAGAAGAAGAAGAAGAAAGAAAGAAAATTCGAGCCCTGATGCCATTCCTGCTGATACTTATGTAAAATGATCTCCTGAATACAAATATGACCCCATTTTGTCCCATCACTCACCGTTTTTTCGGGACGCCATCCCCTCTCCCAATTTTTATCACTGTTCGGTAAATTTTATGGTCGTGAATTTGATTTGGAGAATGAAAAAGAATTATTTTAACACTTGGATATAGGAAAAATATAATGTATAATAAATAATAATAATAATAATAATTGATTAATAAAATCTAAAAAATGTAATTTATAATTTCAGTGGCAAATTCCTCAGCAAATTTTTCTCTTTATGCAAATGTTCATGTTTTAGAATTTTTCCCTTCTGTAGCCACTCAGAAGATGTTTAACAGTTAAAATAACTATGATATTCCATTATAAGAAAGCAGCACAGAGCTGTCGTTTAAACGAAATAAGTACAAAACTTTGAATAAATACCATAAAACTCGTAACAATTGTTTCGGGGTGAATGAAAACACGACCCTTCGCCAGGCGAGCAAAGTAGGCACGAGTACTGCAATGTAAACAAAGCGGCAACGCACATTGCATTGCAAAAGCAAACTAATGTCAGTAGTTAATAACTTAACAAAAACAACAACAACAACAACAAAAAAAAGGCGAGACTTATGCTCAGTGGAAAGCCATAGGATATCCTTCTGCATTGGTTCCTCGACAAGTGAGATCTGTTGTTAGGCAAGTAACTGAAATAAGCTTTCTTCTGCTCAAATTGTAAATGATTTGAAGCTTTCTTGCATCAGCCCAACTGTACGTAATGTCCCATCAAAAATACTGCTTACATGAACTCAGAGTGAACCATCTTATTTCTCAAAGAGTTAGTTTGGTGGTAACTGTGTGATGATTTGCGGGCAATTTCGCTGCTTACGGAACAACACCAAGTCCATAAATTAAAGCAAAGACGAATTCGGAAGTCTACCAAGATATATTTGCAGGAAATTTACCGCTAGAGACACCTCTGTTAGCGAGTACAAATTTTAGTCAGAGAATGCGCATATTCGAAATTCAAGCTCCATGAAATAATGGATTTGCAAAAATGATGTTGGGGCCGATTTTCATGCAGAGTAGTGTTATTATTATACATCATATTTTTTTCTCCTCAAGTTTGTAAATTACAGTCGGTAACAAAAGTGTCCGAACACTAGCAAAAATTCCTATATAAAAAAGTACACTTCATGCGGTTTTGTTTAATAAATTCTTATCGAATCATGTTCTTACACTGACTAAGAACAGGATTCGACAAGGATTTATTTAACAAAACCGTATGAAGTGTGCATTTTTTACATAGGAATTTTTGCTAGTGTTCGGACACTTTTGTTACCGACTGTACTGATAGCAACCGAACTTACTATGAGAATCCAATGCATTTAAGCATGTTAAGTATGTTTCCAGCTTTCTGTAACGGCTTATCTTTAGTTTTTGTTTATTTATTTGCCTTTATTTATTTTAATTGTTGGGTTTTGTCGCAAGACCGGGGCGTACACTATTGATTTCTGGTTTAAAACAGCTCTGCAGTCTTCGAAATCTTAGGATTCTCTGCTCTGTTAAGGATGTATGCTTCCTGACGAGAAATTCTTCTAGTTTTGAGAATTTTCCCTCTTGATGTTAAATTTGTTAATGTTCATCTTATTATTAGAGGCTTGAGATTGGTGAATGTTGATTATTGATGAATTATTGATGTTATTAGTTCTATTACATTTCATTATTGCGTGCGTGGGTTTCATTATTCATTACAGCGTGAGTATTGTGGTTTAATTAATTTTTATTTTTACTATTCATGACTAAATTTTTATATTTTTTGGTAAAAATTGGCTTTCATAATATGTTTCTTTTGTATGCTGCATTTTATTACATCATATATATATATATATATATATTATACATTTTTAATCTAGATGGATTTTAAAGTGTTGTTTGCTAAATTCCTTTCTTGGATTAATTGGATTGATTTTTTTTTTTTTTTAAATTTTCTGAGCGAATGTTTAATGAGTTTATTTTGAATCATCGTACATTCGCATAGAGTACGTCTAAAAAAATTTTTCATAAATTTTTCCGTAATCATCAGAAAATGATATTTTTAAACGAAAATTTTCATATCAAACCTAAAATTTATATTTTCATGCAGATCATATCACTGAATACACAAATTTAACATTAAATGCACTGTCCAGTCATATTAATGTGACCAACACCAACTTGCAGCATCAACCCGAAATAAACATTCACAGAAAGAAGGTGAGATTATAAGCAGTGGAGGGTATACAAAGGGTGTCAAAAGAATGCCGAAAACTTTGCAGTCCTTGTCGTAATGCTGAAACAGTGGGATTTATCTGACGTCAAAAAGGATATAATCATTTACTTCCTAGTTAAGGGTAGAAGAATTTCTGAAATGATTAATTTTTTAAACTGTTCGCGTGTTGTCGTGGTAAAAGCATACCGTGCATCGCAAAAATAAATTATCAAAAATCAGCGACATGGCAAATGTGGTGCACTACGAGTCATAGATGACAGAGGCAAACGATGGGTGCTGAGATGTGTTCTGGCAAATAGACGCATAACTGTTGACCAATTGACAAACCTGATGAACCGAGGAGCTACCAAAAGTGTTTCCTCAACGATATTTCAGCGAAAATTGCTGCGTGTGAGCCTCCGCAGCAGACGCTTGGTTAAAGCATCTATTCTGACTTCTGTTCATCGTCCTAAAAACACAAAATGTTCCAGAAATGTAGCAGTCATATAACATCGAAACATTAGAAATATTTCAGAAACGTTTCGAAACGTTGAGTTTGCTTTCCGATCAGTTTCAAAAACGTAGAAATGTCCGCGATAGTAACAAAAAATAGAATACGAAACAGAAAAGTTTCAATTACTTAACAGATGGAACATCAAAAGGTGCAAATGTTTCAGGAAGGTATCAGAGAGCATACTTAAATTTGTTACGTTTTTGAAAGACTGTAAGCTTTTCAACATAACTGAAACATTCTGTGCTGTATGGGCGGCAAACAACGCTGGAATCTGCGCACCAGTACTGCAGCTGGACGTCCAATGAGTAGCAAAAGGTAACTTTTTCAGATTAATCACGCTTTATGCCCCATTTAACAGATGAACGTTGACGTATACGGCATGAAACCTCTGAAAGCAAATACCCTGTAACAACTTCTATAAGAGTCCAAGCTGCAAATAGGAGCATTATGGTCAGGAAAATATTTTCGTCACAGTCTGTAGATCCATTCCTCATTGTGGAAAAGACAATGGATCAACAGAAGCACACGTCTATCTTTGCGGATCATATCCACCCCTAAATGCAGATTATTTTATCTCAGCACGATGACATCTACGAGCAAGACCACAGGAAGTGTCATATAGCTCGCTGCGTTCATGTATGATACGAGGAGCACCAGGATAAATTTACCACACTTCCTTGGCCACCAAACTCCCCAAATTTAAATCCAGTCAAGAATCTGTGGGACAGATTTAATTGTGTCGCGTAACTAACCGCACCTGCCTGTAACACTGGAGTAGGCATGGCTGCACATTCCTGTGAGTACTTTCCAGAGTATACCTGCCAACATTCTAATTAATATTCTTTAAAACTTTTAGTAGCCGCCTTTTTTTTTTTTTTCGCTCCAGTCTTTCTTTAGCGTATTTTTCTTCGTATTTAATCGTAATTAAATTTAGAGAAAATTACTCTAAAAATAAAGTAGTGTGGAAAAAGAGAATTCTGAAAGAAACAGAAGAAAAAAAAAATAGTTACAAAATGTGCCGTTAATTATCTGTAAAGTATTTGTTTCATGAAGCTCCTCTTTTTTTCTTTTCACTATGACCGTTTCCGCTGCAAACACGTATTCTTGTCTTTTTGTAAAGAAATTGTAATAAACCCTTGAAGTCTATTGTTTCCTGCTATTCCATTGTGTTGCTAACAACATTCCTGTGTTTAATGAGTCCATTTAGGCGTTTCCCCTGAAATTCCCCTGATAGCGCCATCTATAGGAACATGTTGGAAGTATTTTTTTCCTCTCCTAGTCGAAGTTTCGTTGCCTCACGATTGCTCTGGTAAAATATCAAATCGCTCTGATGGGTAGTTTTAAAATTATAACATTTTCGAATCATAACTTTAATTGTAATCACCCTGTATTGTGTTATAATATTAGATTTGACGAATGTACCGTTGGCTCCTAAAGTTTGATGCTGGTGTTATAAAGTGTTTCTCGCCGCTCTCAAAAGTCCTTGACGAATTCAACTATTAGTATTTGTAAGCTACAAGTGGTGAGTTATATTTTTTTTTATGGCAGTTTAAAATTACCTAGTTAAGTTATTCTTTAGTCAGTGAGTTTTTTTTTTATCCCACGCCCCTCTTCACTCCAAAGTTAAAATAAAATTGACTGTCTCTTTAATATAAGTTTTTTAATTGTCTCCTACATTAAATTTAAGCCCGATCCATCAGGCAGAAGCCGGTACGGAGACTTCACATGGTTTTATCCTAAATTTTTATTTTGATTCAATTAATGTTAATAGAATGTACAGTCGGCAGTAAAATTATCCGAGCGCTAGCAAAATTTCCTATGCAAAAAAAGTAGACTCAATACAGTTTTGTTAAATAAATCCGTGTCGAATCATGTTCTTAGTCAGTCTAAAAACATGATTCGACAAGGATTTATTTAACAAAACACTATAAAGTGTATTTTTTTACATAGGAATTTTTGCTAGCGCTCGAATAATTTTGCTGCCAACTGTACGTTGATTATTAGTTAAAAATGGATAGTTACATTTCTTTAGGTATTCGACAAAGCATTAAAATTCGAAATGGTCTAAATACAGTCGGCAGCAAAAGTATCCGAGCACAAGCAAAAATTCCTATGTAAAAAAAGTACACTTAATACTGTTTTGTTAAATAAATCCTTGTCGAATCCTGTTCTTAGTCTAAGCACATAATTCGACAAGGATTTATTTAACAAAACTGTATTAAGTGTACTTTTTTTATATAGGAACTTCTGCCAGTGCTCGGATACTTTATCTGCCGACTGTATAAATAACTGATGTTATTTATGCTAATAATAGAATATATAGAATATATATAGAGAGAAAACAAACACACGCACTCATAAACATACATACATATATATATATATAACACACACACATACATGCACAGTGCAGTACATTACACTGTAAATAATAAAGTCCTACACTTCACATAAATATACAGTGGGTAACAAAAGTGTCCGAACACTAGCAAAAATTCCTATGTAAAATAAGTACACTTTATACGGTTTTGTTAAATAAATCTTTATCGAATCATGGTCTTACACTGACTAAGAACAAGATTCGACAAGGATTTATTTAACAAAACCGTATGAAATGTACTTTTTTTACATAAGAATTTTTGCTAGTGTTTGGTAACTTTTGTTACCGACTGTACATGTGATATTTTTCATTTCTTTCTGTAAAATTTTTGGAAAAGTCTCTTGTATATTGTACACTTACGCACACACACGCACACACACGCACGCACACACACACATACATATATATATATATATATATATATATTAATTCTAACAAATACTTAATGAAAAAATTCTGATGTGGACGCCATATGATTTCCTTATATACACATTGAAATATACTTATTATTACGAAAACATTAGCATTTTCGTTTATGGTAAATGGTTAGTAAATAAGCAGGCAAAATTTCCAGTTCATAAATAATCCGCAAAACGAGCTTAGAAAACTGTTACTCGAGCCACAAAAGTTACGATAATAGGCTTATATATATCGCAGAGTACGAATATCGCTTGTTCAGAAATAGTATTCGACATGCTTATTACAGAATCTCTTATTGGTAAATGCACAGCTTAGAGATCTATGAAATTTATTTGAGTATAGAATAGGTGACCTATTTTGCTACACTAACGAAAATTAGCTGTGAGAAACGATGCATTACACCAACAAATTTAACACTGTTAAAATTAAGAAAGGGCTTATTGATTATGGCAAATCTGAACTAATATTTTCCGCCAAATTTGGATGTTAATCTTGTCAAATTCATTACCAATGCACATTTTTGCCTTGGCGACTTAGCACTGAATTTAGCAGAAAAAAGTAGTTTAAGGTTGCAAAAGTTTGGAAGCTCTAACTGAGTTCTAGAACTTTCCGGAATGATCCATTGGTTTCTAATGCAGAATTAACTTCCCTGAAAGTTCTATAAATCACTAACGAGACTATAAAAAGGAAAGCGTCACTATTGATGTTTGTCGACGAGAACCTGCCTATTTCTTTACATATCACTTTCTACAAGATATTACAGTTAAAGTGGAAACATATGACAATGTTTTCACTTCTACAAAGGTGAGCGTTAGTAGCAAACCTTTTTGAAATGGCATTAAACTAGGCAGTTTTGTGCCCAAATCTGGCGAAAAGTTGTAGTTTAGGGTCACCGATGTTTGGACGCTCTAACTTCAATAAGAACCGAGTTCTGGAATTTATCGATATGATTCATTGGTTTTCAGAGCAGAACTAATCAAAAATTTTGTAAATTACTTAAAAGACTTTATGAGTCCAGTTTCTGTTCTGACTGTGAGCAAAGTGGGCGTCTCTGAGCAACGGTGTTTAAGCAGTTTAGCAGTTTCCTGAATTAGCAAAATTCCTCCTCTGTGATGTATTTAACGTTGTTTACTTGACTTTTGTGGTATGAATGACTGTTTTATTGTACTGTTTCGAGAATACTCTTTGATTATTGACTTTCGTGGTACAAATAGCAGTTTTATTCGACTGTTTCCAGTGAATTCATTAAATGAAGTGCATTCGTCGACTAGAACCTGCCTATGTCTGTACGAACTACTTTCTACATTTAAGAATATCGAAAACTTTCCTAACAATATCATTACGGTTCTATCCATCTGTTCAAATCTCTATGCCAGAAGGTCACATAAAATGGACAAAATTTTGTATTTTTGGTCATTATGGATATAATTTTCGTGGATATTTCCGAAAAGGAAAATCACTGACAATAAAGGAATGTGCACACAACTAGATGTTATAAAAAACCTACCTATGAATTTGCAACGTTCTACATCCAATCATTTTTGAGTTATGAGAGATAGATTCACACAAATACTTGCACATACGTACGTACAGATGGCACGGAAAATCATGTAAAATTGCAGATATCTCTAAACGGGTAGATTGTGTCAAGACTAAAATTGGTGGTGTAAAACTAGACATCCTGACAGTCACAAATATACATTTGCAATATTCTAAGACTATTCTTTTCTGAGCTATACGAGATACAAAATCCATTTCGCAAATTGCTTTCACAAGACTTTTTACTTTCCGAACACTATAGTGAGGAAAGTATTGTAATCATGTCAAAAATCCGAATTCGAGATTTTGATGTTTCTATACGTTTCGAGGTCCAACGAGTCCGTTTTCACTATTTTTATGATGATGTATGTATGTGTGTGTGTATGTATGTGTGTATGTATGTGTGTATGTCTGTGAGTGAACACGCTAGCGTCTAAACGCTTTGTTCGAATAAGCTGAAAGTTGGTACGTATATTGTAAGTCACCATAGTACGAACCCTATAGATTTTGGTGAATGTAGCACTTATAGTTTTTTTACAGGGACACAAAGAAAAATTCTTTATCATTATGGCCAAGGGACCAAAATCTTAAAAGCGCGATAGCACCTAAACGCCTTATTCAATTGAGCAAAAACTTTATACACATATTATAGGTCACAGATACTCAATCTGTATAGATTTTGGAGAATCTAGCACTTATAGTTTTTTTACAGGGACACAAAGAAAAATTCTTTGCCAAATTTTTAAAAGTGTGATAGCGTCTAAACGCCTTATTAATCTCAGCAAAGAATTTGTACACATGTTATAGGTCACATTTGAACCAACTGTATAGATTTTGGTGAATCTAGCACTTACAGTTTTTTTACAGGGACACAAAGAAAAATTCTTTATCTTTATGGCCTATGAGACCAGCGATAGCATCTAAACGCCTTATTCAATTGAGCTGAAAATTTGTATGAATATTATAAATCACTGTTGCACTAACTATAAGCATTTTGGTGAATCTAGCATTTATAGATTTTTACAGGGACACAACGAAAAATTCTTTATCCTTATGATCTAAGGGCTCAAAGTTCAGTAGCGTTAAATAAAACCTCGTGTGATATATGGAGAAAAATACTCAAACACTCTGTTATGGTTTTCTCTTTTTTTGTTTGTTTAGCAACACCTCTTTCTTTATTTTATCTACAAAACTGTTAGTTACTCAATGTTCGGAAAGTCGAGTGGAGTCACTCCAGATTTTTTATACTTTGTAATCATAAAAAGTTAAGTAGTGTGTATAAAAAATGGTGAGTTATCAATCATCATTTTAATAGTGCTTACTCCTTAAATAGGGAAACTTTTCGCATCAAATGAAAAGAAAGAAGGCTCCATTTTTTTTTTTTTTTTTTTTTTTTTTTTTTTTTTGAGGGGGAGGAGGTGAAACGTTGAACTTAAATTTTAACTGTATATATTGCTTGCATGTATTCAAACATTAATTATCGCGAAGCTCCTTAGATTTTTCATCGTTTAAATTTGTTTTTTAATAATTCATATTGCTCTTTTTAAAATGAACAATGTAAAGCACACGATCGTTTTACAGAATCCCATTAGAGAATTATATATTTATTAAAATAGTCATCATAATCGGGGGAAGCAGAATTCATACAAAGTTTCAAATCCTAACCTATTTATGATAACAATTATAACAAACTCATATGTCAAACCTGTTGGATAAATTAAGTGATCTTTGGGAATTCGAGTTACAGTCAGCAGCAGTTTAAAAAAAATGTATTTGAAATCAATGTTATTGCTTTGAATAATAGTTGTGATAATTCAACGGGTATCTGCTTTTTAAGCACATGTTACTCCCATTTAAATATTTTATGATTTGCTCATTATATTTATTTATTTATTTTAAAATAGTGTCATTTCACATATCTTTGTCAATTTTTAAGAACACGCAGGAAATGAATAAACACTATTTAAAAGAGTACATGCCATCAGGGCTTTCAGCGACCCTTAATTAAATACCACTTAAAAAAAAAAAAATTAAATTTCGTATTACGCAATTGAGTAAATGTACTGCAAACAATTAGTGAAATTTACTTTAAAAAAAAAGTATTGAATTAAGGTACTACTAAAAACCCTGGGCTACGTATATTCTATTCTCTTCGATTTCAGTATACTGATGTTATTAATTTAAAAAGATCACAAATAAACACATATTTTTTTCGATAAAATGAGTTTTAAATTATTTTCCCTTTTTACATAAAATAATATCTCAACACTAAAATGAAAATCTATTTGAAAGCTGAAGATCAACTAATGTAAAAGATTTCTTCAAAAAGTTTTTATTTTCTCAAATATATGGCTGTTGTAAACGTTTTCTGGTTCAAATGTTTTTTTTTCTCCTTGGAATTGACTTTTCCACTACTTTTCATCAATTTATTACAAAGTTGTAATTATCTTCATTTCTAAAATGCATGAAATTGTTTTAAAACTTAATGCTGTACTAGTCTTATACTTTAATAATAATACTTTTAAACCATAAATCTTTCTAGGCTATCCATGAAGACAGAAAATTGTATCCATTTAAAAGTTTTTCTTCTCCACTTTCAAGGCTTTTGCTTTAACACCATCCATAATGTATGAATTTTATAGCTATATGTTTGATAATATGGTACAAAATTAGTCTTTGTAGATAAAATGCTGAGGTGTAGTGTCATATTAGAGTTGCATAAAGCTATATAAGATGATAGCAGTTCCAAATTCATGTAAAAATTTCACTAGAACTCCCTTGTTTAAAGATTGCTTTAGAAAATGTAATTAAATTGTTTTTAAAATCAATCATTAATGAATTTAGACACTTACAGTTCACAGATCTTTCATATTTTGGAATGTTTTAATCATAATTTTACAGTTTAAAATTTATGACATCATAAAAGCAACATTTCATTTTTTTACCTCTGAAGATCAAAACCATATTTAAAAACACAACATTATTATTTTAACAAAATAAATCAATCCATCTGAATGCGATAGGTTGGGAAAAATGCTGTTAGATTAACATTTCCTGGTGGAGCCATATATGTTGCATCACCACGTCTTATTACATACTGTTCTTCAGGGACAGCATAAACAATTCCGTCTGTCTCGGGCAAAGAGACAACAGTCACTTTATCACCTGTACCTGCAGCTTCTTGAACGTGCGTGCGTGCTTCTGGAAGATGTAGAGCCTGAAATACATTTAAAAAGAAATTATTAATGATAAAGATGTAATTTTTAAGTTGTAAAATCCTGTATGATGTGCAATATGAGACTTTTATTAAAGCGGCAATACTCAGAAATGAGGGGAGACTGTTAAGTCTGAAACGGAGAATACAGAGTTGCCAATTTTTGTACTTTAATCCGGAGCATTGTAAGTACCCGCCTTTTTTACACTACATTTCTTGAAGGGATATGGAAAAAATAATTAAATTAGCAAAAATTTCTCTTAAAAGAATGTGGTAAGAAGAAGAGGTGGGTATTAACAATGTTCCAGAATAAATTAACAAAGTTGGCAATTCTACTAGTATTAGTATATGGGAAGAGCTTTACAAAAAGAAATCGGAAAATGTAAAATACAGTGTGGGATACCCCCCTCCCCCCAAAATAAATAAATAAATAAATAAAAATAAAATCATTCAATACGCATTGAATATTAACACTTTCCAACTGTACGTACTTGTTGTATCGTATAACTTTCGATATTCTTTGCCTACGTTATCATACAACAGACAGACAGAAGGACTGAAAAATATACAGATAGACTAATTGAATTTATAATCACTCTTAGACATTGTTGGAAAGTGTTAAAAAGGCTTAACAAAAAAGAAAATGCAGCCGTTAGATTATTATTGTAGCCCTTAATGTATCTGAATATTTTAGCGTAGCCATGTAAATCTGAAGGTTAATCATATCATATTATATCCAAAACATTATGGTAAAATATGAACAATACATGTCAATTTCTTTATGATTTTTACAGTAGAAAGTTATTTAAATGTGAGTTTTAAAAATGTCTGTCCTAAAGCACAGTGTATTAGCAATTTTTTGGTTGTCCCTGTACACAAACTAGTTGTACAAGACCTATTAATGTAATTTCAAATAGGGAAAATTCCATAGTGAGCTTGATTAATATATAACATTTTTTAAAAATTCTGAAATTATTTATGAACGCTGGGGGCAGGAGATAGACAGATATAAAGGTAGACAATCGGACAGACAGATACACAAGTTAAAATCATATTCACACATAAAAATTGTTAGAAAGTGTTAAAAACGCTTAATGTAAACGAAGGGACAATTCCAGCAAATTTTATAAATAGCTCTTCATGTAACTAAACATTTTTGTGTGGCCCTGTAAATCCAATGCTAATTATATTATATTCTATAGAAAGTATTCTTTTTTGCATAACATATTTCAATTTCATTAAGCTTTGTGTAAAATAAAGTTATTAAAATTTGGTTTATAGAAATACCTCTCATAAAACGCATTGCTTTGGAATAGTTTCGAGCGTCCCTGTACACAAACCAGTGGTGGTATTTAAACGTTTTACATAGGAAACATCTGATAGTGAACTTGAATAACATATTTCAATTTCATTAAGACTTGCGTGCAGTAAAAGTATTAAAATATCGTTTATAAAAATATCTCCCTTAGAACACTATGCTTTGGAATACTTTTGAGTGTCCCTGTACACAAACCAGCAGATGTATTCATTCCATTTTTATATAGAAAACATCCGATACTGAACTTGTATAAAATATTTCAATTTCATTAAAATTTGTGTTCAATAAATTTATTAAAATATACTTTCGGGTGTTCCTGTACACAAACCAGTAGAGGTACGTACTCCATTTTCAATAGGGAACATCGAATAGTGCGCTTGAATAACATATATCAGTTTCAAGAAATTCCGTAAATATTTACGGGAGTTAAAGCGCGGGCAGACAGACAGACAAACCGAAGTCATTAACACTTTTTAACCTTGTTGGAAAGTGTTAAAAAGTAGCACTGTAGAAAAACTGATTTATACCTTTTTTTATTTCTAATAAATTCAAAACTAATGATTAACACAAATGAAACTATCATGTTTGCATGATATCAAAGACAGATAAAATTA
This sequence comes from Salticus scenicus, assembly GCA_963930645.1. Classification (NCBI taxonomy): domain Eukaryota; kingdom Metazoa; phylum Arthropoda; class Arachnida; order Araneae; family Salticidae; genus Salticus; species Salticus scenicus. The sequence continues at coordinate 135,452,594 of OZ005651.1, read as the reverse complement.
TACCTATGAACATTTTTGAATTAGTAATTCGTTTTATTACACTCTACAAAGTACTTAATAAAAATAGACGTAAAACTTTCTTTTTAAACGTAATATAATAAAAATATTGTACTTTGTATTCTATTATGATTTATTATATGATATAAAAAAGTTACATTTTAGTATATGAAATAATATTATTTATTTGTTAGATCTAAACAATTAGGGGAGATTGGGGATGAATGGGACATTTTGCATGTTTTTATTAATAACGTTCACCATATGTAATTCAAAATTTTGTAACATCGCTCATAAGTACACTTCAGTTATCAGTTACATATAAACGTACTAAATTTAATAAAAAGTTATCTTTTTTAATTAATAATATATTTTTTTTTTACTTGCATGTGCATTGCCCCATTCATTCCCATCTATGTGGATGAATGGGACAGAACTGGAGTTAACAAAGAAAAGAAAACAAAATGAAAAGTAAATTTTTAAAGTTAAATTGGTTTATGTGATTTTATTACACACTATTAATTTACTGAAATTAATATAAACTGATGTATTGACTCAAATTAACATCAAAAGGTAAAAGTCTTTTGGTTCGCACAGTTCCTAGTGCTCTAGGCTTTGGTAATTTAATCTAATAAGACCTAATCTAAAAATAAATAAATAAGACACTAGAAAAATATAAATCATTATAATAGAGTACAAATTATCCAGATAATTTTTTTCCCCCGACTTTTTTTTAATATGAATTACAAAAAAAAAAAAAAAAAAAAAAAATCTACTTTTTAAATTATAACACGTAGGGTATTAGACCCAGTGCAAAGCCATTTTTACAAAATTTGGCATACTACATTAGCCACAGCATACTGAAAACAGAACGCAAAAATGTTATATATCTTACTAAATATGAGCATTTTTACTAAATAATTTTTAACTGCGCATGCGCTAGCTTTAAAAAGAATTCGTTTGCATAATTTAATAGCAAAAAAAAAAAAAAAAATTGAGCAACGTATATGAAACCCCTAAACAAATACCATGTAAATTCAAAAAGTTATGAGAGATAGAATGAACAGAGTATCAATATTTATTTACAATGAGTGAACACCCTATTACCATTCGGAAAAGAATGAATAAAAATAAAAATGTGAGTAAAACTCCTTACAGTTTAGCTTTTATTTTGAGAGAACTCAAATTCTGTTCAGTCTATCTTCATAAACTTTTGAATTTATCTGATGTTTGTTTGAGGTTTTCATATACTTTGCTCAATACTTTGGCCATTAAATTATACAAATGATTTTTTTTTTCTTTTTAAGCTAGGACAAACGTAGTTAAAAATTATTTAATAAAAATTCTTATTTTTCGTAGGAAATTGAACATTTTTGGATTCTGATTGTAATATGCTGTGTCTAATGTAGTATTTCAAATTAAAAAAAAGAAAAGTCTTTGCACTGGTTTCAGTACCCTATGTGTTATAATTAAAAAAGTGGAAATTATTTTTGCAATAAACACACACACACACACACACATATATATATATGGTAATTTTAGGAAAATTTACACAGATAATGAAAAAAAAATCTTCATAATCACATGTTACAGCGAAAACGCCTTTAAAGCATTACTTTTTACAGTGTGATCCAAAACATTTTGTTTTTGTTTAATTTTTTACTGGTCCCCTTTTCCTCTTCCGGACACAAGTTTTGCCGAAATATATGAGGTATATTCCATACAGCCACTGATATCCATTAGACATCTAAATTACAACCAAATGATCCATAAAAGGTACAAAATATCTAAAAAATGTCCATTAGAAGTCCTGGATATCCTGTACTAATTATAGATATCTATTAGATGTTTAAATATAGACGGAATTTAGACATGCCTTTTCCGATGTCTAATAGATGTAACACGTTAGATCAAAACAAGATTTAGATATTTTCAATATCTGTTAGATCTAACAAGTCCAAATATTGGATAGTTGGATATTTATCGGATATGTAACAATCTAATGTATGTCAAAAAGAGTGACATTTGTCGTGCTAATAAATATCTGAAGGATATTTAAAGAAGTTTAATGGATCATTTTTTAAACTTTTATACGTGTTTATAGATGTCTTATGGATGTAAGTGGCTGGGTGGGAACATGCTCTTTACGCTACCAAAGTTTGAAAACGATCCCTAAAGAACTTTTCTAGATATTTGACAAAACGTCTAAATTCGAAAGTGTCCAAATACTTATTGGTAGATAGGGTATTATGCATTGAGTAATTCCACCTTTGCATGGAATCACTGCTTTAATGCGCAATGGCATAATATTATACATAAATCTGAAATTTCACAGTGCCAAATATACCATAAATAATTGTTTCTAATTCTTGTAAAGTTTTAAGCTAGAAATTTCGAATCCCCTCCCCTTTTATAGACTAAACATTTTCGAGTGGATTGAGATGACTATTTCCAGGTCTGGTGAAGACCTGGAAAGCTCATGGGAATGAATAGGTAATTTTAACAATTTGAATCAAACAAACATAACACAGACGCCGTGTAGCAAGGTTCATTATTATCTTGAAATATTGATTGTGGAAAAGCCTGAGATACATCTAAAATACTCTGGTAGGCACTCACTTTTATAATGGCCATGACTTTAATTTTTTTTTTTTTTTCGAGTTAATTGATCCCCTGAGGATTAAATTTTGCCCGAATCCTTCAAAAGTTATGCACCTTCCTACCGTAATGTACGGAGAATATGTCACTGTTTTAAGAGTGCAATTTTCATTAAGTCGGTCACATTTTCGTTCTCCTAGTAGCTTGTTCAGGGTTCGTACGGGTCTTATTTTTTCCCTGAGTCTTATACCGGTAATTTTGTAGAACGATTTACTTTATAAAATAAGTCTATTCTATTAAGTTGAATTTTATTGTTTCAGAATACTGGTGTGAGACTCAGGGAAAAAATAAAGCCCGTACGAACCCTGTTGTTTCTTTCTGCTCGAAATAAATTAAACCTGACTCATCAGAGAAAATCAGTTCAGGTCTTTTTAATTTTTTAGTCAAGTGAAGTCTTGTTTTTTTATTTCTTTTCCTTAATAATAGTTTTTTTTTTTTTTTTTAACCATGTGTTTTTTAACCTGCTTTCTTTAACTATTGCTGCACTTGTTTTGAAAAAATTGTTTGGCTAAAAATTTTTGTAATATTTTCTAAGTTTTGAACATGATGCAAATTGATTTTTTAAAAATTTGCTGTTTGACTTGAGGTCATCTCGCTTGGACGTGGCCGCCTAAAGCCAAATTTCCAGATTAAACAACCAAAAAATTTTATATCTTGCTAAAAAAATATCTCACCAGTGATTCGCTAATATTTATTTATTTTGCCCCCTCTCGCATTAAAATACATTTTGCTTTTCATTCTAAAATTAACACTTTTTATGGTGTCGTTAATTGCCTTATCTTTGCCATTTTTGAAATACTTCACAAAATTACAACTTTCCTAACTGTTTTTTATTTTGAATGCCAAGCGCGGGTTTTTTTTCTTTCTTTTGTCCCATAGAATGGATTGGGGAAAAAAAAAGAACGCTTTTTTAAAAAAATAGGGTAATACAATGTAGGGTAATAAAATTTTCAATAGGGGTAATACAATAGGGTAATACAATTTTCCGAGAGAAACTGTGATGTTAGCCAAAATAAGTATTATTTACGATGCGTTTTTTTCAAACGATTCTATTAAGTGGTAAATTAAAAAAATGACAAAATATGAAATGTGATATTTTCCGCTAGTATTATAACATCCTAGTTTGCTTACCTGTGTTATCAAAATTAGAAGAAAAATTATTTTAAAATAAAGCTTAAGTAGTTATTTAATGGATTATCAAGGTCTGACGGATAGTGTGAGATTGAAGCGAGTGATTAACAAAATTAGTTGAAATAATTAATTTTTAAACAAATTATGTTTAAAGTTTAGATAGATTTTAGTGGGTATGCGGCTTATGCCTAGCATACCCACAGAATAATATACGTTATATAGACCATGCAGAAACGATTTCTGCAATAGAAAAAATAGTTCAAATTTGGACCACCAGGGGGAATTGTGGCGCTTCAAGAAGGAAAAATAGTTTGTCAGAATCATTAAAATTTATTCAATTACAGAATGTGCTCAAGATGTGCCCCCTGGACATCAATAACGTATTGAAAGCACATTATAGCGTGTTTAGTGGTAGCGCGAAGAAACTCTTGAGGGATTTCAGCAACATGCGTGTAATGCTGGCTTTGAACTTAGGTAAAGTCCTAATTCCACCCTATAAACAAAGTCTTTTAGGAATCAATACAATAAAAAATAATAGGGAATTAAGTCAGTTGAGCGAGGAGGCTAGGCATCTGGAAAACCTCTGGATATTATACGATTCTCACCAAAGCTAGCACGAAGCAGTTCCTTGACTTGGCGCCCAATGTGGGAAGTTGCTCCATCTTGCATGAATACAGTGGTCTGCAAACACTGCCGTTCCTGTGAAGCTGGAATGACTTAATTTCGAAGGAGTTCACTGTACCGTGCCCTCGTGACAGAGCACATGTAAGGACCTTGAGGACGGAGAGTTTCAAAGAAAAACGGTCCGAGGATAAAATCCGCTGTAAATCTACACCATGCGGTCACGTAATCAGAATGCACTGGTTGCTAGTGCAGGACATTAGGAGATGAAGCACTCCACATGCGGCAATTTTGATTATTCATAGCTCCATCTAAAGAAAAATGCGCCTCATCTGACCATAGAATTTTCCAAGGCAACGCGTCATCAACATCCATTCTCGCCAAAAATCGGCAAGTAAATTATGGACGTGTTTGTTGGTATTGAGGTTGCAGCATTTGCACCATGTGTATCATACGGATATCATTTTAAAATGAATCGCAGAATTTTTTGTACTGTCAACAAAGGAATCGCCAATTCACGTGCCACCGACATGCCGTCACACGAGCACTTGCTGAAGAATAGCGGGAACTGGATGCTCTTTTAACCACAACAGTAGTCACCTCTTTAACTGCTTCATTCGCAACCGGTTTTCGCACTCTTCCTGGCAGAATACCCAGGTCTTCAGTCTCTTGAAATTTCCTAATCACCTTCTTAAAACATTCTCCGGCATGGGCCCTTTTCGCAATCCCTTTAAATGACGATATTCACGCAGTGCAGCTAAGCTGTGGCTGTCGTTCTGATAAAAAAGTTTTACCAGTTACGCTCGATCTTTCTTCTGTAAGGGCATAATTAACAATGACAAAGGTATGCAGAATGATTTTCTGGCTCTGAACGAAACTCTCTTTATAGGTTTGACTATGCATAAGGAAAAGTGCCATTTGAAAAGTGCCATCTGGTGGTCAAAATTTGAACTGCTTATTTATTGCAGAAATCGTTTCCCCACGTCCCATATAACCTATATATCAAATTTCATCAAAATCCGAGAGGCAGAACGGGTCGGAATAAGGTCACTTTAATTATAACCACCCTGTACTACAAAACTATACATTAATGCTTGAATTTATTTTTTAGGAATATTTACTGATGGGACTTTATAATATTGCAAACTAAAATATAACTAAATGACTTTTTTATGCAATCAAATTCCAGCGGCAGCTCGTGGACCAAAAATAGGCGAAGAGGCAATTCACCTAATATTTTACGTTGTATTCATTTATAGAGTATAACTTTACATTTAAATACACTCATGTCCATAAATTAAGGATAATGCTAGCTGAGGCAAATAAAGGTTCAGAAGCAAAACAAACATGATTTATTCATAAAGTCCATTTATTAAGCGAAAGATCAAGAACAAAAAAAAGGTGGTTTATGTAGGATACCATTTATAAAAACTACGATTTTTGCTCCCTGAAGCAATTACAAAAAATATCTCCCTTGCAAAAACTTAACATTACATGGTTGGTATGATGGTTAATACATAGTATGTCTCTCAAATGATGAAATACAGTCCATTCAATGCCTAGAAATGTTAAGTATTAAATTATTGATCTGATCTTGGGGAAGATTACTCTATTCAATAAGCAATGCTCTCCGAAGTTCCGGTACACATGTAGGAGGTGGTTGACGGACTACAACTCGTCGTAAAAGCATGTCCTACACATGCTCTATCGGATTCTAGTCAGGTGAGAATGCTGGCCATTCCATGCGGGTGATAGCTTCAGATTGTAGGCATCCGTTTACAACGTTTGCACGGTGAGACACGCATTGTCATCCATAAACACAAATTCTGGGCTCATGGCACCCCTAAACAAACGTACATGTTGCTCCCGAATGATGTCCCGATAAATTTGGCCTATCATTCTTCCGATTTGAACATGCAGATCTGTTCTGGTGCCCAATATCTCCCCCCCCCCCAAACGAGCACTCCTGCCCCACAGTAACGGTGTCGTTCGACAGTTGACGAGACATGTCTGATGCTGTGCTTTATCTGCTTATTTTGGCAGTTACTGCCAAGTACCGGTGGTCATTCGGCATTGTAACTCGGGGCCGACCAGTACTGTAACGTCGACTGGTATTTCCATCATTTTGGACTCGTTGCCAAAGCTTAGAGATGACACTTTGGGCGATTCTAAATTTCCTCGATACTTCTATCTGAGTACGCCCACATTCTAGTCGGCCGATAATTCTACCACGAAAAAAAATTATCTGCATGCGTCCTCTGTGTCATAACCATTCGGTTGTGGCACTGAGCGGCACACAGAACGCTTGTGAACAATTTTCCTTCTTTGATCCCATTCCTTATCTATCCCCTTCTTACACTTTCGTCATTGTAACATCATATCGGCGTCATCTGATGGCTTCCTATAATTTGCATATTATTCTTCAAGATGTGTGTGATATTTCTACAGGGGAAATTTTTGCATTAAAGTTCGATTTCAGTGTGAATCTGAATTATCCTTAATTTATGGACATGAGTGTAAAATGAGTAATTTTAGTTACGTTTTAGTTAAAATTATGCGTAGTAAAAATTATACATTAAAACTACTTAAATATTGTTTTTCAACTCTTTACCTATTTTCGGTTCATGAGCTGCCGCTGTCAAATTCTTTTCTTACAGCGCGAGTTAATGATAAAAGTATTAGACCATAGACTTTTGTTGAGATAAGTTTTAGACCATTTGCGTTTCACTAAAAAATAAATAAAATAATTTCTTGGTTGGATCTTCTTTGGCCTTGATAAGAGCAGCAAGACATCTCGGCATCAGTGTTGCCAGATTTTGCTACTTTTTTATTCAATAGTCACCAATAATTTTGAGAAGTGATATTTGATATGTATAATAGACAAATAACCTTCAAAGTGATTAGGCAACCGTTACATTTAAAATTTACTGGTGGATATTGAATAAATACTCATCAAGCTACAGTAATTAAAAAGGCAGTAGTTAAAAATTATACAATAAGAAAAAAAAAGTCTAAAAAAATATCTGTATCATGATCATTTAAGATTAGAAAAACGAGACATTTTAAGTAAGTCAGAAACATTGATACTCAAAAAATAGGAATAAAAGCTTTAATACCTTTGGACATTTGCTTTTTGTTGTACTGTTAAGAAGTTTATCTGGTTTGTGAGTCCATCCGATTTTAGGTGACCATAAATCAGGGCACGCAAGTCCTGCGCACAATGCACTTAAAAGATGTGCTAAATGCATAGCTGTTACTTCAACGAGTCCAAGAATTGCATATATCCGAGTTGACGCTGTAGGAAAAAAAAAATACTTTTATGAATATGAAAGAATATACATGCGAACTAAAGAAAGATGAGATCTATAATTATCAGTGTGATATTGAAAATCACATAAGGTAAGAGCACCAGTAGTGGACACTTTAAGGACATTTTCTGGCTATTTTTTTTGTGTAATTTTTAAAATTTTACAGACTCAAAAAATAATTAACATTTCACACCTTTATTAACTCTTTCTTTACATGACTGTATTTCGAAAATTGCTAATTGTAGCATTTATATATGTAAAAAAATAAAAATCCGGAGAGCTTAAAATGAGCAGTAGTAGACACACTAAGATCTAGTAGTGGACCCTTTTTTATTTTAGTGGTGGACCCCTTTGATTTTTTGCTTTAAAATTAAGGTGACCATATTTCCCCGTGTCTTGGGAACAGGCCGTTTTATCAGTTTGTCCCCACATACATGAATCCCCATTGGGGATCACATTTAGAGTTGAAGTATAAATGGGTTTCACGTCGCACTAGTGCTACTCGGTTAATTGGCGACGGTTTGGGTAACACTAATAAGATTAGTCCGAAGACATTCCATCACAATTTCCTCCACGAAGGGGATGACTCCCCTGCTTCGGCGACTTCCAGAGGTATAATTTGGGTGAGAATGTGAAGGATATTGCGACTACGACGTATTTCACGTCTACCAGCCAGCATTAGTGTACAGGACGGTCTTCAGCCGACTCGAGTCAGAACTGGCAATTTTCCAATTACGAGCTTGGCGCTCTACCGACCACGACCAAGCTACCGCATCTCGGACCCCCTTCAGAAAAATTTGTCCCCAACTGTCCCCATTTTTTCACACTTCTTTAAAACAATATATTTTAATGACATTTTATAAATTTGTTTAAAATTATTGACGAAATCTATGTGTTTTTCATTTTAAATATCGTTCTTTACTCTGAATTATCTACTTTGTTGTTCTTATGCAAATTTAATATATTAATCCAGTATCTATAACATATTATTTTTTTTTCACATCAATGTTTTAAATCATTCATAATTTGTGCTAAAAAAACTACACTTGTATAGCATATTCTTTAAATTTACTTGAAAGATTTTTATGTAAATTATTTTAGCATTAGTAAGCTGAAGCATTTTAAAAACTGTAAAATATTGTTTATTTTTCATGTGATATTTCTTTTATGACAAACTTTTGCGCCACTTCTTTTTCTGGAATTGAGAACATCACACAATTTATCTTCACTTTTCTCTTTAGAAAATTTGTTTACCTTAGTATTCGCACATTTATTATTCATCGTGAAGAGATCGTAATTGCTGAATCTATGAGTAAAAATACAGTCTGTAGCATAATTATTGAAGCGCACAAATTATCTTAAAATAGCAATTTTTGATTTGTGGCTGCTTATGCGTACTCAACACACACTATAAAGGGATTTTGGGAAATTCCACCCTATTGTCCATTGGGGGTGGGGTGGAGGGCAAAAAACATGTATTCATACGTAACTCAGCACTAAATTATCTTAGGAAGGAGATTTTTGATGTGTGGATCGGTTATATGTGTCTAACTCATAATATAAAGAGATTTTGCGAAATTCCCACCCCTTCCCTCTTGTAATAGCGGGGGGGGGGGTTAAAACATGTTTTAAAACATAACACTGCTTCAAATAATCTCATGATCTCGATTTTTTTACGTGTCGATTAGGTATGTGTATGCAACATGCCCTATAAAGGGATTTTACGAAATTACCCCACCCTATTTTTTTTGGGCGGGGCAAAAAACACATTTTTAAGCTTAAATGTGCTCCAAATTACCTTATAATGATGAAATTTGGTGTGTGGTTGTTGATTAAATGTACTCAATATGCACTTTGATGAAATTTTGCAAAACTTTCAACTTTACATGCAAGGGAGGGGGGAGTAAAAAGCAGGTAAGGTGCTGCCGAAGGAATTGGGGCTCCAGATTCGACGTGTGGCGAGCGGAAACTTTAATTTAGATTTTGACTGATTTCAATGATTTTTTTATTTTTTTATTTGAGATTTTATTATTATTATTAATGATATGGTATTTTGAGAATTTATTTCAATATATGACTAGCGAAGCGGGCAAAGCCTACTAGTATTGAAATAAAACAGAAAAAGAAAGATTTTGAGAGATCTTACATGCTAGTAGATTTTCTTTTTTCTGCTTGAGGTAAGAGTTAACGTTTTCCAGCTGTTTTATTTTCTGATTGAGGAGATTTAGAGCATTTGTGTGAGAGGGGAAAGGGGGACTGTAAAGCGTGTCCCTTTTAAACGATATGCTTTAACAATATTGTTTGTTCGTTTTATTCTATTTTCATTCTGTTTTTTCCCTTCAATTTTTTTCTTTGGTATCTTTCACCAAGTTTCGATTTCGCCCCATTAAACACTTACCAATAAATCTATAAACTTTGTAACAGACATTTCTTGTATGCCTTAGTATCAGTGTCTTACAAGGAAAGCCTCCATATGAGCAAACTCAATGCAAAAAGACTCCTCTCATGAAATTATGTATGTTAATTAGAAAAATAATTTTGATTTGAATTTGAAATTTAAAACGAAGAATTAAAAAAAAAAAAAAAAAAAAAAAAAAGAATAAATAAATCTGAATTTTTGGCAGAGTAGTATGCAAAAACATCGTAATTTTCAGTATATTTAACCCCACGTATAGCCTTGTAAAATTAGTTGTAATCGAAAGAAAAAAAAAAAGAAATTCTTCCTTCAAGCACTAGTCAATTCTATTTTGAAGAAGTGTGAAAAATTTCAATAAGATCGATGCATTAGTTTTTTTTTTTTTTTTTTATTTATTATATAAAAAATAAATAAATAAATAAAATAAATAAATAGATAGAAAGAGAAAACATGCCTTTTTTTAGCTTTCGAAACCCATGTATAACTACTTAAAGAAAATATTTTTCTATATTCTTCACACTAAAATAATTTAAGTAAGATTACATCAAAGCAACAATTTTATAATTACTATTTTGGTCTAATACATTTATTTATAACACGTACAATATGTATGTATATTGAAATATAACGATTGTATATTAACAACACATGTTAATTAAGGAACACTTAAATTAACATTTATTTGAGTTTTGAGAGTTATAGCTTGAAATAAAACATTATGTACCTTTATAAAGTTTTTAATTAAAAGAATATAACAGTTTACATACGACGAAAAATAAATCAACAATCGTAACGAATTTTATATGTTCATGGTTAGGATATACATGTTTGAACAAAATTTAAATTGATTAAAAGGATTTTTAGCTTAATGTTAAGGCCCAATTTTTAACACAGCATACACATTAATATTGAAAATATACAGTTTACCTGTTATTAAATATTTATTACACAGGTTGGATTAGATTTACCAAAAAAACTGTTTCAATTCCATGTGCTAAATTAGCTTAAATAAATAAATTTTTAAGGGAGGTGGAGGGAGGAAAATATAGGGGTTGCAAATCACCAATCTCAAGAATCCCATTGATAAATTACCCAAATGGGGCACTTACAAAATAACTTGTGAATGTGGTCTCATGTATATAGTATAGGGTAAACAAAACACGCTTTTAAATTACGTTTGGGTGAGCACATAACCCACGTTAAAAATGGGTTACGTGGGCTATGTTTTATAATTAAATTTTAGCAAAGTGGTTCCATGGAGCAGCATTGCTAAAATTAAATTTTCTCATTTTGAATATTTATGATCTTACGCTTATGGTTAACTTGATATGCATTTTAAGAAAATTTAAGAAGTATGTGACCTTTTAATATTTTTCTCTTTGTTGCATGTTGAATGATTCTTTGTACTAATTAAGAAGTTTATAAAAATTAAGAGGTAAATATTAAAAACAATTTTTTCTAAAATTTCTCTTTCTCTCTCCCTATATACATACAGGGTGTGCAAAAAGTCTGTAAAAACTTTAAAAGATCATAAAAACCCGAAAAAATAACCGAAATAAAAAAAAAACGGTTTGCAGGTTTAGCATTGATAGGTCACGGGATTTTTTTTAAGATAAGAAAAATTAAAAAAAAAAAAAAAAAAAAAGCCGTCAGATGGAGCTGATACGAACGACTTAGTTGGAAATATGCAAATGACGATTATAAATACTTACGCTCTTAATCCAGAACCAGCTCTCCGTTGCATCCCATGTAAGCGAATAAGGATTCTGCCCATCGAATCTGTCGGAATTGAAAGATGCAATCCGCCAAGAGCTGTCATGCATACAGCCAGAGATGCTGCACTCTGCCGTTGCTGGATTTGTGACACGTCTGCAATGTGTTATCACCTGTAATAGTGGACAAGTGGAACACATATTGCTATAATAAATGATTTGGTAACATTATTTTTGTTGTTTACGTATCTTTTCTTTCACTTATGTACGAAACGCCACCTATCGGCTGTATTTTGAATTAATATTTTTTTCTTATCTTAACAAAAATCCCGTGACTTGTCGATGCTAAATCTTCAAACAGTTTTTTATTTTGGTTATTTTTTCGGGTTTTATAAATTTTTAAAGTTTTTACGGACTTTTTGCCCATCCTGTATTAATCTGAGACTTTTCTAGTTTTAAAGTGATAAATGCAACATCCTATATGAAGTGAATAAGGGCGTCTTTCTAAGCAGCAGTTTAAGAAATTAGAAACACGTTGTACACATATTCTAAATCAATGCAATTAAAAAAAAAAAAAAAAAAAAAAGTGAATTTTGAGATATCACAAAAAGAAAAATGTATGAGCAACGGGAACAAAACGCAATTTCCATGACTCCTATTATTGCATCAAAATATGGTCAATATGTACTTTTCAATGATGAGTATTTAATGTAAAATAAATAAATAAATAATAATAATAATAATAGATTTTCCAAAACATTGTTGAATGAATATTTTTAATGATATCTTAACCTTAAAATATATCTTCATCACTAAATGTAAATAAATAAATGAATATACATACTATATATATATATATATATATATATATATATATATATATATATATATATATATATATATATATATATATGTATGTATAAGGAGCTATTATGCGAAGTGATCAGAAAAGCCGTGATGAAGAGTCAGTTTCGAAGACTTCACATTAAAGTCACCAAATTGGTTGACTTGTGATTCTTTAAAGCAGACACTTTTTAATTACGGAGTAACTTGCGATACTTTTGAGTATTTGTGACAGTATTGTGATTTTATATCTTCTTACTAAGATATTGTGGAATAAATTTATTTGATAATCATTAAAAATATGTTCTGTTACCTTTAGAAATAACCAATTTTTTAAGCATTTAATCAGTTTTTATCTGTTATTATAATATTCATATAATGTTATAATGTCTTCAAACAGTTTGAAAGTTGGTTGAATATTCTTTTTATTATTTACATAAAAGTTACAGATTTTATTCTTCATTAAATCTATTTTTATTTTAGATATTACAAGTTTAATATTTTAGCTTATGGTTATCTATAAATAGGGGGATAACATGTAAGTGAAATATTTCAGTGTAATATTGTAAGTTAAAAAAAAATATATTACTAATAATATTATACATTATCACATTAAACTAACACTTTTATCAATGAATTAAAGAAAAGATTCTTTTTATATATTTTAATTGAAAAGGATAGATAAGATGCAAATTGTGGATCAAACTATCACCATATGCAATTTATCTTTCATCATGAAACATTCCCTTAATATAATGATCCATATAACGATATATAAAAATAGCACGTGGATAAATACCACTCCTAAAAGTCTTTGACACTGGTATTTTTATTTCCGCTTAGTTGAGGCACAAATCATTCATAAAAAGAGTCTTTATCCTTCTCATATTGATTTATTTACTTGTCATGTAAGCTGTTCATCTTGCTATGTCTTCTCGTGATTTTTTATATAATAAAGAACGAAAGCTGAACGAAAGTTTATCACATTCCTACGTTTTATTTACTCTGGCTTATAAATGGCCTACTTCATTTCGCAAGTGAAGAATAAACATCTTGTTAGTATTAAAAGTTGTCGTGATTTCGATATCTTAATTAGTAATTTTGGAATATTATATTTAAGTGACGCCGAAGATTTTAAATGAAATTAACTAAATGTCAAGAAAATAGTATTCTGATTAGGGAAACTATATAAGCTAATCTCTAAAAGTATAATGAAGAAGTTTTCTAGTCATTTCCCATCCCTTTCTTCCGCTTAATGTACAAATTTTGAAAAAAATATTTAAGAAGTAGACAACCGTTAACCATGCTATTTACTGCCAAGCATGTTATTTCTACTTTGTGGGTTAATTGTTTCCCCCTCTTCATATACATATATATATTTATGTATATATGTAATATTGTCATAAATACTTAACCATAAATTATCATAAGTTAACATTAAAAGAGGAGTGAATTCTTAGTTTCAAAAATTAGCAAGCCATGTTGACTTGAGACTACATTGTGAGGTTTAGCCAGCTTTACCAGATGTACTCTCCCTCTAGCTTGCTAAAATTAAGAAAAGACCATGCTATTAGCAAAATAAAAACATCAAATGAAATAAAGTGAACATATCAATAATATTTTTAACTGGAAAATAAAACTAAACCTCCTATAAGTTTTTATAAAAGTCAAAGCAGTATTCCTTAAAGAATGTAGTTATATGAATGAAAATAAAAATAACATACTTCTATTATAAACGGTTAAATAAATAGATGAATAAAAGTATAAACATAAAATATTGTAACGGTACATATAAGTTGCCACAAAACCTACACAACGCTGTAACTATTTCTAAAAACATTCACTCAAATTTCTTAGCCATCTGTCGGTGGAAAAATGTATTAAATTATAGGAATAATCTTTATATATATATATATATAAAATTAAATTTTCGAAAGATGTTGGTGAATATATAGAAGTTGAAACTAATAGAATAGATTAAGTTACCGTACGATAAGTAACCATACCACAAGCAAAATAATATTAAATTTATAACATGTATTTAAACTTTATTTTACATACTGTGCTAATAATTGTCGATGATAAATTTAATTAAGCATTTTGTTTCAGATTATTTTTTGAGGCTGCAACTCATAAGTGATCTTCAGCGAATACACTAAATATGTGTACTAACTTTTATATTTCTACCTTTATAGGTGTGTGTGTGTTGGAGGTGTTTGGGCTAAGGTCAATTCACTACTCGAGGGTCCTAGGCTTGACATTCTACTGTATAAGATTATATATATATATATATACTTATATATATATTGTAATAATGATTGTAGAATGTAAGACAACAGATGATCAAATGCGACCATAATCCTCAAAAAAAAAAAAAAAAAAAAAAAAAAGAAGCCCCACACAATACTCACTTGAATATTATCTCCAAAACCTGCATACAAAATAGGGATCTGATTTAATATAAATATATGATATATATATATATATATATATATACAAGGCGTCCCATCACGACTGCCCAAACTCTGCACAGCCAGATTCCTCGCTTGGTACACATAAAAAAGGACTAAAGAACTGTACCTGAGCGATTCCTAGTTTTCGAGTAAAATAGCTGGATATGAATACTCAGACCACTATAATGCACATTGAGAAAGATGTGGGGGAAGGGGAGAGGGGGGGGGTCTGCTTTATGGCCGTCTCGATCTCCAGATCTGACACCTTTGAATTTTTAGTTATGGACCATCCGAAGGAATCAGTATATCAAGACATAGTTATTACAGAAAGTGATTTAATTGCTCGTTTTTATGCTGTGTGTACCTTTGGTAGACACCACGCTGCTACAACGTGTGTAGTTAACCATTCCACGGCGCACGCATGCATGCCTTAATATGTGCGGTGGACATTTTGAACATCTTGATATTGAAACAAATTCAAATACCGATGTACATATTTACAATAAAGACCCTTTTCCTTTGAGCGGATATCACGTCATACTTTTATTTAGAATTTTCTCGAAAACTGTGGGTCACAGAAGTACAGTTGTCTGGACTATTTGTGCATTAAAAACGAGGAACTGAACCGTGCAGAGTTTAGACGGTCTGATAGGACATCCTGTATAATTGCTAAAGTTTATTTGTATCTTATGTCAGTAGAGGAGAAACTTTTTTTTAAGAGACAAATTGTTCATTAGTAAATCCCGAAGTGATTGATTGGTTGCACCCACTGGCCACTGCCAAAAAGCGTGGTTTATGGCAGTAATGTGGCCATGGTGGAAATAAAATATTTACTAATTAATATAAATATTATTTGTTAATACGAAAGTTTTTGTATATAGAATGTATGATCAGGAACTATTTGCAGCAATGCATATAAAATGTAACAATAAGTGTTCTTTGGAACTTATGTTAAGAAATTGTCTTTTTATTTTCAGTTAGTAGTATATGTTAAAGTCTTTGACATTTTTTTTTAAATCTCAATTTAGGTATTTCTTTAAGAATGTTTTTCAGCCGATTAATTATCTAAAACATTTACCAGAAAATAGGAAAGAAATATAGTAAGTTTCAGCAATAAAATTAGAATTTGGCAACGTACGGAAATTTTAATGTGTGATATGTTCTTCGCTAACCGTCGTATTTTTTAACTTAAAAAATTTTTAAGATTCCTGTATAATCTTTTTGATTGTCTATTAGTTTGATAGCGGAAACACAAATAAACTTGAGCGTATTTTGAAAAAAAAAAAAAAAAAGAAAGAAAGAAAGAAAGAAAGAGAGAAAGAAAGAAAGAAAGAAAGAGAGAAAGAAAGAAAGAAAGAAAGAGAGAAAGAAAGAAAGAATCTGCTACATATTGGTTGGGAAGAAAAGTCGAAATAGTTTGCGTAAACTTTCTACAACAATTACGTTTTGCATAACAATCTGAAATTTTTTAACATTTAATTTCTTCTAAACACTAATTCATATCTTCCTGCACAGCCCTGTGCAACGTACTTAATTTTTCATTATTTTTTGATTTATTTAATGGTACTTCGACTTATTTCAGTGTCTAAATTTATTTTAAATTGCGTAAAAATATGTAAACTTTAATGACACTGCTAACAATTAACAAATCACAGAAAGAGGTGTGTTGGTGTAAGTGTTAAGGCCCACTGTATTTAAGGTCTATAGGACATAAAAAATTTCAGTCAAAATGTGTGTTTCTTCTATTGAAATTGCAATGAGCGTCTATTGGGAAGTTCATTATTGAAATAAATGTATATTCAAAGTACCATGTGCGTATTATGTATATTAGAAATTTCTTTAATGAAATATTAAATTCGAAATTCTCATTTTATGACGAGAAAAATTTTATTAATCACAGCGTTTTCAAATTTTCTTCGTTTAAATCGACTTTTTGGTAGGCACTCTCCTGACTTTCAAAGTCTTCTTGATCTATCATCACTTCTATGTTATAGTCATCTAAAATAACAAGAGGCATAATAACTTGAAATTAGAATTGCCGAATTAGTGGCTTTTTATTTTGTTTTTCATGGTACATCAATGTTATATTTATGTACTTGAAAAGATGAGAGAGATTATAGAAAATAAAACATAAGACACAGATTTATTATCTAAGAAAAGCAATTAAGAGCGCTAAAGTGAACATAAAATCCCTTCAAAATTTTGCTCCATAATCCAAGTAAGTATTGCAGTCTTTCATTAAAGGGAAATTAACTGGAATAAAACCAGAAAAAGATTTATTGGATATAAAGTTTAAAAGACATTGTTATGTTTACATAATTATTTTATCGAAATTTCAAGAAAGAAATGAAATTTCCATATACAGTACAAGTTAACTGGTTAAAAGTCACACCTAACGAAACCCATTATCTAACTAACTTTTCACAAAATTCTTCCAGGCTGTTCACAAAGTTTCTAAAACATACAACTGATTATTTTTATATTACTACTTTGAAATATCAAACACTAAAGAAACCTTCACATTAAAAATACAAAATCTGACTTAAACTTGAATCAATGTGATCAAGTCAATGTGATCAATGTCAATCAATTGTACTCATTGAAGTGAAAAAAATTTTTTTATACAATTTTCATTTATAACATAAAAATTTTAGATTAGAATGATAAATTGTTTTCAAAAGATAAATTAAAAAAAAAAAAAAAAAAAAAAACCTTGGTTGAAGAGACATAAATTTTATATGGATTCAATGTAATTATTTTTTTTACAAAATTTCTTTTCGAAAGTAAAGTTCTACATTGCAAAAAATTTGCACCCTACATTACGGCTAGTGACTGGCAAAAAGTGTTCCAGTCACTGACCGTAAAAATAAAGTTATGCCTGTAAAACTGTCATAACTTTTTTTCTCTGAGGAGGGAAGTTACCTTTAATATACGGTCAACACTCTGAAATTTACAGCAATTTGTTACAAATACGGATACTGTATATTTTTTTCTCGAAAAAGGAAGCTGGCTGTATAATTTAACAATCAACTCCCGAATTTTAATTAATTTCTTTAGAGTGAACGAAGCAAAGCCAGTTGAAGTAATACTAAAACAGGCATACATATTTTGTTGATACGATTGTCTGTATTATTATTATTATTATTATTATTATTATTATTAGAATTTATTTAGAAACGAGGTATGGGATGTATTTCTAAAGTGTACATACTGATGTATATAAAATGTTATTTCAAATATATATTTAATTTTTTATAAATGTATGCAACTTGTCTCATACATTTATTCAAAAGAAAAAATGTAAAGAACCCGAATAGTGACAAAAATCTTGAATATTATTATATTAGAGCATATTTTAAAATATTTTCATTTAAATCTCATTATCTAACATTTC
The DNA here is from genome assembly GCA_963930645.1 of Salticus scenicus. Classification (NCBI taxonomy): domain Eukaryota; kingdom Metazoa; phylum Arthropoda; class Arachnida; order Araneae; family Salticidae; genus Salticus; species Salticus scenicus. The sequence continues at coordinate 135,434,061 of OZ005651.1, read as the reverse complement.
ACGAAAATGTTCTAGCTTGTTTATTAAGTTTCTACAACATAAAACTGATTATTTTTAGATTACTACTTTGAAATATCTAACACTAAAGATATCTTCACAATAAAACCACAAAATCAGACTTAAAATGGCTGAACTGTATTTTAATTTAATTATAGATTTATGCAGAATAGAGAGATAATTATGCTTTCCCTTAACAAAGAAAACTAATCCTCAAAAGAAAGCATTTTACGTACAAAAATTATAATTAATATTGAAATTAAAAGAAATAATCCACCTAAGAAGGAATATAGAGGATTTTCCTCTTCCTCCTTAACTAAAAACAAACAGAAGCAGTAGCAGCAGAAGCAAAAGCTGGATGCACTTTCCATTGTAACACGAAATTTTAATACGTTATTTGAAAGGTTTATATAATTAACCAGTTGAAAAAAAAATAATAATAAATAAATAAATAAAGAGAGAAAGAAAAATACGGCGATGAAAGAAATTCCATTTTTTAAAGTACGGTTTTTAATGTTGTAAATTAAATAAAAACAAAAATAGCGTTCAAATTATGTAAAATTAACAAGTTTACTAGAAACGTATAGTTAAAATTTAGTTAGTTAAATCTTATAGCTTAAGTATTAAAATTTTAAGTTAAGTAATAAAATAATTAGTGTACATGTGCTATACATATTATTATATTTACTTTTATTTTCGTTATTTGAATTTATCTTCGTGTTTTTTATTTATTTATTTTTTATTTTTTTCCTTTTTTAGTTAAATTAAAACTAAAATATCAATAAAATAACTTTCCCTATCTCCTTCTAAAATAATAGTAATAATATACAAATAAATAAAAAGAAAAGAAAGGAAAGGAAAAAAAAAAAAAAAGGAAAAAGAAAGAAAGAAAAGTCAACAACAAGAAGAAAATATTAGCTTACTTCGTCGAAAATAAAAATTCTTTATTATTTCTCTAATTTAAAATGGTAGAAATAAGATTTTATTTCAAATGTTTAAAATAAATAATTGAATTTGGAATAATAATATTTAATTAATATGTAAGTACGTGTTTCAATAAATTCGACACTATTTTATTTTTAGGAATAGTTTCAACTGATATTCTATAAACTATTCAGTACAAATTCAAAACATTTGTTTAGATTGTTGTACATACTTATGAAATTGTCACAAAAACATTTTTCTTCTCATTTTGACGAATGGTTCAATGACATACTTTTGTTTTCAAATTCGTATGGCTTCTCTTCCAATGCTCGGAAGCTTCAAGGATTACAGACATGATTCAATTTTCGTATGCGGTAGAAAAAAAAAAAAAAAAAGTTACATAGAAAGATATTTGGATAGTTGGCAAAATTTCTTGCTTCATTGTCATGTTCTGGTTGCATATTTTCGGATTAATTTTTAGCCGATTAGAAAAAAAAAAAAAAAAAAAAAACTATTCATTTCTGTCTCTGTTCTCTCTCTCTCAGAGAGAGGCTGTCTCTCCCTTTTCCAACACGCACATACATACACACACATATGTATTTTTAAAATAAAGGAAGATCTTAAGAAATAAATATATATTTTTTCTTTTTGAATCGGAAATGGTACATTAAGTTACTAAAAGGGAATTTCTCTTAATATATATATATATACAGTATTACGAAATGTAATGGTTTTTCTTCATCAACTATTATTTAAAAATAATCAAACTAAGCAAAAATGAATAATAATGATTAAAAAAAAAATACATGGAGGTTTTTATTATTATTATTATTATTATTATTATTATTATTATTATTAAAATTCAATTTGAGAACATAATTTAACATGGAAAATAATAGGGGAAAATAAAAACCTTTTCTCTTTTTTTTAATCTGGAAAGATTTTTGGAATATAAAGTGAAGTAAATAAGAATAAAAATAAAAATAAATAACAATAATAACAAACAAATAAATAAAACGAAATAGCAAAGGACGCCTTTTTTTTTTATAACCAATGAGCCTTCTATAATGCCTTATTTGTTAAAACTTTTAATAAGCTGAAATTATATTAACATTCTTTAAGTTATTGCTAACGATAAATGTACATGGATATTTATGTACATACAAACATATATATGTAACTTAACTAGATTAAAATTGTTCAATCATCTGCCATCTGTAACATATAAGCTCCCTTTTAATGGATGTATTGCGTTTATAATACATTTAATGCTCTAGACTAGACAAACAATTACGAATTGTAGCCACATGCTACCAGATGAATAAAAAATGGTAACCACTTTTGAACTCTTTGTAGCCACTTTTAGATGTAAATATACCAATAATCAATAAAATTCGCGCGTTTTTCTTTTTAAATCTGATTCCTGAAACATGTGATATTTTCCCCTAACAGCACGGTTAGGCTTAACTTATCCACAGTACATCTTAAGAACGTTTCTGGGATGTCTTTTCATCCAGAAGACATCTTGAAGATATCCTGGGGAGGCGATGTGCTGTCTGGGTTGCGGCTGTTTGCCAAAATATACGATTATTTAATTTCTATTCGATAAAAATCGGGCTTTTAAAAAAATATTTATTGAAATACGCAATAATTTTTCATCCTATTATCGAAATATGAAACCATTTTGCCACTAATTATCAAAATTTAAGTTCGATGACGCAAATAATTGCAAAAATGGGCTGTTATTTCATCGCAAGTCGATAAAATTCAACTTTTTTACAGAGTTTTTCACCGAAATACGAAATAGTTGTACAGCTTATTATTGAAATGCGTAATTATTTTGTGGCTAATTGTCAAAATTTAAGTTTTATAAAGCAAATAATTGCCAAAATATACAATCATTTCGTATCTTATTGATAAAATTCGCGATTTTTCAACTCCATTTACTGAAAAAAGGCAACAATTTTGCGGCCTATTGTTAAAATAAAGGAAACATTTCACCGTTCGTTGACAAAATTTACGTTTAATCGCAATTAATTGCTAAAACGGATTATTATTTCGCAGTTAATCAACAAAATTTGCACTTTTCTTTTCAACTTTTGCTCTTTCTTAGATGAATAATTGTCGGTAGCGATGTGCTCTGAGAACGAGACAATTTTTTCAAATTTAGATGCGAAATACACTAAGCGCCAAAAAAAAAAAAAAAAAAAAAAAAAAAAAAAAAAGCCGCACTGCAGAAAAAATGACTTGTATCTTTTTTATTTGTAATAACTTTAAAATTAATGTTTGAAACAAATAAAACTGTCTTGTTTGCATAATACCAAAGGGATGGAATGACACCTATGTACATTTTCGATTTAATAATTCGCTTTATTCCACTTTACGAAGTACTTTTTAAAAATCTGCAATAAAACTTTCTTTTTGAACATAATGCAATAACCATACACTTTGTATTCTATTATGATTTATTATGTGAAATAAACAAGTTATATTTTAATATATGATATAAAACTATTCATTTGTTAGATCTAAGCTATTTTTTATTAAAAATATGTATTCTGCATTGGGTTAACTCCACCTTTATATGTAATTACTGTTTTAATGCGCAATGGCATAGTTTTATACTGTGATTTAATATAAATCTCAGAAATTTCAATGTGCCAAATATCACAAATAATTTTTTCTAGTTCTGGCAGAGTTGTAGACTGCAAATTTCGAATACTTTCCCCTCTCCCCCGCCTTTTTATAGACGAACATTTTCGAGCGGATCGCGATTAGGACTATTTCCATGTCTGATAAAGAAGAAATTCTACTATATCATTTGTGGGATTTAATTTAAAGTGAAGAAAGATATGATTATTTACAGATTTATAGTTTCTCATGGGAATGGATGGGCATTTTTGACAATTTGAAGTGAATAAACTTATCACAGATGCCGTGTACTAAGTTGCATTATCATTTTGAAATGGTGTTTGCGGAAATGTCCAAGATACCTCCAAAATAGTCGGTCAGGCACCACTTTTACGAAGATTGTGTTTTATTTCGAGTTAATTGATCCCTTGAGCATAAAAATTTGCCCGACTGTTTGAAAAGTTATGCACCTCCGTACCATAATATACGGAGAATGTGTCACTGTTTTAAAAGTGCGATTTTCATTAAGTCGGTCATATTTTCGTTGTCAGATCTGCTTGTTTTCTTTAGCTCGAAATACGTCAAACTTGACTCATCAAAGAGAATCAGTTCAGACCAGTAATTAACTAATCATTTTTTAATTTTTTTAGTCATCTGAGGTCTTGCTTTCCTATTTCTCTTCACTAAGAATGGAATTTGTTCAAATTTTCTGTCATTTAAACTTGCTTTGTTTAATAGTTGCTGTACTGTAGTTAAAGAAATGCTGCTAAACACTTTCTCTGAATCTCTTTTATGTTATGTATACAAACCGATTTTATAAACAATGGCTTTTTAACTTACGGTCATCTCGCTTGGATCAGGAACATGGCCGTCTAAAACCAAATTTCCAGTTTAAACGGCTAAAATTTTTATATCTTGCTAAAAACCCTTTTACCAATAATTCGTTAACATTTAATTATTTTGCCATCTCATGTATTAAAATATTTTTTGATTTTCATTCAAAAATTTATACTTTTTGTGGCATCATTAACTGCCTTATTTTTACCATTTTTGAAATAATTCCTAAAATTACAATTTTCCTGACAATTGCATTTTGTTTTTAACACTGAACTCAAAGCTAAAGTGTATGTGGAGGACAACATAATAAAATCTATTCGAAAATTTGCTTTTAAACGATAAAATTTGCGGTTGTAGAAGGCGAAAAGGAAAATATCCAAGTGCGGCTTTTTTTTTTTTTTTTTTTTTTTTGTCGCTTAGTGTACGTTCCTACAGCTATACTGAAAACTTTTGAAGTCGTGATTGCGTTCAAAAAATAAACAGAAAAAGAAATAATTAATTAACTGTGAGAAAATTCCAATTCCACAGTTTTATTTTTATTTTTTTTTTTCTTGCACAAATAAAATCTTTGGAATTGCTGCGTAGTTTTCTACTGCTCCCCGTACGGTTGGTTAGCTGGGTTTTGTACGTCGCACTAGTACTGTACAGTGGGGAATTGGCGACGGTCTGGGACTCATTCCTAGAGGTGGTCCGGAGATATGCTATCACAATTTTGATCCTCCATGAAAGGGATGGCTCTCCCGTTTCGGTGACCACCAGAACTCCTCGTACGGTGATTCTGTAGTTATTGGCAGATATGGCATTTTATTCCATGCTTTTGATTTAAAAGAAATAAATTATAAAGTGGTCGCCATATTTTACGACCAGGGTTTGAACTTTCGGTAGCCATTTTCAATCTAATGATCGCCAACTGGTAACTGGCGATCGCTAATCTAGAGCTTTAGTACACATGTAAATAAAATTTAATTCCAGTTTTAATTTTATATTAGGATATTTTTAAGATTTAAATACTAATAAGAATTTTTCATTCAGTTATGTTTATTGCTTTTTTCTACATATATAAGAAGAAAGTATTGGATTCGTGAAATTTTTTGACTTTCAGTTTTTGATGGATTTACACATTTTGAGACGACTTGAACACGATTTGACCTTTTTCGGAAAATGTCTGTCAGTCTATCTGAGTGTATAAAAAACTTTATGGAGTTCGTTGGTCTTTGATCTAATTGGTTCTGATTACATCTGGGGATCACTCGCTAAGTAGGTGGCGCGGCCATCCCATTTTTTCATAGTTTTTAACATGGCAATGCGATACACAATTTCAGATAAATATATATTATTATCTATATTTTTTAAACTTTTTCATTGTGAAATAAATACACCACACACATATAATAGTAATGGTCAAGCAGAAAAAAATGTTTTTAAACGTTTTTTGTACAAGTAGGGAAATCGTCTTCTTTTCCCTTGAGAGAATTAAACCCCCAGGGGATAAAATTTTTCAATATGGCTATTGTTCGAAAAAAAAAAAAAATCTCACCAATAACGTTAAAAGGATTGGTTGAACCATAGATATGTGATAGTCTGAAACAAAGTTATAAATTTGTTTTTCATTTAAATCTATATATATATATATACACACACACACACACACATATATATATATATATATATATATATATATATATTATATCTTCTGTATAACATGAAGTTGGTTTTCTTTGGACATTTAGTGTTATACTTCTTTGTGATAAAATCGTCTCCATTCATCATGGAAAATAATTTTGATAAATAAAAAATTTAATATCATAAAAGAAGATGTGTGTGTGCGTGTGTGTTTGCGTGTATTTCCGTCATTTTGTAGTCAAACAGCTGATCGCAGAGCTACACAAATTTGCATGGAGATCCGCATTGAACTCTTCTGATGCATCTAGAAATTCGATTTCCGAAATTTTGATTAATTTTTTTTATAATGAATTAAAATCTATAAATTTGTGAAATGATTGTCTCCGGCGATATAAAAATAAAAGAAAATAGATTTTTGCGTCCCATTAGCTCAGTTGGTTAGCACGTCAGACTGATATCACAAAGATCGTGGGTTCGACCTTTCGAGCGCCAATGTGTTACTTTTTGCAGAAAATTAATAGAAAAGATGCCAATTGGTTCTTCTGATGCACTCCGAAGCTCAATTTTCGAATTTTTGATTATATGTTTTTTTTTTTTTTTTTTTTTAACTAATTTTTCAGCTAGAAAGATTGTCTGGTGCTGCGTAGAGTGAAGATGTGATAGAGTGAAGATGATAATCTGTCCGAATAATGATTGTCCAAAAAACGTTATTCTTGAATAACAGCAACGCCATTTATCGTACAGTTATCATCTAAATTGAAATATCCAGTTAAGGCGCAAATGCAAGCAGTGGGGACACAAAGTGTGGTTTAAAGCGATTTCAGAAAAAAAAAATGATGTTGTTGTTAATTTTATGAAATTGTTCTTTGTTTTTATTTATAAAGTGATAAAAATATAGTGATGTTTTGGTAAATTCCTTCAAATACAATGACTAACAAAGCAGGCAAAGCCTACTAGTAAATAATTTGTGTTGCGTGAATTTGTGTATGAAAATATAGAAGAAAGTTCTGTGGTGGTCACAATATACTAATTTCTTCGAGTCTTGGTAGTTTTAATTAAAAACATTTGTGTTCTGTTTTATCAGACTAACTTTTTAGTTATTTATTAGCAATTTATCAATGTATTTATTATACTTTTTTTTCTCTTTTATATTTAAATGAAGTTATTTTTGCTCTGATTAATAAATTTATACGTCCGTTCAAATGTATAGTTGTTTATATGCATTACGTGCATAGATTTTTCAAATTTGTCCTTTCAGAATTTTTGTAGAAGTATAATTAATACTCAAGTATTTTATTCGTTAAATTTTCATTTATGCATTAATTTTAGCCCCTTGATTTGATGTAGATAACTCTGTTTTACTTTGAATTTTATTTTAGCCTCGACTGTACAACAATTAACAATTTAAATTTTTTATTTTTCCGACTGAGTGAAAATAATGCCTGGACCGGGAGTCAAACCCCGGATCTTTGACTTACAAGGTCAAGACTCTGCCAATTGAGCTATCCAGGCCGACAACCGGTCAGCATTACTCACTCAGACAACCTTTAGGCAGAAAGATCTGGTCTATCATTTAGATAGCTCAACAGAAATAAGCCGCAGTAAAGAAAAACACCATTAAACAATGGGAGAAAGAAATACAATTTTTATTAAAATCACAATCAACCGATTGGAAGAAAATCATATTTAGTGAATTTTTTTTTATTTTTCCGACTGAGTGAAAATAATGCCTGAACCGGGAGTCGAACCCCGGATCTTTAACTTATAAGGTCAAGGCTCTACCAATTGAGGTATCCAGGCCGACAACCGGTCAGCATTACTCACTCAGACAACCTTTAGGCAGAAAGATCTGGTCTATCATTTAGATAGCTCAACAGAAATAAGCCGCAGAAAAGGAAAACACCATTAAACAATGGGAGAAAGAAATACAATTTTTATTAAAATCACAATCAACTGATTGGAAGAAAATCATATTTAATGAAATTTTTTACTTTTCCGACTGAGTGAAAATAATGTCTGGACCGGAAGTCGAACCCCGGATCTTTGACTTACAAGGTCAAGGTTCTACCAGTTGAGCTATCCAGGTTCTGCCTAAAGGTTGTCTGGGTGAGTAATGCTGACCGGTTGTCAGCCTGGATAGCTCAATATGTAGAGCTTTGACCTTGTAAGTCAAAGATCCGGGGTTCGACTCCCGGTCCAGGCATTATTTTCACTCAGTCGGAAAAATAAAAAAATTCATTAAATATGATTTTATTCCAATCAGTTGATTGTGATTTTAATAAAAATTGTAATTAACAATTGGTTAAAAATGCTAGAAATAACAATGCCGGTTTAAAAAAAAACTCAATTCCTCTTACATATCATACGTCATTAAATAATGTCACCAATTCTTTTATGTACTAACTTTATTTAGAAAATTGATTATAGATTTGCTGGAGTTAATGTTAATTTTTTATATCGTCATTAATTCTTCATCTCTTTTTACTTATTGTGATTTATTTCTTGATCGAATTTGTTTATGAAAAATTTTTCTTTAAGATGTGCAATGGACTATTTTTCAAAAGATTTTGTTGATATAAGTAAGCTGTGGAGCTAAATAATTTTTAAAAATGGTAACTTATTTATTTATTTATTTACGTTTTTTCATTTTACTCATAGGATTCCTGGAGCATCAAGATGCTTAAAATGACTTATTATAACTAAAGATGCTTTTATTACGATATGGTGTAAGTAATTGAGGATGTTACATTTTACATTATACCAATAGCAAAGAATTTTTAAAAATATCTAAACAATTGGATTGAAAAATATAGTAAAGTTATATACAGGCCTCGCAGCGTTCCTAAAAGTTTACTCGCGCTTTATTATACTGCCACCACTATCGTTAAAAACTTTTTCTTAAAGGTTTTAATGTTAAAATATTAGGTAAATAAGTGTTCTTTTAAAATAGTGGTGACAATGTAACAAAATGATGCCTAAAATTTTAGGAACGCTACGAGGCCTGAATGTATTTAACTACTGCTGCTAATTTTAGGATTTAATGAAAGGAATAGCTAGCTATAATGGGACTTCTCTTTGGAATAACTTTTAGGAAAACGAGAATTATAGTGATTCCCATTTGAAACGAAGATGAGGATGTAATATCAATAGGAAAATGATATGACAGTAAGGAAGAAATATCAATAATACTAAGTCTAATATTTTAGCTCCTTCTTTTATACGAAGTAAATTAAAACTTGATTATATACATATTTTAAAGCAAACTTGAATAACAAATTGTTTCCTATTTAAAATGGCCTTAATAGGTCCTGTACAACTGGTTTGTGTACATGGACTCCAAAAATAAAATGCTAATGCATTACGTTTTAGGACAGATATTTATATAAATCACATTTAAGAGCGGACAATACCTAATCTCGCCGGAAGCCTTCGCCCATGTTATTCTATGGGAAAATTTGTTTACATTGAAACACTAACGGATAAAATATATGAACTCATTACCCAATGAATATTTTTCAATTCTGTTTTCACATTTAGAAAATTCATAAGCGTTAAATTAGTACTTGTTTTCCAAAAATTGATTTTTTAAAATTTTAGTATTTCATTTTGCGATTAGAAAATGAGAAAAATGCATTTTGTGAAAAATCGCATTTTTGAACTCAAAATTAAAATGTAAAAATTAAAAAAAAAACGAATTTTTCAAAAATGAGTACTCATTTAACGGTTATGAATTTTCTGACTGCGAAAACAGAATTAAAAAATATTCATTAGGTAATGTGTAATTGTAGCAACAAATTTTCCCATAAAATAACATGGGCGAAGGCTGCCGGCGAGATTAGGTATTGTCCCCTATTAAATAACTTTCTACTGTAAGTTATTTCAGTCCTTCAGTCTATCCGTTATGTGATGACGTAGGCAAAGAACATTGAAAGTTATACGATGCAAGTACGTACCAGTTGGAAAATGTTACTAATCAATGAGAACCGCATGATTTTTTGTTCTTGTTTAAAGTTTTCCGCCATTTGTAAAACAATTATGAATAAAAACACAATTACATACTCATGTATAAATATATGTGTCTGGTTGCTAAAAAAAAAAAAAAAAAAAAAAAGAGATCTAAGTAAATTTTTAATTTTGACGATTCAATTAGAGAGAATTGTAAAATGTAAGAATGTGTTTTAATAAAATATTAAAAAATAGCTGAAAATAAAAATGATTTATTAAATATATTAATATAAATAATACATAAACATATTAGTAGTCATTAAACATATAATAACATATTCTGTTTACTCTGCAAATTATTTTGTAAACGTGATAGGCAAGCTACAAATTTTGACTTAATTATTATTGACAGTTGTCTTTTGAGGCCGACTTGGTGGTTCGGTCGGTAGTGCACTGCCTCCTGGATCCTCAGATCCTGGGTTCGAATCCCAGTGCGGGCATGGATGTTTGTAATGGCCTTTTTGTACGTGATATTTTGCATTTGTTACTGTGAATTGGTGTAATATGGATCAATCGAGACAAAAAGTCACTGTAACTACCGGTTTCAAAGCTGTTAAAGAAATACCAAGCCACCAAGCCCAAATTATAATCATAATGGCAAGTAAGCTTAAAATGACTCACAGTAGGAGCAACTATGCAATTATTCTTTTCAATTTCTCTCCATCTTCCTATGCTTTCGTCATTTAAAGCCAGAACGGATAAAATATGATGAACTAACACAACACCGCAATTATGAAATTATCCTCATAATTATCAATTTGCTTTTCCCTTCCATCTTATGAGATATGGGAGGAAGCTTTTCTGAAATGAAATCGGAAGACAATCAAAGCTTTGAACTAGTGTTGTTTCAAAATAAAACATTTTGAGAAAAACTACATATGTTCACACTTAACTCTCAAACGAATAAATTAGTTTTGACAACTATAATTGGAAAAAGTAGTACAAACATTGTAAGAGAACTTTATAATTTTCAGACAGTCTTGTGTTAATTTTAGTAGGATCAAATATAGTATTATGCACTCGTTTTTGTTTATTTATTTAATAGAACTTATACAATTATCTTAAGCTGATTAGATTACAGTGAATTGTTAATATATTTATAAAGCTGTTTTATATCTTTAAAAAGTATTTAGTGAATTATATCTATAAAACATTGTAAATGGTTTCTTTACTCATTAAATTATTCAATAAGAACAATTTTAGTTATTACTAAAATTATGTGTTTTGTTTTCTTGATGTTCTTTATTTATCTAACGAATTTCTTTTTAAACTTAGAAAATAAAATTTCTCGTCATCCATGAAAAAGGCATGAATTTTGTTAACTGGTATGTTTTTATTAGGACAATAAAAGATTTTGATTTTCTGTGTAATATAAATAATTTGTAATTATGTATCTAAATAATCAATTAAGAGATTTAAATGATTGTAATAAATTCCATAGATATTGTTGATAAATTTTAGCATTAAATTGAACTTTAGAATTGGTTTTATTTTAGAAGATTTTTAGTGAATAAATGTGTTATGCAAATTAATTGCAATTAGAATAATATTCATTTAAAAACAATTTTTATATCTTCATTTAGTACAAAAAGTAACGAGAAATTTAATTATATGACGTTTGCGTTGGAATAATAATCACATTTTCATATAAAAGCAAATATATAATAACTAAACTGCATGGAATTCTGCATGAAATTTTCCCAACCATTTAAAAATGTCTCTTCATACAAAATAAATTATAGGGGAACAAAAATTATTAACTTGAATATTCACAAAGTAGGTTGTCAAAATATGAAATTATTTACAAAATAACTCTTTTTTTTTTCACAGAAACTTCATAAATGTTTAAGCTGCAAATTTTGTCTGCGTTTTCCAAATATTAGTATTGGTTTGAATAACAATATTAATATTAATATTATTGATAATATTAATACATACACAAGCACAATCTAACAGATATCCAATATGGAAAATACATCCGTTGAAAATTTTTAAAATAGAAAGTATTTTATTTTATAAGACTTAAAGACCTATGCAAAAAATGGAGGATTGTGGGTTCGGTTTCCGATACGGCCAAAGATCATCCTGTAAATTAATGGTGGCTGGTGCACGTAAAATCCGTTGTGGATGTAATATCCTCCATGTTCCGTAAAAATAATACCTCTGGGGGTAATCGAAGCGGGGAAGCCAGAAGATTTAAAATTGCGGTGAATTAAAATTCCGCGGAGAATTAAAATTGTGAAGGCATGTCTCCAGACCACCTCTAGGGGTAAATCACAGACCAGTTTCCCATTTCGTTGCTCTTGTGCGACATTAAATCTATTCAACCGCATCCAATGGCCATATTCATATTAATTATAAGACATTTTCAACTTAACGTTTGAGGGTTTAGTCCTATGTAGACCAGCAGTATTCTTTATTTTATTTTATTTTATTTTTGGATTTTACTGACTTTCTAGAGTCACCTAAATTTATATGTACAAATTACTCCTTTATCAACTGTTAAACAGAAAATCTGATAGATAATGCTAGTTCAAAGTATCAAAAGAACATTTTATTTCGCGCTTAATTTTAAGCATCTGTTTTTAAGTACTGCATACGCAATGTATTTTTAAACAATTAGCAAACAATAAAAAATTCTTTTAATAAGAACTAAGCAATAGAATTATTTTATTTCCAAAATTTCTAACGTCATATTTCTATTCACTGTGAGGATATAATCATAAAATTAGCGTTCAATTAGTTAAAAAGAAAAAAGTATATATATATTTTAACGGCATGTAAATTTTAAGATTTTGGAAAACAATTTACTATTCCTTCCACTATTGGAAAAAAAAAAAAAAAAAAAAAACTGCATTTGATTCTAAGCTTTATTTTGGTAAGTAAATAATATTTGTTTTTTAAAGCCAGTGGAAATTTAAAGATTCTGAAATGATTCCAACACCCAAAATAGAAAGGATAAAAGTATATTTTAAGTTTTTAAAGAAACTTTTATACTTTTCTTCGAAAAGGATTTTAAATAAAAATAAATATTACTTGTAATAGTAATTTGTAAACAGATGTTACTGCGGTTGGTAGAGAATCTCAAGCTATCGCCTATCCTACGCAATGAGGAAAATAGAACTTGAAGACGTCACCTTGGAATTCAACAGTAAAAAATTGATTATCTTAAATGTGTGGGTGACTGAAAATAAAACAAACATATTGTTGGTTTAGACATATGTGAACTAGCGTGTATGTAGATTAGCTTTTTAGCTTTCTTTTTAGTCGCTTTTGTTTGTAAATTAATGTAATTGTTTATTAGCTTGCTGATTTCTACAAACGTTTATTAGTAGTACGCAATCTGTAATGAAAATAAAAAATATAAAACTCCGAATGTAAACTATAAATATATTTTTAATCCTTTGATTTATAAATTTCAGCGTACTACGCTTAAGTAAGTTAGTAGTTGTTAGTAGAGTGCATGAACATCATTACCCACTCAAAATAATAAATACACGCTTTTGTCTAAACTTATTGGTTTCATATTATTAAATCATTATAGTTCATATCGTATATGAAACGAAAAAATTTGAATTTTTTTACTGTATTTGTCAATAATAACAATATTTATATTTCCTGTCACATAATTTAAATATTGTCGCCTATCAAGAACTAAATTTAAAAATAAATCAAAGAATTCATATTTTCAGGATTTGATGCAATTTACCATCCTGTCGCTTATTTGAGAAGCATAAGCCTTTTGTAAACATAACAATCACAAGGACATATTTGCTCATTTCTTTGAGATCGTTTATGAAAATTTAATCATTAATTTAATTTTATAATATGGTGACCATATGTCCTCGAAATTCGAGGACAGCCCGTATTAAGAAATATTTTACTAAGTTTTGAAAAATTGTAGCAACGGCATTATTTATCATAATTATTATATTTTGGGTCTTCATTTACTTAAAGTATAAAATATCTCCAATTTTATATTCTATAATTCCAAATCACCATTGTTCATGGTGACCTGAAAACATAAACATTTTCTTTTTTTCATCGAATTTTTACTCGTACAAAAATCGAAGAACTGCTTTCACGAGCTGCTGCAGTAAAATACTTCTCCAACATTTGATGCATTTTTTTTCCTACTTTCTCATAAGAATCATAACCACTGTATGAATTTCATTTCTTTAAAATGCATGTATTTTACTTTAGATATAGATTTCATTTCCATTTTAGTCAAGAAATTTCTCCTAGTGTTAAGTTTAAATATAAAACAAAGTTATTTATACCAATTTTTTTTTCTGTTTTGAAGTGTAAGAGATATAGTGTAATAGTGTTGTTATCGAAGTGTAATAGATATCGAAAACAATAGAAAAAAAATCAGTTTTATAATACATATATAGAAATATATACATACATACATACATATATATATATATATATATATATATATATATATGGATTTGACAAATTTCATAATCTGTGCTTTATCTTTTATGTCTAACCATGTTTATTTAAAGTTATTAATCTGGAAAAACATAATTTCATTATGAAAATCGAATTATGAACTGCTTTTATATCTTTATTAGTTTTTGAAAAGAGCCCAAAATAAAATTTATTTAAACAATAGCAAAAAGAAAGAAAAACGTGAATAAAAATCAAATTAATCTTATTTTCTTAACAGAAGAAATCTGTAGTTCGGATTTAACCACGAAGCAAAATTAATTTAATCAATCCACTAAGTACTTTCAAAATATTTTCCTTTTTATAAATATTATTTAGTAACTCAAATGTCTTCCGTCATTTGGTTGAGCAATTAATCACTCAGACGATCCAAGAAATCTGATTCTGTGCCAGTAGCATCGTGGTAACACCATGGCGGTTCCGTAACTTAAGATGACTTGGATTAAGAATTAATGTTTTTAGGAGGTCAAGTTTTCAAACTTAAAAAATAAACATTTTGAAAGTATTTATCTTGTATTTTCATTTGTTTTGTAGTTTAAATATGATGATTGTCCTTGGTTTATTTAAGTCTTGTGTTTTAACTTTCTTCTTTGATCCGTACAAGAGGAAGTGAAATGAGAAAGTGCAGAATTCATAAACTAAAAATTACATTTGGCATTATTATTATTATTATTATTATTAATTAAGTACATTTATTAAGTATATTTATTATTGGATAAATACGCATAATATACTTATTTCTATTTATCATGTGAAAAGAAGCATGAAATAAATTACTTAAGAATAAAAAATAAATAAATAAAATAATAATAATAATAATAATAATAATAATATGTGGTGAATACGAAGATTTAAAAGTATGACAAAAGAAATAATAAAAATAATCACTCTAAACAAACTGTGAACAGGGTGTATATATATATATATATATATATACGAGTATATATGTATGTATGTATATTCTTTTAAATTTTACTTTGAAAGAAAATTATTTTTTCAGTTAAACTATGTATATAGGGTAAGTGCACCAGTGATTGACACTTTTAGAGTAATCTCTGATGTTTTTAATGTTCTAGTCATGAGAAAATATTTTTAGAAATCTTAAGTATAAGTTAGAACACATGGCATGGAAGACATTCAGAACCACATATATGTTAAAATATATACATTTGATAACATTTTTTTTTATGAATTTTTATTTGACACCCACTCCATGTTCCAGTAATTGACACTGCCAGTTTTTCCTTTTATTAGTAATTGGCACCCTATGTTCCAGTGTTTGATACTGCTAGTTATTCATTTTACCAGTTATTAGCACCCTATGCTCCAGTGTTTGACATAAAATGTTAAAATTCTTATAAGTAAAATATATGATTTTATTATTTTTCTTATTTATTAATTATTTCGGGATAGATGTCAATTGCTGGAGCATGGCAATCACTGGAGCACATACTCTAATACATTTATTACAGTTTTAGACAATTTATTTCACCGCTAGAATGCAAAAGTAGTGTTTTCTAAAAGTTTTAATTGTAATTAAATAAAGTTACTTTGAGCATAAACAATTAAGAATTTAAAGTTAAATTTATTAATAAAAAGCCTTTCTAACTACTAATTCAAATACTTTTATTAGACTGCATAAAATATTTCATTCAAAATATATTATTATATTAAAAAATGTAAGTTAGACTGATAGAAATTCACAAATATATTTCATATTGAACTGTAATTTTTAACTCTAATGGTATATATTTAAAAAGAATTAATATTCTCCTATAACAGGAATGAGTTAGGAATTATTTTTTAATTATGTAATTCTGTGCATAAATAATTACGAACAAACAGAATTATGATTATAGAAAGATCGGTAAAAAATAATTATCAGTTTCCCAAATAAAAGGAATACAACAGAAAGAAATATAAATCATGTAGAAAAATTTAAGATAGAGAAAAACCGCTCAAAACTTTCTAATTAAAAAGGGGAAAAGAAAAACTATATACAATGTCTTACAATGTATTTTCTTTTTGTGCAAAGTGTGAAGTTATAATTTTGTATGTTTTCAGATATAAATGCTATCGTTATTAATACATTTTAGTTTCATATAGTGTGTAAGCATTTCAATTACCTTTCTACTCAGTAAAAAAAAAAATTATATAGGTGTACTAAATGGTATCAAATGCGCACCTAATAGTTATTGTATCGAATGTATATTGTTAGTAGAAAAGAGAGATAGTTCAATTATCCTTATTTCTGAAATTAATATTTCAAACTACAAGTAGTAGTTTTATTTTAAATACATTTAGGACGCAAAAAATTAGATAAAATTCTCATATTTATTTTTTGCTTTATTTTATTTTATTTTATGGGCCTTCCGTGGCCGAGTGGTTATGTCACCACACCGCTAATTGCCCTCGAGCGTAGGAGAGCGGGTTCGATTCTTGCGCTGGCCCTGGGTGTTTTTCCATTGCTTAGTATTGTAATTCTGTCATGTGCTATCTGTAATTATCTGACGAAGATTTACAAGCGGACTACATGTCAAGCATACAAATCTGATGTATATGTTATCAATAAACAAACATTTTATTTTTTAATAGAAAGTAAAAAACAAGCATAATTCAAGAGCTTCTTTCTCTGATCAATATCTCGCTCTTAAAAACCACACACAAATTTAAAAGTTTTAATATCCATATAAAAATAATTTGTCAAAAATTTTATCATTTAATAGCAAAATATCTAAGGAATAATATGAAAATTTAGAAAAAAGTAGTGACGGTAAAGAAACTTGATGTCTGAGAAATACTTTGCTTTGAGGTTTTTTTTTCCCTTTCTTTTCATTTTTTTTTTCTGTTAATGATGTTCAAAAAAACATCTAGGATATACAGCTATTATTGACTCCTTGTATTTTTAAACTAAATGGACACTACATTCATCATTGTTCTATGAAATTACCATTGTTCATTGAACTATCAATAGTACTAATGGAATAATTTAAAAAAGAGAACTTTGTTTAATCTGTGCTGACTTTGAAACATGCAGAATGGAAGTTTTATTAATTGCAGATGATGCTCCATATTCATTTCACACAGTTATTATATTATACATTTTTTCCAGCCTTAATTCAGTGAATCTATTTGTTATATTTACAGCATAGAATAGAAATTATTCAAAATATGAATTAACAAGTTTGAGCGGCCAATAACGAGGCTATTTTTATTTTTGATCAAACATATCCACTGTGACTTATTTTATCAAGAATTCTCTCACCTAATATATCTGCCTTGCTATTTGAATGTCAATTTTTTTAACTATATATAATTTCAGTGTTTTTCGTTTATGTGCATTGATTATTTTAACTTTGTCAGTCCCAATTTTGTTTCAAAATTAATAACAAAAATTATGTAGATAGTAGAAAATTTTAGCTCGAATTTATGATGAAAATGTAGCATTAGTTTAAGGTGTCCATAGTTGTCAAGTCTATCGATTTCGGAAAGAGACTTCATACCGGAAATTTCCTACAACAATTTTCATCTTATTTAATCGTAGAAAAATTGTATGACTGATAGCTATTAAAAAACAGTGGTGGAAAATCTGATTTAAAAAATCAAAATTTTGTAAAGTATGGGTGTCTTTTCCAAACTTAAAAACAAATAGAGTGCTTAAATATTAAAATGAAGATTTGGAAAGAGGAATATATATATATATATATATATTCCGGTAGTATTTCAGAAACTCCCTCATCACTTAGTATTATTTCATTCTTTAATAAATACTTCCGGGGAGGGATGCTTCACTCCATCACTCTACGAATTGTCCCTTCCCATGCTGCCAGACTATCTGCTTGGAAAGTAATGAGTCTGAACATGATCATATCTTATTTAAAAAATTACCCAGTAACATCTTATAGGTATCTGTTCGGTAGAGCTAAAAATTTTAACACTTGTCTATAATGTTGCTAAATTTATATTAGAGCGTGCCAAATTATCGCAAAATTACACTAATTGCACTTGCTTTGTGAAAAACTTTATTTATTTATTTATTTATTTATTTTTTTTACTGAATGTATTTTACCACTACAGTTATATATATATATATATATATATATATATATATAGCATTAGTAATTATTACGTAAGTTTAAAAAAAAAAAAAAAAAAAATTAATTTCGACTTCGAAGTGATCAATTTGGCGCCCCAAGTAATCCCCACCCCCCTTTTAAATTTTACAATTTTTGTCAATTGGTTTGCACATGCAATGAGATATGCAAAAATCTATTTTACATTATTTTTAAGAGACACAAAGCGTTTAAATTTTTAGTGCATTTATACGTGGGATAGCTTAAACGTACAAAAATTATAAGGAATGAAAAAGAAAAAGGAGAGCTGTTCTTTAATTAATATATATAGTACATTTTGTTAATTGAGTGTTCAAGAACCCACATTACACAAAGATCAATGAGAAACAACCCAACTCCCTTCACATTATAAATGCCTAAAAAACAAAAGTTCTACTTCCAACTTCCTATTCGAACTATTAATGCTTAATTATTAGAAGAATTTAATGAAATCTCATGCATTTCGACAATTTAATTTCATGCAAAATTTAGCTTAATTTTCCATTAAAGTTTTATTTCTTTTGTCAATCATATTTTCCACCAGAAATTTTTGATGATTATGATATTTCTTTAAAAGATGCTTTTATTGTAGAGTTTTTTCTAGTGAAAAAAGGAAAAAATCAGTCAAAATTCTATTTTTTTTTTTTTTTTTTTTTTTTTTGAAATGTGATAAAATTACTTATACACTCACATTTCTGCATAAGTTGAATATTTATAAATAATAATAATAATAATAGAGTGGGGGAGATGCTAATTAAAATAACAAGTCATGCTATAAAATGTGTACTTTTTATGGATGAACGTAGAAAATTAAAACTATTTACTGACGAAATACCACTGAAAACATAACATTAAGTTAATATCTTCTTTATTTTTTACTTAACACAAAAACATACAAATAAAATAATAAACAAAGAAATGTTTATTATACTTCACCAATAAATAATGTAGGTATATTGAATTACTATTATCATTAATATGAGGTATTTCGAAGTGTATTAAATAAATATATATATGCTTGAAATATTTTACAAATAAGCATCACTAACAGAAGCATGAAATTAAAATTTCAAAAGTAATGCAAGTTTTTTTTTTACTTCAACTGCAAATGGTCTTAACACCAGAGTAAGAAATAATTCAAATTATTCTTTCACTCCGACTTCAAATGATATCAACAGATGCTCACTTAACAAACACGTAAACAAAAAATCATCACTGCATGACGAATGATGAAAAAGTTTTGAATCATACTATTCAAATACACATTATAAATATTAATGACGGAAGTTTTTAAATAAATATAAGTTTTAGAAACAAATATCTTAACTAAAGAAATCCACACAAGACAAAGAATTAATTTGAATATGAATTCGAAAGTGCTTCCTTTGTGACACCCAAACCTATGAGAAGGTTTTTAATTTTTATATTTGTAAACTATTAAGTTACGACATTGAAACTACTACATGTAGTTAATTAGTTATGCTAGCTAATAACATACGACAAAAAATAAGAATATTTGCTTACTGTTATGAAAAACCCATTATTATATTTCTATTGTCGAAGTAAAAAGGAATAAAATAACAGACCTTCACTTCAATACTTCATTACAGAAAATCGGAGGGAAATAAATATGTAGGATTACTTTGAACTTCAATATATGAGTACAATTAACATTTACTAATTATGAACCAATTTAAATACACAGTTTTGTATAAGTATAGGCTGAAATAGATTTACTTTTAGGATTCAGGGTTATATTATTTTATTCTATAGAGGTAAAGAGCCACTACCTGACAGGTGATTTTTTGTGGAATTGAAGTTTGTGGGTTCAATTCTGTGACAGCCAACATGGTTGTTTCGACAAATTCTTCTTTTCTTCGCCTTCTCTTCCTTCTTTTACTATAATTCAGTCTGTTAACCCCTTTTCCAACATACCTGATGGAAAAAGCCCATGTTGGTGATATTCCAAAAGATTTCGTTGAACGAATGATGCAAATAAGCAAGGGGGGAGGGGTTCAAGATTCCCCTCCCGAAATTTTGCAGATTTGTCTAAAACTTTTAAGTTATGTAATATTTTCAACACTCAACATTACGAACTAAAGCTTGAACCTCCTCCGAAAATTTTTTCCGGCTACAGCCTTGCAAAAAAGGTATTGCAATTTTATTTGCAGAAGTATCAAGTATGCAAAGTTATATGCCATTCTGACAAGATAATTATCTACCAATCACAAAATCTCAGTACTTATGAGGTGAATAAAATTTCAAATGAAACCATGTAAAATGAGATGGTTTTGAAAATTAGTAATGCAAACCATCCTTACGGTATGCAATCTAAAAAGTAATGGACGTTATCATAGCCTCCTTAACTAGATGCCTGTCGCGTAGCTCGGAAACTAGGCAACAGTTGAAGCGGTAGGCAGCACCACCTAGTACAGATTATGGACTTTTTTATTCAACTGTCACCAATAATTTAAAGAAATGATATGCGATATATATATTCGACGTTTCTTTGATTCTATTCGCCTTTTATATATATCATATCCCACTTTAAAAAAAATTTAATGGCTGTTGAATAAAAAAATCGCGCAATCTGTACCAGGTGGCGCTGTCTACCGTTCAAACTGTTGCCTAGTTTCCGAGCTACACGACAGGCATCTAGTTAAGGAGGCTATGACGTTATAAACCATTTTTTTTTCTTTTTTTTTCCCCCTAAATTATTGTCTTACATTTATAAAATATTCCATACATATGCAATGAAAAGTATCAATATTAAGTACATTAAAATATTTCGAAAACTATTTAATCTAAAGAATAGGAAAAAATAAAATAAAATAAAATTTTTGAACAGTTATAAAATGCTCCAGGCTAATTCCCCCCCCCCCCCCCAGTTTAGAAAACCATCCTTACGATATGCAATCTAAAGGTAAAAGGGTAGTAGACGTTATAATTTTTTTTTTTTTTTTTTTTTTTCACTCTTGTCCTTTTTTTTTTTTTTTTAATTATTATTGTCTTACAGTCATAAAATATTGCCTGCAAGTGTAATTTATAAGTATATTAAAATATTTCGAAAACTATTTAATCTAAAAATTAGAAAAAAAAATGAAAATTTAAATATTTCAACAGTTTTTAAATGATTTAGGCTAATCCCCCTCCCCCCCCCCTACCACCACACTTTAGTTTCCCCTCTCAGTTTTGCGATATTATACTTTGACAATAAATTCTAAATGTGTATGGGTATTATTTTGTGAATCGATAGGTAAGTTAGGAATTTTTTTTATGTTTTCTTTTTGAAATGTTAAAAATTTGCATGAAAATTTAGCATAAAAAAAAAAAAAATAATAATAATAATTTATCAACAATTTTAAAAAAACAATGGCGAAATAGGTTCAGATTATATAAACTATTGTCAATTCGAGAAAAAAAAAAAAAAAAAGAATGAGTTAAACCTTTCAGGGCGGTGGGATATATTTTATACCGCCTAATTTTAATTTCCCATTGAAAAAATTCATTCCAGAAATTCCTAATAAAATTTTATTTTCTAAACTTAGACGTAAATATTCATTTATTTCTTCTCTTCCAACCTTTTACTCTAATTCTAATGACACTTGATTTTAAATGAGCGTAATTACCTTGCCCCTGAAAGGGTTAACGCAGAGAATTTTGAAATGTAAAAATAATTAAATAAATTTTTGATTATTATTATTTTTTAATTGAAATATTTTTCGCAAAATTTTAAGGTTTTTAATATTATAAATTTTAATATATACGTATGCAAAAATTAATATTTTTAAAAAGTAATTTACAAAAATATTTATAACGTCCACCATCCTCTTAATTTTTTTTTTTTTTAATCTGATAATTTTTTTAATCTATCGTTATTTATCAATTTTGATTTTGGATTAGAAACACAGTTTTGCTGATCGTTATTTTCTATTTAAACGACGGCCGAAATCTATTAAAAATCTTGATATTTTTCGTAGGTAAAGAATATTAAAATTCACTCTTTAAAGTCACTTATTTATTTAAGCCTGCTTTGTTGGTCACTGTATTTAAACGGATTTTCAAAAGAATTGAATCACCATTTATTTTTTATATCACATTTAAAAAAAAAAAAAAAAAAAAAAAAAGAAATACATTGAAATCGCTCTAAACCTCTCTTCCGGTACCCATTGCCTATGTCCCCAGCTCTTTATACTGTATTAAATAAAATATTTCTTCCGTTTTGCACTCGTTTTCCTTCCGTGGAGGATCAAAATTGTGATGGCATGTCTCCGGACCACCTCGAGGGGTGAATCCCAGACTGTCGCCAACTGCCTGTTGCGCAGCACTAGTGCGACGTAAAAACCAACCAACCAGCCATGCTCTCGTTTTGCAACAATGCTCTATGGTCTTATGTGAATATGATTCTCAAGAATGAATCAACAATTGTTTACGAATTTAATAGATCATGTATGGGAAATAAGTACGCTGTAATTTTAAAATTGCAGCTCTTATAACTTCAAAACTGATAATTTAAAAAAAAAAAAATTATTCATTATTCTTTAATTTTAGACTGTTTTTTAAAGATAAAAGCAATCGAATGATATCGCGTTGTGAAACTTTGCAAAGTTAAATCTAATAACTTGATGTATATAGTGTCCCCACAAAAAAAATTACAGTTTTTAGAGCTCTGTAACTGTTTTTAGAGCAGTGTAACATCTGTGCAGTATCTTTTTAAAAAATTCATCATTTTTTACTTAAAAAAAAAAAAAATGGTCGACTTTCATTACCAAAGTAATTAAATCTAGACCAATCAAAAATAGGAGTGGTCCGCCCGGATGTGTTCCGCCGACAAATTCTTTGCTTTATTTATATAGATTTTAAAATTCAGTATTCTTTTTATAATTTTAATTGTTTCAAAACGGCTTGACACATATTCTAATTTATATTTTGCTGTGTTACGAATATATATATATATATATATATAATTATTATGATAATATAGTACCAAATTATTATTCATAATACACTTCTTAAAATCTAGATACAAAAGTACATCAAATTCAAGACAAATACATACGAAAATATACAACCATATAACCATAAAAACAGATAAATAAATTTAAGGTTAAAGTTTTGGAAATTACTATTCATTAGCGCTATTGTTTAAACCTTTTTACTACCAGTTGATGGGAAAAGAATCTCCACTTTAAAACATTGATTATTTTGATATAACCCTCCAAACGTCTGATACAGATTTTTCAGTTCCTCCCCCCCCCCTTAATGCATTTATAATTTAAAACTGCATAGTTATATATTCTTAACTTGTTTTTAAATATGAAGGTCATATGTAATAGTCATAAGATTTATCTCTAAATAAAATGTTATATTTTTAATTTCAAGCTGAAATAACCATTGTTTTAGTACATTTTAAATACCATACAGTGAAAGGATATTACAACTGTGACCTTTTTAAAGATGTTCGGAGGAATAATGTAAAATTAAATTTAAAATAGTGAGATTAAAAAAAAAAAAAAAAAAAAAAAAAAGAAAAGAAAAGAAAAAGAAACGTACACTAAAGATTTTTAAAACAAATGCCAAACAATTGAGATAAAATTTTATATGTATATTGCACGGATGCCTGAAATTCCACCAAAAGCTTCACATAAAGTATTTTCTCGCAAAAGGTATTCATCAATTTTCCAACCTATTCGATTATTTTTATGACCTATATCGGAAAAGTCCAGCGTCAGTAATTTAACAACTGAAACCATACATTTTCCTTTCAGTAAATGTTAAAATTCGGTATCGTGTGACATCTTAAAAATCTGATGAAAAGCCATAGAAAATCATCATATTATGAAGAAAATCTTCAATTCTTTTCAAACGAATCGACCAAAATCAACCAATTATATAGAGAGTACACATTTAATTTAGTATATTCAAAAACATATTGCCAAATTTCAATCTATTCAGACCTCATTAAAAGACAGATTTACAATTATGGAAACTCATCGGAGAATACTCTACAGGAAAATTTATATAAATGTCTTCAGTTTATTTAATTTCAATTCTTCATCGAAAATATATGTGACAGATTCCATTTTAAAAATACTGGTGATAAACATGATTTAAAAATTTGAAATGTTGGTAGCTATGTTTAAGCAGTAGGTCCCGGCATAATTAATCTTAGTAAGTAAAAAATAATTGTACACCGTTAAAAAAAATAATAATAAATAAATAAATAAATAATAATATATATATATATATATATATAAATACATATATCTGTAAATTTACCGTAATGTTTATCCAAAGTCTTTGTAAATTTGGAATAATCTTCATTAAAAATTAATAATCTTAATATCGTAAAAGAATAATAAATCTTAATATTTATTATGTTTTTTTTTTTTTTTTTTTTTTTTTTAATAAAAAAATAATAAAAAATAATAAAAATAAATGATCCCATTCTAGAAAATGTATTTTAGATCATTAATGTACTTTCACTAATAATTAAAATAACATTTATCATAAAAAAAAAATGTATATATATATATACATTTTTTATATTAACATTTATTATATTAACATTTCCGTTTACTTTTTGCTGTAATAAGTAAATCAATAATAACATTTAGCATTGAAATACTTATACAATACGTATATATATATATATATATATATATATATATTTAACATTTCCTGTATTTTTTTTTCACTGTAATTTTACTTAAAATTAAAAATAAATGGTGGGCTTCTGCTGTACTTTTTAACAATGTAGAGTCGCAAACTAAATTAAATCATCGGATGGGGGAAAAAGAACAAAAAACAGTTTTTGAGCTGTAGTTTCTAGATACATATTTCTTAATATTTTAATAAATTAAAAGATATATCAAGGTGGTTACAGTACAGACCCGCCTTTTCTCCCTGATTCCTCCACCAAAATATTTATATGATAATTTTTACTTAATTAATGGTGCAAACATACTATTAAAAATTCCGAAAGAAAATTATTGGTGGAAGAATCAGGGGGAAAATGTGGTCTGCGACCACCCTGTATATATATATAGAGAGAGAGAAAAACTTCTACATTTCTAAATCAATATCTGTTAATACGTATATATATATTATTTTTATTTATTTATTTATTTTTTTGACTGATACTGATAATAAAAAGAATGATAAACATGGTTATATTCGTATTAAGTGAAATAAATTTCTTGAAAATATATGTAAAATAAAAAAAAAAAGAAAAGAAAGAAAAGACAAGTTTAGAGAGTCATAATTTTACGTTTTACTATATCTGCATGTAAGAATGTAATAATAAAAGTTATACAAAATCCAATTATTCTCTGTGAAAAAATTGAAGTACTATGTTAAATATGCAAGCAATGAGCAATACATCTATAAGGTAATCTGGTACATAGCTGCTTTTTTTTTATATTCTATATTGCTTATTATGAATAAAAACAGATAGCTTTGTACTGTATTTAAATAAAATAGATATTTCAAAAATTTAAGAAAAAATACAGCGTATATATTGTAATTTACGAGAAATTGAACTAATATGACACTCTGGTTCATTTTATTTTGCATTTTTTACTGTAAGTAATTTCTCAACTTGATAATGTGCTTTGTTTAATTGTTAAAAAAAAAAATTATTTACAATTTATGATACTTTACATAAATCATAAGCAATAACTTTTGATTTGAGACAACAATGCGTAATATTCGAATTTTCCCCGATTTTTTTTTTTTAATTTATATTTTAGAAATTAATATTTTTGTTGTTGTTGTGTGGCTTAGGGCTGATTGAGTATTCTAGAGTCCTAGGCCTATAGGTGGCATACCTTCCGTAGGAAGGGGTGGGGGGCTCATTCTAAGGAGTCCTAGTCCGTATTTACATGAGTTTCGGAGAAACCCGCAAAAAACTCCAAACGGCTAGGTCGATGAGCGTGACCGGGGATCGAACCCGGCATTTCCCTCTGCCAGCTTTGAGTGTTGATCTGCTGGGCCACTGGGGGGTGGGGGTGGCTAAAAATTAATAACTTGTAAAAAAAAAAAAAAAAAAAAAAAAAAAAACATTTAATGAATATTAGTGAAACCTTCATACATTTCAAATAAAATTCCAAAGTGAATTTTTTTCTTTTTTTAATTCTAATTCTAATTCTAATACGAATTAAAATGTAAATCCAGCGAACCTCTCTTCACCCCCCCCCTCCCAAAAAAAAAAAAAAAAAAACCTGCTTGTTATTAGGAATATTAGTAGTAATGTGCTTACCTTCATGAGAATTGGTATCATGTGGGGACACACAGTTGAAGGCACTGTTGTCCAGTATTACCACAACTGTAACCAGAGTGCAAAATAGTACAAATACCGCTGTAAATCCGCGAGACCGGATTGCCTTTTTAGCTTTGCAGGGGCTGGGTGTTTTTCTTGGACAATAATTTGCAATACCACATATTCCAGCAATAACGAGGTAAACACCAATTAGCATGTATTTTACTTTATGACACTTGCGATCACGGGATTTTAGCGAAAAAAGTATTCCAAGACATAACTGCAACATTCCGAAAATGAGTAAAAATACTGACAATACAAGACAGCTCTTTTGTCGTTTTAGGTACCTATCTCGTGTGTAAGCCATAGTGTCAAATTTCAAAACAAAACCGTCACGTTTTCCATTCGACTTCTCTAACGGGATGGACTCATTGCCCTGGCGAGATCTAGCTTTTAATAAACTTTTCGGGTAGGCGATGTAAGAATAATACTTCGGAAGGGTTGCTAGAAGTTGGCAGCTTTTCGCGTCCTTCTCCTGCAGATGCTCCAGGGAGGATGAAGAGTTTTTGAATGGGAAAAGAGCGGGTTTTCTTTGACAATTTCTTCAATGATATTTAAAACATTTTCAGAAAACGACATTTAATTTCTATACGCTTCCAGAAATAATTCATTTCTATGTATAAGTTATAGAGTTATTATTTCCGAGTTTAATAAAGTTTTAGAATCATATTTAGGTGCACTCTTAAATGTCTTACTTTAAAATAATTAAAATCTCATGTTTTTAGATTTATTGAAATCTTAAATTAAAACAATCGTGAAAACGTTTGCGTAAAAAATGAAAAGAATAGCTTACAATTAAGTTTTTATTTTAAATATAATTTTAGCGTGAGTAAGTGAAGAATTTTTTTTTTAAATTTCTCATATTAGCCATTACTCATAAAATCGGTGAAGGGAATAAAGTTTAAGAAAACTAGACGCATGGTTTTAAGCAATTTCTACAGCTAAATACTATAATTTCTTTGCTGATTAAATGAACTTAATACCAATTAGTTAACACTAAATGTTTAGATTAAATCTTGTTAATTTCATTTTCTTCAAATTTTAAATGAAAGCTCGCTGTCAAAAATAATGGCCTTTTCATATTATATTAATTGAAAAGAAGAAGGATTGGGGTATCATTCTTCGGTCATTTTTTGCTCATTAAGGTTCATTAGATCCGTACCTTAGAAATAGATTCAGAACCAATACTAACATTCATGTCGGATTAGAGATTCGAACCCAGCAGTTGGCAACGGGAGGCCAGAGCATGTATGAAAACAAGTAGGAAAATTATACTATCCGCATCTACAGCTAAATACTATAATTTCTTTGCTGATTAAATGAACTTAATACCAATTAGTTAACACTAAATGTTTAGATTAAATCTTGTTAATTTCATTTTCTTCAAATTTTAAATGAAAGTAATAATTAATTAAATAATTTCTTACAGAACTTACCTGCTACATTGTTTGATCTTCAATGTATTTCACCTCTGTGATGATACTCGAAAATATACTTTGTTTTTAAATATGGAACAAGAAATCAAACAAAAGCTATACTTAGTTTTATTTTGAAAGAGAAAGCAGGAAAATATTTTGCTTTTGAGTAACAATGTATAAGGCCTAAAAATTGCATTCGCCCCATATAGTGTAGCAAAAATAGTATAGATAAAAAAAAAAAAAAAAATGCGTATGAAGTGTATAATCCATAAAAAAAGCATTTGCACCACGTAGTGTAGCAAAAATTTGGTACAGTTAAAAAAAAAAAATATCTTAGCCCATGTGAAAATACAATTCGTATAATTTCTACATATATCCTATAATTTATCTAAATAGTTTTTTGGACTCTCTAAATTAATCATCAATGCCAATTATACCATATTTTATAGAAAACGTGTATTTAGGCACATAACTTAGTTATGTTTTTTACAACATAAATATGTTAAAACTTGCTTTGAAATATGCTTTTCTCAGACCTTAATGTTCCCGAATAGTTTTGTGAGTCCCTTCCTTCTTAATATTAACATATTTTCTCTTAAAATCAATTGACAAATTTACAAATATCCACTATAAGAAATATAATAAGTACAAAGCTGATGAAACTTAGAAGTTTTTTTTTTTTTTTTTTTTTTTTTTTTTTTTCCCACTAAAATACTCCGGAAACTAATGTTAAATGATAAGGAATCAGAACTTGATTTAAAGAGAGAGAGAGAGGGGGGGGAAGAAACAATTAAGCAGAACCCTTCCTAAGATATAATTATTTAAAAATAGGCAAGAGTGCAGCGTAAAAGCATTATTCTCTCCCTCCCCCTTTTTTTTTCACCCTGCATATGTTGTATTATATAACATGATTTTTTATAGAATAACTTCTAATTTTTAAATTTTACTTGCATATTTTTGCTATTTTTTCATGTTATATGTTATATGTTATAACTCCCTATGTTACAGATAAATTTTTGTCTAAAAATATTTTTATAAGAAAGAATTGTTATTGATCGGGATCATAATGAAATTAAATGATCTGATATAAGTATGAATGACAAGATGTGGGAAAAACATTCTGAAAATGGAATATAAATCTGCTTTCACAGAAAATCTTGATGAAGATGACGTATATTGACACTAAAGAGGATTATATCCGAGTGCTGTTTCTCATTAGATTAGATTTTGGGATTAGAACTATTTTCAGTACAGTAATACTCGTGTGTGAGAGAACGATCTATTTCACAATTAGTTACGAAGGTAGTACGAAATAATCTTATTGAAATACTGTAAATAATCAATTGTATAAACAAATTTAATATCATCACCATGGTAATTTATGGCGTCACTAAAATGGTAAGTTATGCTCTAAAATATTTACTCTTTAATTGATTAAAAAGAAGAGTTTTCTCAATGAATGTTGCGTCTTTAATGCAGAAATTTATCGGTATTAACATTCATATTATCTCTTCGCATTTTTTATTGACAATCATGTTTAACTGAATAACTAACTATATAGATATTTTTATTACTTTCTTCTATATTCAACAGAAGAAAGTATTGGTTTCGTAAATATTTTCGAATTCGGGTTTTCGATGGATTTACACGTTTTGAGAGGTCTAGAACACGACTTGACTATTTTTAGAAAGTGTCTATCTGTTTGTGTGTGTGTGTGACAAAAATTTTGCAGCAACTGTACCTCAGGAACTGCTGCACAGAATTTCATACAAATTGGGATGCGGTTGCTCATTGACATAAATTCGTGCCTACCAACTATTGGCTAAAATTGTCTGACAGGTGGTGTTGCCATGCCAATTTTTCTAAACTTTTAACATGGAGGTATAGGGCAAAATTTTCTATAAATGTGTACAATGAAAACTATTTTTAACGAATTATTATGTGATTAAAAAGTGTTATTTATATAATAGTAATATTCAAGAATAATACAGGAAATATTTTTTGGACGGTGTAGCGCATCTTAGGTGAAACGCATCCCCCCGAGAGGGGGGGGGGAGATTTTCAATACGGGTATCTTTCAAAAGATCTCGTCAGTACCTTTAAATGAATGATTTAATCTTTGATCTGGGATAATTTAAAACAAAGTTATGGTTTTTTTTCTAAAATAATTAAATTAAATCAAATTAAATCAAATAAGCGCATATTTTCAGGTTTCGTTGATGAACATAAAATAGACTTTCTTTGGAAATTTAGTATTATATTTCTAATAGAAAAAAATCGTCTGCATTCATCACAGAAAGTAATTTTAATAAAATTTGTATAGAAAAATATAGAAGAAAGTTTTGTGATGGCCACAACATATTAGTTTTTGCAAATATTCGAAGAATGAGTTAAAAACCATTACATTATATTTTTATTCTATCATAAGCGTTAACAACGATTTGCATTTTCTAACGGATATTGCATAAACATGACTCCATTAAAAATGTGATAATAATATTTATTTAAAATAATAACAATAATAATAATGCAATACTTGTATGTCCCACAAAAATTACTTACATACGTTGATCAAAAATTTTGATTTAACAGCATTCTGCATTTAATGGTACTTTTTTTTTTTTTTTTTTTTTTTTTTTTTTTAATAATTTATATAGTATTCAAGTAGATTTGAATTATATATATGTATTAAAAGCATCATGAAACTGTAATTTAATTGATACCGTATAGTACTGTTAATTTTTGTAGAAATATAACATGAAGAATTTATGAAAATGATAATTTTTTATTTATAATGAATTTCTTAATGTTGCTGATGGTTATGGTTGATTTAAAATTGGCTCTATAAAATAAATACTTGTCTTTTGCTTCCAATATTAATACTAAGCAGTATTCGCCGTGAAGTTTAAAAATGTATTAGAGGTGGTTAGATTAACTTGAAAGAATATATAATTATCAGTTATAAAAGACATGATCTCTCAGAAAGAAAGAATGGTAATTGACATCATCTCTCAGAAAGAGAAAATGGTTAAAAAAACACGTGTTTAATATATTATAATGTGTTAAAAGACACTTTAAAAACACGTAGATATAAAAACATTAGATTTAATAAAAAACTTATTTAGAATAAAAATATATTTTCGAAGCTTTTTGCTTTGGTTAACAAAGTATCACCAGGAAAACATTTTTACGAACTTGTTCTTGAAGTGCAGAACAATCAATATGAATACCTTACAGTTATAGATGAAATTAAAGCTTGATGTAGAGGCAAAAGATTGAAACGGCATTCACAAAAAAGTAACCTTTAGACGAATCTCAGGATAAAATTGGTAGGAACTTTGTTAGGTCACAGGGAGGTATCGTCATGTCACAGAACAGTAAATTTGCCCCCATACACGAATGAAAAAATGTTAAAAATTTCACTGTTATATCATGAAAAACTCCAATTGCCCATTATGCTGAACTAGTGCGACGTAAAACCCAACCAACCAACCAACCATGAAAATTTCCTGCGATATAATTTGTTAAAAAGCTGACTTAAATAACCTTACAATATCTCGGCATAAAATGTCAGAGGAGAAAAAAAAATATGCCACCAAATACTGCCAAATCGTATTTTAAAGGTCATACAAATATTACAAGCGAAAATGATGGTAAATTAAAGAAATAAATGCATTTACAATTTAGTTTGTGACTAATCCCTCGAGTACTTTGTTTAAATACTATGACTTTTATGAAACAATGCTCAACTTTTTTTTACATGCCCTTATTAATTATGGAATATGATACGTTTTACTCAGTGGAGATTTCTTTAGTTCATTTTATGAGGGGTAGATAAAAATTTAAATTTTGCAATTCTTTAAATTCTCTAAAAAAATTTACAAATTTTATAAAATTTTATATATAATTTTATGCATCTTTGTAAATTGTTAACTACGCATAATATCAATACTTAAAGAATTAAAACAGATGTCACGATTTTTTTAACACTCAGTAGAAAAAATCGATCTAAAGAATTTTTTTATATATTTGAAACATTACAAACAAAAATACAAATTTTGAAATCGTTAAGAATCCATTATAAAATTAATTTTGAGTTGTACAATTATTCTTAGAGTTATATCTAAGTAGAAGATATTTAAAAAAAAAGTATTTATTGTATATTTCTCATTAATTTACTCATCGACAATAAGATTAACTCTGTTAATCCTATCTCTGGTGTTTACCGGGCGCAAAATATTGAAAAACAACTACATATTTAAGCATCCGGTTAATTTTGATAATTATTACTGTTTATGTATACACTTATTTTAATAGCTATAATCAAATTTTCATTCAATTTTCAGTTATTATTATTTTTTTAACGTTGCAACAGTTATCCCACTTATTTTAGTTCAATAAACAGAACTTAACGAATCAAGTGAAAGCATTATAAAAGAAAAATTTAAATTGATGTCAACTCTTCCTCGAGAGAACAAATGTGCATTGCTTTGTTCTGCAACATTAAGAATTCTACACTGTTAAAAATAAAATGCTATATTTCCCCAGAAAAATGGTTCCAATTATCTGCAACCAATTCTTTGGTGAAATATTTCACCATTTTAATGGTGCCATCTCAGTAGTATAAGTACCACTGAAATAGAGAAACTTTGTACCAAAATATTGGTTGCAGCTAATTGGAACCATTTTTCTGGTGAAATATAGCATTTTATTTTTGGCAGTGTGGTTATAATCATGTTTCGGTTTTCTCCCTCCTGTACGTATGCCTAAAATATAACCATGAAATAAGTAGTTTAAAATTTGACTAAGCTTCAGATTATTTCAAATGGTTGCTGCGAAAAATATAAGTCAAATAAATTAAAGTTCAGGTAAACCCTTAGTATATGAGCATGGTTGAATTAAAAGTAATCTAAATATATAGTCTGGATAACACACATATTACATAGAATTTTATTTGGTGTTGTGGTGAGGCAGATATCTGCGCTAGGGACCTAGGCTTGGGTGGAATGCCCTGAGTATGGGGGTCTTTATAAGGAGATCTGGCAGGTATTCACGAAAAGAATTTCATTTGGATGCCGAAAAGTAAAGATGGTTCGTAAATACGCATTACAAATTCGAAAAATTGTTTAAAATCGTATAATAGCAATAAAAAATTAAAACTGTAATCGTACATTCGGTTAACGAAAACAGGGGAAACTGTGTTATCGTGTATGTTTCGTGTTTCGTGTATTATTGTTTAAATTGATAAAGTTGCTAAATTTAAAAGTCTTCATCAAAAGAAGCAACCAGGTTGCTTTAGTTCTTTTTATTAATACATGCAAGGTATTTAGTTCGAATGCTTTAGTTAGAAACTTTCAGCCTGGATTTTTGAAGGGTGTCATTATGGCTGATGGTGGCTTTCCCTTAGAAACCCAACAATCAAAAGAGCACCAAAAACACATAATAAAATCACGCGTTACATATTGCTATTTTTTACTCAAGTGTGAAATTTTCATACCATTATTATTATTATTATTATTATTATTTTGTAATATTTTTTATTTTATTTTATTTATTTATTTATTTTTTTTTCATTTTGTTTATGTATGTGCTGAGGTACAGCATTTATTCAACGATATATTTATTTATTGTTCTTTGGAAAATCAAGATTAAAAAGAAAGAAAAAATCCCCATTGATTTCTACCGAAATATCCAATAGAACAGACTTTTTTCCCCCCTGCTTTATAAATGTATTTTATTTTATTTATTTATTTGTTCTTAAAATATATTAAATTAAAATCTTTTATAAAAAAAAAAAAAAAAAGCATTTTAAAACTATAAAATCCATTAGCGCCTATTACACGAAGTGTAGAATTGAAAATATAATAATAACTAAAATATTAATGACATATTCCAAATAAAAAGCTTTTGTTGAAATTCATTCATAATAAGAAAAATAATAAAAGGTTTTTCTTTCCTTTACTCTTCTTTTTCTTTCACTTTCTCTCTCTTTTTTAAAATCTTAAGCTGACTTTTAACACCTGTTATTACAATGAACTCAGTTTAATGGATTTACTTTGCAAAAGTAAAAAAAAAAAAAAAAAAAAAAAAAAAAAAGCAAAGTAAAAAGTGCACGAACGATGAAATTGAACTTTGATAAAATTTCTCTTTTCATTAAAAGTTCAATAATTTGTGGAATAACTGGATGAAAGATCTCTTCGAACAAACTGTTATTTTAATAAGCATTTTGAAGAAGATTCACGAAAAATAAATGTTATATTCCAGAATAAAAAACTAATTGTTCATTCAAAATAATATTAAAGGTAATTACTATTATAAAATTTATAAACTCTTTTTATCATTAATTATTATTAGTTAAATATTAGAATAATAATAATAATTATTACTGAAGCATTTAGCAATATTCCAACAAATAGATTACAGAGAATTTCATAACTATAATATTTCTTATATATATATATATATATATATATATATATATATACACCTTTATAATTTGAATATTTATATTTATATATTTATATCTATACAAATATTAATTGTCTGTAGAAAAGGCAATGTCCCTCATTCCTTCGTGGGCCCCTTATGCTTACGCGCATCGACACTTAACTTTCGGTACTTACGCTCCAACACTTTTAATCCAAATTATCATACGCTATCAGGGTGCAACATCGACATTTATCTATCAACTCACTCTCGCTACGAATCTTATTCGTGACATTGACATCATCTTACCACCTGGTTTCCGATTCCTGTTTAATTATGTATGAGTGATATCATCGTATTTTCTTAGAATGAATTTATTTTGCCTTAAATCATTGATGTGCCTAACACCAATGGAATTCTTTTACCGAAAGTATCAAATTACTCACCTACGGAAAATAAAATAAAAATGTATATATATATATGTATTTAACACTAAATATTTCTTAATCTTTTGAACAAATTTAACAGATCAATTTCTTGATACCTATTATTCCTGCATATGCTGCGTGATATATATAAGCTTCTTTCGATTAATTTTCACTATCGATTTAATTTTTAATGATTATTTTATGAAAGTTTAATAAGTTGTTTTTATGAGTTATTTTTTAATGAAAATTTTTACCCTTAATAAATTGAAATTAAATTCAGGACCTGTTTAACACACGATCCAGAAAGTCTGACGACTAGGAAACAGAATTTTAGAGCCAACAAAATGTCGTACATGATCACAAGATTATATTTAATAATACAAATTTTTATTTGGTATCAGGAGTTCACTCACACACACACACTACACCAGAATTAGAAAAACAGCATCTATATATCTACGTTAATATTTTTAAATATAAAAACTACTATAGATATCCAACTCTGCAAATATTTTATGTGATTCTGCAAGTGGGCTACATTGGGAAAAGGGAGGGGGGGGGGTCAGAGGGATGAAATTGTATCAAGACTTGGGGCCTCACATTGGCTTGATCGGGCCTTCTTAAATCAATGTTTTTGCCCACTTATTGTAAACTCGTGGCGTTAAAACTAACAAACCATTTTTCCTCTTGTGTTAAATGCAAACTATTTTAAGGTTGTAAAGTGATTACTAATATTCTTAAAATTATTAATAATGATTAACTGATAAGGAAATATTGGATAAGAAAATATTGGATATTGGATTGGGAGGGGGATAAGCTCCTCCCCCCCTACCTAAATAATATCAATTTCATATTACCAGATACGACAATTCATGAATTTTAATTAATCTGCAAGTATTTTTAAAATCTCTTCTAAAGAAAGCAAGATTTATTTGAGAAAAGACTCTGATAGTTGATTTATAAGTGTTTATCTAATAACTTATTCTGTTATGTGTAAGTTCATTTAGATATGTAACTTTTTAGGAATGTAGAGACTGTAATGCACTAAGATTCTGAGTAGCACTTTTCTCCTAGTAATAAAGAAAATGTTTCCCCCTTTTTTTTTTTTTTTTTTTATTTCCATTTGTAAAAAATAAGTTTCACTATATTATTTTTCATCTGTACAAGAATTTGTAGCTTTATACAATATGAAAATACATTTTAATGAAATCTGACGTAAAAACAGATATAATGCACCTTTTAAGTTTAAGAAGGCCTATAAGCCTTGTGGACGTTAGATTAAAAATGCGAATATTAAGGGGGGAACTTAAATTTTGTTATGTGGTTCTTTTGAAAAACCTGTTTACAAATCATTTTATTTAGTCTGTAATAATAATAATTATAGCGCAGAGAATGTATTCGCAATTAAAAGTTATTGCAAGGCTGCCACAGACGACTTTTTGTATTCTTTTCGTACCACTATTTCCAAGCAAAACAATTTATAATGTAATTATACAGGTGAATCTGCATTTTCTTACATAAATATACACTGGTGGACAAAATTAAAGCAGCAACCTGTTTTCTTGTTTTCTTCTTTTGCAGATAATTTTTAAACAAATAAACATATGAACATAACATTCGAATGGCCTATTCGTTATCATTTTATTAACCGAATTTTATGTAACTTTAGCATAAGAATAATTTTTTAACTAATGAATATTCATTTTTCTCTCAAAAGTAAGCTTTGGAAAAAATGAAAAATGTCAAAAATGTGATAGGTGAAAATGCACACGCATCCATAAGTTCAAATCTTTCCACCAACTCTTTCTACCTGTGTTCATTTTTCTGCTTCTAATTTTTTCTTCTTTTTTTCGCATGTGAATATCTTTTAAAAAATATACATACAAACATGAAAATTGAATAAGATGTTCCTTATAAAACTATTTAATGACATTTTAGAAGGTTTTTAATTGAAATTGACTTGGTCATCGTGTCTTCGTGTTACGCTAGTAAACAAGGCACCTTCATTTTAAAGTAAATATAAGCTATACCGTTTGTCGCTCTTTGGCTCAGTTGGTAACGGTCGTATTCACCGTTTACCTCAACCTGCGGTTAACCGCGAAAGCCCGACTTGAACGCTCAAATGGTATTCAATTCACCAATAACCGTAGTTAACATTACCGCGGCTGAAAAGCGACTTCAGGCTCAGAAACTCTACCTAGCTCTAGAGGAAGGTTAACCGTAAATTTTCGTTACTGAGCATGCGTAATAGCGTAAGTAAATGAAACGAGAAGCGAAGCAAAATATAAAAATAATAATGGCGGCGCGGCTTGTTGATGTTGATGTCAAACTCTGCTGCAGTGAGTGAGAAAAAACCTTTTTCTTTCCTTTAACTGTTAATTATTTTGTTAAAAAAATGGAAATATGTAATGTTTTAAGATAACTTCTTTATTTGTGTTTATGTATGATTCGTTCATTGCTCTGAATTGTTTACTTAAAAAAATGCTCATACTGCTTTAAAAGTAGTAATGTCATTGTATCAAAATTTAAATAACCATCTCTGTACACATACGAACCTTCTCCGTGCTAATGCTGTGATAAAAATTGAAGCTTATTAATATCCGTAGTACTTGATTCTTTTCTGCTACATACCATCCGATATAAATTATTTCAATTTATGTCTTTCTCTTTAATTTATTGTAGTGTATTGTATATCAGTAGTGTATAAGCATCATGAAATAAAATTCAGACATTGTGAAATGGTTATAAGAAAGCGCCACAGGCTGGCATTTTAAAATAATAATTACAAAACTTTTAATAAACACCGTAAAATTAAAAAAAAACTCACAACAATTGTTTTGAGTTGAAAGAACACGCAACTCTTCATTAGGCGAAGAAGGTAGGCACGAGTGCTGTACTCATGTTGCCGTTTTAACTGCAGCCTACTTTCTTTGCCTGACAAAGGATCTTGTGTCCTTTCGACCCAGAACAATTGTTGTGAGTTTATTGCATTTTATGGTGTCTGCAGTTTGAAGAAGGTCACACTTAATTAACTAATGCTGAAAGGCAAGAAAGTCAGCAAAATTGAGCACGGTGTAGCAGGTGGAAGGTATTATATTACGTATCAGCAATCACAGAGTGAGCATTAAACACATTGCACAGGAATTGTGAATATCCATAGACCTTATATAGATAGACAACACCCCTCCCCCCCCCTCATTATTCGTCTGCGACATGAAGTAGCTTCCCCAGCGAAATTATCACGTGATGCGGACCTGGAGAGAGAGATGAGCATGAATATTATTTGATTGTTCCGTAGGAAAGAAAGTAGTTTTGAGTTTTATTAATTTATGTATTGTACACACACTTTTTATTTAAGCCTTTAGATTTACGCATTGTTGGAAAGCTAAAATGTCATAGGTTAATTAAAAAAAAAATTTCTTTTGTGAGAAACCATTCTAAAGGGGAGAATTTTTTGTTTGAATTCTGATAAAAATAAGTGCTTTCTTATGGAAGAATCGCCCTCAACTCTATGTCACGTGACATACGGAGCTGACCGCAAAGGATGAAGGTTTCAGATTACACCCTCATGTTGAAGACATTCACTATAACGGGAAGTCCTATTGGTGGCGTAGTCTATATATATAAGGTCTATGCGAATATCTGTTGGCGATGTTCATTGTATTGTCCATCACCAGTTTTAAGCTGGCTTCAGAACCAAGAAGCGAGTTTCTATCATCAAAACTAGAATATGTACAGGCTAAAATTTTGGGGACTAGGCTGGATCCCTACTAATGCTTTGACTATCCAGCCTACCTTTGTTTATTTTTAATTTTGCAATGTAAGGCTTGGTCTAGACAAAAAACGATAAAATCAGGATCGACCTGATTAATCTTTTTTTTTTTTTTTTTTTTTTTTTTAAGGTAAATATAAAACCCTATGCCCTGCACAAAACAGAATTTAATTTAGTATGACAGGACTTATTTCAATCTATTCTTCCATACGAAGGCATGCAACAACTGTGTTTCATTTCCTAGCATCGGTTACTATATTTATCTCTTAAAATTTCTATGTTATAGATTTAGCATAAGGGCGCTTTAGTGGATTTTAAACTTTTGTTGTCATTTTGGCGATTAATTAAATTAGTTATCACAATTGCGTAAGAAAAGATAATGCCAACAAACGTCTGAGCTAATTTGGTGCGAAATATCAGAGTTCCATACTGAAGTTGTTACATTTTTTTAGCATGATTTCTCTCAATTTTAATTAATTTAAAAAAATATTTCTTTTTGACATCAGAAGAAATTATTTATTTTTGGCATGAATTTATTTTTTCTTTTTAAATTTTTAAAGTTACAATGGGATTTTGTTTAATATCTTTTGAACCAATTATCTGATTGAACTAAAAGAATATGGCATTAGCTAGATTTTGCCGTAATTATTTAGTATACCAACTTTTGTTAAAATCTAATAATTTTGATACAAATAATGACAAACTTTCAGCTTTATACATTTAGGTAAAAACAAAAATGTTTGCACGTTCATTCAAGGTGACAGATCGAAAATGGTAACGATGGCAAAATCACTGTTTAAAAGAAAATAATACAATCTGCAGTACTAAAAAAAATAGATGTATTTTTAAAAAAATTATAACTTTAAAAAAAAAAAAAAGAAAGAAATTGCCTGCTGAGCCCAGCCCCGTGCAGACCTTTAATCATTGCGTCTAACAATTACTTCAATGTTTTCACAAGTATCTGCAGCAACTCAGAAATTATGTACATAAATAGCGTGTCGTATTGTAGTACACTTCTAAATAATGTGTTTTTTTACTTTCAATGTTAAAATGTAACATACTTCTTAAACGCCTCAAGAAAAATATAATTTAAGTCTTATTTCCTAAGTGACTTTTTCAGATATATTTAAAATTAAAAGCTCTTACTTTGAAGCTTCACAAGGCTTTTGTCACGGTTCCACAACTTCATCAGGAGCAGCTTCACGTAATATGTAGATCACTGTTGAATTGGATTTGGGAATAAGGCCGATTAACTGCTGTAGGTCCTGGGCCTCAGGGGGAATGCCCTTCGCGGGGGTCTTTCTAAGGTGTCCTAGCCCGTATTTATGCAAGTTTTGGAGAAAAGCATGGAAAACTCCGAATGGCTAGGCCAACACGCACGACATGGAATCAAACCTGGCACCTCACATCTACCAGCTTTGAGGATAGTACCTCGGCCGCTGGTGGGCCTATGTAGATCACTAAAGTAAACATAAGCATCTTCCTCGTCCTGTTGTTGCAATAAATGGCACCACTTACAGTCTATGCTCAGCAATGGTTTGTCCCTGTTGCAACTGTATCATTTTTAAATTTTTTGGAAGTTTCGTGATGTATGGTATAAACATAATTTTTGTAATTCGCTAATTTATTTGTATTATCAAAATTTATTTTTATAAAGATTAGTTAGTGCAATGGTTGTTCTATCGAATTTAATATCAGATTTATGTTCTTTTATTCTATTTTTCATTTTGTGCTTTGTCAAGCTTCAAAGTAAGGCCTTTTAATTTTAACACACTGGCTGCTGATCTCACATGACGGGCATTTCAAACAGCATTCCCCATCATGCACTGGCGCGAGATTAGCCGCCAATGTGTTAAACATGTGTAATGAAGATTTCAATGTTAATTTAAGTGATTTTTTTCTTCTTTTTTTAAGATTTTTGAATAGGAAACTATATGAAAAATGCCAGAGCCGGGAATCGAATCCGGGCATTTTTCACATGGTTGGTTTATGAAAAATTCAATCAGCCTTTATACTCCAACCTATTTAAAATGAATATTCCCAGATGATGAATTCATGAATAAGAAAATTTCTAAATTGAAATTTCGTGGTCTATGGAGTTGTGCTACGATTAACATTGTCTCACCTGTTACATCTGCGTTTGCAGACAAGGTGACCTTCAGTGGTGTCGCCAGAAAAAATTTCAGGGGGGGGGGAGGCACAACCTGAAAAAATATATTTTTTTAAATAAAATTCTGATAGCATAGTTTTAAATTTAAAGAAAAAATGCTTAGTAGAATTTTCCAGGGGGGGGGGGGCATGGAAAGAAGGCCCCCCATGCCCCATTCTGCCGACGCCCATGGTGACCTTGTCAATGGTTGTTATCTGAGAAATGCTAGGCTAGTTTTCAGCCAGGGTGGCTCAGTGAAAGAGCATCCACACATTAAACGGAAGGGGCCGGGTTCGATTCCCGGCTCTGGCATTTTTCACATAGTTGGTTTATGAAAAATTTAATCAACCTTTATACCAACAACCTATTTAAAATGAATATTCACGGTTGATGAATTAATGAATAAAAAAATTTCTAAAGTTAAACTATACTTATAAAATTATTTTAATTGTCCACGTATGAATATAATCATTCCATTTACAAACATTTCTGTGATAAAGTTATCAATATTATTGTACACCTCATGTATTCCCTAATTAAGGGAGGCTGACAACTTTTTTAGCACGTTTTTATTA
This sequence comes from Salticus scenicus, assembly GCA_963930645.1. Classification (NCBI taxonomy): domain Eukaryota; kingdom Metazoa; phylum Arthropoda; class Arachnida; order Araneae; family Salticidae; genus Salticus; species Salticus scenicus. Next base: position 135,392,389 of record OZ005651.1, on the reverse strand, counting down.
ACTCACTTTCTTGTTTTTTTCTCCAATATAAATCTTGCAATCGATTTTTAACTAACATCTCGACCAGCTAGACATTTGAAACTTTTCGAATAGCTCAGAACATGATGACAATGCATTCTTTGAATAATTTTATTCAATTAATAAATGTTTGAAAATTTCTTCTATTGCTTTCTTTATTACACATTTGATCATTTTCTTTCAAGTTGGTGGGATAATTCATCAATTTTTTTTTTTTTTTTTTTTAAGTACTTATTAATACCTAGAATTGTCAAGTTTATATGATTCAACAGAAAATTTAAAAACGTGGTATATAAAATATTCCTTTTATCTTGTAATTATTTTAACAAAAATAAAAAGTATTTCGAGATGTGAAAACAAATATCCCTTTATGCAAACATGATAAATTTTACCAAAGTTAATAAAATTTTATTAAAGTGAAAACAAGAAATTTATTGTAATAATGAATATTGTTAAAAGTTAAATACATTATTTTGCAGTAGGTAGGCAAATTATGGATGATTGTTTTTACTGTTTTTAATATTTTCATCATCGAAAATACTGTCATAAGCATTAATGCCCAATATAAAAATTTATCTGTTATGATAAGTTCATACAAAATAAATAAAAAATACAAAAATAAATAAATTACATTTCATGCATAGATAAATTTATCAAAGAGAATATTCTCTTGGATATTATTTTATTTCTTTATATAAGAATTTATTATTCTGTAATTATTTTGAGGAGAATATTCTTATTCTTTGAAAATAACTTCAAAAAGTTCAGGATTATAGTGGTGAAACTACAGAATGTGAAATTTATTTAATTCTATTCTAAACTTCAATGTTTTATTCATTTATTTTTCAAATCACTGTCTGAAATGTTTCGCATGCTGTAATAAAATCTAAGCACATAAAACATTTATTTGTTCTCAACAAAAATAGTTCTTTTTAGAGCAATTACAAAGATAATTAACATTTTGACACTGAGAACTGCAAAATATTCCTTTTCCATTTCTCTTTTTTAAGTAACTTTTATGAAGTAAAATGCATTTTTTATTTTATTTTTTTAAATAAATTATTCAGTAATTTTCATAAACTAACGAACTCTTTCCATCCATTTTTATGTAAGATGTGTGCAATTAAAAAAAAAAAAAAAAAAAAAAAAAAATGCATGTTAAAATTCAAAGCTTATTTTCGATCGTTTCGATAAAAATGAATGTAAACACAAACTACTCCGTGACACAAACAGAAGCTAAAAACATCGGTTATCACGTGAACCTTTTGGCCAATAAGCGTTCATAGTTTCAAGCGGGTTGAAATACCCTCGGTTCAACAACTTTACTTCCCAAGTAAACGGTGAATACCGATTTGTCACTCCCGGTTATTCAGGACCGACCGGCAGCTTCTGAACCGCCAGTTCTACTGGCGGTTAAGGTTATCGGTGAATACGGGCGTTAGAGCGTCCCGTCAATAGTGCGGTTGTCGTGAGTTCGGTCCCCGGAAGGTCCATCGTGTTAATTTTTGCAGATAATTAGTAGGTAAGGTGTCAATTGATACAAGAAAATTTTTCGTTGCTTACACTAAGAAATTTTTGAGGAGTTTTTTTAAGAAGCATTTTTTTTTTTTTTTTTAAATTCAGATATTGAAAAACACAAAATATTTTAGATATTAAATAAAATTAAAGTAAAAAATCATTTTTAAAGTTAGAAGCTTTTTATTGTGAAGCCCTAAAAAATATAAAATAAAATTTATTCTGGCAAATACATGCTACAAAGAAATGAAAGTTTCAACACTAAGAAAAATTTAGAGAAAAATATAGGTACTTTCCTTTTGAAAGAGATGAAATTCTTTTAATGTTCAAAATATTTTAAAAAGCTTTCGAGACCAATATTCTTAGTTATTAGTTTTTGAATAATCCTTCGTTAGGCCAGAAATTTCAAATGTCTCGAAAGCCTTTTAAAATATTTTGAACATTAAAAAATTTTCATCTCTTGCAAAAGGAAAGTACCTGTATTTTTCTCTAAAATTTTCTTAGTGTTGAAACTTTTATTTCTTTGTAGCATGTCTTTGCCAGAATAAATTTTATTTTATATTTTTTAGGGCGTCACAATAAAAAGCTTCTAACTTTAAAAAATGATTTTTTACTTTAATTTTATTTATTATTCTGGTGATGCTCATAGTTTACAAATTATTATTTTTTTAAAAAGCCCATTATAAAAGTAAAATAAATGTTAATACAGAAAGAAAAATCGAGATTTAGTTTAACATTTCAAGGCATGTACATATGTCTTTACCCATCTCTAATGCATCCTTAACACCACTTTTCATTAAGTGTTCTTTCCTAAAATTATTGAAATTTTTCATTTTTTCCAAAGCTTACTTTTGAGAGAAAAATGAATATTTATTAGCTTAAAAAATTACTCTTATGCTAAAGTTACATAAAATTCGGTTAATAATATGGTAACGAGCAGGTCATCCAAATTTTATGTTCATATGTTTATTTGTTTAAAAATTATGTGCAAAAGAAGAGAACGGGGAAACAGGTTGGGGCTTTAATTTTGTCCACCAGTGTATTATAAATTTGATTAATATTGATACAAAAAGAATATTTAAAAAGAGTCGCCTGTAGCAGCCCTGCTATTATTTCTAAAATTCACTCCTTCTTTTTTATTTTATTTTATTTTATTTTATTGAGAACTTAAAATAAAACATGCGCCAAAAGGGTTTACTTTTACAAAGTATCAGAAGAATAAATTCAATTAGAATACAACGTTTCTAGAGCAAAAAGGGATTGTAAATAGTTTATTACCCCAACTTTCCTTTTTTTAATATTACACTGTTAAAAACAAAATCGCACGTTTTACGAGAAAAATTGTTTCAATTTAGTTGCAAAACAACATTTTCGTGCTAAGTTTCATCATTTCAACAGCGTTTACTAAGATAATACTACCATAGCCTCCTTAACTAGATGCCTGTCGCATAGCTCGGAAACATAGCAACAGTTGAAGCGGTAGACAGAGCCACCTGGTACAGATTGCCCGATTTTTTTATTTAACTGCCACTAATAACTTTAAGAAGTGATGTATGATTTATATAATCGACGTTTCTTCGATTCAATTTGCTTTTTATGTATGTCATATCCCTCTTTAAAAAATTTTGGTGGCTGTTGAATAAAAAATTCGCGCAATCTGCACCAGGTGGCGTTGTATACTGTTTCAACTGTTTCCAAGTTTTCGAGCAACGCGACAGGCATGATACTACTAACAGTATTGCCAAGTTTAGGGACTTTTTATTCAATAATCACCAATAATTTTAAGGAGTGATATTTGATATATATATATAATAGACGATTAAACTTCGAAGCGATTAGATTAGGCAACTGTTGTAATTAAATTTTCATGGTAGATATTGAATAAAAATGCCCCTAAATTTGGCAACATTGACTAAAAATTGTGAAACTTTCACGATAATATTGGTTACAGTTGGTAGAATTTTATTTTTAATGGTATACTTTGAAGACATAGGGCAGCCGTTACATAACTGATATATTTGGATCTCGGTTACAAAATATCTTTTCAGACAAATTTATTAAAATTGATTTACATATTACGTCAAGACAAAAAAAAAAAAAAAAAAAAAAAAAAACTTTTACTATTAAGTGAAATACGGCATTATGCAGACATTTGGATATTTGGATAAGTTAATTAGCTAAAATTGTTACATAAACCATAATTTCCATAACAAATTTTGCTTTGGCATCATTGATACATGCGGTTCAATGAGGTGACGTCTGAAGTGTTCAAAAATTTGTTTTCTTTGGGTTTTATGTTCTCTATGCTGTGTAATGCAATCTTTCAACTTGGCTGTTCAAGCTATGAAGGTTCTCGTTAAAAATCCCGATTTTCAGATGACCCATAATAAAAAATCATAGAGAGTGAGATCCGAGGAACGTGATGGCCTTCTTCAAGGACTGATTAATAATTCATTCTCCGAAAATGTTGCCATCGAAGTTACTAAATATATAATACCAGGACTGCCACAAGCGACTTTTTTAATATTCTTTTCGTGCCACTATTCTCGCAAAATTAAATTTATGATATATTTATGCAGGTAAAACAAAACTCAAATTTACTTGTATAAGCATATTATAAATTGATTTGGTTGGAAATCGTGGTACGAAAAGAATAAAAAATGTCCCCTGGGGTAGCTCTGTAATACGATATAAAGTGGTACATCATATTTTGTTCAAATTGTCTTAACAAATTTCATTCAGGGTCGCACGAACCCACGTTTATTTCAAAGACTTTTTTACACTATTCTCTAACCATAAAATGCCTTTTAATTTTATAGGCTTGTTTTATTAAAAAAAAAAAAAAAATGCTATTAAAAATTAGTGGTATATAAATTTAAAAGATCTTGCGAACCAAGGAGGCAAGAGTTACCGTCTCAAGACGGAACTCTTGCACCATCAAATTTTACATAGAATTTCTACCATATTTGTACAGTAATTTTTAATGACTGAATATGATAGAAATTTTTGTTAAAAAGTACTGGTGTAAGTGTTCCTTCTTGAGGCGTAAACTCTTGCACTCTTGGTACGAACCTAATTAGAATACTGATTATAGCAGAAGAAAATCATTGGAACACATTTATGAACGATTTCAAAATAAAATTTGCAGTGGAAATTTTGATTAATCTAAACTTTTCGGCGAATTTACTTAGTACCTAACTGCATGTAAGTACAAGGTTACCACGACTCGATTTTTTCCAGGGAGTCTTCCACCTATAATATTTAAAATTAATTTCTTTTTAAATGTATAGTGTAGAGTTAATAAGAAATTAATTTTAAAATGAGGTGGAAGAGTATTTCGAAAAAGGCGGGGCCGTGAGAACCCTAAATAAAAAATTGTTTCAATTTTAACCCCAGGTTCCAATTAGCGGTTAAAATTGAAACTATGCTTTTATTTTTAATTTAATTTAATTTATTGTTATTATTGTTATTACTGTTATTATTATTATTACATAAAGGAAAACCCTACGGTCGAAATCATATGAAGTCCGGATTTGGTTATTTTCGTTTAGATAAATTTTTTGCATTCAAGCTCAGAATACCGCATATTATATTATGGTTATTCTGTATAGTGTTTTTTTTTTTTTTTTTTTTTTTTTTTAAGCATGATGGAATTTATTCAAATTCCACATTATATTGCATTTTTATCTGTTTAAATACATTATTTTGTACTAAAACATTTTTTTTTTCAAAAGCTGTTGTAAATATATGTTGTAACATTTCTTTACTGTAATTTTAATCATGTAATTTCAATGTAAACTATGGATATATATCCATAGGTTTTGAAAAATATCTTCATATTGCTTGGCTGTATAAATTAAGAGGTAAAAACAAAGGTATGTAAAGATTTCACAAATTATGAACAGCATTTTGGAAAAAATAATAATTTTCTTATTACACCAGCAGTTATTAGAATAGCAAATTTCTTTTTCATTAAAAAAAAAAAAAAAAAAAAAAAAAAATACATTTAAAGGTTAACTTTTGTTTTTAAACCTTACTTCAACTGAAGCTAATTATTCAGCATTTTCTGGTAACGAACATGCATGTATAGTGATCCACATACAAATGGTTTATTTTTTAAAGCTGTTTAACACGCATAGACAGAATACTTTACGTGTCATATCTGTTTTTGACCAATTCAATGACACTGCAATTTTTAAAAAATATTTCTTTTTCTAGTTTTCATTTAGAAAGATAAGAATACTTCATTCGATCATAAATGTAAAATTTTTATAAATTTTTTAAACTTTGTTCAGATTTCACATCCGGAAAAAAAAAAAAGCAACTGAAAGTAACTTTTAGTTAATCGACTTACACTTCTGTTTTTATCGTTAGATTATTTTAATGAAAGGGTATGGCTGATCCTTTGTTGAAAAAGTATATTCAATATTATTAAGTTTTTACGTAAATGTTCATAAGAAAAAAAGGTAATTTTCGTTCGTTCATGTTAAATTTCATAAGTAGGTCAAGTGTGAGAATGTAAAGCAAGCTTCTATTCACTGAATTTTTTATTAATCAAATGAATAACTTTTTATTAATATTTTTAACTGTAAAAACACTGGTATTGTAATAAAAGCTCATGCGTTTTTGAAAGGTGATTGTAAAATCTCTCAAATGTCATAGTTAAGCATTTTTTTTTTTTTTTTTTTTTTTTTTTTAATATGACTTTTAATTTATTTGATATGCTCTGAAGAATATGCACTATGCAGCAACTCTGATTATACAAAGAAGCAATATTTGAAACACGATTTTTTTTAAATGATATTTTTTTTAATAGCAGTATTCTTTGTGCTACATAAAAAATTGGGAATATTATCGAATGGCTCGTGGATTGATTTTGTTTTATATGAAGCTTTTAAAATTACCCCAATTAAAAATCCATGCTACTTTTCTAAAAATACAGTCATAAATTACGTTTAAGTCAGATATTATAAAACTTGATTTTTTATATTGTAGTAACAGAAATAAATTATGTAAAATTTTTTCAACATATTTGATTCACTCAGTCAATCAAAAACATCATAATTTTTGATCGACATTAGATTATCTATAGAATTTAGATTATCTATTTATTTTTACAATATATATATATATATATACTCACACAGGGAGTACAAAAGTGATTAACACTTTCGCGACCGCTGACGTAGATTCACGTCATTTGAAAATCTTTAACTCACCAGTGGACGTTTCTTACGCAATTTGTATGTTATTTTTTTCTTAAGAATATACCCAATATTCATATTTTTACATTCAAATATACTATGAATACCAATAATTTGTTTAGAAAGAATGTAATTATAATGTACATCTATTTGTAATATAAATGTGAATACAGAAAATTTCGTTTTGAAATATTGCAACTTGGGAGAATAACGCACACAGGCGAATCTTACTGTCAAAAAGACAAAAGTATGCGGTCACGAAAGTGTTAATACCCGCTTTAATTCTTTATCTGGTATAGCATTGGTCGTACTCTCCGCCCTTTTTTCAGGACAATCTCAGGAATGAAATTTTTTTTAATTTATTGCTACCGCTATTTTTATGCAATAATCTCTACCCTGTAGATTTATGGCACATTACTATAAATATATCTAGAAGTATTTCTGCATAAAGTTAGTGGTGGCAAAAAAGGCACAAATTTCTTATATTGGACCCCTGGGTATAGCTAACAGAACAACAGGGGTCGTACTCTCCGCCCTTTTTTCAGGACACTCTCACGAATGAGAAATTTTCAAATTTATAGCTACCACTATTTTTATACAATAATCTCTATCCTGTATAATCATGGCACGTTGCTATAAATATATACCAGATGTATTTCTGCATGAAATTAGTGGTAGCAAAAAAGACGGAAATTTCTTTTCTGTGAAAGAAATGTCCTGAAAAGAAATATCCCGAAAGAAGTATCCTGAAAAAAGAGCGGAGAGTACGACCTCTGGACAATGAAAATTGAAAATATGTCCCAAATAAGGAACGAATAAAAACTACATTGGAAAAGATATCCGCCATATAATTTTTAAATTTTTTTGCGACTCCCCAAGACAAATTGGGTCTGTAATAAAGTTTTTATTTTCCATTCAACAGAAATATTAAAAAAATTTCTTAACTGTATCTTTAAAACAAATTGAATTATGATACAGAGAAAAAAAAAACTTGATTTATGTAATTTTCCATATCATTTAAAAGGTTGTTTCTCAGTGAAAATAGGGATCCTACAGACATTGAAAATCGATAATGAAAATTTTTGGATACAAAATACGACAACGTTTGTCAAAGAAACGCCAAATGCATTTAAATGAAACCTAAGTACCGTAATTTTCTGCGTATAATCCGCAGATAAAGTATGTCATTCCTCCACCAGAAATTTTGTTTAACACAAAAATCTATATTATTTTGAAGAAACAGCTCGTACAAATAGAACCTCATTTGCTAATTAAAATTTCTGGTGCAGAACTGACTTACCTGACCTGCGGATTATACGCAGAAAATTACGGTACTTATGAAATTAAATAAATGAAATTATGTTTTTCATGTTTTGTGTTTATTTGATTTCCTGGAAATTAATAATTTTGGGAACATATTTAAAATAACATCAATATTTTGTTTAACAATTTCATTTCAAAATGGATAATTTTATTTATTATTTATTTTTTTTTTTTTTAAGAAAATCAATTAATAATTAAGTATAATTAATATTTACTAATTATTAATGTCAGTTACAAAAAAGTGCATGTAAATAAATATTTTTAAAAGAATACTTTCATACAGCATTAAAAGGAATACAATGGGTTGGACTTTGAGACAATGCAAAATCCAATGGGTAGGAGTTTGAGTCCATGGGACCAATGGGTAGGATTTAGAAACAATGCAAAATCCAATGGGTAGGACTTAAAATTCCATGACCCCACCCCCTTTCTACGCCCCAGTCATTCAATTACTATATTACTTATATAATATTAATACTTAGCCGAAAAAATTGATTTATTTCTTATCATTTAACTCTGTTCTCAAATTATGTTGGCATTTGCTATTTAATGAACGTAATTACATTGCGCCCATGAAATGATAAAATCACTTACATTTTATCTTCAGCAATCGATGCGGATATTCCTACTGAAGAATACATACAGCACTCAATGAATTAAATACGAATGCGCAAAATCCTTTTAAAAATAATATATTATTTTAGTGAAACACTTAGCGGGATTGTCTTTCTAATGAAATGAGTTAACACGTAGGGGTTGCATTCACCGCCTTTATTGTAGGGCACATACAGGGTTAAAAAATTTCAGACTTTTTTACTACTAATACTTTAATGGAGAAATTTTTATAGTAATGTATCATGATTAGACCGGATAAAGATTTTTTTATAAAAATTGTGGTGGTAAAAGAAACGAAAAATTTTCATCCTCGAATCAGCCCCCCCCCCCCCCCCAAAAAAAAAAAAAAAAAAAAAAAAAAAAGCGGAGAATGCGGAGAAATGATATTTGATATATAAAAGAGACAAAAAATCTTCAAAGTTATTAAACAGTCATTACATTTAAAATTTACTGGTGGATATTGAATATAAAAGTTGCAAAATGTTACAAAATTAGACTGTTCAATGATGTGCAGGGGTCGTACTCTCCGCCCCTTTTTCAGGACACTGTCAAACACTAAAAATTTCCACCTTTTTTGCCACCACTAACTTCATGCAAAAATACTTCTGGTACGTTTATAGTAATGTGCTATGATTATAGAGGGTTAGATATCATTTTATAAAAATAGTGGTAGCAATAAATTTGAAAATTTCTCATTCATGAGAGTGTCCTGAAAAAAGGGCGGAGAGTACGACCCCTGGATGTGTTAACTCTTTGCGGCGCAAGACAATTCGGATCATTTAAATTATACTGCCACCGGAATTCATGAACTAAATTAAACTAAAAGAAATTTTAAATTTTAAGGTTAAAAAAACCGGCCTTTTCTGGTATGTTATAAACGTAAATTTTTGCTAAAAAATTTCCGGGATGAATTTTTGCAACTGGATCTTAAATTTTGCGTCCTCGCAGCGAGGACGCCGCGCGTTAAGGGGTTAATACTACCTCCCAAAACTCTAATTAATATACCGTAAAATTGTTAGTATCCGCCTTTTTTTTTCACACCAATCGTTTTTTAGAGCTTTTTTCTTCTTATGCAATCGTAATCACATTGGGAGAAAGTTACTCTAAAAATAAAGTGATTCGACCATTTTACGGAATATTAATTAGAATGTAGGCAGGTATGAGTTAATATAGTCTTGAGCCGTTGACAAATAAATATATTTTCATTTCTTTAATCCGTTAGTAGTCGCTATGGACAGCGCCACCTATTACAGATTACGAACTTTTTATTTAACTTGCACCAATAATTTAAAAAGTGATGTGATCAACGTTTCTTCACTTTTATTCGCGTTTTATGTATATCAAATGCCACTTCTAAAAATTTTTGGTGGCTATTGAATAAAAAAATCTGGCAAAACTGAAGGATGAGCGGCAAATCAACCAACTAGCGACTACTAACGGGTTAAAACATTTATTTCAAGATAAAAAAAATTATGCTTTTTCAAATTTCTTGCAGTTTTTATTATTTATAAGCATTTTTTTTTTTTTTTTTTCATTCTTTCTTTTATCTTTAATATTTCTTTTCGAAATCGAAAATTAGAGCTTTGAGTTTATTTAATAAAATAAAAAGTTTCATATTTTTGAATTAAATATCTTTATAATATAAAGCAACAAAAGTCCAATAGGATCGCATGGGAAGGAAGAAAGGGTAAATACGATTGATGCGAGGACTTAAGCGAATTTTTAAAAGAACATATAAAATGCAGCAAAATTTCGTCATAGGTAATCTGGGATATTTTCAGTAATCATTCCAACAAATCATAAGGTCTTTATATCTAGAACATGGTTCTCACTAAGGGAAATTTGGCTAGTAATTTTGCCCGTTGATATAGCTATTTAATAAAGAATATTATATAAAAATTGTGGTATCCTTTGTGAGATTCCTGACCTGGAAGTTCCTAAATCAGTATCTGGCGCCAAACTCATACTTGCCAACCACCTCATTATGAACCGTACAATTTTTAGTACCCGTCTTTTTTATCACACCAGTCAATTTTTTTCTTAATTAATCGCAACAGCATTTGGAGAGAATTACTCTAAAAATAAAAAGGGGTGTTTTTCAAGGGGCGTTAACAATTGTACGGTTATTAATGAGATGGTTGGCAAGTATGCAAACTTAGTCAAGAGCGGAAATGAAATTTAAATAATTATATTATCAAAGTCAATATGTAGCAAAGCTTGTTGTGAAAATCGTCATCTTTTCTTAATGATAAATTACACGCATCATTCACAAATATTCGTAAAATTATATATACAATACAGTAATAATAATACTTGCGCAGGAAGTGGGTTTTAGCATTTTGTACATTAAAAGGAAAAATAATTGTTCATTCATTTAAAACTTGTAAAATAACATTTATAAGAATTCTTAGTTATGTCTGCCTATAATGCTTGTTAATAATAATTTTAATTTTTTCTGAAGGCTTATTTATAAAATTTATTCATTATATATGTATTACAAAGAGATCAGTTTAAAAATGCACGTCAAAAATTATTTGCTCATAAAAGATCAATGTATAAATAAGAAAAAAAAATGCTCTAAAAAATGGCCAGTGTAAAGAAAATGGCTGGTATTAACAATTTTACAAAATATTAATTAGAATGTTCGCAGGTACTGTATGGTAAATTACAGCGAGAAGTAAAAACTGATCTTAATATATGTACATATATATACATATATATTCCAATTATAAACATTGCTTTCATTAATTATTAGGGTAAGTATATTAGTGATGTGTAATATTTTTTCTGAAGTAGAGACATTCAATTTTAATTTTTATTGAGAAATACCACGTCAAAAAATTGAAAATATAGAATAAATATTCAGATTCTCGATTATTTATTTTCAGCTGGAGACATTTGTAAACTTAGAATCACTAGATAACATTAGGGTAAATTTAAGGCATTTTTTTTCAAAGTCTGAGATCATAATGTAATTCTATTCTTTTGTAAGACACTGTATACAGAATTTAGGTTTTTCATGCAATAAACTCTATTAAAATTTAGTTTAGCTGGAAAGCTTAAATTATGTGAAAAATAGACTTCCTAATTTTTCCGATTATGTATACTGATGTACGTGCATTGCTTAAGTTTCCCTGTAAACAAACTATAGACATTACACATTACATAATAGATAAAAATTAAAATTTAACAGAAAGCACGAAACATAATTGAAAATATATTATTAGCAAATTTCGCCAACAAAGGTTGAGTAAACGAGTAGCGTAACGGTAAGTTAACGAATTCATTTGTCTATCAATGTAAAATAAAAATAAATAAATAAATAAAGCATAAATGTAGCTAAATCATTTTTAAAAGTAAATATGTTACTATGATCTTCAATAATATATGATATATTAATTTTATGAAGTTTAAAAACTTCAACTTGATTAAAACATAATTGAAATATTTCCGTCAATATTGTATCCAAAATTTTTAGTGTCGTCGAAAATGAAAAAAAAAAAAAATAAATAAAAATAAATAAATAAATGAATAAATAAATAAAATAAAATAAAATAAATAAAAAATACTACAACACTCTTTTTCCAAAAGAAAATACGTCTTCTGATGCATATAAAGCTTTATTTCATAAACCCGAATTTATCCGATCTCAGTTGTGCATTTTTGTAAATGAACAGTAATGACAATGTTAAAAGTACAGACGTGTTAAAATAACTAACATAATTGTGAATTTTATGTATTTTTATTTTGTTATTTTTTTTATAATGCATGCAATAACCCAATAAAAGTAATTTCACTTGTTATTTAGTTTATATTTAATTTTCAAAGAATAACTTATATAGGATATTTTTTCACTTTCTAAGAAAGTTTAATAGTGTTTATACTCTGTTCGTCCGTATTTTCATTTTAAAGGATAAATTTAGAAATCCATTAAAATATATAATGTATATCCTTAAAACCGTATTTACCCATCATACGTTATACACGAAGTCATAAATGCTTTTTAACATCATTGAAAAGTGCAGAAATTGCACATTGCCACAGACGCCTTTTTATGTATTTTTTATTGCATTCGCACCAATATTTCCATAAAATAAATTTTATAATAAATTTATGCAGGCAAAGTGCAAATTTATCTGCAAAATTAATAATGTAATTTTTTTTTTTTTTTTTTTTTGGAAATAGTGTTACGGAAATAATAATAATAAAAAAAAGTCGCTTGTGGCAGTCCTGTTATTTTCTATAGGAAAGATCCTTCATTGCATCTGAAAAAAAAAAAAAAAAATATATATATATATATATATATGTTGGTTTCGTATGTAGCGCAGTATAAATATCTTGAAATGTGCTTTTTAAAAAGTACATATCTTAGACCCTAATATACACGAATTAATTTGTGAGTTCTTATATAAAAACATCTTATACTATATGTAAGACATGTAATATGACGATTATACATTTAATCGAAAAACACTGAATAACATATAGAAGTTTTATGGTGTTCTAAAAATATTTATGTAAATTAAAATGTAGATAGACACACAGGAAAATGGAAACTATGAGTATTGAGATTCGAAATTATTCTAATAAGTTTTATACGTCTGTATTTTAATCTCAGAAAATTAAAGCTTCGAATTAATAAATATGTAAGAATTGTGAAACTTCTTAATGGTATGTAGCTATGCATAATTACTGAACGTAGAATAAGAATATTTTGTAAAAATTTAGGATTGTTATTAAAAATAAATAAATATATAAATAAAATTTTAAAGCGTAAAAGGTCTTTAAACGTGTCGTTATTTCTATAACTGATTGATCCAGTTTTATTTTTACCCGAATTTCAGTATAATACGTGCTTAGGAAGATAAGCACATTTTTCCACACGACTCTATGTTATTAACCCCTTAACGCGCGGCGTCCTCGCTGCGAGGACGCAAAATTTAAGATCCAGTTGCAAAACTTCATCCCGGAAATTTTTTAGCAAAAATTTACGTTTATAACATACCAGAAAAGGCCGGTTTTTTTAACCTTAAAATTTAAAATTGCTTTTAGTTTAATTTAGTTCATGAATTCCGGTGGCAGTATAATTTAAATGATCCAAATTGTCTTGCGCCGCAAAGGGTTAAATAACGGAATTTGGGTGTAAGATTCTCAAACTTTTGCTAAATTATATATATATTATAGTATATATAAACTGAGTTAATAATTTAAACTTTTCACAGCATTTTTTCTTCTTCCTCTTTTTTTTTTTTTTTTTTTTTTTTTTTTTTTTTTTAATAACTTGGATTCCTTTAACTAAAAAACAAAAAATCATTTTAAGATTGTTGCGCAGTATTCGATATATTTTTTCTTTCCTTGCATTTCATTCTACTGATAACACTTTTTATAATAAGTGCCTAACTTATTCATATTAACAGTAGTAGTATTTTTAAATTGGCGTTACTTGAACGTGTTAAGAACGTGCTGTAAAAAGTAAAACGAAGTCAATTTGTATTCATTCTGATTGTTAGCGTACTTAACATGAGTTCATTCTACCATGTAGAAAATTGGGATTTCGCTATGAGAGAAGAAAAAAAAGCATCTGTAGAAGAATTGGCAATGTTGCTTTCGGGATGAATCATATAATTATGACGAGATAATAAGTTAAATTTACTGAGGATAATAATAAAGGCTCCCTGAGGACGCTAGCTTTTTGTTCGGCTCGCCTGGGTGTATGCTTAGCTCATATTTACTTACTTAATAAAGCTCTTTGAGGTTTCTCCCATTTGTTCGGAAATGATTCTTTGAAAAGTGGAAAAGATATATATATCAAGAGAATAATCTGGTGTGTCATTCACACCACTTTTTCTTATACTGCATTTGAATACTACTTATAAAGGCAAATTATACATTAAAGTGTATAATAACAAGTGCTGTGTATAAAGGTACTTTAAGACAATTGCAAATAATTTTACAAACAGTTTTTTAGTCATGTATTTTTGTGTTAAGGTGTAAACAGTCTGCCTCAACCCCCCGTTTCAGCATAATACTGCCGAGGAAAAAAAAAAAGTAATAGGTATCATTTGACAGGAAATTGTGGGTATTTTTAGAAAATGAAGAGAAATTTTAAATTGCGGGTCGTCTACATATTAAAACGAACACCAACTTTGGTTTTTTTCAATTGGCTTTTTTTTTTTTTTATGTTTGAATTCCTGGGGTTATGGCTATGCAAAAAAGTATATTGGTTGTATATTTTACTTACTTTTTTTTTTTTTCTTGGAGGTGCTAATGGGCAATTCCATGAAAATTGTAACGTCAGTCACACATGAGATAATTCTGCTTCCACAAGTATTTTTTAACAATTATCACTATCCTATTCAAGCATAAAAATCCCAATTAATATGCCATTAAAATTTCTGTATGATGACACTGGTGGCAAAAAAGGAGGAAATATTATCCTTTTTTGTGACTGATGTTACCTTCTTCCATGGAATCAATGTTAAATTTATATTGCAAACATGTATACATATATATATATATATATATATATATATATATATATATATACTTTTCACGAGATACGGTGAAGAAACCCAAACATAATCCATCATCACTTTTTATTTAGAAAAATATTTTTAATTATAAAAACTATTAATAAATTCATACTAAAAAAATATGAATTATGACCTGTATTAATTTTTACATAAAATGAATCCTGATGCTGAAAAATATGGGTGTGCAAATTATCAGCTCATTCTAGTTATTAATTATCGAGATATACATAAATTTTTCTTTTGGAGAGACTTAGGGGCTTTACTTATCTCTTATAAAGTTTTGTATGAGATAACGAAGAAAATCTTAAAAAGTAACAGAAAATATTAAACTATTAAATATTTTAACTTTTACAGGTAAACTATATACAACAACGTCAAGCGCAAAAAAAAAAAAAAAAAAAAAAAAAAAAAGAAAGAAAAGAAACACATAAGATGATTTTAAGACATTAGTGATAGAAAAAAAAAAAAAAAAAAAATTAAAAAATTCTTGTTGTCTAAAGAAAACAAGCCCTGCCTTTCAGCGTTCTTCTAAAACAACACAATACAGAAAATAAAAGAAAAAGTGACTTTGAGTATTCTTGTAAAACCCTTAATTTACGTTGGCAAAAGTATCCGCAAGTGGGATTTAACTCATCGATTATTGGTGATAAATTTTTAGTCCTTTAAACAAACATTTGAAAGGTAAATCAACTAAATAGGCGGGGCTTACTGTTTAAAATAGAAAAATAGTTTGACGTAAAAATTGTTAATTAAAAAAACGAATTGTGTATTGACAACTGTTGGAATACAAGGCAGAATTGTTAAATGGTTTCTTAACTACCGTCATATTTAAAGGGTTAATCATTTAGTTCATATATTGCTTTTTTGGAGGGTGGGGAGAGGGATTATTATTTAAGGATACTTTAATCTTAAAATTTACTAGTATAAAAAATTTTAATTAAGAATCTACATTTTTATAGATATTATAAAAGAAATCGTACAGTTTCAAAGAGTTAAACTAACCAAAAACTGGTAAGTACGGTTAAAAATGTTTTATGTGTGCTTCACGATAGTTTACAGATATTTATCTGAAAAGATGTATAGTTTATGCGTTGTTATTATATAGGATTATTTTGTTTGTTCACAAAGTTTTTATTCACAATCATACTCCATTAATTAGTACCAATTTTGTTAAATATTTATGAATGTATGTATATATATATATATATATATATATATATATAGCTTATACCTGCCAAAATCCTATGAATTGGAAGATTTTTAGCACACGCCCCTTTTTCCATACCACTTTATTTTTAGTGTAATTATCTCAAAATGTAGTTCGGATTAAATGAGTAGAAAATTACTGTGAAAAGAACACTCGTGTGAAAAAAAAAAAGGCAGGTATTAAATATCTTCCGATTATTAATGAGATGGTTGGCAGGTATGATAGCTATATTATTGCAGTTCGTACATCATGTTAGATAAAATAAATAATTTTTATTAACCCTTTCAGTCGCAGTGTTCCCGCTGATGGAACACCTTATTTTAATTCTCAAGTGCAAAAACTCATCCCGGAAATTTTTTAGCAAAAATTTACATTTATAACATAGCAGAAAAGGCCCTTTTTTAAACGTGAAAATTTAAAATTTCTTCCATTTTAATTATGTTCGTAAATTCCGGTGGCAGTGTAATTTAAATGATCCGAATTACCTTGCACCGCAAAGGGTTAAAATACTCCGGAATAAATATAAATGTTGGGATCTACGCAACTTTTACGAGTTTTTGTTGTCGATAATGTTTACTTATAAAGTGATTTATTTATTCAATTAAATATTATTTGAATTTAATAAGGTTTACTTACAGATGTTTCAAACCGAAAATTTCTGGAAAAGGAACAATGCTATTTTTTATTTTTTAAATATTTATGATCAGCTATGTGTCTAAAAGCCATTTTTAAAATTAGTTTAGTAATTTTTAAAATAAATTAAGTAGTGAACGTTAAAGGGTTAAAGTGAAAGAAAGTTTAAGTTTTATTGGTGATCAGTGTTATATGTAGACCCTTTTTAATTGAAAAATATCGCACAATTTCCGAAGAGCATTATCTGAACAATTTGAAGTATAATACATTTTAAAATATCTGAAATGTATTACATTCATATACGTATTTACATATTTATCTAATATTATAATTAAGTATATATTTAACACTTTCGCGACCACTTGTGTGCGTTATTCTCTCCAGTTACAATATTTCAGAACAAATTTTTCTATATTCAGATTCATATTACAAATGGATATACATTATAATTATACTCTTTCTAATCAAAATATTTATATCCATAGCATATTGGTTGTAAAAATATAAATATTGAGTATATATTCTGAAGAAATAAATGACATACAAATTGCAAAAGAAACGCCCACTGGCGGGGTTACAGATTTTCAAATGACGTGAATCTACGTCAGCGGTCGCGAAAGTCGTCAGCGTCGATACGTCAGCGGTCGCGGTGTTGAAAAACCGCAATCAGTGATAACCAAGGTGCAGTATTGCCAGACTGCGCGACTTTCTTATTTAATAGTCACCAATAATTTTGAAAAGTGACGTTTGATATACATAATCGGCAATTAATCGTCGATTATGTATATTAAATATCGCTACTTAAAATTATTGGTGACTGTTGAATAAAAAAGTCGCGCAATCTAGCAACATTGTCAGATTGCGTAGTAGCCAGATTAGCGTCCAGATCTGTAATGATGACATCACGTAACATTTATTTATTTTTAATTTATTTTTTCTTAAAATATTTTCGGTGTAAAACAACAAAATTCTGTTTTGATTCTTGTACGATCTTCATTTTATTTTTCTAGATTTACAGTCGGTAACAAAAGTATCAGGACACTAGCAAAAATTCCTATATAAAAAAAGTAGAGTTAATACTGTTTTGTTAAATAAATCCTTGCGAATCATGTTCATAGTCAGACAAGGATTTAATTAACAAAACAGTATTAATTCTACTTTTTTATATAGGTATTTTTGCTAGTGTTCGGATGCTTTTGTTACCGACTGTACAGATAACCTCCTAACACATTTTTGGTTATAATTTTATGAAAACAAAAGATAAAGTATACAAACTGTATACTTTTCCGCCAGACTCTCAAAAATTGAAATATGAGGTCAAAACTGGGTATTGATATTGAAAAATATCAAAGTTTGTGCGTATTTCAATATGTAGATGCCCTTTAATACAAAATTTCACATCATTTCCAAAACATACATTTAACTTGTTGAATGATACCTATTAAATTTTTCTGCGTCAATTAATAACGAAATAACAGCGGGTGTTGAGTTTTTTTTTTTTTTTTTTTTTTTTGCCTTGACTGTACATACATTCATAACAAAAAATGCTGTTATAATATATTTAAAAGTTTATTGTAAACTATTCAGACAAATTTCACCCATACCACTCCTCCAACCATACCACTCTTGATCAACATTTTCCAATGGAAACCCCATATGATCCTAAAATATATCCAATTTGAATTTCCTGCAACTATTTGATATAATAGACATATACACATATCAACACCGAAAAAATTTACTTTCGCATTCAAAATACCTCAAAACGCGTAATCATAGAAAGAAATTAATGTTCAAATATAGAATACAAAATTGCTACCTAATCATTAAACTAGAGTATTTTCTACATGCACTGATAGGTGCGTCTTCAAACACACTAAAAACACTAAAAACCCATTTATTTTTTAATGAACTGATGCTTTTTCTGCGCAAACTGATTCGAATAAAGAATTGTTTTGTTGTGTCTTAACTTGTATTGCACATTTTTCTATTTCTATTTATTATATGTTTTTCTTAGCATTGAATAAATATGAATAGTCTTGTTATCACTATTAGCGGTCTGCACGGGCTGGGCTTACAGCCCATGCCCGAGCCCGGCCCGGCCCTCGGGCCGGGTTCGGGCCGAATTTTTCGATCTGTTCTCGGGCCGGGCCCGGGCTTAAAATTTTTTTGCAAGCTCAGGCCGGGCCGGGCTCGGGCTCAAATTTTTTGTGTATACTGGGGCCGGGCCGGCCCGAATCTTTTTCTGGTTTCATCGTTAATCAACGAAAAAGGAAAATGATAAAATATTTCTTCAGTCATTTATTTCACATAATTTTACAGGCTCGTATATCACATAAAATTTTATTTTGTTAAAAAATGTCTGTAACTTCAATTTAATTACTTATCAGTCTGTTCGCGATCTGATTTTCCGCAAATATTTTTAGCACGTCTCGAAATTAATATATTTTATTTCAAGTAATATTTAATGGTTTCCTATTCAAAATAATATGCATGTCACTACCAGTTTGCGCACATGTTCAAAGAAAAAAAATTAGATACGTTAAAAATTAGATACTTTGTGCCCTATGGTCTGTAGAGTTTAGATGGTGTGAAGGTTATAAAAATCCTACTGCCGTAAATTTTTCTCTAAACTCCTTTTTCTTTTCTCTAGTGCACTGAATGAAAGTAGCATCATTTTTAGCATGTACAAAAGCCTCTTTTCTATAGAATATGGTTATTTACCGGATCACATGAAAGATTCTTATACATTACGGTACATAAGAGGAAATGGTTGAACGTGAATTTTTAGTAGTAATAACCATTTTTAATACCGTACTATATTGTTTTATGGGTGCTAATATTTTCGATTTGACTTTTTGTCTCTCTTTGTGTCTTCTGTACGTCTGTAATAATGAACTTTTGTTTATATATAATTATCTTGTAAAAGTTCAGCAGTTTTGTTAAAGAAGATTCTATTGATTCGCTATATAAAACCTCTGCAAAACACATATTAAAAATCTTTTTCATAGAAAAGCATGCATTTTTTTTCCTTCATATTTTTGAATCGAGCCGGGCCGGGTCGGGCCGTACACTGGCAAAAAGTAAACGGGCTGGGCCGGGCAAGGCCGAATTTTTCAATTTCATACCGGGCCGGGCTGGGTAAGCAAAGCTTTCGTACGGGCCGGGTCGGGCCTCAAAATTCCGGCCCGTGCAGACCTCTAATTATTATAACAGCTGAAGCTAAAAGTTTAAAACTATCCTCCTCTTACCTTTTCTCTCCCGCAGTGTCGCCAGATTTTGTGACATTTTTATTCAATATCCACCAGTAAATTTTAAATGTAATGTTTGCCTAATCACTTTGAAGATTATTCGTCTATTATACATATCAAATATCACTTCTACTTCTTACTTCACCTAATTAATTGTGGAAACTTACTACTAAAAATTCCGAAAGAAAAACACTGGTGGAAGAATCTGGGAAAATTTTCGACTGTCGAAATCCTGTATTTAAAAAAATTAAGTCAAGATATGATAAAATATGTAGCGTGAAGAGATGTGCATATTGTGGTCATAACTCAAAACTTCTTTTAATTGGTTATTACAAATACAAACATGCTAGTTTCATGTTCTTTTGCAAACATGAGTTTTTAAATTAACGAGATGATATTCAGTTCTTGCCTATTTTGATACTATTAGTTCAAAATAATAATAATAAAAATGTAAGTAAGACTTCTTGTTGGGTGAATATTTACTTTTTTTAAAAATAAAAATATGGTTTAATGTCATAGTTCAAAGAAATAAACAAATAAAATAAAAAATATTAATAAAATGTATATATATATTGTATTCTTTTCCTTCATCCGCCATTCAAATTAAACTGCATGATATATTCTTTACGCAGTTTGGACATTTCATTTAATAGCGTCCAACAACCTTTCCTGAAATAATTTAAAGCACCATCAACATTTGAATCTATCTTATTAAATAGAGTCTGAAAGCAGTCATCATCACCATTCTTTACTCGGTGAAGGAGTTTTACTTGTTCCAAAGCTTCCGCCAAATGTTTTCTCACTTGGCTAGATTCGCATCTCAAGCAACCCATGTCAGCATGTGTTGATCGTAGAAATTATGATGCCGCTCTCCCTCAAATAACCTTCACTTTGTAATAAATAACTTTCTTCCCGAGTTTTCTTAACTGACAGTTTTGGTGCTAAATATGTAAGTCTTAGGATAAATTTATTTTCTTTAAGTCAAAGGGATACATGATTTTAAGATTACTGATCAAGAAAAGCCGTTAGTTTTCTCAGCGAAAAGCAACACTTCTTTTTTTTTTTTTTTTTTTACATCTTTCTTTTGTTAGAAAAAAATAAAAAAAGGAAAAGAACTTTCATT
Source organism: Salticus scenicus (assembly GCA_963930645.1). NCBI lineage: Eukaryota > Metazoa > Arthropoda > Arachnida > Araneae > Salticidae > Salticus > Salticus scenicus. The sequence goes on along the minus strand of OZ005651.1, from coordinate 135,370,967 downwards.
AATCATTCAGCTACATTATACAATGCCTCTTTCCTGGTTATTTTTTATCACTATATCCCCAGTTATATTTTATTTCCAAAGCGACTTTCAGTTAATAAATTTCAAAAATTATATCAATTATGAATATATATATATTCATTACTGTACCTTACCAGAGAATAAATTCTTTTTATCTAGTAATCAGTCTTGGTATTCAACAATTCTAATGGAGTTTTTAAATAAAGCATTTTATATGTAAACACCATAAATTGCCATAAAAAGTTTCGCAACGATTGTTTGAAATAATAACACGACTCTTACTAGGCAAAAAAAAAAGTAGGTACGTGTACGAGTGCAGCCTTTGCAATTTTCTTGCAATTTATAATTTTTATATACAAAGTTTTCCATTTCTTACCTTTTAACACCAGTCTTTTGGTGAATTTCTTACTGCAATAGTGAATCTGTATAAATAAAAATTAGATGTTACGAGTAAACAGTCTCATCTATATAATATGATATTTAAAAGTAATTTTATTTCATCCATACAGTGTTGCCAGACTTTGCGACTTTTTTATTCAGTAGTCACCAATAATTTGAGAAGTGATATTTGATATACAATAAAAGCCGATTAATCGTCTATTATATATAGGGGAGACCGGGGCAAGATGACTATGCTAACAATATTTGTTGTTTATTAATTTATTTTTAAGGACAGTAAAATTAATTTTACATGAACTGTTAGAGTAGTCCTTTGTAGTATTAAATATATTTTCATTTAATTTTTCAAATAAAAAAAACAAAGGATAATTTCATTTTTTCATAACCTTTACAAATCGTCATCTTGCCCCAGTACTGGGGCAAGATGACTTTGGCCTTGGGGCAAGATGACAACACTGAAAAAGGTTGAACATATTTTATCTTTTGAATATGTTACACGGTTTAACAAATGATAACTGTGTTTTTACATCTTACAAAGTATCGAACTAAGCGTAATGCATTGTAACGTAATGTTGAAGTATTTAGTTGTGTAGCTAACAATAGTCACAAATGAAAATGCCATTTTCACAATTGGAACATTCCTTATGCCACCGTTCTTGGCATTTACAGCACTGGATCCATTCTTCTGTTGGAGGGTCACAATATTCCTCTTCACAAGCAGGACATCCTTTGAAGTTGATGCAACTGGACTGTTTGGCCTGGATTTTATAGACTTAGGCCTACAGGAACTTAGTTTGAGTTTTTTTACTCCCTTTTTAGCTTCACGAGCTTCTTTTCTCTGTTTTTTAAACCTTCCTGTTCTTCCTTCTGTTTTTCCATTTGTTCTAACATTTCTTTGATGAGTGTGCTTGTAAGAATGCTTGAGCTTAGTTTTTTTGCTTTTTTTTTTTTTTTTTTTTTTTTTTTTTTTTTTTTTCTCACACTATGTTGCTTTAGGCAATGGTTTGAAATCAAAAACATTAACAGGCTTCTTTGGTGCATCGGAATCAGCATTTGCCATAATTTCTGGTTCTTCTGAAGGGTTTATATGTTGGTTTTCTTCTACCAAGGTCTGAGAATTAGCACTATTATTCACTCGTCATCTTGCCCCTGACTGCCTGTTTAAAAATATTCGTTTTCATTGCCATGAAGGAAGGCGATTAATTGACATTTATTCATGGTAATAGGTAGTATTTAAACTAAGTTACTCATAAATATTAAAGAGAAACTATATATCTTACCAGTTGCTGTAGCAGAGCTTATTTACATATGCACAAAAGTTATAACGTAGCAGCGGTAAACAATCAAAGCTTCACAACTAACACAAAAATGGCGATTTCAGCGTTTCTATACTATTGTTTAACGAACGGCCGATAGAAGAGCCAGTAGTGCCCGATTGAAGCTGCCACCTAGTGGAAAACGGAAAAATTAAGACATTAGTCATCTTGCCCCGCTCTTCATCTTGCCCCGGTCTCCCCTAATAAATATCACTTCTCAAAATTATCAGTGACTGTTGAATAAATAAGTCGCAAAATCTGGCAACACTGCACTCATATAAGAGTTTAGGAGAGTTTAACCCTACAAGGCTCAATTTTTTTTAGTGCGCGACAAAAATATATAGGTTGTAATTAGTGATCAGAAGATAGGGAAAACTTATAAAAATAAAACCCTATTTTACGAAAAAATCAACTTTTTAGCTCAACGTACCGTATGTGGAACATACATAAAAATATGATTTACTAATACGTTTACTATTGTAATATAAAAAAAAAACAACTTACCTCTACAAAATATACACTTTGTTATAACACACAGTATTTTTTTTTCGAGTCAAAACTGTTCAATAACTATTCTTTTTTTTTTTTTTTTTTTTTAATTCAGACAAACGACTAACGTATCACTTTCATTCAAATTTCACACTGAGTGCACTATAACAAAAACACGAACGACATCTTCAGGTAAAGATTCGTATTACTACATTGCTAAATGTCAACAGCTTCTATCCAGATGTCAAGAGATGTCGCTACTAATAGCTTTATAGCTATAGGAACGATTAAAGTCGGTGTTCCACATATGGAACTGGGTGCCTTGTAGGGTTAAAACTGCAAATTCTTAATATTAGGTTTTGTATTGTAATACACTACAACAATGCCATCCTAACACTACAATCTGTATATTGAAACAACATGTAGTATAATGTCTTGTACCCTTAATCTCAGTGCGTACAGTTCATGACCAGTTTTACATGTATAATAGTTTCAGTTTTTTTCAAAAATTGAATTTCAGAAACATATTAAAAATAAGTTTTTTGAGGTGTAAATGGATTTTCTATACATACAAAGGCACACATATTTTATGTAAGTATCATTAAAACTGTATAAACAAATTAGTTTCCACAATACAAAGTTGATAATGGATTAATAATATGAATAATAATAATATGTTGTAAATTATGATGCCAATTTTCAATAACTTTTGATATTTACATGGAAATAGATTAGTTCATAAATGTTTTCATCAAGATAAAAATTTGCTACTTTATACGATTTGCGTCAGTTATGAATGAATTGCCTTTGACTCTTTGAATCAATGATCACCGATTTTAACAAGGGAAAAAAAAAAAAAAAAAAGCATGAAGAAAACAGTACAACCATAAGTATAAAGAAAAAAATATCGGTTGGTACTAGTCCACATAAAAGCCTCTTTTTAAATTTATTCTGTAACGTTGTTATTGCCCACCTTTTTCTCTCACCACATTCTTTGTAGAGTAATTTTATATAATATATGATTACGATTAAATAAGGCGAAAAACCACTCTTTAATAAAAAGTGTGTGAAAAAAGGTCAGATCCTTAACAACGTTACAGAATAATTTAAAAATAGGACATCTATGCCAGTCTAAAAAGTCGCACGAAATTAATACAAGTAAAGCGCGAGAAGTGAGTGGGTCGGGTTAGGGCTTAAGAATTGTTGGACAGGGATTACGGCTTCCCAACTAATATAAGACATATGAAACCATTTAGTAAAATCAGTAGAAATCCACTTTTAAATTATATCTAGGATGATCTGTCAGTAATTGACCACAGGCCAATAACTGACCATTTAAGCACAAAAATCTCAAGAAAGAAGAACTAATCAGGAAAATTGTTTATGTGATTGGTAGAATACATAACTTACATCTAATAAAATAATCTGTTGCAATTTTTAACGGCGATTGATGCTTTGACTCTATGTTAACATGGAACAGTTACAAAGTTGTCCACGAACGTGAAAGTAAGTAGCTGTAACATACCTGCCAACATTCTAATTAATATTCTTTAAAATTGTTAGTATCACCTATTTTTCCACTCCACAGTCTTTTTTAGAGTATTTTTCTTCTCATTCAATTTTAATTACGTTGGGAGAAAATTGCTTTAAAAAAAGACGTGAAAAAAATGGCGGTACTAACAATTTTACGGAATATTAATTAGAATGTTGGCAAGTATAATGTTAGTATTATCCAGGTGTTATGAGATGTTTAATTTAATCTGGAAACATCAAGCGCAATTTGATTCCAAAATTTTATTTGATGAGGGTATGTAGGTCAATTACATTTGTTTTAAATAAATAAATATATATTTATTGATAAACTATCTATTTTTATTAGAATTAAAGGATGTTCAATTACTAAATATCTAAATTATTATAAATGACCAAATTGGTGAACTATTGAATTTCTGTTTGAATTCAACTTTTTCAGTAAATGACCAATATCGTTAATAACTAAATGTGTGAGATGTCTCACTGAAGTTTTCGCAGCGGATTTCTCAGTTTGCAAAAGTTTATAGCGTTTAACTTTGTTAGTGTTTTTGGAGGCGATAGTTTATGGGGTTTAGGAAAGAGATTCTAGATAAAATCTGGATCAGAACTGGATAAAATCGTCGAAAGAGGAATTGGTTTGCTGCAGGAAAGAATGAATAAATGAGCAGGTTTAGCGTCGCCCTAGATCTACGTAATGGGCAATTGACGGCGATCTGGAATTAACGTCTAAAAGGCCGCAGGGAAAGTGTTGATTAGCTGATCGATTGGTGTTAATTATTAGAGTATATTGTTGCAAACTAGGGGTTCGTGAGTTGTCTGAGAATGAAAGGCGAATTTTGCAGAGGCTTTAAAGTTTATTTGCAGAAAATTCTAGAAGAATACTGGTCTATAAACCAAGTACCTACTTCAGTATCACTAGAAAATACAGCTTAAATAACAGCTGACAACATCATATTCACAGTACAAATTGCATCCTAGCATTAACACACAGCAATGGGCTGCATTCAACGAGTCTCAGTTAGGAGCACCTTCCAGTAAGGTAGTTGACTGATGAAACTGACTGATGGCCGAAATTCAAATACTTTATATACACTTCTATCAATCGAGAATTTTACAGTAACTCATAGATTGATCAAGTTAGAGCTTAGGTATTTAAGATACACTACCTTTCCATAAATAACCGGATACTTTCGATTTCAGACGTTTTTTCAAATATCTCAAAAAGTACTTTAAGAATCGTCTTGAAACTTCAGAAGTGTGAATAACATGTTACACCTCATATACTTCAGTGAAAGTTTTGCCCCGAAAATAAAAGTGGGATCAGTAAAAAACTAAACAAAAGTGAAAATGTTTGGGACCATACCGTAAAAAGTAATGCTTGAAATGTAATCTGGCTGTAATATGTAATTATGAAACTCCTTTTTATTCTTTGCATTACGTTTTATGAGGTTAACACATTATATTCATGGAGATATAACGGTTTCTTTAAAAAACGCAGAAAATTTTGTCATTTTTTAACTATAACACGAGGTATCAATCTAGCGCAAAGCCATTTTCAGGAAACTTGACACATATCATTAGACTCAGCATACTGCAATCAGAATGAAAAAATATTAAATATCTAATGAAATATGAGCATTTTTACTAAATAATTTTTAACTGCGTATGTGCTAGATTTAGCGAAATTTCATTTGCATAATATAATAGCCGATAGTACGAGGGTTGCTATTTATATTTCTGGCCTTGGCAACAGTAAGTGTTGCTAGGCGACCGCAGACGATTTTAATCGAAAGTTTGATATTTTTAAACGTAAATTCAGCAGACGATTTACCATTATAGCTTGATTTGTGTTGTTGACAGTAAATTGAAAAGTTCTTCTCTTTTAAAAAATGGAATTGAATCGTGAAAATTTTCGTGCGATTATTTTTCATAACTTTCGACGTGGATTGTCAAGACAAGAGTGCTTCGATGAACTTAATTCTTTATACAGCGATAAAGCGCCATCCTACAGCACTGTAAAAAATTGGTATAACGAATTTAATCGTGGTCGATGTTCGATCCAGGACGAATCCCGTGCAGGTCGTCCAAAATCCGTTGTTGTGCCAGAAAAGATCGATGCTGTGCGTGAACTGATAAAGCAAGATCGTCATGTGACATACCGTGAGATTGAGGCGTCTTTGGACATTAGTATGACTAGCATCAATAAAATATTGCATGAACATTTGAGCGTAAAAAAAATTTGTTCGCGTTGGATCCCGCATAATCTGACAAACGCTCAAAAAAAGGCTCGTGTCGATTGGTGCAAGGAAATGTTGGAAAAATACGTTCAAGGTACATCAAAGGCTGTGTATAACATCTACACAGGTGACGAATCATGGATCTATGCATATGAGCCGGAAACAAAACAGCAATCAACTGTATGGGTCTTCCAAGGCGAGGCAAAACCAACAAAAGTTGTTCGAGGAAGAAGCACATCGAAACAAATGATTGCCTGTTTCTTCGGCATTAACGGTCATGTGGCAACAGTGGCGTTAGAGCAACGCAGGACGGTCAATTCTGAATGGTACACGACCATTTGTTTGCCAGAAGTCATCGGAGAAATTCGAAAAAAGCAGAAGAACAGGCGAATCATTCTTCATCATGACAATGCGAGCTCTCACACATCGACTCAAACAAATGCATTTCTGACTGAGCGAAAGATCGAACTGATGGGTCATCCGCCGTACAGCCCTGATTTGGCACCCAATGACTTCTTCCTATTCCCACACATCAAAAATAAATTACGTGGACAACGATTTTCGACCCCCGAAGAAGCGGTTGATGCATTCAAAACGCATGTTTTGGAGTTACCTCAATCGGACTGGAAAAAGTACTTTGAAAATTGGTTCAAACGCATGCAAAAGTGTATTGATCATCATGGAGAATATTTTGAAAAACAATAAAACCAATTTCGATCCTACATATTTGTTTTTTCATTATTAGGCCAGAAATATAAATAGCAACCCTCGTATTGGGCTACTTATATCAAAACCCCAAACAAATATCATATAAATTCAAAAAGTTATACGCGTTAGAATGAACTGTATTTTAATTCTTAAAAGCAAGGACAATGATAAGGGGTTTTCTAAATATTTATTTATAATCAACGAACATTGTATTACAATTGACCGAATCAAAATAAAAATATGAGTAAAACCCCTTATAGTTTATCTGGTTTCTTGAGAGAAACTGAAAAGTAGTTCATTCTATCGCGTACAATTTTTTGAATTTACACAATACTTTAACGTACACAAACATCAAACCGGCTCAATTATATATATTAAAAACAAAAACTATTTTATTAAGCATGCGCACTGGCTCCTGAATATTCTGTACTTCTATAAATTTCTTGGGTATTCATGTAATGCTTGCATATTATGTTGTAATTGATACTTATGAGGAAACCCGGACTGGTTTCGAAACGTCTAGATTTTAATTATTTTTGTATGCATATTTTGTTTTTAAATGTATCGTAAGTTTTGTCTCGTAAATAAAATAGATTTTGTTTTTAATTACACAATACTTCTTTTTTTTTTTTTTTTTTTTTTTTTTTTTATAAAAATATAGCTCAATACATTTAGCTATTAAATTATGCAACGGAAATTTCGCTAAAGCTAGCGCATGCGCAATTAAAAATTATTTAGTAAAAATGCTCATATTTCGTTAGAATATTTAATATTTTTGCATTCTGATTGCTGTATGTTGTGTCTAATCTTGTGTGTCAAGTTTTCTGAAAAGGGTTTTGCACTGGATTTAATACCTTGTGTGTTATAGTTAAAAAAGTGACAAACTTTTTAATATTTTTTAAAGAAACCATTATATCTCCATAAATACAGTCGGCTGCAAAATTATTCGAGCACTAGCAATTATCCTTGCCAAAAAAAAGCACACTTAATACAGCTTTTTAAAATAAATCCTTGTCGAGTCATGTTCTTAATCAGTCTAAGAACATGATTCAACAAGGATTTACTTAGCAAAACAGTCTTAAGTGTACTTTTTAAATATAGGAATTATTGGCTAGTGCTCGAATAATTTTGCAGCCGACTGTATATGTGGTAGCCTCATAAAAAATTATACAGAGAATAAGAAGCCCCATAATCACATACTACAGCCAGATTGCATTTCAAGCATTACTTTTTACTCGGTGATCCATAATATTCTTATTTTTATTTAATTTTTTAACTCCCTTTTTAGTTTCAGGGCAAAACTTTCACTGAAATATATAAGGTATAAGATGTTATTCACACTCCGGAAGTTTCAAGATGATTCTTCAAGTACTTTTTAAGATATTTGAAAAAACGTCTGAAATCAAAAGTGTCCGGTCATTTATGGAAAGATAGTGTATCGATAATAACGGTTTACTCGCCAAGGTCACCCAAAAAGTCGCCAAAGAGATAGAAAATCGCCAAATTTGGTGCGAAAGCCGTTATCCGCCTTGGAGAAGCTTTTTCACGGGTCTTTAATGGAAAATGAGCTACTTTAACGCGAAAACAAGCTAGAAAGGCAAAAAATTAAAATTTTATTACCTAACTAAGAGTCTTTGAATGAATTTAGATAAAAATAACTACCATTATTTACAAATTCATAACAATATTAATATATTATATATATTTATATTTAAATATCGTTTAAAGCTATATTTTTACGAATATCTTTTATTTTAATAATTTTGAAACTGGAAAATTACTAAAATGACTATGGTCATTTGCTGGAAGTAAATGTCCCATTACTAGTGACATCTCATTTTGAAACTATTATTGTAAATAACAAGAATTGTAGAAAAGAAAAGAAAGAAATAATTCTCATTTATTAATCCTTATATATTAATTAGTATTTAGAAATTTTTTCAACAATATTGTTAATGATTATGTTAGAAAATACGATAAAACTTCAATATAAATTTACTCTAAATGATCAATTGCTAGTCTGTTCTCGTTTACACTACATAAAATGTCTTTTTTTTTCTTTACATTTAAGGAAATATTTTGACATTTAAATACAACAGAAACAAGAAAAAAGGTGCTTAGAATTTTGCTAAACAATTTTATACAACTCTAAATTCTTTAACTTTTCTACGTCAATTTCATAATAACATAAGTTTTGTCTCTCTATCTCTACACATATTTGTTTACAAATATTTCTTATTAGCTCCTTCAAATATTCCAATATAACTAATGTAACTCTATACAAATTAACTGTATTTACTTAAGAATTCTTATTAACAAGTGTATTCTATATATGAATTAAATTTTTGAAAATATTTAGTATATAATTATATATAAGTCTAACAGGCTACACCCGCTTCACTGGTCACTATTTTTAAATGGATCAATATAATTAACGAATTCTCAAAACAGCATTAATTTTTATCATGTGAAAAAAAGAGAAAAAAAAAAGAAAAATATGATCGAGAGAAATGTTGCACCGGGTCCCCACTGCCTTCGGCAGTGCAGGCCATTGGGCGCTGCGCGCGGATTTATGTTAGACACTCGAATAACTATATTATCGTAAGGAAAAAACATAAAATGCAAAAAATAAAATAAAATAAATTCTCTCATCGATGGAATAATCGGTCTGGGCCCCCACTGACTGCGGTAGCTTATACACGCGCACACGGAGCGCGTGTTCCTTCGCCTACCGTTCCCACCTCTCTTAATTATTTTACACTTTCAAAATTATCCGCAATCGTTTTCTCAGGCTTTTAAACCTAATAATACTAATTTCCAACGTTCAATCGGAATTTCTTTATTTTTGCCCCTGCGTCCCTTCTCGCTCCTCGTAATAATTCTACACTTTCAAAAATACCCGCAATCGATTTATCGGCCTTAAACCCTAATAATGCTAATTTTTAACGCTCTAACTCTCATTTCTACATTTTTGCCCACTTCGCCGTCCCCCGCTCCCGTCTATCCTAATAATTTTAGAAATTCGAAAATATCCGCAATTGATTTGCAGGTATAAAAAAACCTCTATGTACCAATTTTGAAAGATCTAACTCTATTTTTATTTTTTTGCTCCCCCTTCCCGCCCCTCCCAATAACTAACTTTGCACTTTCGAAAATATCCTCATTCGACTTGCAGGCTTCTAAAACCTATCTGTACCAATTTTGAGAGGCCTAACTGTATTTCTATTTTTTTTTTTCCCTATAGCTCACCCCCTCCCACCCCATCTGAGACGAATTTCTAAAATTATAGAAATTAGTTTTTAGGTATTTGTGTGAGTTATATTTTAGAGCAAAAATCCCATATATATATATATCTTTTTTTTTTTTTTTGCTTGTTTGCGATTTAAAGGGTTATTTGAAATCACGTTTTCACACCACCACCCCTCCTGGGGGCTGAATTTCTGAAATTCCAGAATTGATTTTTAGGTATTTGTATTAGTTATATTTTAGAGTATAAATTTCACGTATATCTGTTTTCTTGTTTGAGATATATAGGATTATGTGAAATCACGTTTTGCGAATCTGAAATCACGTTTTGCCCTCTTCTTCCCCTTGGGGATCGAATTTCTAAAGTTCCAGAAATTAGTTTTTAGGTATTTGTGTTAGCTATATTTTAAAGCAAAAATTTTACGGATATCTGTTTTTTGTTTGAAATATGAAGGATTTTATGAAATCACGTTATGCCCTACCTGCCCCCCTTGGGGGGCGAATTTTGTAAAATTACTTCTTAGTGGATGTCTACTCTAGATCATAGAAGGAACACTGTCACAAAATTTCATGCTTCTAGGTCCAGGGGTTTGGGCTGGAATCACTCACTCACTGAAGACAAATGATTTTATATATATAGATAATTATATAATTATATACCAAGGTATCAAGGTATCAAGGTATATAATTATATACTTGGAGCATTCAATAATGCTAAATATTCGTCGCCATCATCATCATTAATTTATTTTTATATAAAATCTGGAAAAATTTGTTTTTACAGTTATGTCGTATTTTAGTAAATGTTTTAGTTAAAAAATAAATACAAGGTCTGTCCCGAAAGTAATGCGACCTTTTTTATTTTAAGAAATTTATTGAACCGATTCGTACAATTACTCAATATTCTTCGAAATACATCCCTCCTGCTTCAACACACTTGTTCCAACGCTATTTCCATGCTTTATATACGTCCTGGATGTCCTTTAGTAACCTCGTCGTAGCCGCTTTGATGCTCTCCAGGGTCCCCAAATGCTGTCCTTTGAAGTCGGGCGGTGACAAATCAGTACTGTAAGGCGACTGGGGGAGCGTTGAGATGCCAGCCTTGGTCGAATAGTCGGTCGTCATAAAGGCGGTGTGGTTGGTAACATTGTCATGGTGCAGCTTCCAGGAATTCTTCATCTCGCGCCTGACGCGGTTGACCCGTTACTTTATCTTTTTCAGTACTTCGACGTAGAATTTGGCGTTGACTGGTTGGTCGGGTGGAACAAATTCAAAATGGACCACTCTCTTGGAATTGGAAAAAAAATCTGGAATGACTCCACTCGACTTTCCGAACATTGAGTAATTACCAGTTTTGTAGTTGAAGTAAAGAAAGAGGAATTGTTAAACAAAAAAAGAGAGAAAACCATAATAGAGTGTATTTTTCTCCATATATTGCACGATGTTTTATTTAACGCTGAACTTTGAGCCTATAGATCATTATGATAAAGAATTTTTCGTTGTGTCCCTGTAAAAACCTATAAATGCTAGATTCACCAAAACGCTTATAGTTAGTACAACAGTGATTTATAATATTCATATAAATTTTCAGCTCAATTGAATAAGGCGTTTAGATGCTATCGCACTTTTAAAAATTTGGTCTTATAGGCAATAATGATGAAGAATTTTTCTTTGTGTCCTTGTAAAAAAACTGTAAGTACTAAATTCACCAAAATCTATACAATAGGTTCAACTGTGACCTATAACATGTGTACAAATTTTTTGCTCAGATCAATAAGGCATTTAGACGCTATCACCCTTTTAAAAATTTGGCCCCATAAGCCATAATGATAAAGAATTTTTCTTTGTGCCCCTGTAAAAAAACTATAAGTGCTAGATTCACCAAAATCAGTACGGTCCGTACTATGGTGGTGACTTACAATATACGTACCAACTTTCAGCTTATTTGAACAAAGCGTTTAGACGCTAGCGTGTTCAGTCATAGACATACACACACACATACATACACACATACATACACACATCATCGTAAAAATAGTGAAAACGGACTCAGGGGACCTCGAAATGTATAGAAACATCAAAATCTCAAATTCGGATTTTTGACATGATTACAATACTTTCCTCACTATAGTGTTCGGAAAGTAAAAACAATGAGCAACACTTTGACCTGCAATTTGCTCATTCTTGCCTTTTTGGGGCGTGGAGACGACGTTTTGTGCCACTCTGCGCTCTGTCTTTTTGTTTCTGGGTCGTACAGGAAGATACAAGATTCGTCACCACTCACCACATTGTCCAAAAAAGTCGAATCGTCCTCACAACACTGCAACAATTCTGCTCGAGAGTTTTTTCCATCTTGATTCCGATCGAGCACTCACACAAAGGTTCACTGAAACAGGCACTGTGACTCTACAGGAGTTCGGAGCCGACTGGCGCTGGTGCTGCTGTGTTCCCAAGACTCCACCCACTCTTCCGTGCAAGCGGCAACCCTGTGCGACGGATAGTCGCGGCAGAAGAAACTGGCCGCATTACTTTCGGGACAAACCTTGTATCATTGTAATGTTGAAGTGATCTTAATTGTATAATACTTAAATATTTTTTCTTTTAAGTATATCTATATATTTTTTAATTGGAGGGTAGCATTTGTGGCGAAAATAGTTTTTTTTTTTTTTTTTTTTTTTTTAATGTGTTGGCCAGTTCTACTCTGCGCCATAAGGAATTAGCTTTTTACATACTAACTCATATCTTAAGATTTATAACTTGTCGAATAACTTTTTTTTTTTTTTTACACAAAGTGAAAACTATCTGAAACAAATACATGATATATTTTTGAACATATCAATATTTTCATTATAGCTATTAAAATAATTTTGAAATTTGCTGTTTAAAAGTTGGAAATTTATTTGCTACTTTTAAACAGATATTTTTATGACAACATTTTTCAATTCTAAGATTTTTTTTTTCTTTTAAATCTTAAAAATTCTTGTATCTTGAATTTATAACTCTAACTCATATTTAAATAAAACAAATAACTTAATAAATAAATAAATAAATAAATAAATAAATAAATAAAAAGAATAGATTTTAATTTTAAAAAAGCTATATTTAAAGGGAAATTAAACAAGTAATTAAAGAATATCTCAAACTATTGAATTGGAAATACAGGTTATTTCAGTTGAAAATTTTAATATATCAATTAATCGTGATAAAACTATTTCAGATTATTATGAAATAATATATTGTAATAGATATAAATTGTGGAGAAAATGAAACCGTTGGTGATTCAGGAATGTTTTTATAACTCTTCGGAAACAAACTATTAACTTAAAAGTTATTATTATATATGTGTGTGTGAGTGCATATATGTTTATGGTTTATGTACACATACGTATATAATTATAGATATATGTTGATACACTATAAACAAACTAATTATATATGTCCATAGATATAATTTATATATGTGTGTACAGCGTGTTAGAAACACCTTGACTTTGGTCTTAATTCATTAAATATTGATCTTAAGTATATACAGTGAAACCTCTCAAGTTGGACACCCCTATAAGTTGGACACCCCTCTAAGTTGGACGCTTTTTCTCGGAACGGAATGTATCCATTAACATTATGTCTAACCCCTATAAGTTGGGCACCTCTCTAAGTTGGACACTTTTTCTTGGAACCGTAGGTGTCCAACTTAGAGAGGTTTTACTGTATTATAAATTGCGAATTTGCACTAAAAAAAAAGAACAAGATTAGGGGATTTATTTCAAAAACTGAAAAAGTTATAAGTTTATGCGACTTTTATACAAAGTTACTTCCAATGAGTAGGAAATGCCCTATACAATAATAATGTTATGTACAAATTTTCAACAAGACTGCCACAGGTGACTTTTTTAATAGTCTTTTCATACCGCTATTTCCATAACATAAAATTTATAATAATTTTATAAAGGCGAAGTACAAATTTACCTGCGTAAATATATTATAAATTTTATTTTTTGGAAATCACGATACGAAAAGAATATGAAAAAAATTGCCTGTGTTAGCGCTGTATCATAAAAAAGTCACTGAGATATGACAAGACAGAAAAGTCGACATAAACCATTTTTCAATGCCTCGTCATAGCTTCTCCATTTGAAAATACATATGGAATACATTCTAAGATCGCGGCGCCAGAGATCGCGTTCCAGAAGTCATCCACAAATTACGAATATTATTTTATTAGAATATGATATACAGTTTTGACACTGAAAATTTTTTTGTATGGGTGGTAGGATAAATTTTTAAAATCAATTCCCCAGAATTTTTTTATCAGTTTTATAACATTCATACATCCCCTCTATTGTCACATTTTTGTAATTTATTTTGTGTATGTATCCTTGTGTATTTATGTATTCCTGATCCATACCTATGGAATTAAAACTGAGTTAAGAGTTTTTCGAACACGCAATACAGTGTATATATTATATGTATGTATATATTAAAAGAAGACTTGGCGCTGGATTATTAAAACCAAGTAAAAATTACAACATCTAGAACGCCAAGGAGAATAAAACGGGAAGCAGACAGCTATTTCGGTAACATTTAGCGTACCGTCTTCAGTGCACTCAAGACGGTACGCTAAAAGCTACCGAAACAGCTGTTTGCTTCCCGATTTTTTCTGTTTGGCATTCTAGATGTTGTAGTTTTTAATTGGTTTTAATCTATGCATATATGATGTAAAATATATATTATAAATAAAGGAGACTGAGGTACAATGGACCACTCCCTATAATTTTATTTATTTATTTATTTTTGTGGTTCGTATTTTGGTACATAGATCGCAGAACAGCAGTAATGAAACTTAGCCAGTAACTTCATGCCTAACTGACAATTTAGCCATTTTATTCGTGAAATTTAGTTTACGGTAGTCAAAACTAAATATTTTGAGATAAACATTTGTTCTTTTCATCTTTCAAGAATTATGATCTGGAAGAGACTAAAGAGACTATTTAGCATAATAAAGAGCTAAGGTCATCTATTATTATATTTAATCTCATTAAAATATTTTTTTAAAGGAATTTGTTACTTTTTTTAAAAAATTTGCTGTCAAAGGTCCATACGGGGTACAATGGACCACTAAGAACCGGGGTACAATGGACCATGGTTCATTTACCCCAGTTCTCTGACATAATAAACTGTTTTATGAAATCTACATTTTTGAAGTGTTAGCTATAAATTATACTTAAAAATTTCATAGATCTTCATATGTCTTCAGAGATGAATATGAAAGCAATTTATTTTGAGGTTTCTTCTTATTTATTTTTAATAACCATTCAGTTACTTTTGTATTCTTATATTTTTACAAATATCATACAGCTATAACAAACTGAATTAAATAATGCAATTAAAAATTAATAATACAAATAAATTTGATGAAAACGACGCTTTTAGATATAGTTGCTTTAATCACAGAAATAAAAATAATGAATCTGTTTTTGTGAGATTTATGCAACGAAAACTAATCAAGATATATACATTTTTCCTTGAGAGTGTGGATATATCTCTTGTAAATTTTCAAGCTATTGTGGATATTTCAAGCTTGTAAATTTTCAAGCTATGGGTCTTCCAGACCCTACAACTTCATAAAAAAACAATAGACTTTCAGTGACACAAAAGACGTTTGGTGTCTCATTTTCTAATTTTAATGTTCATTAATTTACATTATTTGTATGAATCAAAGACATAAATAAACAAATATAACATATTCTACATTTTATACTATTTAAAAAAAAAAAAAAAAAAAAAAAAAAAAACCGCACTACATTAGTATACTTTTTAAATTTAACCTGTGGTCCATAGTACCCCGGGGTCGGGGCACAATGGTCCATTTTGTCAGTTGCTATTAAAAATTTATATAAAAAAAGTAAACATAATTATTGGTTTTGATTGAGTGCAACATAAAACCCAATATATAGGTAATATGCGCACATATTTTCAATAGCGAGAAATCATTACTTTGTGAGCAAACACTTAAAATCTCCAAAATTGGTTCATTGTACCCCGGTCCCCCCTTCTAGAAATATGGTAAATATGCTGTACAAAATTATTTTAAAGTAAAATAATGCTAATTGACACGCATAAGATTTTTTTTTTTTTTTTTTGGAGCAGGGTAGAAGATTTGAAAGTGTCCTACTGTAGATGAATAAGGAAATATTAAATTTAATAAATATCGTTTATCTAGATGACAGATAAATTAAGAGCAGATTTATCTTTTATTTTCTTCAGTAAAGAAAAGAGCTTCTGAGTATGGTGATTAATAAATGTTCACACATATCGAGTTTCTAAATAATGGTGCGTAAGCTCTGATGCTCTAAAAAATATTATGTTTTTTATAAGTGTCTTAATGTCCTGTATGACATTTGCTGATTAATATTTTTAGTCCTAACAATATATTTTGAAACACAGACGTAAACGGTTACAATAATTAAAAAGAATATATATATATATATATATATGTATATATGTAGAATTCTGAACTAAAACTAGTATTGTTTACTTTATGCTTAGAAAAAAATTAGTAATAAAGGCAATTTTGAGTTTTGATTAAAATAGAGATATAAGAAATATAGGGAAAAGTTATAGAACGAAGAAGTTTCACTATGTTCCGAAGAAAGAATGATGTAAGTTTAAAAAGTAATGAGAAGAAATTTTCCAACGAACATCGTGAAAGAAATTATTTAATTAAACGGAAAATTTCGATTTCTATAAAAGAAATTTAATTAGAAAACCAAAGCACGCTAAGAAAAAATATAATACGGATATTAAAACCAATAATTAACTGTAAAATTTATTATTTCTTGAAAATTCTTTGGAATCAAATATGCAGATGTTTGTAAAATCAGACACCACCATTTAATTCAAAAGGAAAATCTGCAGTCGTTTCAAATTGAATAAATGGGAGATAATACTATTTTTCGCTTTTCTTACGAGGAAAATAAAAGTTAATTTACTTGAGTTCCTTTTTCTTTTAATTGATTTAGAAACAGAAAAAAAAAAAAAAAGAACTGTTTTCTAATGAAATTTATAAAATAGAATATGTGATTTTTCCATATCACAAGTGACCGAAAAGGTTTGCTGTCTAAGCTGGTAGAGGTCCGATCTTGGGTTCGAAGCCAAGTCACGCTAGTTGGACTTGCTGCTAAGAGTGTTTCGTGGTTTTCTTAGAAACTTGCGTAAATACGGGCTATAGTCTCTTAGAAAATGCATTAGAAATAACCCTCTGAACATAGGGTTCCCACGAAGGCTTCAGTTCCTAACGCAGACTACTTGCCCCAACTCCTACACCTACACCACACCTTCACCTTAACGAATATTTCCAACTTTCAAGTGGGGCCGCAATAGCCCGGTAGGTAGAGCGCCGAGCTTGTAATTGGAAGATTGCGGTTTCTATACTCGAGCCGACCACAGAACGTCGTATACACTAAAGCTTCCTTCAAACTATGGCAACATTCAGAGCTTCAAAAGTCATAAATTATCCATTGTTCAAAAGTGACCCTTGAAATTTTGCCCACATTTACAATGAAGGACATAACTTTTTATTGCTCTTTTACAAAAGAGACAAGTTCCCATGCAATTATCGCACTAGGGAGTTTGTGAGCGAGGGCTCGAGCGAGCTTCGATTCTCAAAAACCACATCAAAGAAATATCAAACGAAACCGAAGTTGAAGCTTTCCAGTAATGGTGGCTGGTGCACGTAAAATCCGTCGTGATCGCAATGTCCTCCATGTTCCCCCCCCCAAATTATATCTCTAGGGGTCACCGAAGCGGGGGAGCCATCCCCTCCGTGGAGAATTAAAATCGTGACGGTATATCTCCAGACAATCCTTAGGAGTGCGTCTCAGACCGTTCATAGTGCAGTACTAGGGCGACGTTAAACCCAGCTAACCAACTTTTAAGTGAATGAATAAGAGTCAATATAATGTTGGCCAGGTAGATCAGTTGGTATCCAACATTCAAGTGAATGAATAAGTGCCAATCTAATGTTGGCTAGGTAAAACAGTTGGTAGATCTTTGGGGCGCTGTTCTAATGACCCAGGTAAGAATTCTAGTACATTTGTATATGCACTCTTGCCGAAATTTATTCAGTTTCTCTATTTAAAAAATACAAATACATTAATCTATTATTTTCTCAATATATTAGAAACAAAAGCTAAAAATATTTATAATTTCAACTGACATTTTAAAATAAATTTATTTGATAATTTATAATTCTCAAGTCAAAATAATTTTATTATTATTCGAAACTCTTATTTTCATATTATTATTTTAAAATGAGATATGAAGCGCGTAATAGATAATCTATATAATTTTATCTATTAATGAAAAGAAATTTGAATTAGATTGCTTTAAAGAGAGAAATTCTTTTTAATGTGTTTTTTTTTTTTTCTGAGTCATCTTTAAAAAGAAAACGTCTTCCTTAAAATTACATGTAATTTTAAAATAATTTAAAATATGATAATTTAAATAAATGATTGATTTAAAACGCTAGCAGGGTATTTAACCCGTTAACATCCGAATTTAATCGGTAAAATATATTTTAATGTATATTTTGAATGTGTTTAATAAGGACTAATGTGAGCAACGAATGTTAAATTCATTACTTTAAAAAAAATTGGCTTTGTTTACTTTTCTTTTCTTCATTTTCTTTTCCTTTCCTTTTTTTTTTTTTTTTTTTTTTTTTTTTTTTTTTAAATACGCTTTACATTTTTTACATGTAATCTTTTGTAATTAAAATTCCTAAACAAGAAAGTTGTTAAATCTGCATGCGTATAATTTTATTTTTTCAAACTGTTGATACATTGTTTTGATACAGATAATGTTTTTTGTAACTCAAATGTCCAGAAGAAGAACACTAATCAGTCGGATTGAGAGTCAAATACGTTGGGAGATTGAGGGGGGAAATAGATAGGTTCATAGAGATGTGCATCGTCATGTAAATAAATATGTTGATAGTGATTTTTTTTTATTTTTTTTTGACGGATAGAGTTATTACTGAGAATATTTTTTACACGGAAATTTTGAAATTTTGAATTTATTATTTAAATACTTGTAGCGACACTAGTAGCAATAAATTGCCAAAGTAAATTAATTTTAGGCGAAACAGAAAATATATTAGGAAATGCGTTTTTTTTTTTTTCCCTCTTTCTATTAAAAAAAGAAAAGAATGATTCAAATTATCAAAGGCCTATGACTTAACCATTCGTATTGAAAGTATTGGCGAGTTATTTTGAAAGATACTTATACTGAAAATTTTCAGAGATCGGGGGCTACTTTTACTCCAAGGAAGGGGAAGCGCTGCCCTTAGCAATATAAAATTTTCCCTTGGTTGATTATTTTTATTATAAGTATTTTTTGACTATAACTATTGTAAATATTTCAAATTGAAAAGCTAAAAATAATTATCGTTATGCACACTTGTACCAAATTTTGTTCTATATACTGACATATAAAAAATTATTAAAAAAAAAAAAAAAGCGATGACAGAGCCACCTGTTGAGCGACTGATCCGTAAATGTAATCAGCACAAAATTTGGTCAAAGTCCAACTAAATTAGAAATTTGCTTAAATTTCGTCCATTGGTTCGTGAGATACAGCATCCACAAAATTTTGAATACACACAGACAGACTTTTTCTAGGAAGAATCAAATCATGTTCAGCTTATCTCAAAACCTGTAAATCCATCGAAAATTGGGAGTCGAACGGGCCGCGAATTCATTTGGTTCACTAATCAAATACTTTCTTCTTATGTATATAGAGGAAATAAAAAATGTGTTCCTCATTTGAAGTATTACATATAGGGTGGTAACAATTAAGCGCTCCCTATAAATAGCACCTTGCAGCGTAAACGGGCAAGCGGATTGACATAAAATTTGGCGACTGTATGATTCATGAAATGCATTCAAGTAAATAAAAAATAATTTAAAAATGTCCGCTAAGTGGCGCTTCATTTAGTAAAATGGAAAATATAGCCCCCTCCCCCCCCCCTAAAAAAATCTGAAAAAGAACACAAACAATTTTAACATTTACTGATTAATTTTGAACTAAACAAATTTCTTTTATTTTTTTTGAGTACATATCATGAATTACTCACATACTACATTTAGGGCTTTGGAGGCAATACGCTTGCTTGCTTTATCTACAAAATGCTGTTTATAGCGGAAATTTTACTGTAACCATCAATATTTTCAGTTGAATTTTAAGTTACATATTCATATTTTATCTTTTTGCTATAAAATGTTGTTTATTTCATTAATTAAAATTAAAAAAAAAAAAAAAAAAAAAAAGTTTAAAACAAATCTTTTAGAGTTGCCAGGATTACAAAACTTACTTAGAAATTACAATAACTAATTGTAATAGGTGGACTTCGCTCATTTCCCCATTATATGTTTGTTCTCATAAATTTATACTATATCTCATTTCATGATAACAGACATGAAGTCTACCGATTACTAAACAAGGTTGCAGAATGACATGCCCCATCCAAAAGGTTATCCTCTCTCTTCTACAATACGTTTACTTTCTCCTAATTTAATGTTTAATTTTATTACGGTCAGTTTTATATTTCAGTTTCCATACAGCTCCATAGAATTTCCAATACAATTATCCCTGCAATGCAGTTTATGTAAAGTATTGCCCTCTATTCTGTCCTGTAATGAATATCGTAAATTTCGAATAACTTACCAAATTTTCAATGTACAATACCCACAGTCAGTGATGTTAATGACAGTACCATAAAAGATATTTTAAAACTTGTCCAAAATTTTTACGGTGAAAATAATCATTATAATGCACGTTTATGCGAAATTTTACACTATTCTTCCATGCTAGGAAAGTCGTAAATTTTGAATAACTTGTCAAATTTTCAAAGTAGAATGCCTGTAACCAATGATGTTCAAGCTAATATCATAAAGGTTTTTTTTTTTTTAATTGGTCCAATACCTTTGCAATTAAATTAATCCTCATAATACACGTTTATACGAAATTTTCTTTTATTCTCCCACGTTAAGAAAAACGCAAAATTGCAATAATTTACGAAGTTTTCAAATTAGAATATTGAAAATAAATAAAGTTATTGTCAGTGTCATAAGTAATATTTTAAAATTGGTCCGATCTATTTACAACTATTTATTCTTGAGGTATCGTGTATACAGCCTAACAAACGAACATACTAACGAACTAACAAACTAATATCTTACAGACGGACATCACATTGATTTTATGATATTTGGATTTCTCACACCTGAAAACATTAAAAATATCAAAAAACCGACCTCGAAAATTTTCACGATTTTCTAAGTTACCTATACCTATAG
This sequence comes from Salticus scenicus, assembly GCA_963930645.1. Classification (NCBI taxonomy): domain Eukaryota; kingdom Metazoa; phylum Arthropoda; class Arachnida; order Araneae; family Salticidae; genus Salticus; species Salticus scenicus. The sequence goes on along the minus strand of OZ005651.1, from coordinate 135,349,670 downwards.
TACGATGGGGAACTATAAATTTAATTACTTTTGTGATATTAATAAATTAAGTGATGCCAATAATTACTTTCTGTATAAATCAGTTAGGGATAATTACCTTTTTTATTTCATGTTAGGAACAAAATATTTAGATCAGCTTTTCAGAAGCTGAATTTCTATATCTAAAGCTTTTATGGATAAACTTTCAATAATTAAATTGTAGTCTTACGTCAAACTTATTTACAAAGATATGTGGCTCTAATAACAATCTTAATTACAATATATTAAGTTTGAAACGAAAGCTTATTAACTTAGATATGAGATTATGAGTATGTAGTTGTTAAATGATACATCGAGACATCATGCCAGTTACTAATGTCATTGACCTGAGTTTAAATATGACTCGTAAACATCAAACCTCTTCAGCATCAACACTTTCAACTAGTAGTATTTTGTGTTTTATTTTAGCATTTCTAAACTGATTTTTTTTTCTTTTTTTGAAGAATATTATTCTGTGTGGGTTTAATTTATTTACTTCGTAGTTTTATGATGATGGCTTTAATTCCATTTAATCAGATAAACAGAAATTGTATTAGCCAGTCAAACTTACAGTTATGAAAGAGATTAAAATGTTTCATCTGCTGAAAAAAAGATCTTTCGACTCCAAATTATTTGTTTCAATAAAGTATGACAATGATTAAAAACTATTACTTTGAATTCAGTATTTGTAATTGTTGATGGAAATGTTTCATACAATCATTTGCTTATAACTTTCAAGTACAATAGGAAAACTGTGCAAAGAGTACACAATAAAGTATTTCAGAAATTAGTATAGTTATGTCTAACTAAGTAGGAATATACAGGTTATCCATAATTTATTCGCGGGATACAGAATAAGAGAAAGGTACTAACTAATTTTATTTAGTACTTCAAAGAATTCTACGTTAATACACTTCAAATTGAGCACCATTATAGTGCGACCACGTTTCCTACGACTAGCAGTGAGGTCGAGTCCAAAAGTTTGGAGGGATGCAAAATTGCCCGAGAGATAGTTATTTGGCAAACATCCAGTTATTCGGTGTTCCCTTATCGCTTGTTTTCTCTCAGTCGCCCCTATTTTAACACTGGACTCGTTCAATTCGCACTTGCGCAGAGGAAGAAATGTGGTTAAAGAATAGTTACTTTGAGAATGTAAAATCTGCTCACAATTTCCATATAGACGTTATGAAGAATTTACAGAGTCATAATAGTTGTTTCTGTGATGATTCCACTTTTTAATTTTTTGTTACTATGAATATCTGCAGCACAAACTCGATTCTTCAGATATCCAAGTCGAGTGGTGTGATGTCCGGAGAACGGAATGGCCATGAAATTGCCCCATCTCCCGTTTTCCGTCACCAGAAAAAAAAAAAAAAAAAAAAAAAAAAACATTGATTTTTCACTGCATAAGTCATTTATTTATTTATTTGATAGCTTTGAGACTTATAGTTACAATGACTTTTGTCTCGATTGATCCATATTATCATAATTCATAGAAATAAATGCGCAATATCTTGTTGACATAGGAGGTCACAAATATCCATACCCGCGCTGGGATTCAAACCCAGGACCTAGAGGTCCAGAAGGCAGCGCCCTACCGACCAAACCACCAGGCAGGCATAAGCCATTTTTTCTGTAAACAAACAAATTCCCTGTTGCCACTCACAGAAAGAAAGAAATGAAACTTTTTAAAGAAAATATTAAATCTATATAAATTATTTCTTCTTACTTCATAAAAGTATGTTTGAATTTAAGTTTGTTATCCGGTAAATAAATTATGGAGATGCTGTATATTGATATTTTATCGTAATTCATATCTATTAAAAATATTCTTATGTTTCTTACACTTTTCCGTTATTTTATGTGCTATATATGGAAAAATAATTCGAATTTTGGTAATATTTTTTATATTTTTATTTTAACGTTTGAAGGATAGGGCTCTCATCAGAATGTTTAAAATTTAAGCTTGCTTATATGATACTATTAAATTAAAACCTCTTCCTATTTCTTTATATTTCTGACCTTTTTTTTTTTTTTTTTTCTTGTGGTTTAAAAAAATATGTCTATTAGAAAATAATTATTTATATAAATTAGAACAATTGAAATTTTTAATTTAAATAATTTAAATATTCTCAATTCACTGTTTAAAATTTAGCTTACGTGATACGATTAAAATATTTAGCTATAGAGTTAAAGTTTAATGAAAAATTAATTGTCATGTGGAGGTGTGAAACTGAAACTTCTTTCATTTTAACGTAATAAAATATATACAATTTTTAAATGGTTTGGACTAGACTTGCTTTATATTTTCTTTATACAAATTAACCATACTATTTTATTTAACTGAAGTTTAAAAAAAACTATGTTTTTAAAATTATTTTTTAAGAAAATTTTTTTCTGGTTGAGATTGTTTATTCTAAGGGAAAAAAAAAATCTAATAACAACGACTTTAAAACAATGTGATAAAAATTTCCTGCTACGTTGAAGTAACCTGTGTACATGAATCTAGATTAGTCTCAGAGAATTTAAATAATTTTTGTTTAATTTTTTGGAAAATTTAGTCACGAGATCCACAAAACACACAAATTTGAGATTGAGAAACATAAAATAACTGCCGTAATATTTGAATTTATCTTTTCTGTTATCGACATCATACTGAATACAAAGATAAAGAAGCAAATTAGTTGTAGTATATTTGGCAAGTGATTATTGAAAGTGCATGTGGCATGTCGAAATTGTCTGATTGACAAATTCGGAAAGAAACATGTGCCATATACATATATTGCTAGGAAATGATAAACATGACTTACAAACTTAAGCATAAATAAAAATAGGTATACGAAATTTATCCTGTACTGCTATATTTAAAATATGAAAAAAACGGGACGACAGCGCCACCTGTTAAGTGGTATGCACCAAATGTTGAGAGATACTAATTTATGTCAAAATGCAACTAAATATAACTTTTCATGAAATTCTCTGCGTTGTAGATATAGAGTTGTCATAAATTGTTTGTAACCCACAGATAGACAGATATTTTTTAAAAATGGTCAAATCATTATCAGGACATCTGAAAACGTGTAAATCCATGAATAATTGGAAATCGAAAGTTTTTATGGATCCAATATTTTCTTCTATTGAATATAGGAGAAAGAAAAAAATTAAAAGGTAGTATTTTCTATTTTATCTCTTCGTTTCTTTTTAGTATTTTTTATTAAACCATTTTTTCCCATTATATTTGCATATAAATGAACACTATATCTAACTTATTACTTTCAATTATAATTTTCACAGATAAGTGCTGGTCCGTTTCGTCATGAACGCGTCAAAATTCGCAAAAAATAGTTTCCCGAGAGCACAAATCCTTCAAAAGGCCTCCCGTTAAGAAATATGGGTTCCCATGCATTTATTCTTATAGCGATTCAGATACTGTCACTTTCTGATTCTATTCTGCATATCCCGTTATCCATCTTGAATTAGAAATCCTCGTCAAATGAAGATTCATTTCTCACTCATATGTCTGTTTCGGAGGTCAATTAGAGGTCGTGGGTGTTGGATGGAAGCGATCTCATCAAAAAATTACTCTGGATACATTTACTATGAAATGATGTGAAAGACTTTTTTTCAGAAATTCTAGAATCAAAATATATCAATTAGATGTTATCTAATTTTCTCTATGAGTGTTCTGTACGATTTAAGAATCTTAGAAGATTCGCATGTTTAAAAATTTTTAAAACATTCTAAAGGTTTTTCAATTCAAAATAATAAATAATTATCCATCATATACATGCGATTTTTTAAAAGTCTAAATGCAGTAAAGCCACAAGCAAACCTTTTTCTGTATATGCAGTCGAAGGAAGTATCAGGTTAGTTTGCCATTAACAATAACAATTAATGAATGATAAATAAAACATTTATTGTCATTATTATATATTTAATAACAAAGCACGAAGAAACGTTTGTTAACTTAATTCTACTATATAATTAAAAATATTTTTGTCTTAAGTTCGCAAATATAAACTCAGTTTTTATTTAAAAAAAAAAAAAAAAAAAAAAAAAAAACTGCATAAGTTTAGGAAAATTCTCAACTTTGGCAAGTGTTTAAATTTTTTTTTAAAAATCATAGTTCCTTTTCGTAAGATTCATATGTGAATTTCCGTACCATAAGTTATGAACAAATTGAGTTAAAAACTTTTATTTAGATATTGCCACATAATAATCAAAAAATCATTGCTGAAACTACGGCACAGATCCGAAAAGAAGTCATAGTTTTGAAAGTATTCAAATAAATCAAACTGATGTACAGTCGGCAGTAAAAGTATCTGTGCACTAGCCAATAATTCCATATCAAAGATGTACACTTAAAACTGTTTTGTTAAATAAATCCTTGTCGAATCATGTTCTTAGACTGACTAAGAACATGACTTGACAAGGATTTTTTTTGACAAAGCAGTATGAAGTGTACTTTTATTAGACAAGGATTATTGCTAGTGCTCGGATACTTTTGCTGCCGACTGTACATTGATATTCAACGACAAAGAAAACTGGAATTTGAATGGGACACATTGGTTAAGCATTTTGCTGGTATGATATCCTTCGAGAACCAAAAGCTTTATTCATTCAACAGCAAGGTGATAATTCATTGATGGTTTGACTTTAATTTTGCTTCAATATTCATGCAAGTCTGGGTATTTTTTATGTTCGCCAAACAACATAAGTATTAGTATAGAGATATCGGATGACTGATTACCACCTCAGAGAATTTCCTAAATTTATAAACGAGAGTATCTGCAGATCAGGGCCTCAGTGTCCTCTTTGCATCACTTATTAGTCAGAAAATCATTTTTATTTATTCCTTATTATTTAAAATAATTATATATATATAATAAACCTCCCGTTGTATCTTACTGTCTATATCGATCTGTATATCTGTATATACAGTTGGTAACAAAAGTATCCGAACACTAGCAAAAATTCCTATCTAAAAAATGTAGCGTTAATACTGTTGTTTTTAATAAATCCTTGTCGAATTTCATCAAAGTATTTGTCTTTTAAGGAAATATGTTTAATTTAATTCTTATATCTCATGAAATGAAAGACTTACATCCTGATTTTTTAATCGTAGCTAGTACTACATTTATCATACCATTAAACAGTTCTTAAAAATTTCGAAAAAGCATTAGTATCCAAAACAGAATAAAACTAAATCATTGAAGCAAATTCGTCGAAGAGATAAGGACAAATTTAATGAATCTCAGCTTAGGTTTGAAAACAGTATAAATTTGGCAGCTGATTTTTATTTTGATGCAACTATCAAAATTAAAAATGTTATAGATAGAAAGTATCAATAAAGTTGATTTAAGACACTAATCGTATAATTTTATGAACCTTTTAAAAATTACTGATTATATATATATATATATATTGGAGAGAGGGCTTTTTAATTTTTTAAAAATAAAATGATTATCGATTTTTTTTTTTTTTTTTTTTTTTTTTTTTTTTTAAATAACATTGATATTAGGACACACAAAAGTATATACTTTTAAATTTTATTCTATCAGTTTTGTTTTATATACTTTGCAATTTGCATACATAACACACATTTCATTTCAAAGTGGATATCAAAATATAAGTAGTAATTTTTATCTTAGTTCAAAACGTGTAAATCCCTCAAAAAATGGAAATAAAAATTTTTTACAAATCCATTATTTTTTTTAATTGAATATAGAAATAAGTAATAAAATTAATCATTAAAGAAAGTCTAAAAATTAAGTAAAAGTGATTGTTGCGAAGAAACTCTTTTATTAAGGGAATTTTTTTTATGATTAGCAATATTTAAAAAAAGAAAATGAATACAGAACTAGTTCTTTTTCTTTGATTTAAACGTTTATAAGAAATAAGAAAAGCCGTGGAAAACTGATATAAAAAACGAGACAGTATTGCGATTCCGAACAACGCTTTTACGACATTTTTTTTTTTTTTTTTTTTTTTTTTTGGGTTGTAAAATGTATTAAAACAACCGTTGAAAGATGAGGAATTCAACGAGACATATTTTCAGATTATTAACGTTACAGGAAAACGATCATTCAATTCGTTTTTTCAACGTTTAAAATACCACACTGTGCTACCTAGGTAAGCAGATAATTTCAAAGGATGAAGAAGAAATGGAGGAAAATTATATAAAAGTTGTTTGTACAACGAAGTACATCTCAATCACGAAGTGAAATATCCCCATTTAAAAATAGTATCTTCCTAATTGCGTCCCATGCCGATAACTTCCTTGCGCTGCGCAAGGCGACAACGAAATAAATAAAGGTGATTGACAATTTTAACTGATACACCAGTACAAAAGATTACTGAAGGAGAAGCGTAAAATAAAAAATAAATAAATAATAATAATGCCACTTTAGTTAGAGCCAGTAGAAATTAAAAAAAAAAAAAAAAAATGTTAGCTTCTGTTAAAGATAAAAATAAAACTGAAACCTCACATCATGCTCAAAGCAAAAATATGTATTAAAAAGTTTGAGTGTTTCTAAGAATATGTCTGTTTATAGCGATACAAAATACGGATATAATTTTACAGCAAGGTGCTAATTTTAATACTAGTAAAATAAGTGTAAATAAATTTTTATCAAAAATATGGCGAAAAAGATAGTTTTACATTTTGTTGATTTAATCACAGAAATAAAAGATAAAGAATCTGTTTTAGTGAGAGTGAGATTTATGCAATGAAAACCTAATCAAGATCTCTACATTTTTCCTGAGAGTCTTCATATATCTCTTGTAAATTTTCAAGCTATTGTAATGATTAGTCTTCCAGACCCTACAACTTCACAAGAAAACAGCAGGTTTTCAGTGACACAAAAATCTTTTGGTGTATCATTTTCTGATTTTAATGTTCATTAATGTACATTATTTGTATGAATCGAAGACATAAATAAACAAATATAGTATATATTCTACATTTTATACTATTAAAAAACACACTACATTAATATACTTTTTAAATTTTATCTGTGGTCCATAGTACCCCGTGCTATAAACTATTTTACCCCGGGCTTGGGGTAAAATAGTCCACATTGTCAGTCGCTATTAAATAAATAAATAAATAAATATATATATATATATATAAATAAATAAATAAATAAACGCAATTACTAATTTTGACTGAGTGCAATAGGAACCCCATTATGTAGGTAATATGCACACATATTTTCAGTAGCCAGAAATCCTTACTTTGTGAGTAAGCACATAAAATTTACAAAAGTTATCCATTTTACCCCGGTCTTCCCTATATGTGGTAGCGCCATAAAAAATGTATACAGATAATGAGACAAATCCTCAAAACCACATGCTAGAGCCAAAACGCATTTTAAGCATTACTTTTTATAAGGTGATCCAAAACATTTTGTTTTTTGTTTAATTTTTTACTGGTCCCCTTTACCTCTTCAGGACACAAATTTTGCTGAAATATATGAGGTATAACATGTTTTTTATACCACTAAAGTTTTAAGATGTGATTCCTAAAGAACTTTTCTAGATATTTGACAAAACGTCTAAATTCGAAAGTGTTCAAATACTTATTGGTAGATAGTGTATGTACGTGTTCTAAATAATCTGGTGTGGCACTCACACGACCTTCTCTTACCATGTATTTCAATATTATAATGATAAATTTCATACTAAATTTTAAGATCAACAGCATAGGATAAAAAAGTTTAATCTACAATGTTAAAATATTCTAAAGTAGGTTTAGGAAAAGTTTTATTTAACATGTAATTTTATGTGGGGGGGGGGGGCTACTGCCACTCCACCCCTTGTTCAATTATAGTACAAAGAATTATTTTAAAAAAATCCAGGCTGTTATTAATTTCCCTTCAAATTTGCCAGCCTTGATCGAATTTTTAAGTGGTAATCTAATACAAAATTCAAAACGCCAAATTTGATATTCATGCAGTTATTTATTTTTAGGTTTGGTTTGGTTTGGTTTGATGAGTACTGAGATTTATTGCTTGCCTCTAAGACCGCTTATATCTCGAAAAATCCACACCACAAGGGTTTACAAATTTTTATTATACAAGTACACAATATTTTGAAGACATAAGACAACACAAACATCCATGCCCGCACCAGGATTCGAACCTGGGACCAGTAGATTCGGAAGGCTGGGTCCTACCGACCGAACCACCTGGCCGGCATTTATTTTTAAGTTATGCTGATAACAGATATACACTATCAAAAAAAAAGTCCTGTTTGCTCAACGAAATTACATTGATAGAACGTATTTTTCTGAATTACAGAAAATTTCTGGCAGCAAACTGCAGCAAATAGGACTTTTTTTGACAGTGTACGTACAGATCAACCGCTAAAAATTGGACTTTCGTAATCAGGTCACTTCAAAACGTGATATTATACAAAAACAAAGTTGAAAATAGAACTTCAAAAAATACTTTATTTTATGTATGGGTATGAAAAATTAATTTTGCAGTATTCGTCGACATAGTAAAATGTACAAAGCACTTCCATTAATTACATTCAACAGAACAGAACGTTTTGCTTATTTCTGCGTAGTCCCGTATATTATCTATAATCAATATGAACTATTAAGAATACTCTGTATTTAAAATTAGTCTTAATTGAAATACATTTAAGGTGCCTGCCTACCTTTAAACTGCGATTTTCAGTCAAAAATCGGATTTTCTATTTTTGGTTTAATATTAAAGCCGGACATATTAGCTTTCTAAATCAGTTTGAATTTTGTTTCTAATGGGTTACAACTAAAAATCTGCACAAAGTTTGACGAGTCATAAAATAAAACCTACTGTCACATTCATCGCTACCTTTTGATATATTGATATGCCAATATTTATCTATTACATAATCTTTTTTTCTTTTTTTAGATGCATAGTAACAGTTAAAAAATGTCGTCAAAGGAAGAAGTCCTCTATTCACGCATTGTAAAATTCTACCAAAAGAATCACGCATTGGGGAAATCATATTGTGTGAAGAACTTTGTTGCTGAAGGTGTTTCAAAAATAACTATTTACGCAATACTTAAATCCTGAAGAGTTGAAAGAAAATCAGGAAGTGGTTGAAACGCAACTATTATGACTATTAAGAATAAACGGAAACTGAAGAAGCTTTTTGAGCCTAAAGACGACATTAGTCAGAACAGCGCAGAAAAAATATCTAAAATTTTAAAGTCAATTGGAATAAAATTCTTGAAAAAGGAAAAATCCCCATCTTATACAGAAGCTCAAATAAAAGCTGCGAAATCGAATTCTCGTTGGACGGTCAGAAATTTGAAAGGAAAATTGTTTGTTTTGGATGATGAAAGTTACTTTAGCCTTTCTAAATCTCAGATGCCCGGAAATGACATTTATTATTTCTCAGACAATCAACGTACTCCTCCTAATATAAAATATAAACTTAAGAAGAAATTTGAAAGCTAAGTGATGCTTTATTTAGTTATATCTGACGAAGATGTTTCTCAACCTTATTTTAAGCTTAGGGGGTTAGAAATCAATCAGGAAGTCTACCAGAAGCAAAAGATCTTAGTTCCGTTTTTAAGAAAATATCATTCAGACAATAATTTTATTATCTGGCCTGATAAAGCCAGCCGTCATTATTCGAGAAAGACACAGAAATACCCCAGTTCGCAAAACATCCCTTTTGTGCTCAATAACAAAATTCCAACTAACTTGCCCCAATGTCGACAAATCGAAGATTTTTTTGGACATTTGAGTGAAAAAGTGTAGAAAAATAACTGGAAGGCAAAAACTGTTCAGCAGCTTCAAAGAAGAACGTGCAAATGTCTAAAAGAAATTGACCCAAGTGGTGTCCAAACGGCTTGTGCTTCCATTCCAACCAAATTGAGAACTGTTGCCGATAAAGAACCATTTGAATGTGCCATTAGAATGTTATTTCATAATTATGTATATACTGGAAATAAAAGCTCAGCTTCAATTTATTATATGTTTGTTTTTATGTTATCTCAAAGTTTGTGTAGATTTTTAGTTGTAAACCGTTATCTTGCATAGAACTTGAGTTAAAGACATTTCAATATTATTCACTCGCAAGTTTTTGAAACCGGAAGTGACCGTAAATGTTTGTCTACATTAATGTTTTACTCAATATAAGCATCAAAATTTGTTACTGTATATAAAACGAGTTTAAAAAAGAAAACAAACTTTGAAACAAATCAGGAGCTTTTTAAAATTAATCTTTTAATTTAATAAGTAAAATCTGGTTTTTAATTATATTTTCTGCTTTTTCTCAAAATGAGACTTTTTAAATTTTGCTTTATAGCAAAACATCATTACTCCAAAAGTTATAATTGTAACGTTTTGAAACTTTGCAAAAATTCTCTAAAGGAGTTTATTTAGGAAATGTGCCTCTACCATGATTACAGTTAAATATTTTTTCATATTTTAGTTGATACATGTTATGAATTGTCAGATATTTTCTTGATTTTTCTGTTTGTAAAAACGTTAAAATCTATGATTTTTTTTAATAACATAGTTATGATTATGAACATGTTTCAGTACCTCAAGAATGTTTCATTAATCATAATAAAATTTGCAGAATAAAATTATCTTCATTTAAATTTGAGTTTTGATGTTTTGCAAAAGTGCCATTTTCTGGCAATTTTGATATATGTTTTGAGCCTAAAAATCAAAATATTTAAAAATATGCATATTTTTACATACTATTCACAATTTGTAGCTATATTTTATAATATAATGCACATAAATAGGCACTTTTTCAAATATTAAAAAAAATCCCATCCGAAGTCAGGCAGGCACCTTAACACAAAAGGAATTACGATTCCTGCAATTTCCAAGTATAGCTCTAATATATCCAAATACTTTGGGTAGACTTGTAAATGAATGGTGAATGATTTCCATACGAAAATCTACACAAAATATGCTTTTATGAATATAATAAATTCTGTTCATTCCGTTTCGTTTAAGCCAGCCTATAGATGTTACACTGTACTTACCAGAAATTCCCCCATAGACATAATGTATTTGAATTCTTTTGGATGTCCCTGTAACTGGACCATTTACTTGATCTCAACGAAAACTTTATTGTAGCATCCTTATATGAAACATATTTAGAATACGAAGTTTAGATTTTCTGCTATTATTTGTTCTTGAGATATGCTGATAATAGACAGACACACACACACAGGCACCCACACACAGAGACACACATACACACAGATCAACCGCTAAGAACATTTGATTTTTGGATGATTTTTGGATTCAGGGCAAAAATCGTGTAAATATAACAACTCACTTTCGAAAATTGAACCCAAAACCAATACTTTCTCTGACTATATGGATAAGAGAAGGTAAAAATGCATTTTAAGGCTAAAAAATGCTGCAGTATTATTGTTATATATAATATTATATTATGATGTATATATTCAGGAAATAAATAATGCTATTTATATTGTAAAATAAATGCGACAGAGAAAGAAGTAATGTGCATGGAATAAACAGACGAAGAATTAACTAGATTTTTTTTTCAGTGTCAGAATGCTTACATTACTCACATTCACATCCTACTCACAGAAATAAATACTCAATCTTGCAAGTTCGTTGTAGAGAGCGGTAACATAGTAGTTTTTTTTGCAGTTTTTGATATCTGATATGCTTAAAATCGTTTGCATGCGCAGAAATGAAAGAAAGTTTGTACAGCAATTCAATCCGTAAAGGAAAAAAATGAACATATCATTCATATTTAAGAATTTTTGCAAATGTCTTTTTTTTTTTCTATTTTTTGTCACATATATATGCAAAATATTTTTAGGCTTTTTTTACATAAAATTTAATTTTTTTGTAAATAATTCAACAGCAGAAAAAATTATTAATGTGGTTACATTTTGAAGAGGAAAAAAAAAAGGCATATATTCTCTAATTTTTTAAAAATATAACAAATTAAACTTTTATTCAAAAATTTAACTATAAAAAAGAGCGACATTTAAACAATATTTTAGAAAATTTTTATTAGAAATTTTCAAAAATTTAGCTGGTGGGTCCTGGTTTTCGGAGATCCTTCAGAAAAGTTTTGGACACGATTTCTCAAAAACTAATGCACTGGATCTTATTGAAATTTCGCACACCTCTTCATAATAGAACTGACTAGTACTTGAACAAAGAATTAAAAAAAAAAAAAAAAAAAAAAAAATTGAAATTCCGGCAGAGTTGCATGCAAAAACAGTACAATTTTGCGGTTCATTTTACCTCACGCATGGCTATGTAAAATTAGTTGTAATTGACAGAAAGAAAATTTTTTCAGTTAAAAATTGCACAATTGATTATTATTATTATTATTTAATTAGATATATATATATAAAATAGAACTGTCTTTATGTTTTTCAGTGAAGATTGGATTAAGACAGTAATTAGGGGACCGATTACAAACTGAGTAAAGAAAAAAAAAAGCATTTGAAAATCCCTTAAAAAAAAAAAAAAAAAAAACACTTATATTTAAAAGTTTAAAAAATAGAGCATATTTTTATTATTAGTATGCAAAATTTTTAACAAAATTTAACGCCATTTGCAGATAAATAGAAAAAAGCCCTATAAAATATAATATACTGAAATTTAAAATACAAATATATAAAATGTCTTATATGAAATATGGGCATTTGTGTAAAAAGTGATTTAACTGCGCATGTACGAGCGATAATTTTTTTCTTGCATAATTTGATGGGCAAAAAGCGGATCACGTTAAAAGCATTGTCAAATATCATTAAGATCCAGAAAAATATATGCAAAGGATAAGGCGTTTTCAGTTATTGACTAAAATTTATTTTTATTTAGAGGATATTCACAAATTGCTGTTATTATTATAAGCCAATGGGTAATTATACTAAATTAAATACCTGATTATTATTTATCTAAGAAGTATTAATTTAAGAAATCTTGCAAAACTTTTCCGGTTGAAATGTGTAAAATAAAATTTAATACAATATACATAGCATATTTCTCTCAATTTATCAATATATATTTTTAAGTAGAGCCATAATACGTCTTTGTGTATTTAAATATAATTATCCATTCATTTCTAATATAAGCAGTGTTTTTTGAATACCCCCTTATTTTTTTTTATTTTTTTTTTATTTTTTTTATTTTTTTTTTTTACTCAATAACTTAAAAACACCTGAGTATTTTGTGTATACCTTTATTATTTTTCACATTATTTAACAAAGGTTTTAGAAAGGAGTCTGGATATCAAATTATGGAAAATTTGGATATCAAATTATGGAAAAAGGTTGTTAAATGGTTTGTACATCCACTTTTAAAATACTTTTCATACAAATGCTCATATTTTATAAATTATTTAATATATTCGTATTCTATTTTAGTGCATTATTTTTACAGTGATGTTTCAATTTATCCGAAAGTGGCGTTAAATTTCTTAAAAACTGCATATCATGAAAGAAAAGCATCTAGACATTTTGTTTTCAATTTTTTAAACAAATGCTTATAACTTTTTAATCTGACGTTCTCCTCACACAAATGCATAACAAAATTGTACACGATCTATGTTAGCATTTGTTTCAGTTACAAATAATTTCACTATTTTAATGTGATAGAAGTTGATAGTAAACACTTTTTTTTTTCTTAATCTATTTATTTCTGTCCCTCTAATTATTTTCGTAACTCAGTAGTCACGAAAAAAGATGAGTGAGTATGATCCTGTTCTCAACATTTTTAAAGTTTAAAAACATTTAATCAAATGTACATAATCATAAATAATTATTAATAATCATATATAAGCAATTATAAATAAATGCTAATTAAAAAAAAATAAAATAAATAAAACATTCGTTTGTAAATCTTGTTAAAATTTTGCGCAAGTGTGTCAGTTTTAGCAGCATTTTAAACGCTTTATTTTTATTTTCGAACGCTCACTATTATTTATTTTTAAAAATGATAATTATTATTTTCGAAAATAATATAGATATAGCCATCCAACAATTGCTTGTTACAAAAAAAAAAAAAAAATCATTTGCTAGTATGGTAATAAAATATTGTCGAAACAGAAACTGATTCCATTCACTAAAATTGTTGAAAAATATTTGAACAGCCTCAAATTAGTATAAAAGAAGTATGTCATATGTTTTTGTGAAAGGATTTTTTTTTTTTTTTTTTTTTTAATAAATTCCTATGATAACACAGATATCTGAAGAATGTTTTCAAAATACCAGAAACGTTTTTATAAAAGAAATGTTAAAAATGACTGTAGGTAAATTATAACAGTCTTTGATCATGTTTAAAAGGATTATCGAGAAATATTTTTCACTAAAGAATCGTTCCCATGCTAAAATTTTTGGAATAATAATAATAATAATAATAACAGTCTGTAAAAACAAAATAAATAGAAATAAAATTACGGTACAGTACAAATTGAACTCAAGAGTTTCACTTCTTGCGACTAAAAATGTTCTAAAAGAAAAAAAAAAATATTTGTAAGGAATTCTAATTTGAGGGAGATAAAACTTTTATTGATAATTTGTCGAATTTTAGTAATGTTGTATTGGTTGGTTAGCTGAGTGCGTTTTACATCGCACTATTGCTACACTATGGACAATTGGTGACGGTCTGAGATTCACCTTTAAATGCGATCCGGAGACATGTCATCAAAAAGTATTGTATTGGAACCATATCGAAGGAAAAAATTCGTTGGGAGAGTAACCCGAATTTTTTGTTCTAAAGAATTTCTAGAAACTAGGCACTATCATCCTATCATGTTTTCATTGGTATACAGAATCCGCGGACATCCTTAATTTACAAAATCCGCGAACAGCATTTCATTTCAACATCATTTCAGCAACCATTTAATTTGAAATATTGAACACCTTGAATCAAATCTAAAATAAACTATCATTTAATAAAATAATAAATAAAAAAATGTTAAAGTAAAATAACGAATAGAACTATGATATTATTAAAAGAAAAAATATAGAAAACGATAGAAAGTATAGAATTTTCACTTTAGCATTTATAAGAACGGGATTATAAAAGGCATGAAAAAAGGAAGAGAAGCTTTATGTGCTTTCAGAGATGGAGATTACGCCATTGTGAGAATAAATAGCCAAACAAATGGTTCTTAACAGATGATATTAGCGTCACACTAATCCCCTTTACAGTGAAAGGAATTCGGATTCTGAGGTGCGAAAAGAGATATGATAATAGGAAGCTTAAAGTTAATTTGGTTTATCGGTTTAAAAGCTGCCAAATAATAAAATTTCAAACATCGTTTATAAATGAATAATTTATTATTATTATTATTATTATTACCATTCTGAAAACAGAGAGAAAGAGAGAGAGAGAGAAAAAAAGGTGAAATATACAGAGTTCTTAGCAGTCACTATTTTGCAGGGCCCGATTAATTTTTCAACTGTAGGGAAGTACCAATCCATTTAGGAGCCAATACTTACAGTTTGGTCTAAATACACATACAGACACATAGAAAACGTTACAAGTTTGACATTAAACACAAATCCTAATTAGCTGGAATTGTGAAAAATATGCACGAGTAAATTTGTTCATTAGCCACTAAAAGCATACTGTTGAAAGCCTGTATTCCCTATGATATATGAAATTATTTAATTGTAAATGCAAATGTACAGCTTCGTTAAACGATAACGATATGCTATAATCTAAAAATGATAGTTGTTTAACCGGGTATACGTGCCTTTTTATAATCAGATACTGCTGTCGGATAATAGGTTCTACAATTTAGGACCTCTATTTTGATTCGTTTGGGGTCCTTTCAAAATTTTTGGAAGCGCGTGCTTCTCTTACGTATTTAGTAATCGGGGTCTGCTATTTTGAATATAACTTTTTCCTTTCTAGTAATCTGCATTAATCGTTTGTAGTACATATCTTCGAAAGAATAATAGAAAGATTGCTTTATGTAAAAAGGGGTATTTAAAATAGTGACTGCTGAGAACTCTGAATATAACTCTGACAGCTTATTGAAAAATTTATCAAAAACTTCCCAAACCTTGAAATATTTGAATGTACCCAGTGTCCCATAAGTCTGTAGACATTAAAAAAAAAAAAAAAAAAAAAAAAAAAAAAATGAAGGAATTGGTAGAATTGAGCTCGGATTGCAAAAAAGTTATTCTCATGAAAGGGGATTATTATTATTATTTTTTTTTTTTTTTTCGTAAAGAAAAAATAAATAATAGTTAAAATTTTTGTCGATAGAGGGCGATGTACGTAAATAAATCACACATTTGCGTAAAAAACTATTTTTTTTTGCATGTAAATGTTTACAGGCATATAAATCCTATTCTTTGTGTCCGCCATCACCATAAATTACAGTTTGCAAGCGAGTTACAATACCGAAACGCTGACTGCAGCTTCAGTTGGCGTTTCTTACCTGAAGGAAAACTTCTTCAATAATACTTTATCCATCAAGTTAGCATCGCATTTAAAACTTCATATATGCCCGAATAGGAGGCAAAATAAGAGATAAGCTGTGCGGCTTGTTAAACATAAAACTTTGCAATTTACAGTACTCTGATTTGCATATTTCTCGTTAAGTATCCGTGCAGCGCCCTCTATCAATGAAAATTTTAACTATTTTCTTTTTCTTTGCCAAAAATGATACCCCTTCACGAGAATGACTTTTTCCCAGACCGCGTTCAATTCTACTAATTCCTTCAATTTTTATGAATTTTTAAAATGTCTACAGACGTGTGGGACACCCGATATATGTATATATATATTTAATTTTTTGATTGTCAGTGTGACAGCTGCTCTATTTTTCGTTTCAATACTGGTAATATTTGAATGTGTTAGATTTAACTTTAATTATATTAATGTAGCATCTTAGTCTTATATTGGAATATGTTAGCTGAAACTTAAGCGGTTTTATTGTTTCAAGTAGTTACCTTAATTAGAATTAGCCTTTTTGATATGAGAAATATACAGTATGTTATTATTTAATTAAATATTATACCTTTTGAAGTTAAAATAAATCTTAATAGGCTGATCTTATGTAAGTTTTGTGCTAAAATTGACGGATATCCCCTTCCCTTCCCAAAGAAAAAAAAAATGCTTACAAGTTATCCTTTGATTTTTGCCTTCTTTCTAAAATTCTAATAAATGTACTTTAAAAAAAAAAAAAAAAAAAAAAAAAAAAAAAAATTCAAGACAAATAATTTTAAAATTTTCCTGACTTACTTTAAATTTTTCTAACTATTTTACTATTTAATTATTTTAGAAAATATCTAAATTTTACCGTATTGTCTAGATTTTTTTTTTCCACTTAGAAGTTTTTTTTTTCTAAATTTTCAATTTAGAAAAGATAGATTAGACTCTAGTAGTTCACTCAAAAAATATCTCTTCAATTCTTTGAACGTTTATTTTTGTTCAGAAAGAGATGAGTGCGCCATTGAGGGCTAGTATTTGGAAGTAGTACAAAAAAGAAACCACGTCTGTTCCTTCATTATTTATAAACTGACAGCGAGATTTCTGAAATAAAGCACATGGAAGTACCTGAAACCCATTTAATATTAAGTCACTGAACAACAAATTTACCATTTGATAAGGATTTGTCGTATGTTATATGTTTGAATGGATTTTTGCTGAATTTTTTTCTCGATTCTAACTTTAGGGGATACAAAGTGATTTTAAACCATATAAAATGTATTTTGCATGTTATAGGCAACTGTAATATGTATTATTTCGCTTAAATTATCAATTTTAATTCATATTTTTCATAATGAATATTGACATCATATAATTATTAAGTGTCAGTTTTAAACGTAATCAATGCATTTTAAAGTTGTCTAACTATGGTTTTTAAAAATGTTCGTATTTTATTTCGATTTATTCTTTCTCTTCTATAAATGAAAAAAAGAAAGAAAAGAAAAACAAAATTATATTTCAAGTAAATATGTCAAGGGTTGCCATATCTGGCAGCTCAGCTCATCTCGTTCTAAGTTTCTTATTAATTGTATAAAATGTAACGTATCTTGTAACCGCATATTTTTCACATGTTCTTGCGGAAGATAAATAACGTCAAAATATTAAAAGTAAAAATTATCGTGTTAGATTTTGGCTGGATTTAATTCCATCTCTTCGATTTTGTTGTTTGCGGCAGTTAGTAGAAATGTCATTTAATTTTGGATTAAATTAAGGGACACCATTCCTTTATTAGCCTTTGCTTTTGTCGGTGTTTAAAGGTTGGAAATAAAATGGAATTGTTTCAAGCTTGTTTTTGTAAATATAGCTTTTTTTTTTTTTTTTTTTTTTTTTTTACTAAAGTTTTTCAGGACTGAATACTCTGGATTTTCGATCTACTTGGCGTTGCTTAACAAAAAGAATACAATGTACTTTTTCCACGGAAAATAACTAAAAATTAAAAGGAATGCTTATTAATTAAATCTACAACAAGATTTTTTTTACACCACAACATTCGTATATGCTTGTATTAAAAATTCTTAAGCAATGAAAAGCCGAATGATGAATGCAGACGTGCCAACATTTTAATTTATTCCGGACCACATTTATCCGAATTTAGTACAAGCTTTCTTTTCTTTCTCCCCGCCCCCCTCCTACACACACCACACAACTTTATTTGCAGCGAAATTTTTTTCCACTATGTAACTGAGATTCAATAAATCGAAAAATACCCTTCAATAAAAGTGGTGTGAAAAAAATGGCAGGTAGTAACAATGCTCTGGAATAAATTAAAATGTTGGCCTGCCTGTAAGTAATTATTGAAAAAAAACAGGCGATATATCCCAAATCTGAAGTTTTATTTGAATATATAAGGTAAATACAGTAATCCTTAATTTTAAAAGGAAAAAAAAAGTTAAATGATTACATTACTGACCAAAAGTACTGCAAGATTGAAAAAGTCTAAATTATTAATCTATTTATTTATTTTTTGAAGAAGCCTAAAAAATTCATATTAAAATTAAATTGATTCTTTTAATGTCAATATGTTAAATTAGTTTAAAGACAAGATATGAATAAATTATTGAACAAAAATAATTATTTATTGTTATAAAATGAGAATACAAAAAATTTATAGGTTATCAAGAAGCAGCATACATTTTGGAATCCTGCAAATAATGAAATAAACAAACAATTTAGAGTTTACCTAAGTTTTGAGCAGTCTACACATTTGAATATCATATTTTACAAAAAATAAATAAATAAATAAATAAAATAATAAATAAATATATATATATATTTCGCACATGCGTAGTTAAAACACTTTTCATAAAAAGGCTCATACTGCACGAGATATTTAATATATCTGTGTTCCAATTGCAGTATATTATTTCAAAATCGTTTTTTCAATTTATCTGAAAGTGCCGATAATTTTCGTTGAAAACTCTGCACATTATAAATAAAAAATATGTTCATTTTCTTTTTCCAAGCTGTTAACTAAATGCTTATATCTTTTTTATCTACCATGCGATTATTACACAAATGCATAACAAAACTGTACAGGGTCTATATTAACATATCCTATTAACATATCCTACAGATCATTTCGTTCGCTTAAAGATATAGGGTGATCGTAAACCTTATTGATTTTGCTCAATTTGTTGCCGCCCCCTAATTATTGTCTTAACTTAATCTTCACTGAAAAATATGACGAAGACTCTGCTCTTTACATATCCAGCGTTTGAGAACATTTCAAGAGATAAATTTTTAAATTGAAAAAAAAAAAAAAAAAAAAAAAACTGATTATTTGTGAATTGTGCAATATTTTTGACCAGTACTGTGTGTCTTTTAAATGAACGCTTTCATTGAGAAATTATAAATATAACTTATTAACCCTTTGCCGGCCCTAACGCTCTAAACAGTGTTGCCAAATTTATGGAATCTTTTATTCAACTATCACCAATAATTTTGAGTAGTGATATTTGATTACAGTATGGATGAAAAGATTCGAAAAGATTCCTCAACCGTTGCAGTTAAAATTTAATGGTGGATATTGAATAAAAAATATCCTAAATTTGACAACACTGACCAGAGGAGTGAAATTAAATAGGACCGGCAAAGGGTTAAAATAATAATTTTTTTTTAAATTATAGAATCATTTTTGAAAGCATATCTGTTTAGAATACTGAAAAGGCATGTAAATTAGAAGCGTAATTAACTGATCGAAACGAATGATAACTATTTTTTTTTCTTACGTTTAAAAGTGAAATATGAAAATATTCATGAAACGAAAAAGCTATAAACTTCTTTCATTATTATTAACTAGCTGGCCAGAGACCCATGAAAATTTTTACAAAAAAAACATGCTCGGGCGCCTGCGGCGCCAATCGTAATTTGTTCTCTGTAAAGGTCACATAACATTAAAATATTAAAAAAGCAAATATTTTTAAATAAAATCTAAACGTACCTCTAGTTCAACGTAAAATACACTCAAATCAACGAAAATCAAATAAACCAATCAAATCTCTCGCAATACCTCATAACGTAGCTCTAGTTCAACGTAAAATACACTCAAATCAATGAAAATCAAATAAACCATTCAAATCTCTTGTAATTCCTTATAACATAGCTGTAGTTCAATGTAAAATGCACTCAAATCAATGAAAAACAAATAAACCAATCAAATACCTCTTAAGATTCTCCATTCTGCGTCATTATAAGAAATGGGAAGTTTTATTTTCACATTTTTATTAATTAAAAGAAAACTAATCAAAAATTCGAAAATCTGACTTCGATGTGCACAATGACCCTACGGAGGGCACCTTTGTGTTAAATCACGTGACTGTCCGAGCTACCGTTTACGAGAACAGTGAAATATACATATATATATATATACAAATATTGCTCTCTTAATAGTATAAGATGATGGAGAAAAATATTGTTAGTAAAATTTTATTTTCTATTTAATTGTAGAAGGTATAAATAGAGCAAAATATAAAAAAAAATGAGTGTCTAAACATCAGGATTCAAATTTTAATCAATCTGTATTCTAGCTTTAGTAAATATGTTATCAATTATTACATAATTACGTAGAGTATGTATAATTATTATCAAGTATTTTACGTTTTGCTGAAATTGAATAATTTCAGAATATTTAATCTACGTTAAGAAAAAACAAAAACAGGTTATTTGTTATTTACCTTTTCCGAATTCTGTTGGGAGGAGGAGAAGAAAATTTCAATGAAAAAAATTCGAAGAAACAATTTTTTATGGGCCTCATGGAAAATTTATTCGAACTTATTTAACGATAGAATTAGAACACAAAAAGAATAATAAACAAACATTTTTAAAAAGATGGTTCTATAATATTATAAATTGCATGCTATTTTATATAATATATATATATATATACATATTCTCAAAGCTGTTTTAAATAATTTCAACTAATTTGCATAATTTTTACATGGAATTAAAAAAAAAAAATGAAAAAATTACAAACAATAAAGTTTTTCAAAATTGTTTAATTTTACAACTAATTATCCCTATGTGTTTAATGTGTTATTACATTATTTTTATGTAATTTTGTATTTTCATACTTCTGAACAAATCAAGAAATATATTCGGAAATACATCGTCCCCTTGAAACTATGTTTATTTGTAAATATTAGACAGAAAGACTGGCCGATATATTAATAAAATTGATATCAAATGCAAATAGTAATATCAATTTAATAAATAATACACACAACGGTATATCAAGAATGTTGTATTTTGTCGATTCTGTTTTGCAAAAGTGCAATCACACAGTGGAAGGATTTATGATAATGTGACGACAAGAACGCGGAAACAGGATATAAACGATTGAATGATACTTGATGGCACAAGATTAATTTCGTGGGTGATTCTTTTAGTTTTTTTGTCATTGACTGAATCATTGATCATGATAATAAAATATCATGATACTCATGTTTTAACTATGAATAAAAAAAAATTGTGTATGCTTTTTTTTTTTTTTCCCTTTTAACTTTTTAATGTTTACAATAAACTCTTATTCCCATTATCTTATTTTAAAAATTTAACTTGAGGTTATTACAAACATGCAGTATATACTTTGCCGCGGTACATTGATGTGTCGATGTCGAGAAGAGTATGCATTTTTTTTTTCTTTTTTCGTCGTCATGGGAAACTTAAAGGCAAGAAAAGCGTGATTTATTTATATTTAATTTACAATACGCATGAAGAAAAATTACAAGTACCCAAAAGGATTATCATCAAATGCACAAATAATGAAAAAATGATCTCTTATTAATTTCTGATAAATATATATACATAGACTGCAAAATAAGTAGTTTGATACTTCTTTGTTTTTCTTTAAAACTCGTATTTTTTTAATATGAAATATAAATTAAGGGCCTTTAACATGTTTATACTCATAAATGTTTGTGCTTTCGACAGACAAAAATAAATATTTAATTATTTAATAATTTAATGGAAGGAGATGCAGTAAACAAAAATGATGAACATTTTCCCCTTATAGCATTTCTTTAAAAAAATATCCGGACACAGCACATAAACAACTCTCCCTTATTAGGTGTCGCTTATGGAATAATAGCTACGGATGTTCAAGTACAGGCCCACTTAGCATTTTTCAAAATTATAACGGGGTCAACAAGTTAGTTTCAAGCAGTTATTATTATTATTACTATTTTCGAAATAAATGCACCATAGCAGGATGACATCCTCTGACCTATAATGAGGAAGAATATTATTATAATGTGTTATAAAATGTTTATAAAGGACTCAAAGAAATTAGTAGGATATATCAAAAGCAGGAGCAGTGTCAGCAAATTTCCACATACATTTGAATCGCTTGAAATAAAGAACAAGAACGAAAAATTATGCGGTATGCATTGATTATTAAAACTTTCCAACTGTACGTATTTGTTGTATCGTATAAATTTCAATGTTGTTTGCCTAGATTATAACACAACGGACAGACAGAAGTTCTGAAAGGCATACAAATAGACTAATTGAATTCCTAATCATTCTTAAACATTGTCAGCAAGTGTAATAAATGCTTAACACAAAAGAAAACGTAGCCCTTAGATTCTAGTTGCCGCTCTAATGTATGTGGATATTTTAGTGTAGCCCTTTAAATCTGAAAGTTAACAAAATTATACGCTATAAAAAACATTATTTTAGAATATTAACAATAAATGTTAATTTCTTTATGATTTTTACAGTAGAAAGTTCTTTAAAGGTAATTTATAAAAATATCTGTCTTAAAATGTAATGCACTAGGATTTTTTGGGAATGGTCCCTGTACACACACCAGTTACACAGGACCTACTAATGCCATTTTAAATGGGGAATATTCCATACTGAATATGAATAATATATATATATATATATATTTTAATTTCTGAAAATATTTACGGACGCTGGGGGGGAGTAGACGGACAGATAGACACATGGACAGTCGGACACATTTACAAATTGGAATCATATTCACGCTTAAAACTTGTTAAAAATTGTTAAAAAGTGTTAAATCGCTTAATGTAAACAAAAATGCAATTCCAGCAAATTTCCAATGAACGCCCTCAATGTAACTGAATATTTTTGTGTGGCCCTGTAAATCTAATGCTAATCATACTACATTCTGTAGAAAGCATTCTTTTGTGCATATGAATAAGATATTTTAATTGTATTAAGATTTGTGCAAAGTAAAGCTATTGAAATTTGGTTTATAGAAATACATCTCATAGAACGCAATGCTTTGGAATACTTTCGGGTGTCCCTGTATACAAACCAGTGATGATATTTACTCCATTTTCAATGGGGAACATCCGATAGTGAACTTGAAAAACGCATTTCAATTTCATTAAGATTTGTGTAAAGTAACAGTATTAAAATATAGTTTATAGAAATACATCTCGTAGAACACAATGCTTTGGTATACTTTCGGGTGTCTCTGTACACAAACCAATAGTGGTATACACTAGAGCTGGACGATATCAGAAATTAAATATCGCGATATAACACCAAGTTAATATCGATATTAATGATATATTGCGATATTTCTTTCAAGAAAAGGAAAACAGACATTTGCTACTTTTTAAAGACAAATGAACACCAATTTTAATGTATACAAGCGTGGACTGTTTTGTATATATTTTCTGGTATATTACTTCCATAACTTTTCATTAAAAAAATAAATAATAATAATTAAAACAAAAAACTGCTTAAAGAGTGAATCAATGTTTTGTGTTTATTTGAATATATATCATTGCTTTTACGTATACACTGAGAAAAAAAAAATATATACCGCCTTCCTCTAGAATGAATAAGTGGCCATTTTCTAAGTCATTTAACTAGAAATATAGATTTACGAGCTATGCGCATAAGGCACGCCAATAAATTGAATAGACGAAATGATCGAGAATTTTTAGTTTACACATTTCTAGATGGTGGAACAATATTCTGAATATTCTGAATCTTTTGTATTGCGAGAAATTCTCGCTTATTTTCTAGAATTGGGTAATAAACCAAGATTATGGTTGCTGAAACCCGCATCTTGTAGTCTCGATTATTTATAGAGATTTTTTAAATAACTTTGCCCTCGATAATATAGGCAAACGCACTCTAGAACTCTAATAGGGGCTTCTAGAACTCACTTTACAAGGGGATTAGAATTTATAAGTATGACATGGAACTATTTTTTCTAGAGCCACAATTTAGATTCTAGATGTCTGTTACAGAATTTTTTCTCAGTGTACTTGTGTATAATTTGTCCTCCATTCTTCCGATTTTCAGCTTTAATTATTTCAAAATAACATTTTAACAGAGTTAATATTTGATATGGGTTTTATTTACACCGTATATCATAAAAATTCATAATTATAATAAAGGTAAAAGCTTAACAAAAATGAAACTGTCTTTGAATGTAGATGATTAATAAAATTTTTCGCAGAAATCATCCCTATAATATATATAAATCAATATCAACGATTCACTTATATGCAGAATTTTTTTTAAATAAATATTAGTAATGCATTTTGCACCAAATTTCCATTCCTAAGTATAAAGAAAGCTTATTTACTAGTAGTCGTGAGAGTCATTGATGGTTATAATTAAAATAATTTCAGTGAACAACAAATGCACTTTCTTCAGTACTGACATAGAATAATCTTTCTCGGTTGTAGAGTAATATTTTTAATTTGAAATCTTCATAACTCATAAGTATTCCAAAGGTCAGTTACCTGCCGTTCTTATTTTTGCATTTACTTACCATACAATTATAATTTTTTTTTTTTTTTTAAATATATAAATTGAATTCATATTTGGTAACAGTTTTATAATAATTCGAAATTATATATATATATATATATATATATATATATATATATATATATATATATATTGTCAGTATGTAAATAATATGTTAAAAAAAGAAAATAATAATAATAATAATAATAAACTTTTTACGTTGAAGTTTTATTTTATTATTTTAAATAACTCATTTTGCATTTAAAACATTATTATTTTATTTATCTATTTATTTTAGTACGACAATTTTACCATTTAATTTCAGAAACTGTCTTAAAACATTAAGTCAAATCTAGAAAAACCAAACATGAATAAAGTAAATATCTAAAAAAAATAAATGAGTGAATATGTAAGTAAATATATTTACTTTTATGTCGAAAAAAATATATAAATGTACAAACATTCAAAAAAAAAAAAAAAAAAAAAAAAAAAAAATTAAATAAATTTGAGAAAAATAGTGCTAAAGAAATGGAACCGCTTCAGCCTTGGCAAAATTTAAATTTGGCACCGAAGTAACCCGGATATTCCTTTCCAAAATATTTACTTATGCAATTTCGATAGCTACATTTAAGACAAGACATTTTAAGAAATGAATATAGTAATCAATGCAGTGAATGAAACACAGTTAGTGCATGCTTTAATGGAAGAATAAATTAAAATAAGACCAGTCGTACTAAATTAAATTCTGTTTCCACAGAATGTAAGCAGAATTTTTTTCTTTCTTTTCACTTTTCTTTTCACATAAATCCTTATACTTAATAAGAACAGCTAAATAAATAAATAAATAAATAAATAAATAAAAATAAATAAATTATGATAATAATAATAAAATGGTGCACAAAAAATAAAATAAAATAAAAATGAATAAATAAAATAATAATAAAATGCTCAGTGTTATATCATTGTTCAATCGAAAAACTCCACTATAAAATTTCTGAAGATAAAAATCTATTTTACTAGCTAAATAAAGAACTAAGTTTATTAAAATATTCAATAATAATAATAATAATAATAGAAGTAAACATGTATACAAACGAATTTACATTCCATGATACTGCGCACGAACACAAATTACAGATCGAAATATGTTTGGATATTATTTTATACTATTTTCATCTCCAGAACATCCTAAATATTTCTTTATTTGTATTTTTACTTTCCGAACACTATAGTGAGGAAAGTATTGTAATCATGTCAAAAATCCAAATTCGAGATTTTGATGTTTCTATACGTTTCGAGGTCAGACGAGTCCGTTTTCACTATTTTTACGATGATGTATGTATGTGTGTGTGTATGTATGTGTGTATGTATGTGTGTATGTATGTGTGTATGTCTGTGAGTGAACACGCTAGCGTCTAAACGCTTTGTTCGAATAAGCTGAAAGTTGGTACGTATATTGTAAGTCACCATAGTAAGAACCCTATAGATTTTGGTGAATCTAGCACTTATAGTGTTTTTACAGGGACACAAAGAAAAATTCTTTATCATTATGGCCAAGGGACCAAAATCTTAAAAGTGCGATAGCATCTAAACGCCTTATTCAATTGAGCAAAAACTTTATACACATATTATAGGTCACAGATACTCAATCTGTATACATTTTGGAGAATCTAGCACTTATAGTTTTTTTACAGGGACACAAAGAAAAATTCTTTGCCAAATTTTTAAAAGTGTGATAGCGTCTAAACGCCTTATTAATCTCAGCGAAGAATTTGTACACATGTTATAGGTCACATTTGAACCAACTGTATAGATTTTGGTGAATCTAGCACTTACAGGTTTTTACAGGGACACAAAGAAAAATTCTTTATCTTTATGGCCTATGAGACCAGCGATAGCATCTAAACGCCTTATTCAATTGAGCTGAAAATTTGTATGAATATTATAAATCACTGTTGCACTAACTATAAGCATTTTAATGAATCTAGCATTTATATATTTTTACAGGGACACAACGAAAAATTCTTTATCCTTATGATCTAAGGGTTCAAAGTTCAGTAGCGTTACATAAAACCTCGTGTGATATATGGAGAAAAATACTCAAACACTCTGTTAAGGTTTTCTCTTTTTTGTTTTTTTAGCAACTCCTCTTTCTTTATTTTATCTGCAAAACTGTTAGTTACTCAATGTTCGGAAAGTCGAGTGGAGTCACTCCAGATTTTTTTCTCTTTTAAATACCACTTAATATTACTTTGAACAATCGATGCGACTACAAACATTCTTTTTGCATTCAATATTCGAAATCATTCTATCGCGTAAACCGCAAAGATATCGATATCTATGAGTGAATATCTGGCAGACGAGCTTTCGCAATCAAAGTTGATCCTGTCAATATTTCAGAACCCATAGTAGAACTTCCCATCGACCACACGATAGGAATATTTCATTTCGACTAACATCAAATGTCTTTCCTAGTGAACACAGCTGCTGATTGTAGGTATGAGCATGTATTGCTAGTGAATGGATCGCGATACCATTGGAATATGTCTGAGGTTGATGAAGACAGTATTTTCTTCTGGAGAGGTAGAACGAAGCGTTGGTAATTAAAGGAATATATTTCCGCTTATTCGCGCGACAATCAGTAGATGGCTTTCAATAAATACTGGTTTATTTTTTAATTATGCGGTGGCCTTTTTAAAGCAGTGATATTTAGATTTGAGGTTTCGCAGGAATAAAGGAAGAGGAAGTATACGCATTGTGAGAGAGATCGTTTGTGGGGTTATATATTTTTTATTTTATCAGTGAGTGATAGGAGGAAAAGAAGAGACTGGGTATTAGTATAAGATATTGCGGGCTGTTTTTGCTCGGGTTTTGTTCGGTGATGCGTGGTAACGGGGAAGCGGAATTTAAGAAGATATTGTAAGGTTGGCGTTCAACGTTATTTATCGGCATATCGATCGATCGCGCAATGCGCACAAGGTAATATCGTTAAAGGGATATATCGGCAGAGCAAGATCTTAAATATTGTTATCGCGATGTTAAAAAAATATCGATACTTAGGGATATATTGATAAATAATTCAGCCCTAGTATACACTCCATTTTCAATAGAGAACATCCTATAGTAAACTTGAATAATATATATCGGTTTCAAGAAATTCCATGAATATTTATGGGAGTTAGAGCGCGGACAGACAAACTGAAGTCATTAACTCTTTTCAACCCTGTTGGAAAGTGTTAAAAAGACTGGCCAGCCAAAAAAACTTTTCCTTGGAAATTAAAGAAAATAACAGTAATTCAATGATGTAATAAAGACTAGAACACTCAGTAGTAAGTTAACTTAGTTTAATAACTTACAGTCGGTAACAAAAATATCCGAACACTAGCAAAAATTCCAAAATAAAAAAAAGTAGAGTTAATACTGTTTTGTTAAATAAATCCTTGTCGATTCATGTTCTTAGACTGACTAAGAACATGATTCGACAAGGATTTCTTTTACCACTCACCCCCACCACCGCCGAGACACATAATAGGCGAGACGTATTAATCCTGGACGATAGGTCTAATGCCCCAGCCCTACCCTCCTGCTCCTCGATGTCTTTTTCTAGTCAATTTTGTCCTTTTATTACTTCCGGTGTGAGCCCCCCCCCCTTTTTTTAACACACTTGATATTGTGAGTTTTTTTGGTTTTCGTCCCATACTATTTCTATGGAGTTTTAGCTTTCCTCGTTTTCTACATTCTGAAGTGTGGTGGTTATAAACGAATAAAGGAGCTAAATCATATTCCAAGTCACCAAAAAACACGCATTAAATTCACCAACTCCATACCATATGATCAAGGAGCCGCCATTAAAATAAAAAATGTCGCCAAAAAATTAAACGTAAATATCCCTATCAAACAAAACCCAAACTTATACCAAATCATCCGAAACGATAAAGATCCAATCTTCCCCCTTGAAATAGCCGGAATGTACAAAATACCTTTTAAATATAAAGACAGTAGCGAAGGATGTTACGTTGGCATGTCAAAAAGGAAAATTAAAACCCGAATAAAAGAGCATATGAGCGATATAAAATTTGAAAAAAATACTACGGCCCTGACGCAAACCCATAAAAAAGAAGACATCGTAATTAATTTTAATAACGTTAAGAAAATAGCCCAATATAACAACCCCCACTACACTTTATTCAGTGAAACTGTTGAAATTTTACACCAACCAAAAGCATGCAACCACGACGAATCGAAGGCCGTCATAGATTCTACCTGGCGCCACCTTCTGGAAAGGAGAAAGACACTCATCAGATCAAGTGAAAAATCACAAGAGCCAAGCACCACCAAAGTGACTGGTGTTGATAATGAGAGGGATGCCCCTACTTAGAAAGTACTTCCGTTAAAGCCACTTCCTGAAGCTGAATATTTAGTTTTTATTAATTAAAGTTACCCTCTCTAGCAGCAATCCCCCCCCCCAAAAAAAAAAAAAAAAAAAAAAAAAAATCACCAAAAGAAATCCCCCTCGAATTCAATAAATATACATGTTTCGCCATTTTGCCTACATAAATATATTTAAAATTTTATTTTATGGAAATGGTGGTGCGGAAAGAACATAAAAATAGTCGCCAGTGGCATCTCTGTAAATATAGAAGGAAAATGCAGACATTTTTAAATACTTTTCTTTATACTTTATTTATTTTATTTATATTAGCTGAATTTAAAACCACATACCACAATAAATTGAAACATGAAATTTATATTATTAAACTAAATATTCGAAACAAGTAATTAAAAAATAAAATTGACTTTATACATTTTTTAACGTACTTTTTACCTTCTTAAATTTAATACCACTGAAGAATTTCATGTTTCTTGAGAAGTTGATATGGTGTCGGGACTAAGGCCAATTGTCTACGCTAATGGATCTAGGCCTGGGTGGATTGCTTTACTTGGGGGAGCCATCCTAAAGGTGCTAGCTCGTTTTCACGCAAGTTTGTGAGAAATCCCGTAAAACGGTGAATGTCTAAGGCAACGGGTGCAACCTGAATTTAAACCCGGCACCTCCCGTCTACCAGCTCTGAGAGAAGCGCCTCTTGGCCTCTGGTTCGACGTGGCTTGAGAAGGAAAGGAGAAAGTAACCTTTGGTGACTCCCAATATTTTCAGATTTTTTTTAAAATTTTATGCTTAATTGTATGGATTAGAAAATTCTTTACGGAACAATATAATTTTCTTTCGTAAAAAATTTTCTACGTTAAATGGTGACCTTTATACCTTTCGTAAATTATTTCAGAAAGCATACCATTGAATGACAATTTTTAGTAGTAATAGTTGTAGTTTTCGTAATAAACTAAGATTAAATCGATAATCAACTAAAAATTTACTGAATTAAAGGGAAAATACCCCATAAAGTTATTGAATTAATGAATGCGTTCACAGACACACAAACCACGTTATGTCGTAATGTCGTAATTTTTTTCTTTTTATAAAATATGCGGGCATTAGTAACAGAATAATAATAATAATAATAATAAAAATACATTTACGTTCTTTAATAAATGCATAATAAAAGATTCCTTCCAATTTCTTAGTGAACTAAGCTTTCTCTAAAATTTCAGCATAGATGGACTAATAAACACACTGTTGTCATGTCAAAATAAAAATTGGCGTTTTATTAAGAAAGCAAAAAGAGTAAATAGTACACTCTTTCAAATAAAAAAATTATCCAAATTATTCAATAATATATATATCTATATATACATATATGTAAACTTTAAACGTTCTTTAATTTTTGTTCGCGAACGTTCTGTTCACACAATTAATATTTTATTCGTCTTTTTTTTTTTTTTTTTTTTTGTTAGCTAAGTTTGCTCTGAAATTTGGGCATAGATTGACCAATAAACATAGTGTTGTATATCAAAATACAATTTGGCATTTTATCACCAAGTGAGTAGAACAGTACACGCTTTCAAATAAAAAATATCAGTCAAGTGAATAAAAAAAAGGAAAAGTTAAACCGAGAACTTCCTCGTTTTGAACTGTGTAAATTATGCTTTGAGTGATTCATTCGAAATTTCGCCATTCTTTAATTACACACATATTGATGGCAGCATACTGGCTGTCATCGAATAGGTCTGATAAAATTTTTCTTAGATATTTTATGCATATCTTATATTGCGATACAGAATACAAGAGAAAGATTGTCTTTTGATTACGTTTTGATCTTTTCCAGAATGAATAATTTATCAGATAAAAAGTGTCAAAAGAAAATCCAATCAATTAAAGTAATCGAAGCTATAATAAACACAGAAATTTATTATATCTGATAAGTCAAAGAACCTTTCAGCTTCCATTCCTAAAAAAGCTGCAGGAGCAAGGTCAAATTAATAGCTTCACAGAGATCTCTTTATTTCTGTTTCTCTAAGATTAAATGCCATGTTTGTAACGCGCGATTTCAGTAACCAGTAGTCAGCAGTTTTTGGGATTCATTTCTGTAATTCAATATTAATTGGAATTTTTTTATCTTTAACCACTTAACGATCGCATCATTGTCAAGAAAACTATTATAAAAATGCCTATTTTTTCATGTCAAAATAAAAATTAAATACAATAGTAGTAATAATTTATTTTATTTAAAATAAACCAATTACTTCCCATTATAAATTCTTTAGACTGGTGTAAGCATCTGATGTGTAAAATAAGAAAAATAAACCCCAGGGATGGGATATGGGATATGGAAAATCAATATATATTGTTTTAGGCAAATTAATATAAAAGAAAATATTTATTTAACGATTGTGCGAAAGAATTCAAATTAAATAACATTATTATGTTAAAAATTTAACTTAATATTCACTGGAAGGAAAATATAAAGAAAATTTTTCTCCAATATGTAACTTGGATAAAATAAGGAAAATTTACTCTTAAATAATATTATAGTTTTAAAAAATTAAAGAACACGCTTTTATAGAAATGTGAACTAAAAAGCACAAAATATCTATCTTAGTATTATAATGCAGGGTAAGAGAAAATCGTGTGAGTGACACACCATAATATTTACATACATTTAAATCTTTAATAAAAATAATTTAGAATTAAACAAAAACCATTTTTAAAAAATCTCCCCTGACTGGGCTCGAACGCTAGACCTTTAGGTTCGTAGCACGGAGCTTTACCTCACAGCCACAGCGTTCACGTAGGGAAAGTCTTTTTTTACAATATAGATTTTTTGTTTGCTCCTAGAGCGGTTACAAACATACATTATACATACAAACATACATACAGGTGAAGCTAATAAAAGCGTGTTAAAAATAAGTGGTATGAAATAAAGGTGGGGCTGAAAATGCGCCGGAATAAATTAAAATGTTGTCATCTATGCTTTTGTACTTGTGCAATTATATTTACATTCGATTAATTATAAAATACTATGTGATTTCTGTAACGGAATTGAATTGGCTGTCCTATAGAGAATATCTTGTTTGTTGACGAGGGCTGAAAAATAAAAAAATATTATTTAAACTTAATTTTTTGAAGATAATTAAAAAGTCCAGGCTCTTTATAACAGAGAGACACATTTTGTTCCCTTGCGAGTTCCTTTAATAGGCAGAACTATTTTCCAAGGAACGTGACCGTGGATCATCAAAAGATTACTGAATGTAAGCGATGACAATATGGAGTTGGGGAACAGCACCGGGCACAAGTCCCTAAACCTTCTGCAGCTAAATCATGATCGTAAGAGTCGTCCAAAACTGGAGCGAAAATACGGTTGCGGTATTCGTTACGAATATTTTTATTTAATTTTTTGAAAAGGTGACCAGTAATTCATTGACCGTTGTTAGTAAATATTGGCATAGTAAAATAAAGACAGAAATAAAAATTTATTTACCACACATTTATCCTTTTAAAGGGGAGCTGCCAGTCGATGAACTGATGGTCCAATATTCTAATCAAAATCAGGTTTTCAACATCCAATCTTTACTTTTTTTTAAACCACAAGCATTTATTATTAATCAATTCTTCAATACGGGCTCTTGTAATATTGGACTAGAAGTCAATTCCTTCAAACAATGAGTCGATTTCAATACTAGCTTGAGTACTGGAAGAAAGGGTTCTCTTTGCCCTCTCACAAACTGTTCGCAGTCTTCTAAGAGCTCTTTTGTTAGTCGTCAAGTCTTTCTTATGTTTTCTCTTGAATTCCAGGACAAAGTGATTAACCTTTCGATTATCCAAATCTTCCTAAGTCAGTAACACCAGCTGTAGATTTGACTTCAAAAATACCATCTTCAATAGTTAGGATTGATATATCAAAAGGTTCCACCACCAAGATCAAAGATGAGGACCTTTCTTTCTCCAGTTCCTTTTTTATCTAGACCGTAAGCAATAGCTGCAACAGTGGGTTCGTTAATAATACGGAGTTACGTTCAGGCTGGCAATAGTTCCCGCGTCTTTTGTGGCTTGTCGCTGAGAATCGTTAAAATAAGCAGGTACAGTAACAACAGCATTTACAACAGATTTACCTAAATAAGCTTTCGTAGAAAGCTCCTCTAAAATTAAAGTGGTGTCGAAAAGAGGCGAGTACTAACAATTTTACGGAATATTAATTAGAACGTTGGCATGTATGAAATTATCACAGGTTACAGTTCAACCATACTTTCCAACATTCTAATTAATATTCTTTAAAACTGTTAACACCCGCCCTTTTTTAACACCAGTCTTTTTTAGGGTTTTTTCCCTTCTTACTTAACCGTAATTACTTTTGGAGAAAGACATAGCTGCCAACATTTTAATTTTTTCCAGAGTGTTTTACCGCGGCCCATTTATTTTTTAAAAATAGTTTTTTCTTATTTTATCGAAGGTATAGATTGGAGAAATTTTTTTCTATAAATAAAGTTGTTGAAAATAAAAGCGGGGCTAAAATACTCTGGAATAAATTATAACGTTGGCAGTTATGGAAAAAAAAAATACTCTAAAAATAATGTGATTTGGAAAAAAGAGCGTGTGTACTAACAATTTTACGGAATATTAATTAGGTTATTGGTGGGTATGGTTCAACCTTCAACCATTCGTTTTAAAGGTTTTGACGAGAAGAAAAAAAAAAAGGTTACAGGATTAACTTTTATTATTACAAATATGCTTTTTTTATTTATTTATTATTTCACATTGAAAAAATAAAATAATTCTCATTGTGCATATTTACACGAAATATTGCCTTGTACTGCATTATCAGAGGTGTTAAGTTATTACGGATTGTCCGTAATTTTAATACCGGAATTTTTTAAATGTATTCTTTTGTAATCATTATCTGCAATTTAATAGGGCAAGTTTCAGTTTTTCTTTATTGTGGTATGAAATTGATTTTTCGTTAGTAGTAACTTGGCACCTCTGCATTACTAAAACATAGGGAAAAGGGGGATGTCAGCACCACCGGTTTAGCGATTGATTCCCAAATGCAGAAATGCCAAGTTTTATAATTTATTCCGTAGCATATTTAGCTTCTTTCGCACCAGAATTTTTGTAGAATATCTCTCCAATATGTCATAGCGATTATATAAAAAGAAAATCACGTTTCAAAATTACTGGTATGAAAAAAGGGCGTGGCCAACAATACTCCAGAATAAATTATAAATAATGGACACTCTGCAAATGTAATTAGAACCAATGGTCCAACTAAATATCATGTTTGGTTAAATTTCGTCTATTGGTTCGTATTCGTGATATACAACGTCCAGAAAATTTCTGATATTCACACACACAGACAAGGAGACATAGACAGACATTTTCTAAAAATGGTCAAATTGTGTTCAGGATACCTCAAAATGTGTGAATCCACCGAAATACATTTGTCCAAAAATTTCATGAATCCATTACTTTGTTCTTATATATATAGACGAAAGTAAAAAAGGGACATTTTTTTTAAAGAAACCTTTATATCTGTGTGAATATGTATTTTCTAATGTCATACATATGAATAAAGATAATTAGAATCCGCAAAATCATATGTTAGATCGCTTTTTAAAGACTATTTTTTACAGGGTAATCCAAAATGTTCTGTTTCTTTTTAAATTTGTTTCTAGTGACATTTTTGTATTTAGGAAAAATCTTTTGCTTAAATACATGATGTATAACATGTTATCATACCTGCCAACATTATAAGTAATGCTCCGTTAAATTGTTAGTATCCCCTTTTTTTTTACACCAGTCTTTTTAGAATATTTATCTTCTTATTTAATCATAATTAACATTTTGAGAAAATTACTCTAAAATTAAGTGGTGTGAAAAAGAGGCGAGTACTAATAATTTTACAGAATAATATTTGGAATGTTGGCAGGTATGCATAGCTGCCAACTTTTATGCTTTTTGGCTACCGGAAAAATTTAATAGAAATTTTTTATATATCTTTGTAACAGTTTTCGCCGATTTAATAAAATATAAATTTCCACAAAAAATTTCTGGTTGCTAAAAACGTAAAAGTTGGCAACTATGGGCATGTACAGTGCGTTCGAAAATAATAGGTTCACCAGTAATTTCTAAGTCTGTCAACAGTAAAATAAATATTATCTGTATATTTTACAAGACTGTGTATAAAATAACATTTCTAATACGCATGACTCAAAATAAAATGAAAAATAGTTGTTTAATTAATATTTAACTTGATTTTTAGTTAATTCGTTTCATGATAGGTTCATTTTCAAAATTGTTTTTATTTTTAAAAGGAAACATGCAAATTTTTGTAAGTCATGTGTTAAATGACATTTTGAAGATTTCTGTTTTTAAATTGTTGTTGTTTCAAACTGGAATTTTTATAAGAGTTCGTTACTGGCTAGAAGCGATATGGATCATAAAGTCGTATGTCATTATGAGAGCACGGTCAAATACTTGCCTAGAAACAATATGGAAAGTCTGGAAGAAAAATTGCTAGACTACTGAAGAAATCGTGCAACTTTGTAAATTCCTTTTTGAGATTAGGAAGTGAATACGGAAAGGAGAAATCTACCGGACGGTCATCAAAAGTGCCAAAACGTATGCAGAGAAATTTCTTTAAGCAGTTGAAAAGTGAGAATGTGATTTTGTCTGCTTTAGCTCAACAACAGGACCTTCCGTCATCAAAGTCTACAGTGCATAGAGCAGCAAAAAATTGCGGGAAGTTGGCGTATATTAAAAAAAAAGCTACTCCTAAATTAACATTTAAACACAAAGAAATGCGCTTGAAATTTGCCCAAGAATTTATGACATGGAAAGATGAATGGCATCGAGTAGTATTTAGTGATAAAAAAAATTCAATTTGGATGGGCCAGACGCAGGGCTGAAAAAAAAAAAGGCCTTTTTAAAAAAAGACCAGACCGGCCGTCTTAAAAAAAAAAAAAAAAAAAAAAAAAAAACAGACTGGGTTGGCTTTTTTTTTTACTTATATATTTTACTATGCAATTAACACATATATAAGTTAATAATTTATGCTACTAATGTCATTTTGTGTATATATATATACATATATATATTAATTAAAATTAAAATTATAATAACAAGAATTATTCAAATTCTTGTTATTATAACATCTAATAAGTAAGAAATGTGATAAAAAGATTCTATATTATTGGTATGAGGGCATATCTCATTATTATTTAAATATAATTATTCCTGGCATGTCTTATAATACTATGAACATAAAATCAGTCGTAAAAGCAAAACACATAAAAATTATTATTTTTACAGTTTATTTTTATATTTAGATCTTCAAGTACTTCTCTTTCTTTAATTAAATACTTCCATAATTATAGTATACTAAATGCTTTTAGTTGTTTCTTCTCACTTTTTTATGAAAAGAGGAGAAATTAATTTTGGTCAGCACACGTTTCTCATAATAGGAGGTGTTGACGTAAGAATGAACTCAACTTGTTACTGATCTATCATCCTATAAAATCACATTGCCTAAATGAATGTGGAAGTTTGTAATGAAATTAAATTTTTTTTTTCTTTTTTCAATTTGGTCTCAAACTGCACAAAAAACTAAGACAAGTAAATGAAGAAAATTTATTAACTAAAAATTTAGGTATGCTGAAAAACAGAAAAATTGTTGTAAGTGTGTTGGTATTTAAAAACTGGGCTAAATGACTGGTAAACACAGAAAAAGTAATTAATTAAAGAACTAGTGTACAATAAATAACTAAAATCTTCTTCACACAAAGATTTTCTGTTGCGAAAAATAGTTGGAAATCTGACCATAGTTTTAATTTTCAGCAAGCCAAAATTATCTTAAGCGTTTCCGAGTTAATTTCCTTGAACATTTAGCTATCTATTTTAACCGTGATAAAATTGTCAATGAAAAATCTGATTCCGCTTTGCGGTGTACAGCCGGTAACAAAAGTGTCCGAATACTAGCGAAAATTCCTATGTAAAAAAAGTACACATCGTATGGTTTTGTTAAATAAATCCTTGTCGAATCCTGTTCTTAGTCAGTGTAAGGACATGATTCGATAAGGATTTATTTAACAAAACAGTATGAAGTGTACTTTTTTTACATAGGAATTTTCGCTAGTGTTCGGATACTTCTGTTACCGACTGTATATAGCTTGATATGTTAAAATCTGTTTAATTTGATTAAATAATTTTCTCCTCGTCTCCTTTGTGTGTGTTTGTTCCCTTTGTCCAACTGGGTCGAAATAAACAAAAATTATGTGCGAAAACTTATAAGAAGCATGCCGAAGAGAATTTATGAGCTTATTCTGCATAAAGGTGGAAAAATTTCTTTCTAAAAAACCTTATTATAATATTTTTAGTTCTATGAACCTATCTTTTTGAAACGGCGATTTCTGTAAATTTTAAGTTTTTGTTATATAATTTTAAGTTATTTTATATAATGTGACAAAGTTTTATGTCATTTTTTCCTTTTGTAAATATAAGTTTATTTAAACAAAATTAAGAATTTGTGTTTGTTATTTTTAGAGATTTCACACTTTTATGAGGTGAACCTATCATTTCCGAAAGCACTGTATTATTTATCCGCCTAAAGTTTCAGGATAATTTGTCAATATTATTTTTTTTTAGATGTTTGATAAAACACCTAAAATCGAATGTGTCCAGTCATTTATGGAAAGGTAGTGTATAAACGTGACAGTTTCTTACCAAGTAAAAGAAAAAACAAAGCCATAAATAGTAAAAGAAAGAATTTAATGGTAACTGTTGAAAACGGGATTAGACATTTATTAGTTTTCTACGTATTTTGTATTTTGCATAACTGAGAAAATTGGTGTAGTAGTTCGCGTTCTATACGCCAAAAAATATTTATATGATATGGCTGGAGATAGGAATATGTCACGCATCGAAAGTAAATTGAAATTTACCAACTAGGCTTTGCATTCAAAGCAGCTTTAAAAGTGTTATTTTTTTTCTTTACTTTTTAAAACTATCCAACAAAGTTGAAAAGTCTGCCCGTCTGTCTGCCGTTCCTCGCTCAAACTTCCGTAAATATTCATGGAATTTCTTGATGTATGTTAGTCAAGTTTACTATTATGGGATATTTCCTACTGAAAATGAAGTAAATACCACCACTGGTTTGTGTACTGGTACACTCAAAAGAGTTCCAGAGCCTTTACTTTCTGTGAAAGATATTTCTATAAATCATATTTTAAAATCTTTATTTTGCAGAAATTATAATTAAATTGACATTTATTAGTCATATATGCACAAAAAAATATCTTGTATAGAATATAGTAGGACCACCATTAAGATTTACAGAGAACCACAAAAATGTGCAGATACATTAAGGAATATAATTGAAAGTTACTGCAATGACATTTTCGTTTTTATTATAAGCGTTTTTAACTCTTTCGAACAATGTTTAAGGTTGATTATGATTTGAATTAGTTTATCTGTCTTTCTGTCTGTCTATATGTCAGTCTCTAGCATTCGAAAACGTTTTCAGAATTTCTTCAAAATAATATATGTTATTAAAATTCACTTCACTATGTTACGATCTCTATTTAAAATGGTATAAATAGAACAAACAGTTTATGTACAGGGAACCCAAAAGTATGCCAACATATTGCGTTTTACGAGAAGGCATTTATACAAATCCTATTTAAATAACTTTCTACAGCAAATATCATAAAGAAATTGAAATTTAATTTTAATATGCTAAAAATTATTTTGCATGTAATATTGTTACATTGAAATATTCAGATGCATTAACCCTTTCAGGGGCGGTGGCTAGAGGGTCTATCCACCTATTTTAGAAATTTTTCTCTAAGTGTGCAGTGGCTACTTTTTATATCCACTTTTATGAAAAGTTAATGTGTACTTCTAAAATTGAAATAGAGATGGCAGAACTACAGTAACTTTAAGCAGGATGTGCCTGTGACTTTTTTAAATGGACAAGTTGCGGGAAAATTTTTTGAAGTTTCTTTTATATATTTTTATGAAAAATAATTTTTTATTCAAAAGTATTTGGTAGTGTAAATATACTGTAATGCACCTTTTAAATACAACAGATTTACATATTATCTTA
Source organism: Salticus scenicus (assembly GCA_963930645.1). Classification (NCBI taxonomy): domain Eukaryota; kingdom Metazoa; phylum Arthropoda; class Arachnida; order Araneae; family Salticidae; genus Salticus; species Salticus scenicus. The sequence continues at coordinate 135,309,964 of OZ005651.1, read as the reverse complement.
GATCATTAATTTTAGTTTGATTTTTAGGAGCATCTTTTAGGTGGATAGACACAGTGGCTAGAACGCCTAGCCACCACCCACAAAAAAATCCCCACATGCTGAATTTTTTTCTTCATCAAATATGACTTGTATGGGGTGTTTACTTTATGATATATATATATTTAAAAGGAAATTCAATCATTTTTACTTAGTGCCCCTGAAAGGGTTAAGGACTACAATTGGAAATCGCTGAAATTGCATTTCCGTTTGTGTTAAGTCTTTTTAACACTTTACAACAAGCTTGATTATAAATTCAATTAGTCTATTTGTTTATCCATTGTGTAATCACTTAGGCAAAGCATGTTGAAGTTTAAATGATGGAACGAGTGCGTATTGTTAGAAAGTGCTAATAATCTATGCAAACCGAATGAATTTTCGTTCTTGTCTAAAGTTATATTCTGTTAAAATCTTGAGATAGGCCAATATGAATATTTAATCATCAAATTTTTATGTATATTACTGAATCGCAAATATTTTATAAGTAGTTCGTACCGATACTCTTTCGTCTGCTTGGTAACATTTATAATTTATTTCCAGAGTCGCACGCTCCGCACTTTTTTCAGAACACTTTTAGAGATGAGAAATTTCCGTCTATTTTTTCTACCACTACAAAAGGTAATAGCTATTATTAATAATTACTTTTGCTATAATTTTCCAAAACTTAGAAAAACGATTTCAAAAATGTGGATTGTTCTCGAATTCCGACGACATATAATCACCCTAAACCTAATGATTTCTTTATAATGCGTTGATAAAGGACGTTTCAGCTGTAATGAATGTATTCAATTTTAATTGATACATGAATCAATTTGTAAAGTTAATTAACGTAATCTGCGTAATTAAAGCTATACGTTTTTTATATATCTGAAAGCGTTTAATCGATCAGTGAAACGTATTAATCTTCTGTAATCGGATTCACTGTTGATTGTGGTGTATTTTAATGAGTATGTTTTTGCGTAAAGAGAGGTTGTTATAAAGTTATTTTGCTCAGATTTGTTTAATTTTATTATGCATGGGGGGGGGGGATGTGTAATTATTAATAATTTAAAAAATAATCTCGAACATGTTTAGTGAAGTATAAGTGAAGATTTTCTTCTACATGAATATGAAATTCGAATGTAGCAATATATTATAATGATGTTATACGAGTATGTTATAAATAATATTTTACAGGCTTTTATCAATATTTTATAAACAATAAAATTTTCCACCGAAACATTACTATTTCAAATAATGCATACTTGGTGGTGTATTTTTAAGTGAAAGAATTTAGTAAATAACGTTAGTTGGAAAATGCATGCATCGTGCTCAATGTTGTTAAAGAATTTGCATTTTATCAGCAAATAAACTAAAAAAGTTAATATCAATACACCTTGAATAATTAACGTCATATCATTTTGTTGTTTGAACATCATTTATGGATTCCTCTAGTTGTTAAAACTGTTTATTTTTTGTAGAAAAACCCTTATGCAGGGCACTCCATACAGGCCTAGGATCGTGGTCTTGTCAATCGTCTTTAATGTCTACACCACCACCGAAACTCACATTAAAATGGGCTAGGATTCCCCAGAAAGATCCAAACGGAGGGCATTTCCCCATGACCTAGATCCTTAGAGTATAGAGTATCCCACCAGTGGCCGAGATATTCTGCTCTAGAAGTTGGTATACGTGAAATATCGGATTCGATCCTAGCCGTTCAAAGTTTTCTGGGGCTTTCTTCGAAATTCGCGTAAATACGGGCTAGCACACCTTAAATAAATTTCCCACGCAGGGCATAACACTCAGGCTTGGACCCACGTGCAGTTAATCGGCTTTAATCCCAAGGCTACATTAATGCCCTGGTAAGCGCCTGGATGGTGTTGGAGTAAGCAATTGCCATTACCACCAACACGATCTAAAATTGATTATCTTTAAAAATTAGATGTAAAGATTTAATCCATCTTTAGTGCACTTATCTTAGAACAATTTAGATGCTAAAGGAATGAATATTAATATATACACTATAGTGGTGGGAGGGAGTTATGTTGCTTAAAGTAACATAAACTAAAGTAACTTAAAGTAACATCTTCCGTAACACGCATAGTGTACGTAGTAGATTTGGCTATGAAGTAGACTCAAAATTAAGCTTTAAAAAAAAATAATAATGACAATAATCTACATTCGAAGATACAGGGAATGACCCACTAATAATGATCTGCTCTAAAGTATTATATGATACCCCAGGAGCAGTCTTTCAGTGTTATACCTTCAATCATTAAAAATAATTCTGAAAAATATTAATATTTTACTAAAATTATTACAAAACGGTTTTTAATATAAATAAGCTGCTACATTTTTCTCTAATGTGCCTTAGGTAAAGGAGAGAAAAGTCGGCTTTGCCTTTAACAACGAAGGTCTCCCTAAAGCGCATACTCAGAATATTACGAAAACAATTACAGAGATACTACTCACATAGGTAACTCAAGATCAGTCAAATTTATCGGCGGAATCCCACTAAAAAATCTACAATAATAATCATAATAATAATAATAATAAAATACTTTCGAATATTTGGCGCAAAAGGCAAAAAGCGTACGCGATTTGGTGAGTAAGATCCTTCCCCGCCAAATGCAAGTAATTTTAATGCATTTAAGAATTTCTTGCAGCATAAATCTTTCTGAATAGCTTTATAGTAAATATAGTTTGAAATTACAAACTTGTATAGTATATGCATGTGGCTTTTTATTTAAAGTATTTCATTTTATGCTTGATTTTTTTTTTTTTTTCTTTTTTTTTTAATCTTGCGAGTTGCAAATATTTAAATTACAGTCAAATAAATGTTTAAGCTATACATATCTTTTGTATTTTTTTTTAGCAATAGAAAACCGTCTGTATTTTGCAAGTTGTAAATAATTATTTTTAGTTTTAATTAACGTTTAAAACAAAATTTAAAATTCGAAAAAATTAAATTTATTTTAATTTTTTATTTAATATAATGTCTTTGGAAATCAATATATACAATGTTGTTTGTATGCTGTATAAACAACACATGGGGAAAAAATATAGCACTCACAAATGTTACAGAAAAAGAAATTAAATTAAAATCCACATTGTTGAAATATTAAAAAAAAAAAAAAAAAAAAAAAAAAGAAAAAAAAAAGAGTGTGTAAGTTAAGAAAAAATTGAAGGCATTCAAGATGATGCATATGCTTCATGAAACGAAATCTAGCAAAATTCTGATGAAAATGAGTATACTACCGAATTGCCTCTTAAAGATGTGAAATATCAAAATAAAAAAATGCATATCATGGGACTATAAGAAGGAGGTTGTAAATTACTGAAATCTGGAAATTCATGGCGCAATTTAACAAGTGTCCAGACGAAATTTAAATATGTGAAAAAATTACGTGGCCTGTATCATTGAGATAAACAAATATAAAATCTTTTTGTAAATAAAATCTTTTTGTAAAAAAATAGAACCGACTCCAAAAAGGAACTACTATTCAAACAACTAAAAATGAAAGAAAATTGGCAGAAAATGAAACTGTAGATTGCGCCTAAAAGTATAAAATAATTTCCTTCGTCAAACAACCTATAACACTACAATTAATCATAACTTTTGAAGTCGGCGCAAAATTAAATAAAATTAAATTAGTTTTTAAAGGTTTGTATTTAGATCGGTAGAAACAAATGCTGTTGTCTCGAATGATCCATTTTCATGTTTCCTTTATTATTTTATCACTGTATACAATTGGTCCATTAGTAGCATCTACATAGAACAGTGAACATTCTTCACAATGCGGTATTTATGTTTCTACGAAGTTAGATAATCCTTGATGGCTTTTGAATTTGGCGATAAAAACGTAAGGCAAAAATATACACGCAAAATGTATATTTCCATAATATATATTGTACGATGTGTTGTTTCATATTCTTGATTACTCTCTTGATATACCTTATTAAAATAATCATGATATCCCAAAGAAATTAAATATGTTTGCCAGATAATTTTGCGATTTTTCGTTCACCAAGGACGTCAGATATCCGCATTTTCGCCAACTTTTGCTGCTTACGAAACCTTACTTGTTTTCTTGAATCAAAGTAGTTTTCGGCTGCGTTTTGCATGTAACAAAGTGAGACGTGTATTTTGAATAGGATTTGAATTTTGTATTGAATAAAGGTATAAATTTTTATTTAATTTTGCGCCGACTTCAAAAGTTATGATTAATTGTAGTGTTATAGGTTGTTTGACGAAGGAAATTATTTTATACTTTTAGGCGCAATCTACAGTTTCATTTTCTGCCAATTTTCTTTCATTTTTAGTTGTTTGAATAGTAGTTCCTTTTTGGAGTCGGTTCTATTTTTTTACAAAAAGATTTTATTTTTCTCTTTTCAGTGAAAACTTATTTATATAGCAGAGCATCAGAAGTCGTTCGACGGAAGTTTCACAAATCACAACTTCCAAGAAAAGTGACATTACTCAAAAAATGGTTTATGTCACTGAAAAATACATTAAATGCTCCTAATGTGAACAAAAAGGTTACATCTCCATCTAGAAAGTTATCCACTCGAGATACAGTTGTACCAGTTTTATGCTAGTCAAGTTATTTTTAAGTTGATTTTCCACAAATGCTGCATTTTTAAATTGTGTCACTTTTCTTGCCTTTAGCGGATATGACTAAAAAACTATCTATTGAACGAACATACGTTAAATTAAAAAGTCTTTAGAAATGTAAAGAAATGACACGCTGTATTCGTAACCGAAAATTCTGTTAGGCATATATATTGAACTTTACAGTAAATACGTGTCACCCGCTGCGCTGGAAATTGCGCAGCGTAAAGTTCAAACAAAGAGCAAAATATGCATTGCAGCTGATGGACAGAAGTTTCAACATCGATACTTACACACTGCTTTTACCAGTGTAGCTGCTTGCGTTCAGCAGTTAGAGTGAGAACAGACTTTTGTGATTATCCTGTAATTTGTTTATATCTTACTGAAATCCTAATGAAACTTATTTCAGGCCAAGATCATTACGACAACAAAAAAAGTATTAAAATTAAATCATCTCTTATTATAAGCTAACAAATTTCAACAACAACAACGAGAAACATGGTTTGTATTGAGAACCTCTTCCTTTATGAAGTCGGCTTAAAACGCCTATGCGTTAATCGATGTGACCGCTTACAATAACATACTTTGAATTTTACATAGCATAAATGTCACCCGCTACGCTACAATATATGCAATGTTTTTCAAGTGTGCACAAAATAGGAAATTGTGAACAAACAAATGCACATTTTAAGCGTTCTGTTTTTAGCATTAATGTCTAAACTATCTTTGCGTACTTCATCGATGATGCTCTGCAATTTTATAATTCACTTTTTCCCCTGTCTTGAAACGTTTCCGAGATAGGATCTCTAACTCCACTCTTTCCACTAGGTGGCGCTTTAGGCGGTTGAATCGCGTAGTTTCTTTACTGTACCTACTTTAATGTCCACTTTACTGTACCTACATACCACTTTTATGAATATAGCTGCAGCTGTTCAGCAGTTAAAAGAGTCGGGACTGACTTTTTGGGGCACCCTGTATTTTCTTTTGGTCGTAAAGATCTTACAATGGGACCTATTTCAGACCAAGACCTTTAAAATAAAACAAAAAGTATCAAAATCGGATCATCCGTTCAGAAGTTATGAGCTAACAAACATAAACAGAAACAAAAAAAACACACGCTTTGAAATGAGAACCTCCTCCTTTTTGAAGTCGGCTAATTAGAGCATTTCTTACGAAGTTATAAGCTTACAAACACCAACAACAACACATAGCAAGAATTAAGAACACCCTCCTTTCTGAAGTTGGTTGAAAACGACTTTGCGCTAATCGATGTGACCGCTTACAGTAACAGTACTTTGAACCACAGAGTATACGTGTCATCCGCTACGCTGTAAAGCGTGCAACGTAGTTCAAGTTTGCACAGTGTAGGAAATTGCGAACAAACAATTGCACGTTTTAAGCGTTCTATTTTTAGCAATAATGTCTAAAAACTGTCTTTTCGTAGTAAATCGATGATACTCTACAACTTCGTAATTAACATTTCATCTTAAACCGTTTTTGAGATAGGAGTGCTAATGCCGCTGTTTTTCACCAGATGGCGCTTTATTTTCTTTAGATTGTAAAGATGTTATAATGGGACCTTCTTCAGACCAAGATCTCTACAATAAAGCAAAAAGTATCAAGTAACCGTATTTTGACTATAAGCGTATGTCTCACCAGCTACGCTACTACGTGAGCAATGTAGCTCAAGTGTGTATAGTGTAAGAAATTGGGGCCCAAAAAGGCACGGTTTTAGCCATATTCTTTTAGCATCAATGTCAAAACTATCTTTTCGTACTAAATCGATGATGCTCCGCAATTTTATAATTCACTTTTTCCCCTGTCTTGAACCGTTTCCGAGATAGAAATGCTAGCATGAATGTCTAAACTATCTTTTTGTACTAAATCGATGATAATCTTCAACTTTTTAATTCACTTTTTTTCTCTAGAACCGTTTTCGAGATAGGAACACTAACTCCACTATTTTCCACCAGGTAGCGCAGCAAGTGGTTTAACCTTGTACTGCAGGGCCACTTTGGTATACTTACATACCATTTTTATTACTATAGCAGCAGCCGTTTAGCAATTAAAAGAGTTGGGACTGATTTTTTTGGGCACCCTGTATTTTCTTTAGATCGTAAAGATATTACAATGGGACCTATTGCAGACCAAGACCTTTTCAACAAAACAAAAAGTATCAAAATCGGAGCATCCGTTCAGAAGTTATGAGCTAACAAACATAAAAAAAACATACGGTTTGAATTGAGAACCTTCCTTCTTTTTTTGAAGTCGGTTAAAAAATAGAACCGACTCCAAAAAGGAACTACTATCAACTAAAAAAAAAAAAAAGAAAAATGTATGAAATGAAACTGTAAATTGCACCTAAAAGTATAAAATAATTTTGTTCGCCAAACAACCTATAACACTACAATTAATCATAACTTTTGAAGTCGGCGCAAAATTAAATAAAATTTAATTAGTTTTTAAAGGTTTGTTTTTAGATCGGTAGCAACAAATGCTGTTGTCTCGAATGATCCATTTTTATGTTTCCTTTATTATTTTATCACTGTATACAATTGGTCCATTAGTAGCATCTACATAGAACAGTGAACATTCTTCACAATGCGGCATTTATGTTTCTACGAAGTTGGAGTTTCCTTTGCAAATTTGGTATAACTTTGATAACTATCATCCTTGGTGGCTTTTGGATTTGGCGATCAAAACGTAATACAAAATTTATACACGCAAGATGTATATTTTCATAATATATATTGTACGAAGTATTGTTTCATATTCTTGATTACTCTCTTAATATACCTTATCAAAATACTCATGATATCCCAAAGAAATTAAATATGTTTGCCAGATAATTTTGCGATTTTTTTTTTTTTTTCACCAAGGACGTTAGATACCAGCATCTTCGCCAACTTTTGCTGCTCACGAAATCTTATTTGTTTTCTTGAACAAAGTAGTTTTCGGCTGCGTTTTGCAGCTGATAATATGAGATGTGTATTTTGAATAGGATTTTATTTTTGTATTGAAAAAAGGCATAAAATTTTATTTAATTTTGCACCGACTTCAAAAGTTATGATTAATTGTAGTGTTATAGGTTGTTTGGCGAACAAAATTATTTTATACTTTTAGGCGCAATTTACAGTTTCATTTCATACATTTTTTTTTAGTTGATAGTAGTTCCTTTTTGGAGTCGGTTCTATTTTTTTACAAAAAGATTTTATTTTTCTCTTTTCAGTGAAAACTTATTCATATAGCAGAATATCAGAAGACGTTCGACAGCAGTTTCACAAATCACAACTTCCAAGAAAAGTGACATAATTCAAAAAATGCTTTATGTCACTGAAAAATACATGAAATGCACCCAATGTGAACAAAAAAGTTACGTTTCAATCTAGAAAGTTATCCACTCGAGAGACAGTTGTGCCAATTTTATTCTAGTCAAGTTATTTTTAAGTTGATTTTTCTCAAATGCAGCATTTTTAAGTTGTATCACTTTTCTTGCCTTTATCGGATATGAGCAAAAAACTATCTATTGAATGAACATACGTTAAATTAAAAAGTCTTTAGAAATGTTAAGAACGGATACGTTGTATTCGTAACCAAAAATTATGTTAGGCATATATATTGAACTTTACAGTGAATACGTGTCACCCGCTGTGCTGGAAATTGCGCAGCGTAAAGTTCAAACAAAGAGCGAAATATGCATTGCAGCTGACGGACAGAAGTTTCAATATCGATACTTACTTACTGCTTGTACCAGTGTAGCTGCATGCAATCAGCAATTAGACTGAGAACAGACCTTTGTGAGTATCCTGTAATTTGTTTATATCTTAATGAAATCATAATGAAACCTATTTCAGGCCAAGATCATTACGACAAGAAAAAAAGTATTAAAATTAAATCATCTCTTACGAAGTTATAAGCTAACAAATTTCATCAACAACAACAACAATGAGAAACATGGTTTGTATTGAGAACCTCTTCCTTTATGAAGTCGGTTTAAAACGTCTGTAACGATGATTTTCTTGTACAGTAGGTAAGATAATATTTCGTAGGATAATTCAGGTATGTAGAGAAGATTTTTGCAGGGAGACAAATGTAAATAGTGAAGTTTCTATTTCGATGGTCTCCACTAGGCCGTATTTTCGTACAGATGAAAAAGACCTCCTCTACCTGCGTTGATTGCCGCTAGAAATATTATTTACAATTCTTCCATTAAATAACCAAGATTCGATCCAGAGGTGTTAAAAAAAAGATGAAATTCAGAGATCAATAAAGATTTGACAAAAATGTGCACAGTTTTCTTTATTGACTTGCTGCATAAAATAAGGAGGGAAGGTGCCCCTAACGTATAAATATTTTAGGAACTACATCCGTATCTTCTAAGCAGGAGCGATCAGAGAAGAATGAAATGATGTTTCAGCCAAATTCAAATTATTGTTACATATTGGCATTTAATTTCATCGCCAGCAAGAACACATAAAAAGTGGTTTTCTAAAGATACGTTACACTCAAATTAGGCTAACAATTTTGAATACAGAGTAGGATTGCCATAATATGATAACCCTATGAAAATCACAAATTTCGCCAGAGATTCATCCTGAGAGAAATAAACCGCAATATAGCTTTAATTTAATTGTGTTCAAGGATATTTTGTCTAACTGAATAAATTACGTTAGGAATAAGGCTACTGTGATTTGGGAGGAACATAAATAAAATGAGCCATGTGTTACTCTTTATGATAGGAAATCATTATGAGAATATGCTAGGAGATTGATTATCTTTTACATTTTTTTTATTTTACTGATAGAGGAAGAATTCGGCAGTTACTAAAGATTAATATTGAATACATGAGTGAATTATTATATAAAGCGATAAAATAGATTTGAATTAAAATTAAATAGAGAATTTTTAAAATATATGTGATTTCTACATCACATATTTCTCCCCTTCACCCAGAAAAAATTTTACGAAGGGAGAAAATTTTTTTATATGTTCTTGCTGTTACATGAGTAAAATATTTATTATAATACTAGATGATATTACTGTTATATGAGTGTAATTTTCTCTAAAAATGTAAAAATATAAAGAACTTCAATGAATATTACACGAGGCACACATCCCATACAAAAATGTAAGAAATAAAAAATATATAGTCATGACATAAAAGAATTATAAAGGATCCACATCAAATTATGCATAATCTTTTGCATAATAAAAACAAACAGCTGTAGCATATTATTCAAAATATCTGGACCTATATAATAGTCCACATTATATTTACCCATATTTGGTAAATTTAAATGACCTGTATATATATATTTTTTTCATTTATTATTAAAATACGTATATGCATGTATTTAACATTGGGCCCAACAAAACAGGTCACAAGTCAGCTTATCTGACAATAATATGCTTAAATATAAGCTCATTATATATATATCATTTTGTTATATAAAATTTTGGCATACATTTGCAAAGCATGATATAAAAATACATAATATATATAACAGTAACATATAAGCATTAGTAAATAATTGTGTTAATAATAATTAGGCATGGCTGTATTAGATGGGAATTGACATAAAAGGATTTTTTTTTTTGCATAAATTGTTGTTTACATAGGTGAGAGAACATGAATATTTGATAAAATATGATAATGTTGATTTAATAAAGTGACATATAATAATGCCTGAGGTAAAAACAATGTGCATGTTAAATCTGTGTAGTGTAATGTCAAATTCTCTTTTTTATTATTTTTTCTTTCTTTTTTTTTTTTTTTAATATATCCACAGCATACATCATGGATGTATTTTAAAAATGTGACATGTGAAACTAATATGTGTGTGTAAATTGATAAGAAAATATACCATTCACTGTATGTAATTCCAACAATTTCAAGTAACAAAATGTGAATATTTTTAAAGTTTAAAAATATGTGATTGATTAGTCTATGAACAATAATCTAATATTAAATATTTATCCACACAGAAGAAACATTGACAAAATCAAGTAAAAAGAAATACTTACCGCAAGAATTACCGTAAAGAACCATATCGGTATTTTAAAATATTTTGAACAAAAATTTATTTATCTTCTTACGTCTTGCTGTTTATTATGATATACTTTTTCTTTAATCAGAGGTATTAAAAAATAAAAATATTCTTAAGAACATAATATTTTAATATAAAATTACTCTGTAAATATGCAGAATTATAAAAATATATATCCTTATTTAAAATATTTACTATTATTATCTTATATCAATTGATTTAAAAATCATAAGAAAATTATATAAGCAGTAATTAAATATTATTTTTCTTCTTTTAAATATCATTGCTACCATTATTATTATTATTTATTTTAACCTTATTTTAGTTGAATATTGCCTGAAAAAGAAATATGAAATAAAACAAAGTAAATAACTTGTGTCTTGCCAAAAATGCAACAAATTTCATTATAAAATTGAGAAAAAAGAATTGTGAAAAGAAAATAGTATGATAAAATTTAAAATAAGTTTAAAAATCAAATTAAAATTTAGTAATAAATCTTGCTGTTGTAATAAAACATATATACATATATGAAATTATTAATATCATTACATAATATATCTATTTCAATCGAATCCAACAGGTATATGGATTATTGTATTAAAAAATGGATGTGATAAGGAAAACTATCAAAATATGCCAAATGATTTTCAAGTTGTTGTGTAAAATTTATCTTTGTACATGGCAAAACGATCCAGCCGTATATTGCCATGCAAAGGTATATGCAACACAACAAAAATATTGCATTCCCCCCGCGCGCTAGAGATTGCAAGAAGAAAATCAGTTGACAATTAAAAATTTAAGTTGCTTACATTATAAAGACTGATGAATATCATTAATATGTATATTCTTTTTTTTTATTGGCAATAGATAGAAATGAAAATAAACATTCAAGTAATAAAATACAGAATTTAATTAATATAAAAATTGTGGCAAGTTTCTTTTCTTTTCTTTTCTTTTTTTTTTTTTTTTTTTTTTAGAAAGACCTCCACGGAAGGCACTCCCCCTCAGGCCTAGGACCCCAGTGTTGTCAATCGGCCTTAATCCCTAACACTTTTTTTTTTTTTACCCATTATTTTATTAAAAAATGTATATATAGCCATACCTAAAAATAAAAATTTAATATATTTGATAGCAGAATATGTATGAAACTGCTATAGCAAAAATAGAATAAATATAAAAATGAATGTATATTTTTTATATCAAGAAATGAATGTATATTTATCATCTCAAGAAATATATATCAAATAAAAACTGCTGTATTAAAAAACAAAATATGAATAAAATGTATTTATATATATCATACCAAGTAATACGGAAGCACCTAATAACTCCCATAAAATATAAAATAAAATAAAAGCAATTAAAACATTTCAATAATAAAACATCAAATATGAAATAGCTCATCTTTAAAAGATATGTGTATAAATATTAAAAGAGTTCTTCTCTTTATATATCTTTATATATACATATCATATATATTTTCCTTTTAATATATTGAATTATTTCCTTGAATAATAATAAAAATTGAAGTAGTTGAAATATTAAATAAACTAACTTTATATTTTATATCATTATTATTTTTTTTTAGAAGTTATTAGCATTAAAATATTTAACTGCTACATTAAAGATTAAAAATTTAGACATAAAATATAAAAGAAACTACCTTTTTCTTTGATGATCCATAAAAGCGGTAGCTAAAGATCTGATAAATCGATTTATTTATATAACTCGATAATTTAAATTCGCAAATCCTGGAAGCATTAATACGAAAAAGTACAGCGAATGTTTTGACCGTAGCATATCTTAACTAGACACTGTAGTTCTCCTCTGCAGGATCAGAGTTCATAAACACGAAAGTCGCTGATCAAAATAAAAACTTCTATGGAACAGAAACACTGTTAATAATTCGATTCGCATACTCCAGGAATACGGAAAATCTTCTGATGCCTATAAAATAATAAAATCGTATAATCGAAGATGATTGCATTATCTTGAGTTAAAAACAGTTCGGAAATCTCCATCTAATGAAGTTCAAAGATGATCACTTTCATATAGTAGATTTATATAGTTTTGATCAAAATACAGGAACCATGTAAAAATGCATTCAAATATCTTCATAAAATCACATGGCGAAAAGTTCAAAAATATCCATTGAAGTAATAAAAGTCTATAATTTTCATAATTATTTTTAAAGATCCAATTGAAAATATTTAGTCGCAAAAAAGTCATTTCTGGACTAAAATATATATTTCCTTCTATAAGGACGCTTATTATATGCACATATGTATTTGAAAGTCTATTTTAGCACATACTTTTTGTTTATTTTCTTCGGGTACTTTTCTTGAAGACACCAGTTCAAAAGCAAAGCATAAAATAATTAGGAGTATCTTCATAAAAATCACTTGCAAGAAGTTCATAATTATCCTGTAATAATGTTCATAATTTTATCGAAAATAGCAGATAATTTTATTATTTATTTGATCAATATTAAAGTAATTTTGTTTCCTTGGGGGGCACCTCCCCGAAATAAATGCTAAGAACACCTCTGGTTCCTAAAGTACTTGGCACCAGGTATGTAACGATGATTTTCTTGTACAGTAGGTAAGATAATATTTCGTAGGATAATTCAGGTATGTAGAGAAGATTTTTGCAGGGAGACAAATGTAAATAGTGAAGTTTCTATTTCGATGGTCTCCACTAGGCCGTATTTTCGTACAGATGAAAAAGACCTCTACCTGCGTTGATTGCCGCTAGAAATATTATTTACAATTCTTCCATTAAATAACCAAGATTCGATCCAGAGGTGTTAAAAAAAAGATGAAATTCAGAGATCAATAAAGATTTGACAAAAATGTGCACAGTTTTCTTTATTGACTTGCTGCATAAAATAAGGAGGGAAGGTGCCCCTAACGTATAAATATTTTAGGAACTACATCCGTATCTTCTAAGCAGGAGCGATCAGAGAAGAATGAAATGATGTTTCAGCCAAATTCAAATTATTGTTACAGATTGGCATTTAATTTCGTCGCCAGCAAGAACACATAAAAAGTGGTTTTCTAAAGATACGTTACACTCAAATTAGGCTAACAATTTTGAATACAGAGTAGGATTGCCATAATATGATAACCCTATGAAAATCACAAATTTCGCCAGAGATTCATCCTGAGAGAAATAAAACCGCAATATAGCTTTAATTTAATTGTGTTCAAGGATATTTTGTCTAACTGAATAAATTACGTTAGGAATAAGGCTACTGTGATTTGGGAGGAACATAAATAAAATGAGCCATGTGTTACTCTTTATGATAGGAAATCATTATGAGAATATGCTAGGAGATTGATTATCTTTTACATTTTTTTTATTTTACTGATAGAGGAAGAATTCGGCAGTTACTAAAGATTAATATTGAATACATGAGTGAATTATTATATAAAGCGATAAAATAGATTTGAATTAAAATTAAATAGAGAATTTTTAAAATATATGTGATTTCTACATCACAACGTCTATGCGCTAATCGATGTGACCGCTTACAGTAACAATACTTTGAATTTTACATAGCATAAATGTCACCGCTACGCTACAATATGTGCAATGCCGTTCAAGTGTGCACAAAATAGGAAATTGTGAACAAACAAATGCACGTTTTAAGCGTTCTGCTTTTAGCATTAATGTCTAAACTATCTTTTCGTACTAAATCGATGATGCTCTGCAATTTTATAATTCACTTTTTTCTCCTACCTTGAACCGCTTCCGAGATAGGAACGCTAGCATGAATGTCTAAACTATCTTTTTGTACTAAATCGATCCTACTCTTCAACTTTGTAATTCACTCCCCCCCCCCCCGTCTTGAACCACTTCCGAGATAGGAACGCTAGCATGAATGTCTAAACTATCTTTTTGTACTAAATCGATCGTACTCTTTAACTTTGTAATTCACTTTTTTCGCTAGAAACGTTTTCGAGATAGAAGCACAAACTCCGTTATTGTCTACCAGGTGGCGCAGCAAGCGGTTTAACATTGTACTGCATGGTCACTTTGCTATACTTACATACCCTTTTTATCACTATAGCTGCAGCCGCTTAGCAGTTAAAAGAGTTGGGACTGATTTTTTTGGGCACCCTGTATTTTCTTTCGATCGTAAAGATATTACAATGGGACCTATTGAAGACCAAGACCTTTTCAACAAAACAAAAAGTATCAAAATCGGAGCATCCGTTCAAAAGTTATGAGCTAACAAACATAAAAAAAACATACGGTTTGAATTGAGAACCTTCCTTCTTTTTTGAAGTCGGTTAATAAAATGCAACTAATTGTTAAGAAAAATGGAAAGAAATCAAAAGCTTTTTCTGGGGGGGGGGGGGAGAGGGGGAGGATTACATCTTCTAAAGAGCATCTTTCAATTTCAGTATCAAAGCCTATGATAATACAAATAAATTGGTTTTTTATGCATTTTTGCTAATCCAGTTTTACCCCCCCCCCCTCCTCCCTCCAAATCTATGATTACTACTTAAACTCATTAAGAGCTTAAATTTTTAATTCTTTTTATTTTCCATTAAAATTTGCTTAAAATGTGAATAAATTAACGAACGATACACGGTTTAAAAATCGCAGTCATACAAATATACTTTTTTAAGTTAAACCAATTTAAATTAATTTGGTAACTAGAATTTAAAAAAAGTTATCTTTATATATTAAAAAAAAGTTACTGTCACTGGCGTCAATTTTTTTTTGGCTGCGACATCTTCTAGCGGAGGGCAGGGTCCTTCGCGTCATCAGAGGTATCAATGTGTTCCTAATGCTCCAAGGAAGACATTTCAGCTGCTTAGAAATTTCTATCATTTTTATTAAAAAAGTTATTAACTAAAAACGACAAGCTTATGAAGGTACTCTATTTGCCATTTTGAAAAAAGTTTCTCCCAGTGACGTTGTTCTTCTGCCATGAAATCATTTTACACGGGAAAATTAAATATGATCCATGGTTGTATGTATGTAGATAGGTAGGTAGGTAAGTAAGTTGGATTTAACGTCGCACCAGTACTGCGCTATGGGTAATTGGCGACGGTCTGGGACGTACCTCTAGAGATGTTCCGGAGACATGCCATCGCAATTTTGATCCTTTACAGAGGAGATTCCCCCCGCATTGTAGATCCCCAGAGGTATAATGTGGATGGGCACATGGAGGACCTTGCGGCCACGACAGATTTTTATGTGCACCAGCCACCATTAGTGTACACGATGGTTTTGGCCGGCTCAAGTATCGAATCAGCAATCTTCCAGTTACGTGCTCGTCGTTTTACCGACTAGGGTACCACGGCCTAAGACCATGGATGTAAAAAAGAAAGAAAATAAATATCACCTTTTTTTCGCTACTTTTAGAAAATTAATTTTCTAACACGGGAAAATTAAAATATGATCATGGTTGTAGGTAGGTAGATACCTAGGTAGGTTATGTTTGACGTCGCACCATTACTGCGCTATGGATAATTGGTGACGGCCTGGGATGCACCCCTACGGATGTTCCGGAGACGTGCTACCACAGTTTTGGTCCTACATGAAGGGGATGGCTCCTCCGCTTTGGTGGAGGGAGATTTTAATGGGAACATGGAGGATATGGCGGCCAAGTCATATTTTACGCGCACCAGCCACAATTAGTGTACACGATGGTCTTTGGCCGGCTCGAGGACAGAACCCACAATCTTCCAATTACGAGCTCGGCGCTCTGAAGACTGGGATACCACGGTCCGCATCCGAGGTTGTAAAAAGGAAATAAAAAGGGTCATATACTAAAGCTGTAATGCAAAATGGTCTAGATATTACGAATTTCTTTTTACTAAAAATTTTTATAAATATTATATATTTCAATTTGACATTAAATATGAGGATTTCTATAATAATTTTCTGCTCACGTCTTGTAATTTGCACTATTAATATTTCTTTTCAGTGAAAGAAAGAAGCGACTAGGCGGGAAGAGCTTTGCATTTGTTAATAAGTAAAGTGAGTCGGGGGGAGGGAAAGCCTCTCTCGGGGGTTGGTGAGCGGAGCGAGCAGGGGGGAGAGCCCCCTAGTTTGGTAAATTTTATCTAACTAGTGTAATGAAAAGTAAATTAAAATAAAAAAAGGTATAAATTTTCACTATTAATGAGTAATCTATACTGAAATTTGAGACTTAAATTTAAGTGTGAAATAATTTTTGTTAATTTAAATTTTGATCTAAATTACTGGTTGTAAAATCGGTATTCTTCGAAAATAGAAAATAGCGCTCTGATAAGTGATTGTCGTTTATCATTGTTTCATTTCCAATCTGTTATGTACGTTCTTTTTAATTTATTATGTAATATAAATAAACTTGCGCACTGTTTTACTTTAAGCTATAATATTGAAAGCTCAACTAAAGCTTAGTTTAAGTATTTTAGGTTAAACTAAAGGTTGTATAATTTGATCGTTATATTAACTTATATATGAGAAAATTGTAATTATAAATTGCATTTATTTAAAGTAAACTTTCTTAAACTAGTTTAGTATGAAGAGTATGGAAAAATTTTTTTCTGTGATGAGTATTTATCAAAAAACCGTCTTGCATTAGATTTCTTTGTGTCGCCAATGAGCGATAATTAGCCAAGAATCGGCCATTTTCAATATTTTTTTTACGGACGATGTATAGTGATTCCGCCGGAATTTTGTTTTATAAACATACACAACCTCATGAGGAGAGTGTTCTGTAATTTTTTCAAAATTTTTTTGCGTATACGCTTATGGAGACCTTCCTTGTTAGTAATTATATCTCTGATTCTTTCATTGGATAATCCCTTGACCGACTGAAAGAATTTGTAGTTTCAAAGATCTTCTATAAATTCCGTGAAGAAAAAGATTATATATACATTTTTATTTGACAGATGGCAGCACTAAAGAAGAGAATGTTCCTATGCCAAACAATTACTATGAATATTAATATTTTTAAATGTTTTAATACAACTAAGTTCTCTCTCTCCCTCTCTCTCTCTCTTTTTTTTCAATTAAAAGTTTTTATTATCTACTTCTCCTTAAAAAAAAAAAAAAAAAAAAAAAAAAAAAAATCCTTTATTTTTATTTTGCGTAATGTATTGTAGAGAAAATGTGACAGCATTTCCTGTAATTCATTCTTAAGATTTGAATATCTTTGTGATTTTACTTAAAAAGTAATAATAATAATAATAATAATAATAATAATAAAAATGTTCGGTCAATTGCTTATCTTTTAACATAAATTTGAGTACCCATGTCCTTATCTTGTTTTCTGATATTGGTTTAATCCACTTACATGGAAAGCCATACGAAATGAATATTGTCGTATTGTTTATTTAATGGAAGAGAAAACGCATATTATATAGAGAGAAAGGAAGACAGAAATCACAGAATAAATATTTAAGATCAGGAAAAAATTGTTAACCATAAAACGTCTGTTAAATCACTTAATATTTGTATTTAAAAAAAAAATAAGTTCTAAAATATTTGATATTTAAAAAAGTAAGTGACAGGATTTCATATTAATTTATACTTTTTTTTGTTATAAGAACGTTTGCAGTTCAAAATATTTTGTCTTCTTAATTAGGTAAACTTTCTTTTTTAGTTGCTATATTCTTCATGTATTGCACTCGAGCGCAGAGAAATCGAGTTATATATTTTACCAAATGTCTATAGATGGCAGCACTACAATTAAATATATAAATACAAAAGAAAATAATTCAACACGAACTCGATGAATTATGTAAGAGTAAAATACAATATTTACATTTTGATAATGAAATTTATCTTTTTGCTTAAAAATTACATTCATCTGATAATGTGATAATGACTATGAATAGAAAACTAGAGGCTATCAAAGCCTCTCATTTCCTATTTAAATGTAAATGACGGGAAAATAACAATAAAACGTTATGAAAACCCTAATTTTTTTCTGTAATAATTTGAGTAAAAACATTTAGATAATTTTTATATTTTAAAAAACTTGTGGTTTTTGAAAATGCCGGATTTCAATTATTATTATTATTATTATTATTATTATTTTGGGGGGGGGGGGGGAGAGGGGGCAAAAAATGACGGGTGAAAAAGCCTTGAATTACCACCACCACCACTCCTTTTTTTGCTTTTTAGGACGGAGGTTTACAAATTAGATTAAATGAAAACGAGTTTCCTTTCTTTACTTTCTTTAGCATCAACTTAAAATAAACAAATTATAACTGATTTTTTTTTAAAAGCTTACGTAACCCGCTAATTATTTTTTGTTTGAATAATGAAATATTGATGATAATAATAATAATAATAATAATTCTTTGGAAAAGTGAATAATTTGGCATCATAGGTACAAGAACATATTTGGAAAGAGAAAAATAAGAGAGAAATTCACAGGGTATGTGATAGTATAGTGACCACAAGGGAAAATAAATTATTATCCATGGCGAAATATATATATATATATATATATATATATATATAAATATATATATATATAAGTTAGAACAGAAACGGTTCTTGGAAAATCGTAAATGAAGGGAAAAAAAAAGGGGAATTAAAACGAATTGATTCCAGAATTAATTGTGCAGAGAGTTTACAAAGATATCCAACAAGAATGTTCCTAGCTATTTGATTACATTCATGTATCGATAGTTCACTCAGCAAAAAAAAAAAAAAAAAAAAAAAAAAAAAAAATGTTTGTAAGTATTAATAATAATAAAAGTTTGTAATGTTTGTAATCCAAAGAAGTATAGTATTCATCAACGATTTGTCAGAAATGTATATTCATATTGTTACTTAATTTCGACTAAAGAGGAATGCCCCGTGAGTTTCATTTGGATATTATTATTATTTTTTCTTGATGTGTTTTAAATTCTGGATGAAATCAGAAAAATAATTATTCAGAAGAAAAAAAAAAAAAAAAAAGAAAAGAAAGAAAGCGTCGCCATCACTTTGCGGTAGACCACCTTTAATAAAGCAGAATGTCCCACAAAATCCATTATTAAAAAAAAAAAATAAATAAAAAAAAAAATGCTTCTCATTCAAAATTTAACTCTTTTTAGGTTCTTGTTGTGGGGATTAAGGCCGATTGACTTCCCTATGCTCCCAGACTTGAGGGGGGGGAGTGCCATCTGTGTGTGTCTTTCTAAGGGGTCTTAGTCCATATTTACGCAGGTTTCAGAGAAAACCACGGAAAACTCCGAACAGCTAGGCCGACGAGCTCGACCTGGGATCGAACCCGGCACCTAACATCTACTTGTGAGCGCAGAACCGCTCCACCGCTGGTGGGCCTAAAACTCTTTTTAGGACAGAATTTTATTTTATGAACAGGACGAGTGAAGAACATTTTAAAATGCTTTTGCCATTAGATAAAATTATCATTGTGTCTCGCATTGTACATGAATCACCAAAATGCGGCTACTTATCACAACCAATGTTTATCATATTGCATACACATGTTCACACATACGCACGCACACACACATTTGAGAATAAGTATATACATACTTATTCCCAAGTTTCATAAATCTCCCATCAAATTCAGAACTTATTGAAATAATGCTAATAAATTCTACTTTAATGTAGCCAAAAGAAACTTATAATTTGATGAGTAAATCTGATAATGTTCATTGCTTAAAAATAGCTATTAACTAATAGCTATTAATTAAAATCTCAATATGTGAGCAGTCTTATGACTTATTTAGAAATCTTTTCAGTAATATTATTTCGTCAGACCTCCTTTAAATCTTTAATAGTCTTTTTAATAAATGTAAAAATCAAATTATTCTTCCTAAGTCATAATTATCTAATCTTCATCAGTCATAATTTTAATGCTGATTGTTTTCAAACACTAATTGATTTAATTATCCATAATAATTATGCTTTAGATTGCAATCAAACTTATTTACAAGAAGTTAGGATCTCGCAAGATGTGTGCAGCCCGAATTTCTTGCTGGTCTACTTTTTTGTTATTAGGAACATAATTTAAGTTTTAATAATACACATCTGTATCATTATGTTAATCATATAATTTTTTTATACTAATCATATCTCTCCTAATTTCATTAAATTAAATTTACCTTCTAATTTAACTTTAACTAACTCTTAACTTTTTCACTTCTAATATTTTTTTTCTGATAAAAACTAAAAAATAAAATAAAATTACTACCTTAATACATCTACTATAATACAATAATCTTGATAATATGCTGAAAAAGAAATCACCTGTCAGTGTTACTTAAGGAGTACAAGTAGGATATGCACTCATATTAATACAACGCATATTTATCTCAGAGGCTCATTTGAAACTGCACATGGGACATATATGTCTCGGTGGTAGCGAAAGGATTAATAATTAATCTATTAACTTTTTAGATATAAAAATTCACTTAAACGTGCATAAAATAGATACTGTTACGTATGACAAACGGCAAGATTTTTGCTTAATGTTAACTTATTTACTCATTTTAAATCAAGTTTCCATATTTCTGTTTCTAGAAATATTATTATTAATCACCTGTTTCGAATGAGAAATTTATACTCCCCAAAGTATAAAAATAAAAATTTAAGTACATTTTTACATGATACCACAAAAATGGGTTTCCCAAAAGTGCTGTATTTCCCTTAATGTATCAGTAAACCTGTAATTTTTAAGTTATTATGGCCAAATATTTTAGAATTAATAGTATTCAGATAGTCTACTCTCTGATTTTAAATCACTATTTTCTTCTTCTTCTTCTTTTTTTTTTTTTTTTTTTTTTTTTTTTATTTTAATTTAATTGATTATTATTTTTATTATAAATCTGCATAATTTTAGATACCAGTCTGTAATGAAAACAGAGATTAGACCGTACCGCGAGGTGAAACACACTTTTTCTTTTGGACTATAAACACGTCCATTTCAGACGCTTGTTTCATACTAATTACTGAAGGAGTCGATGTAAAAATTGTCTGTACTTTCGAAGTTCCACAATACCCTCCACCCTCAAAACTGTAGAAGTACCAGAAAAATAATGCGTAAATTCAATACTGACTCCGGTGCAGTTTTACAGACGTAAAAAAAGTAATTAATATGTGCCTGTACTGCTCATTTAAATGCTAAATGTACAAAGTTCGGAAATATGTTATACGTTAAAGCTAAACAGTGTGATTATTGAAGATATGGCTTATTTTCTTCGGCGTTGAAATAATGAGTGTAAAAAGAAATAAAAGAAGAAGAAATTAAAGCTCTACCTAAAATGCTTGCTATACCCCTAATAGTGTAGTGTGATCCTGACTCCTGACAAACAAATAATTTTTTTTAAAGGGATATTTTGCTTTAAGTAGTCGTAGCACACGATAATGCCTGAAAGGTTCTCCAGCTTATTTTCTAACATAATATTTCCCCATAACAAATAAAGAAAGTAAGAAAAGAAGAAGAAGAAAAAAAAAAAAAAGATGTTGTAAAAGTAGATACATAAATATCTTATATAAGGTAAATGAAGAACAAAATCATTTTGTAGTGTTGTTTAAACGACATATATTTATGAGAAATGTTGCTTCTTATATATTATGATAATAATATATTGGCAGCTCGATTAGAAATATAAAGTATAAACTATGAAAAATAAATGTAGTACAATCAGTACAATAACTAAAGAAAAGAATATTATAAAATCAGGGTACATATTTGTGTCTACCATGTACTATAATGTACTAAATTTAAATCTTATCAAAATAATAATAATAATAATAATAATAATAATAATAATAAAAATACTTGTTCAAAAAGTACAATGAATTGAAATGATGCTTCTTACTATATTAAAAGGCATCGTGTTATATAATCATAATATTTGAAATTTGATTGTTCAATTTTATCTAAAATACGATATACTATTGCACCTGAATCGTAATTGTTATTTATTTAACCAGCGAATTAAATGTCTTGTTACTTTCATTCGCTTTTAACTACTTAATACTGAAGAACTTCATTATAAAGGCTAAAAAAAAAAAAAAAAAACATTTCATGCATTAATTTATATTGTTAAAATAATGTATGCGGAAAGTGAATATAACAATTGTATGGATAATATTCTAACAATTTTTTTTTATATTCACTTTTAGCATCAAAGCAACATGGCCATATCATAACTTAATTCCAGGAAAAGAAACTTAGAATGTGATTTGTTAAAAGATTTCTGTACATATAATGCTATCTTTGTAAAATCATGCCTTTATTATAAATCATTAAACTTTTAATTTTACCAATGAAGCATGATTCATGTAATTTATATAATAAAGTCATCTGAAAATGACTTATAAATGCAAATTAGATGCTATTAAATGTAATCTCATATAATTTTTACATATTTTTTCCTGAAAAATCATATTCAGTTAATGCGTTTTAGACATTATTTTCTTTGTCTGTCATTACGTTGACACCGTTTGACACGCAAACGACATATTATTAAAAAATCAAACAAAATAGCATCTAATGTTAGTTAATAGGAGTTAACAAAAATGTGGCAAAATTATTAATAAAAAGGCTAAGTTCACTTCATTTAATCTTATTTGCCAAAGACAATTATATGGCAATATTAGCGAGTGAACAGTTCTTTAGCATTTTAATCACACTTTCTGCATGGCATGTGCTTATGATCACCAAATCCAAGTCAGCAGTTATTTTAGCCTGGTGAACTTTTTCTTGATATTTATAATATGCTAGCAGGCCTACCTGGCATTTCTCGGGTTGAAGTAGTGCTTATAATTTTTACTTTCTCTTACCCATAAGGTAGAGAAAGTGTTGTTTTTGGGTCAAATTTTCGAACGCGAGATTTTGTTATATTTACACGTTTTGAGGTCCCCTGAATACGAAAATCATGTTTTTAGCAAATGGTCTGTGTGTATGTCTGTGTGTCTGTATGTCTGTGTGTGTGTCTGTCTGTTATCAGCATATCTCAAGAACAAATTATGGCAGAAAGTTCAAACTTGGTATTCTAAATGTGTATCATATAGGGACGCTACAGTAAGCTCTTCGTTAAGATCAAGCAAATGGTTCATGTACAGGGACAATCAATAGAATTCTAATACATTACGTCTATGGGGGAAATTGCAGGAAAGTAGAGTTTAACGTCTATAGACTGCACTAAACCAAATGAAATGAATATATATTTTTTGTAATAGAGATAGTTAACTGGGGAAAAAAATTGTGTATGTAGGAGCCTCGCCTCCCCCCCTGGGGGGGAAGTCCCCCCTCGAGGGGAGTAAATTTTCATGATGGGTATCTTTCAAAAGAGCTCGCCAATACCTTTAAAACGAATGGTTGAACCATCGATCTGCGATAATTTAAAGCAAAGTTATCGATTTTTTTTACTTTTAACGAAAAAAAAAATCGTACTTTTTTTTTCTTTTTTTTTTTAAATATTGAGAATAAAATGGACTTTTTTTGGACATTTGGTGTTATACTACTTCTCTAATATAGAAATCGTCTGCCTTATCATAAAAGATAATTTTTTTAATAATAATTTTAATAAATTATTTTTTAAAAAGAGAATTATTTTTTAATAACCGAATTAAATTCTATATAAATGTAGGTGCATTAATGAAACGGGGGGTTGAGGGGGGCGGTAGCCTCTCTCACACACAACTAATTATCATATAAAACTCTTCAGAAGCCTAATATGAATCGTTTAACATAGGTTTACATAACAGTACTCGTTATCTTACTTATTAATCTGCAAGCTGTATTTATAGTATTAAATTTCAGGGTAAGAGAAAGTCGTGTGAGTGACACACCAGATTATTATTTTTTTTAATTAAAGAAAAACAATATAAAAAATAAATAAATAAAATTTAATAACCATCTTCTAGCTATATGATATTGCGATTGAACGTTGTGAATAAATGGATTCTAAATCTAATAGAGGAGCTCGATAAAATATAAAATATGTTGACGGATCAAAAGAACTTCTTTGTAAACAATAAGCTTTTACATAAGAAAGACGCATTTTTGGAGGCATTATTATTATTATTATTATTTTTTTTTTTTATGTATAGATACTAAGTATAGGAATAAACATAAGTTATTTATTTATATGACCGTTTAGTTTTAGTATGAAAATTATTTAAACGTTAAAATTGAAAGAAAAATTTAATGGAATAAAGAGAAAGCAGTAAAATGAATTACTGCATGTACTATTTCAATAAAATTCTAATTACAACAATTTGAACTCACCGTGAGAACTTAAATGAATAAAACCACAAACAAATCTAAAATAATTTAAATAACATAAAAAAAAATGATTGCTCGTTCATTTTTGTTTCCTACATAGAGAAATATATTTAAGTTCATGTAGAAAATAAAATTGAAACATCCCGTTTTTTTTTTTAAATAATTTTTCACGAGTAATAATTAAAAACATTTAATTTATGTCTGGAACAAATGAATGTGTCATTTATTTATTTTGGCATCAATTTGTTTTTTATTTTTGATAATTTTAAAGTTAATGGGATTTTTATTAAATATCTTTTGAGCTAAGTATCCGATTGAACTAAAAAATAAGGCGTTAGCTAGATTTTATCTTGATTAATAAGTTTACCAATTTTCGTAATAATCGGTTGAATGGTGTAGCTTTGTATAACGAACTAAAAATCCAGAGAAATACAATGGCAGTGTTTCAGATTTATGTATATAGATGATCTACACAATTAAAGAACAAGTGAAGTTTCATAGGAATAATTATGTATGGCAATGATATCTAAGGTAGTTATGTTTTCAATATGCACAAAATATGCACAAGTATCGTACATCCGTCTCTTAAAACTTCAAATGCTCCGACTATTAAATATTTGAAATTGTAATATATCGAAATTAATTGGTAAAATTGTGATATATTTTTTAATCCAAATAGAGTGCTGATCTAAATTTACATCCTAATGTAGTAATATTATTAATGTATTTAGATTTAGAAAATATACAAAATGCTAGGACAGCGTGCAAAAATGTCCTTATTTCTTTCATTTTCAAATAATTCAAAAGTCCTCAAATATTTTTTGAATGACGATGCTTTATCAATAGAGAATACGATTAAATTGATAATATTAGTCAATACAAAGTTGTAACTATTTCACAATTGTGAATTACTGATAATATTTATCCAAGATTTTACTGAGACATTATTAAATTGATAATTTATTATATTCTCTCATAAATAAACATATATCAAAGTTAGACTATGAAACATGTTATTAAAAAAAAAAAAAAAAAAAATTACTGAATATGTTTACCATATAAAGTAAAAGTACTAATACAATGTTATATAAATACTAAAATGAAGTAAGATTAGAATGTAAATATTTTTATTCATTTATTGTTACTTTTCATTATCAAATCAAACGTAGAAAATTAAGATAAAACTAAGAAAAGTCATAAACAGCAAACTTAGAATTTAGACATAATATCACGTAAATCATTTTCACTATCATAAGTTAGCATTAGAATTAGAAACATATGAAACATAATTACAGAGGTCAGCAACCAAAAAGTGCATATGATTTTATTATTATACATTGTAGATTTTTACCGACTAAAACCGAAAAAGATAGGGAAAAAAAAAAATTCTAACACATCAATTTTTAGTTTAATTTTGCTTAACTCATATTACTTTCTCTTACTCATATATATGTAGAAAGTATTGTTTAGAAAAAGTATTGTTTTGGGGACAAATTTTCGAAATTGAGTTTTTGTTATATTTACACGTTTTGAGGTTCCCTGAATTCGAAAAACAGGTTTTTAACTGTTGGTTTGTGTCTCTGTGTGTGTATATTATCAGTGTATCTCAAGAACAAATAGCAGCAAGAAATCCACACTCGGTATTCTAAATCTGTATCATATAGAGGTGCTATGCTAAACTTGAGATTAAGCAAATGGTTCGTGTATAGGCACATCCAAGAGAATTCAAATACATTACGTCTATGAGGGAAAATGCAAGTAAGTAGAGTTTAACGTATATAGACTGCACTAAACCAAATGAAATGAATACATATTTTTTATAGGCATAAAAGCATGTTTCATATAGAATATAGTACGAAAATCATTCTCCGTTCATTTATAGGGCTACACAAAATAACTAGAAAATAATGGGATAATACTTGGAAAATCATGGAAGTGCATTTCAAGCTGGACTATATGTTATTAATATAGAATTATACTTAAATGCACAATGTAGTTTGTACATAATTTTTAGAAGATGTACAGGGTTGCCAATAGTTAATGGAAAACATTCTTTCTTTATTGAATGTAATTAGTGGAAGTTTCTTTACTATAATATTTTACTATGTTCAGGAAAATTGGGCTCAGAAATTAAATTTAATTCCTCCTACCCATGCGGTAAATAAAGTATTTGTAAAACTAAATATTTAGCGTTTCTTTTTTGTATATTGATACGTTTTGAGGTACTTTGAATATTGAAGTCATGTTTTAAACGTTTCCTCTTTGTCTATGACTTTTATCAGAATAACTCAAAACGAATAATTTCAGGCAATTCAAATTTTGTATATTGAAGTTAATATAAGGTTGTTACTTGAAAACATTTATGAAAATTCATAAGTTTGAAGGAATGGTGCGGGTGAAAGTTATCTGAATAATTTGAAATGAACATTTAAATTTAATAACAACTTTTGAATTCTCTTTAAATGTAAGTACAATATTAAAACGATGGGTCACACAATTACTTGTCAAAGGAAGCTTTTCCAAAGCCAAATTTAAATTATTTTTAACGAAGGTTTATGTAACAGTAGTCGTTATCTTATCCCTTAATGTCCAGTCTGCCTTTATGGTATAAAATTTCAGGGTAAGAGAAAGTCGTGTGAGTGCCACACCAGATTATTTTTAGTTTAATTTTGCGGAAAACCATGATATCTACTATTATCTTATTATTAACTTTAAAAACCATATTCAAAACTTATTTCTTACTTTAAAACAACTTTTATATTTGTTTATTAAAAGATATTACAAAATTGAAAATAGGAAGAATGGGATGCAGTGGAAGGGTTGAAAGAGAAAATGTTATATATATATATATATATAGAGAGAGAGAGAGAGAGGGGGGGGGGAGGAGAGAGAGAATTGTTTCATTTTCTTATTTTACTAGTTAATAAAATAAAATAAATAAATAAATAAAAATTGCTTTTTTTTTTTTTTTTTTTTTTTTTTGTTAAATTTCATATGTAGTATATAACGAAAACCATTTTAGAGCATATTGGCTTTTCTGTTAAATCGAATAAATAACTCTAAACAGAACTTTAAATTTAAACATAACACTCGCATGATCAAATACTGATTTCTGAAGTCTTTAGAATAAGGACTGCTTCTATTTATTCGAAGTATTTTTAACTGCGTAATTAGTGATAATTATAAGGTTTCTCTTGATTATGTCATATTTGTTTCTTTGAAGAGTACGCTTTAAAAGACCCATTTGATTGTCGTTATAGTTGGACTTTTCAGAATTGCTATAATACAATGCTGTGGAATATTCTTATCCTATATAAGCAACAGATTGCCCTCCCCAACCTAGCCGTTTGCAGTTTTTTATAGTTTTCTTCGAAACTCAAGTGAACACGGAGTAAGACCACTTAGAGAGACCCTAATAAGGGAATTGTACCAAGGCCTAGGACACACGCGCAGACAATTCTCTTTAGCCCTACATTACTGTACCATACAAACTGATTTACACTTATTATTTTATTATTTTATTTTTCAGGAACTATGAATTGATAATGGTTGGTAGATTTTAATATTGAGGATAATTCTAAGTTAAGTCGATATCAACTGCGTATAAGTGCATGAAGGTAACAATCGATATTTATAATTTATATTTTCATTTTAAAAGCATTAATGTTAAAAATGATTTAAATAATTTTTTCAATCTTAACATTACAAAATAGATAAATTTTTATTTAATAAAATATATATTGCAGCATTTTTAGTAGATTGTTGTTTTTTTAACATAGGTTAACAGTTCTTTAAGATTTTCTCATTTTTCGATTTTAAATATAACTGGAATGAAAAAGAGGTATTTTGATAAAAATGTATACTGGAAGCTATATAATATATTTTATTTTTGTAAACTACACATGCACTTAATATATATTTTTTATATATTTTTTAGTTTTCATACCTTACTATTCAAAAACTTATTTTTATCAAACATAAGGAGCGAAAATTACACGCATGTTTAACTCAGGTTTATACAGCATATTCGATATGCAATATAGGATATATATACCAATATACCAATATATATACCAATAATTTTTCTCATGAAAATTCTATGCATTACTCTTATAGATGTACAAGTTATTTAATAGTGATTTATATTTGTATTGAAAACGTCTTTAAATTAATATGTATAATACGTTTGTGAACTTTGAAATTTATATGTTTTAAGTAACCTGAAATTGCCATTCAAAAACTAAGAATCTCAAGGAAAATTAGACACTTCTACCTATATTTCGAGGTCAGATATCAAGCGCTTGACCATGAGAATCAAAGAATCGACAAATCAAACTAATCTGAATATGTTAACCTTGATCTTGGAAACGTAGGCGAATGCCTTAACAGAAACATTTACGTAATTTTGCTCCAGAACTTGATTAATGACATTCATCAATTGATTTTGTTAGTAGTAAACTGAAAAAAAATGTAATCATTATTATGATCTGACATGCTATTAGCATTTTATTAGTTCTCAACAAATGATGACACCTGATATGCAAAGAAATTATTGATGGTGCAAGAAGATTTTGCAAATTTCAGCGTATAAAAACACTAAAAGCGCATAATAAATATATAGAGCTATTAAAGAGGTGGCAGATAAATCTATTTTGATTTTATTATTATTGTCACTGCATTAGAATAGGTGTATGGATGAATAATTAAAGAATTGAAAAATAAGAAAATGGTAGCTCATGAATTGTAATTAGAATATTCTTTTAGGCTATTTACATAATATTAAGTAATATTGCAAAGAGAAAGAAAAATCAATTAATGTCTTTGTTATTAAAAAGTAAAGATAATGGAATGAAAGTCAAAATCACTTAATATTCTGAATAGAGCTTAATTATTATAGAGCTTAGATATCATAATAGAGTTTAATTATACAAAAAATATCTTCATTGTTTTATTGGCTATATTATATTGTATTTTTTTATAATTTATGTTATTTAAAACAAAAATAGACATTTTAAACCTAAATGGATTTCATAAATATACGATAGCGAGCTTGCATTTATATTACTTACATCCAGAAATCGTTTTGATATTGAAGCAATGTTCTCATAAAGAGAAATTTGGATACCACAATTTTTATAATTTCATACTTGATTAATCGTTTATATCTGTTGATATTAAAAAAAAAAAAAAAAAGTAAAATTATTATGAAAAAAATTGTGGTATCCAAGTTTTCTTTGTGAGAACTCTGTATTGGAGTATAGTTAATAAACTGTACTTTTTTCTCTTGGTAAAGTAACTCCGGCAAGGTCGTGTATTTAAAAATGTTCTTAGCATCGTTAACCATCTACTATCTGTAAGGAGTTATTTTTTGGAATTTGAAGCAATTTAAGCATCTTTCAGTATGACATAGAATGAGATTTTTACAATGCTCTTTAAAATATTTTTAAAATGTTTTCTTGTAAAGGGATGAAAACCTTCCTTCCTTTTGTTCTTGTCATCCTTCTGCCATTTTGTATTAATATATGCAGGCTGCGTGCTGTAAATTGGCAATAGTTTTGTGTCTAAATATGTGTTTCTTATTAATTTTTAATTTTTTTCCCCAATTTTGTTGTTCTTATCAATATTACAAGTAAGTATTAAGCTGAATTATTTTGAAAACCCAAAATAATTATTTTATAATATTTTAAGTCGAAAATTTGTGAAATTTAGTATGGAATGAAAGTACACTGAATAATGGTCTAGATAATTTTCACAAGAATAAAATGTGATCTATCTTGGAGGCGAACCTGGGACTTTCAGACTAACGTACTAATACTCTACATGACTCGCCAAAACTTTGTGCCATTACCTGCATTCTTCAAAGTTTCAAATAAAAAATTACTGGAAATTATTTATCTCAAGTCTTATGTCAAATTACAACGAAAAATTAACGGAAATGTAAAAAAAAAAAAAAAAAAAAAAAGAACAGAAAAGAAAAAAAAAATTAGATTTTATAATGCATTTTAACAACAAATACCAATTTAGGGTGGATTAAGTATATTAGTGATTAGGATTAAGTATATTAGCGATTCATGCAAGTTTATGCCTAAAATTTTCAGAAGTGTAAGTATAACAGCAACTGAATGAAATGGGGTCAAAGACGAACTGTGCCAAAACGTAGCCTTCATTATTATCGGAAACTAAAATAGACGCACCCTTAAGTTAAATTCGAAATTGAATTTATGGATAAGTAAACAAATTTTCCCCCGAAATATTATTATGATGTCAGATACATTTAAAATGAAATATTTTTCAAATGCGAATAATTTACATATTTTTTCAGTACACATAATAATAACTAGGATATAATAAAATTATTAAACAATGATTTTTTAAAAATGTTTTTCTAAGTTTTAATGACAAAATTCTGTTAATATTTTAGCCTTTATTGTTATCAGAAACAAAATGGAGGAATCCTTAAGTTAATTAAGAAATACGAGTTGCAATTACGAATAACTAACAATTTTTTTTAGACAATCAATTTACCCGTATATTTACAATTCAGCTTGATTCACTTTTAAAATTTATGGTTTGCCAGAAACCTTGAACTAGTGTCAAAAGCGTAGATGCGGTAACTATATAGTTTTGGAAGAAGATGAGTATGACAAGTTTAAGAAGCAAAACTGTATTCAAGTTGATGATGCTGGAAAGCAGAGAAATGACAAAGAAAAATTATTTCCATGAATAGGTATCAAGTTGATTAATGTTTTTTCATCCGCAAGCGATACTTATCATAACTCACAATGTTATGAATATTTTTCTGCGAAGTTTTCTGTTAATATTTCTAATCATAACTTTCCTTTGACAGGCTGTGTGGCTAGCTGTCAATTTTGATTTAACCTTCTGATGTTTCAATTCTCTCTGACATAGAAAGTACATACGTAATCTGAAATATCATAAATTACATCATAGAAGTTCCCACTAATATAATAGACTTGCAACTTTCCAAGGTAAACATCGATTTGTTTAACTTAGCAGTATTAAATCACCTTTCAGAATGTTTTCTTAGGTTTGTTAGGTGTATTTAAATCTTTCAATAACTTTTTAATTATATTTAAATTTAATTAATTTTCAACATTTTGTATCTAATATACTGATGCACATTGAATCTGATATACTGAAGCACGGGACACAAAGTTTCAAATTACGTCATTCGTTAGCTGCAACGTTAAGCCTGACCAAGTCCTTTTATTTAAAATCATCTTAAAATATTTTATGACTGCATCTTCTTTTTTTTTTTTTTTTTTTTTTTTTTTTTTTTTTCACAGTTAATTTCAAATATTATATTTCATATAATATAACTATATTCACGCGATATATAAAGCCAAAATATTCATGACTAACAGGCTACCTCCGCTTCGCTGGTCACTATATTTAAATGATTTTTCAATAGAATTGAATTACTATTTATTTTTTGTATCGCATTATAAATAATAATAATAATAATAATAATAAATCCTTCACTGAAATCGCCCTAAACCTTGCTTCGGGCACCTGCAAACTACATCAGGTCTTTTTTCGCCCGCATTGCATCGGGTCCAGGTTACCACTGCCTGCAGAAAGGTCTTTTCCGGGTACTCCAATTTGGGTATTTATGGACGGCAGATAGATTTGTTATTTTTTAGGAACTATGATTTCAAAGATGATTGTATCTCAGCATCTATTAAATATTTCAGTTTCATTATTCAGTAGCAAATTTTTCATTATTCGCGTGAAAATATATTTATATTTTTGTCGAAAAAAAAAAAAAAAAATGAACTGGAAAATTTTTCGGGCAACAATTAAATTTAAAATTAATATTTAAATGGCTAAATTTAAAGCTATTATAAAGAAATTATTAACAAATGTTTTTTAAAATATTTTGATTACTTAAAATATTTCATCACTTGCAAAATGAAACATGTATATTTTTCTTTAAAATTTACTTATTGATGAAACGTTTATATTTTTATAACCATGTCTCTTCAAGAATAAATATTCATTTTATGATTCTTAGTGTTCCAGTGTTTTTTTTTTTTTTTTTTCTTTCACTTAAATTTTTATTTTGTGCGTTTTAGTAACTAAAAGAAAACTAAAAAAAAAAAAACTAATCAGAATTTTTTAGGATACTGTTTATACAATGAATTTTTTTTTTTTTTTACAATTGACATCTTATCTATTAATAATCTGTAAGTGATGTAACACATCTGCCACTGAGTATCGAACCCACGACCATCGCATTTAACAACTCGACGCTTTAACCGACTAAGCGTTTGACCGACATAATAGAATCTTCACATTTACTTCAAAATGGAAACGCCTTGTTTTTTAGTGTGAAACGGAAACACTATGGCAAAATCCAATTTCAATAAAACAAAAACTTCTAATTAAAAGAAAACTAATCAAAAATTCGAAAATCGGGCTTCGAGGTGCATCAGGAGAGGTCATTACGAACTTCCATGCAAATTTGTGTAGCTCTGCGGTCAGCCGTTTCCCTAAAAAGCTCTGGACATACATACACAATGATACACACACACAAACATCTTACTTTATTATATGTATAGATAGGTAGATAGTTATATTGTATTTCTCAGTTGCATTTAATAAGCAACATCCACCAGTGAATTTCCAACTTCACATTACTATTTCATAAACATCATAATCTTATTTATTTCCTAATTTCTTTGAAATTTAAGTTTTAAGTGTAGAAATATAATCCGGGTTTGAGCTAGGTTTATCCTTTTACCTCAGCTTCAGTATAATTTACGCTCTAAAGCCTTCTACTTATGCACTTTTACGAAAGTTATAAAACAGATGTATTAAGGGAACGATGGACGTAGATTTTTTTTTTTTTTTTAATTAGTAAATTACTGTTTCAGAAATGTGAAAATTTTCATACATACAATGGGTAGTCAAATTATTAGGAATTGTTTTTGTTTTTGCAATTTTTTGATTTTCTAAACGAATACTGAACAAAATGGTCCAGACTTCAGACATGAAAAGAACATCTAATAAACTAACATTTTTTACTATCGATTTAGTTCAGAGTGCAATTAGGGGATCAATCACAAATTGGAGAAGAGCGAAAATACTTTGGGACACCTTGAATAATAATAATAAAAAAAGATATAAATGACTTGTAACTTTAACACATTGCTGCACATACTATGTATAATATTTATATGTTTTGTTGAGGAAAATGCGCGATTATTTAGGCAGATATAAACATTTTTAGAAAATAATTAATTTTTTTGAAAAGTTTTTTGCTTATAAATAGAACGGATTTCCATAAAATTTTACAAAATTTACAAAAAAAAAAAAAAAAAAAAATTGACAAAACATTAATGTGAAACATAAAATTCCCACTTGAAATATTCGCTAAGATATGGTCATTTATATTTTATATTAGTAAATATTATTTTACTGCGCATGCGTGGAAGATAGAACATTTTTTATTGCATAGATTAAAAGTTACGTATATTGGGAAATTTTTGACAAAAATTTATTTGAAGAGAATAAAAATTAAGCAAGTTGCCGGTAAAAGAACGAGCTATATTTTAGGTATTTTCCAGAGTTGAAATTTCATAAGGTTTTTTTTTTTTTTTTTTTTTTTTTTTTTACATGCTGCGTATTTAATTTGAAGCTAAAATTTTTTTAACCACGTTGAAAAAATTCTTTTTTGCGGAAAACCCCTTATGAACTCACAAATCTTAGTAAATAAATAAAATTATGTTTGAGTTACAAGCCTATAATGGTTTTTTCACAAAAAAGAACTTTTGCAACGTCGTTGAAAAAATTAGATCTTCAAATTAAATACGCAACATGTGAAAATCCCCTTATAAAATTTAACTCTGGGTCATGTTCCCACATTTTGCTAATTTTTACTCTATTCAAATGAACTTTTAACAAAAGTTGTCCAATGTATCTAGCTTTCATCCTATGTAACAAAAAGTTTTCTATCTCGCTGTAAAATAACATTTACTAGAATAAAATATAACTGTTTATATTTCAGCAAATAATACACGTAAGAATTTTACGTTTCAGAATAGTGTTTCTCTAAAATTGTGTCAATTTTTCTAGAAATTTTGTAAAGTTTTATGGAAGTTCCTTCCAGTCCTCAGCAAAAAATTTTTCAAAAAAATTTAATAATTTTTGAAAAAAAAAAAAAAAAAAAGTACATATATATCTGTTTAAATAATTGCGCAATTTCCACAACTAAACATATAAATAATATACATAATATGTGCAATAAATTGTTGCAATACATAATTGCGCACTTCCCGTGCCAAAGCGTACAAATATTGTACATAGTATGTGCAACAATGTACTAAAGTTACAAGTCATGCATTTATAACTTTTTTTTTTTTAATACAGGGTAATCCAAAGTGTTTGCTCTCGTTTGCAGAGATTTCGAAAATTCATAATAATTGAAGGATTGTGTACAATTGAACGGGGTTTGCGAAAAAGTTATTCTCGTGAAAGAGGATTTTTTTTTTTTAGTACAGAAAAAAATAGTTTAAAATTTCCTCTATGGAGGCCATGGAAATCAGACATTTCCATGGAAAATTATATTTATTTGCATGGATGCAAATGTTTACAAACATATCACTATTATTATATGTATATGTCCGCCATCACCACGTTTTTATTTATTTATTCATTTATTTTTTCCAGTGAATTAACGCAGATAACTGGAACATGTAGCATATCCTATTGGATGCAGGCGATTTCATGACGAATGGCATCCTGTCTCTGCGCCAAGGAAAATGGGTTAAATAAAAATTTTATGTGCGAGTAAGTAGAAGGAAAAATTACAAATGAGCTGCCAATCGTAAAACAATGCAGTTTATAAGATTCGGATTTGCATATTTCTTATTACTGCGTCTATGCAGCGCCCTCTAACAACAAAAATTGCAATTATTTTTTCTTTACAAAAAAAAAAAAAAAAAAAAAAAAAAAAAAACAGTTTCACGAGAATAACTTTTATGCAAACTGAGTTCAATTCTACAAATTTCTTCATTTTTTATGATTTTTTAAAACATCTACAGACTTATGGGTCACCCAGTATATATTTTTTAAATTAACATATCAGCGAATCCAAAATGTAATAACCAAATAATTTTAGAATATATTGTTAAATTGTTACAAAGAGAGAGAGAGAGAGAGAAAATACAAATTAGTTTTAACATAAAGCATTTTAAAAAATTTCTAAATGTTAAAAATTTCGAATTTTATTTTATTAAATTTAAATTATTTTCCAGAAATTTTAATAAACTTATTGTTATATGAATACATATGGAATATGTTCCAATGAATACATATGGAAATTTACATAACTCTAAGACTGTAATTTACAAAATAAGTTTTATGAAGTCCACCATCCCCTTAATTTTATACGAAATAATCATTAATTGTCATTAATTAAAAAAATATATATATATATATATATATATATATGGTAAGGATCTTAATTACCTTAGGTTGTGTCTTGTCTATCTTATGGTAATAATGACTATATTAAAACTCATTTCTTATATATATATATATATATAAATGGAAAAAAAAAAAAAAAAAGACAAACAATGTCATTAGTGTATTGTGAATATCAATGAAATTTATAAAGAGGAATAAAATTTTTAACTAAATTGTTTGAGATAAATTTTAATATAATCATTAAATCGAATTTAAATCGATGTTCATGTAGCATTTCACTGTCTACTGTCGGATTCTCGACTTATCTGTTTTTTTTTTTTTTTTTTAAGCCTACTGCTTTCACGCTTGCAGCACTGACATGGCGTTTCCGTCCTTGCGAGCTGTTAATTTTATATTAAAATAAAACCCCACTTCACATAGGTTAATTTTGCTTTTCCCTTTAAATTCAATAACTTAGTTATATGATGCTTTCTGTAGTCTTTTAAGCATAGTCACGAAACATTTATTACTGCTAAATAATTACAAATTACTTTCTAAATCCTGCAATATATATATATATTTTTTATTATTTATTTATACGTCTAAAACCAGTATAATAGAAAATGCTGCTCATCTCACGTTTGCCCAGTGAATCTAAAATTCAAATCATTTTAACAGAATATAATAATTTGCATTAGTTGTCAGCTTCACCTCATAGTGTTCTAATTTTTATAAACAAGGGCATATCTATAAAGGCAAAGTAACATATTAAATGAAATTCGACATTTTTTTAAAACTCCTGAAATTTATTTAATTTTGTTTTCAAGGAGAAAAAAAAATATGTGTGAAATTTTTATGCTATCTTTAAAAGTTTAGCGGAGAATTTCTGATTAATAACAAACACAATTCAGTATTTTTTTTTCTGTTATTCAGATTTTCGTCATATATGTAATTTTCAATGAAAAATGAATATACTAATATTAATAAACTTCTTTTAAAATATTAAAATTCAAATAATACATTAGTTATTTAAGATAATTTCATTATTTAATCAATTTAAAATAATTAAAATTTAAGCAATATAAATCTTAAGAAAATGAAAATTTTTTAATTTGTTTCAGTGGAGAGTTTTAGTTTATGATTTAGATTATCTTTATATATATACGACTAAATCTATTATTTAAATTTTTTGTAATCAAATAAGACTATATTGTAAGGAAATCGGTCTTATCTAGAACCACATAATACAAATAATTTTGTCCCTGCTTCAAGTTTCATTGCAAGACTGTTCACAGTATTGAAAGTAACAGAGTTGATAGTGGTTATGAAAGTAGAGCTTTCATAACTATAGTTTTGTAACATTTTTGTTACATAATTTTGTTACATACAAGGGAAAAAAAAGGGGGGGGGCGTTTGAAATAGCGTTTTTACCATCATTTGAATATATATATATATATTCTGATCGTATTGTTTATTTCACATAAGGGGACAAGAGATGATAAACATTGTACAAATCTATGCAATTAAAAATATCCAGAGCGTTATTATAAAATGAATGAAGCTATACATTACTTTTAAAATAATGTCATTCTACAGGCTTTTACAAAGTTTTTACAATTTACTTTTCTTGCATTTCAAATTTCGGGGATGACCAGTTACTTATAATGCTTCAAGCGAATTTCTTTCCATCCAAGACGTTTGAAAATTTTAGGTATCTTACCAGTGTATTTGTATCAAAACTGGATATTAATTTTGAAAGCAAAAAATTATTATCTTTATTACGAACTTTCAAATTCAAACGCAAGACAAAAATTCATGAAAAATTCAAATTTTACACTTTTTTGTTCGCAACTGACTCTGTAATTGAGGTATAAAAAATTAAATACATACAAATTTCTTTTGCATACAAAAACGCAAGTAAAAAATCGAAGATTTAAAATAATTTAAAATTCGCGTGAAGCATTTTGAAATTAGATATTATTTTGTATTATATCTCCACAAAAGAGGCCTTTCCATCTCTAAAATTACTTTTTATTCTTTAAAATATGCTCTATGGATAAAAAATGATAGATTTCATGACAGTATAAGATTTTAAGAAGCGATAGAATGTAAAACAAAAATAATTAATTTCAACGTCTATTGTCCCTTTATTTGAATTGCATGCAAATTTATGCAAATTTATTCGTATTTTATTCATTTGTTTATTTTACTATTTTATGAAAACAGATTTTGTTTTTATTGAAGTTATTTTATTGAGTTCAACATCAACTATAGCTATCGTAAAAAACTGACACTTACCAAATACTCATCTGAAATAAAACTGTTTGATAATGGATGCTATTAGATGATTTCCATTTGAACAGTCCTCAATTATAAAAATTACCTTCTCCTTCATGTACATTTCCATATCTTTTAAATTGACTTGCATACGAAATTGGTGCGAACATCTTACAGGTTCATTGTCGTGATTCACTAAACCCTCTTTTCTTAGAGCATAAAACTTGTTTTAAATTCAACTCGTGTAATTCACCGGTCATTCCAAAAGTAACACATTTCAAAAATTAGGGCTGAGTGACCATCTGTAATGAAAAAACAGACTTTTCTCACGGTAACACGAAATTCGTTTACATAATTTGCATTCTTAGCAGTTTGTCTTGACTAGGTGGAATTATTCTTGGGAGTTTTATTGTATTCGCAGTTAACATAAGCACGTTAAATTTTTCTGGTAATTTCTAAGCTGTGATCGTATCACCAATTTGAGGTAGTGAATTCTCTTGTCCAAAAATTTTTTTTATAAATCATTCAAGAAGATGGATGATTTTGATTTAATTTTGAATGGATTAGCTTTTGCTGAGACAAAATCAATTTTTTATGCGATTTTCATGAATTTCTGTAATTATATTTTCTTTACAGAGCATTGTAGTTTGTTATGCATATCTAAAACCCAGATAAGGATTTTTTAAAAACTCTGTGTATAAAGTGGTGTAGGTGTTAAGGTTTATTTATTTTAAGATGTTCCTAGGTCTGGTTGGAGTGCCCTCCGTGGAAATATTTCTAGTAAGGTCTTGACCCGTATTTACTCGAGTTTCAGAAAAAAAAACCCACAAAAAACTCCTAATAGCTAGGCCGACGAGCGCGATCTGTGATCGAACCCAATATCGAGCGAGCGCACTGTGTATAAGTAGAAATATTTAACGATTAGTACATTTACTTAGTTCCGCGATATTATCACATAAATCAAAATTCTGCAAATCCCTCTAACCGGAACATAAATTTAATAGGAAGATCTGCATTATATTCATAGGAAATTTTTCTTAAAATCCCAATGTATAAATATAAACAATATAATAATATATTACAGTATATATATATATATATATTTATATATTACTGTTC
Organism: Salticus scenicus; assembly: GCA_963930645.1. NCBI lineage: Eukaryota > Metazoa > Arthropoda > Arachnida > Araneae > Salticidae > Salticus > Salticus scenicus. Next base: position 135,270,255 of record OZ005651.1, on the reverse strand, counting down.
TTTAGAAAGTATTTATTACAGCTTGATTTGAAAAATTTTAAATAAAATTTATCCAATTTACATGAATCTTCATTAATATAAACATGTAAGAAGTGGTCAACTCTCACACATACGCGTTTGAAGGGATCGGTTGAAAATCGCGCATAACTAAGAGTTCCTCATGTTCCAATTTATGATTGAGTAGAAGAAAAATCTAACTTATATATGAGTTTCTATCGATTATGTTTATATAAGCTTAAGTTGAGGTATATATACGGTTTAAAAATACCAGAGCAATTACTAAACTGAAGATATAATAAATATGCAGTGTAATCTTAAAGCACTGACCTTGTCTTGTATAATATTAAATAACTGTTAAATATTCAAAATTGCTTTACATTTATTAAATAAAGTCACATCAGATTTTGTTTCAGGAAATCATAGGAAAATTATGAGTGAAATAGTGATAAAGTAAATAAGGAAATACATTTCATTTAAATTTTGATTTATGACTAATTCATGAGAAAATTTATTTAAACATATCTGTAGGACTTTTCATGATACGATGCTGAAATTTCGTACAAGAGCTCATTAGGATATGGTACATTTTACTCGTTTAAAATTATTGTTATTTGTAGGAGGGCTACATTTTTGTAATTCTTGAAATTGAATCCCTTTTTTTCAGTACCCGCCTTTTTTTCCCACCATTCTTTGAAAGTAATTTTTTTTCTTATTTAATCGTAATTACATATTGGAGAAAATTGCTCGATGAAAAAAGTGGTGTGGAAAAAGAAAGAATTGGAAAAGAAAAGTAGCCGGTGCTGACAATTCTACGGAATAAATTAGAAATGTTGGCAGCTCTGTAAGTCTAAAATAAAAATTTGCGAATTTAAAGCCTAGACCAATATTTTTGAATCACACTGTGTATATGCCTGTATATCTTTTGATTGGCACAGTTAATTGATCTCGCGATATTAGCGCATGAGTCAAAATCCCACTAATTAAAACAGAAATCAACAGGAATCCTGCAATAAATTCAAAGGAACCATCTGAAAAAATCCACTGTATAAAAAGAAACAACGTAATAATATTATGATTAATTACGATATTTTTTATGTGTTATTGTTAGAAAGTATGTATTACAGTTTTATTTAAAAATTTAAAATAAAATTTATCTAATTTTCACGAATCTTCATAATTTTTATGTAATTGTTTGAAAGTACATATTACAGCTTTATTTGAAAAAATTAAATAAAATTTATCTAATTTACATGAATCTTCATAATATTAAACATGTGAGACACAGCTACCTTTAACGCATGCTCTTTTGAAAGGACCGATTGCAAATCGCGCATACTCAGAATTCTCCATGTTCAATTTAGTATTAAAAATTATACAATATATGATAGAAAAATATTTTAAAATACCATATGCATAAAAACATTTGCGTGTTACTTCAAGTTAAAGTGGCTATTGACATAGTCCATTATAATACTTTAAGCCTTTAACGTTCGCTATACATTTTCTTTTGAAAATTGCTAAACTATTTTCTAAAACAGAGCAGATAAAAAATATGTTTAAAAAAAAAAAAAAAAAAAAAAAAAAGGCATTTTTAAATTTTTGAGAAAATTTTGATTTGAAACATTTACACTGATAAAATTTTCTGTAAATATTTATCCAGAGTCTCTGTAAATTTAGAGTAATTCTTAGTTAAAAGTGCATAATCGAGATTCTCAATCTTTATTCTGTATTTTTACCTAATTTTATTATTTAATTTTTTAATTAAAATTAAAAATGACTGTTTCTGCTTTAGATAAAGCATTCTAAGTCCGAAATATATTCTCGCCAATAATTAAATACATTAATATTAGTCATTAAAATGAATGTATAAAATAAGTTTTTTAACATCTTCGTTTATTTTTCTCTGTAATTTTACGTAAGACTTGAGATAATAGATTACACAGAGTTTTCTGTTGAAATTTTTAACAGTGTATAGGTTATCCCGAATAAATTCAAATAATAATTAATTTAATTAATAAATAACTTTGTAAGTAACTACTGTAAATTGAAGAATATCATAACAATTGTTTCAGGTAAAAATAATGTCACAGCTCTTCATTAGGTAAAAAACTGAGAACGAGTTCATCATGAAAGCAGCATGGTGCACTTGCGCCTGCTAAGGAATTTAAAGTGACTTTTGAATATGGCTACCTCTGAAACATCATTTCTTAAATTCTGGGACAGTGCTGCTAGTACCGAACAGAAAAGGAACAAAAATTTAAAATTGATTAAAAGAAGGAAAAATAATAAAAACTTGTTTTATGAAAAATGCTAAATGCTTAGTTTCACTGCGAAACCAGTGGTTAAAAGGTTAAAACAATCACTATTTTATTTTATTATTATTTTTTTTAATATTCGTAGAATACTATTACATAGCACATTTAAAGATTGATTAAAACAAGGAAAAAATATTGACAACTTGTTGCATAAAAAATGTCAAATGTTTGGTTTCAGTGCCAAATCAATGAACTACTCAACGAAAAAATATTTTTAACTATACAATTTAATTTCAGGTTTAATTTAAAAATATACATTAAAATCACGTTAAAAACTTGACTTAGGTATTCAGGAAGCCTCAAAACGTCTAAATAATAATAATAATAAAAAAAAACCAAGCGATGAACAAAAAATACATTATTGACCATATGGCTATGAGGAATAAATTTCAATTCTTGAGCAGCTTCCCTGGACATGGTAAAATATTATAGTAAAGCACTTCCACTAACAATAAAAAATAATGTTATGGCTAAAATATTGGCAGTCCTGTAAGTCTTCTGAAGGTTATGTACACACTACATGGCGCATATAAATATAATCTTATAATAATAACACACGGCACAACCTGAAACGCACTTCCATCAATTTTCAAGTATTGTCGCACTATATTTTAGTTCTCTTGTGTAGCCCTATAAACGAACAGTGAATGATTTTCATACTATATTCTACGTGTGAAACATGTTTTTACGCATATAATATATATATATTCATTTCATTTGGTTTAGTGCTGGCTATAGATATTTAAACTCAACTTACTTGCAATTTCCCCCATAGGCATAATGTATTTGAATTCTCTTGGGTGTCCCTGTACACGAACAATTTGCTTGATCTCAACGAAAAGTTTAGTGTATCATCCATATATGATAAACATTTAGAATACCAAGTTTGGACTTTCTGCTATTATTTTTTCTTGAGATATGCTGATAACAGAAATACACACACAAATGTGATGTAGATTATCACATATTACAAAATTTATTTTTTTCTCTTTAAAAGATATGTAAATTCTCTAAATAAATAAATTATTTTATCTTAAACAAATATTTGAAATATAACGATGTAACTGTTTTTAACCTAAAAATAATAAATTTACAATATATGTTTTCTAATTTTTATATCTTCCTTTTAATATCTTTTTTCAATGTAACTAAAACAAATGCTTTGATCAATCCCCATTCCCAGTATTCACTTAGCAATCCTAACGCAATGAAAATTCTTTTTGCGCTGGAAAGGATATGTTTTAACTTATTTCTATCCTTTAGTTTTGTGAAGTCAGAAAATAATTAATTCGGTTTCTTTTAATCTTACATCGAAACATAACTCATGTGTCCTCTTGTCACCTAATTTACATCATCAGCTAGAGAAAATATTTGCTTAGCTGGTTGTTTCCCAGGAACATACATACTTGGCGAAATCATACCAACATTCACTAACAAGGGCCATTGAAGTACTGGTTGCCTTTTCAAAAATTACATAACAATATTCGTAACGTACCGCAACCATTCTCTATCTTAAACTTTGAACTTGGCGTCTATAAAACTAAGCGCCAAATGCAATGTAATTTTTTTTTCGTTCCATTTTTGGAGCTCACTTACTGACTTTCGATCATGATACAACTGAAGAAAAATTAGGGCCTGGGGCCTGGCCTTATGCCCGGTGCTGTTTCCCCCACTCAAGATTGTTATCGTCGAAAAAATTATTATGTTCTTTTAATAGACTATGGCCACGTCCTTTTGAAAATTTTGAATAAATTTGTAAGGGAAAAAACATGTGTCTGAGTTTGGTTTCGAGCCTGGACTTTGAATGGAAATTAAGTTTTAATAATGTTTTTATTTTTCAGCCCTCGTCATCAACCAAAATATTCTCTTTATGATAGCCTATTCAACTCCTTCACATACACACACACGCACACACACACAGATACACACACAGACCAACAGCTAAAAACATGATTTTTTGATTCAGGAGACCTCAAAATGTGTAAATATAGCAAAAATTCAATTTCGGAAATTTGACCCAAAAACAGTACTTTCTCTGCCATATACAGTACCCGCCGCTTATTAAAATCACATTCGTTCTGAGCAAAAGTGATTTTATTAAGCGGCTGATTTTTATATCCGGCGAACGTTCCTGCACTTAAGGAAAAGGTATTACTTCCCTGAATTTGAAAAGAAATTTCAAAAGATACCAAATAATGAATTAATAAACAGTATAAATTAATTTTTAACTGATAATTAACTGTTCCTTCAAAATAAAAGAATTAAACACATCCGATGCGCTTTCTTTTGAGGAAAATGATCATTACTTTGCTGAGAGTTCATGCCTTTCTTTAAAATTTAAAATCTTCCCGTTTAAACATCTTGCTTCTTAGTTATTTCAGAATAAGAATTAGAAATTTTCTTTTGATAATTAAAAATTAAATTAAAAAAGAAAAATCACTGGTGAATAAAATCAAATTTGTAACTTATTATCGCGCTTTCAAGAATACATTCCTTGAAATTGTTCTTAAGACAAGTATTGGGGCGTGTTTAATTGCTACAAATGTAAAAATTAATGTTGTAAAATTTTCGACAAAGAGAGATAACGGTGGGATTTCTGCATTTAATTTCTTTTTTATTTAAAAAATAAAAATTCACAGTGTAAATAAGAATTTTCTCAGCGTGCATAAATGGTATTTTTTCTTCTGATGAGAATTTTTGAGTTTACCGGCGATGCTGATTTTATCAAGCGGCAGTTTTAAAATTGGATACATTGATTTGATTCCGGTCCTGGCAATTTGATCAGATTAAGCGGTTGATTTTATTAACCAGTGATTTTATTAAGCGGCGGTTACTGTATATGGGTAAGAGAAAGTAAAAAACTCTAGGCAGTGGATTTATTCTGGCCTGTTCGTTTCGTCAAATTCCTTCGGAATTCAACGATCTTCGGAATATAACAATAATGTGGTATTCTGGGCTGTTTCGATCGAAATTCTAGCGATATTTTTCTTCGGAAGTTTTCTGTAGGGCTTCCTAAAGTGCCTCTTGTATTCGTTACAATATGGCACGCCTATATGATACGATAAAGGTGTTTAATAATATTCCTTTTTTTTTTTTTTTTTTTTTTTTTTTAAGAAATAACTATGATTTTTGAAATAAGGAAGCTTAATTAACTTTCAAGGATCACAAAAGAATATCAAAATTTAAAATACATAGTGTAAATAAAAGTTATCCATTTTTTCCCACATATGTATGCTAATTTAAATGAAAGGAAAAAGCAATAATATAAAAACTTTCATCTTTTAAAATTATGAAAATTTCAACTGTAGTAAAAAATCTAGTTAATTTTTTTCAAATAATTATTTTAAATGATTCTAAACAATTGCATACTTCGACTTAATATTTTTGGTTATGGTAAATCTTCTAAACAGTTTTAAAGTTTAGTATATTTTAGAAAGCAATATATTATTCATTATGTATCTTTGTGTAAAAAATTGATTAACGTGTTTTTCACATAAATATATGAAATATTACATATTTTCAATATATAAATAATTTTCTAGAAATTAGTACAGTGTAAATCAAACTTCTATACTATACATTTTTTGTTGTTGCTGTTAAAAAGATCTAACATTACTAAAAACAATTCTCGTTTAATTTAATAAATTAAAACAAATTTTATCACATTAGTTCAAACCAATCTTTCAAACCAAATATTTTTTTTTTTACCATCTCAACAAACAATGACTATATAATTTTTTTCAAATATTCAAGGAAAAATAAGTTTATAAATGGAGAAAAATATTTTTATGCATTATTTACTAAATTAACAATACAGTTTAATTAATTTTACATAAATATATCTGTTTACCAAATATTTCAATTATTCTTAAATGAAAAATATAGTTTAAATAAGAAAGGAATTAAAAGCACAAAAATATATTCGCTCATTAAAATAAAAAAAGCTCTAATACGGATATGCTAACAGAAATTCACATGTGATTAAAAAAGTTTAGCTCAAATAAATAGCATAATAAAGGTTTGTATTACTATATTTCAAAAATTATTTTTGGAAAAATAATTAATGCATGAGTACATTTTCCTTTTCACCTAGACGACACAAAAAAATTGAAGTGGAAAACTGCACTGCTACTACATAACAGAAAGATCCACATTATGAATAAGCGAGTATAAAAGCTCATCAGTAAATTGGAGAGTTGGTTTTCTTTGCCGTGCCTTCGCTGTTTATTTGTAATTTTTCTTATTACACGTCAAACAAATTAACAACCTTTATTTAACGTATCGATCGTCTGCTGTTACACGCATGTAATCATAATAAAGCAAATCACGTGCATCTGTATTCTTCGTCCTGATTAATTGAAAGAGTTAACCTCAAACACAATATACTCTTTAACTACATTTCTTGCGACCATGGAAGCCTCTGCGCAAGTGCGGATTCAACGAGTCCACCAGTAAAATAGGGGAGACAAGCTTTTCGTTGAGAGAAAATAAGCGATAAGGGAATACCGAATGACTGGATGCTTACTAAATTCAAACCTGTTGGTCAACTTGGAAACCCTCCAAGATTTTCGACTCGTCCTCTCTGCTAGGCGTAGGAAACGTGGTTACACTATATTTCATTGTCATTTGATTGTAACGTTCGAAGCAGTGTTGCCAGATTGGGGATTTTGTCCCCATTTTGGGTATTTTGGGGGCTTCTGGGGACAATTTTGGGGACCGAATGTTTGTGGGGAATTTCGAGGGAAGTTTTGAAATTTTTGGGGAGAAATCTGGGGAATTTTTCAGCTTTTTTTGACCTGTTAAGTTTACAGTATTGCCAATTGTAGGGATTTGTTCTTACGCGTAGGATCTTTTAACAGCTTTCTTTAGCATCTAAGGGCTTTTAAAGGTACTTCTTTCCCCCTCGACATCCTCAGTATATCCTAAAGATGAAAATACATCTTGCGTACATTCTCAGCATTAAAGTACTTTACACAGATTGAAAATTTCCGATAACTAGTGCGTATATAAAGATTATTTTTATGTATGGAGATTTTTTTCCAAAATGGGCGTGATTTGGGGAAAAATCTGGACTTAAATCTGTTAAATATTCATTTATTTATTTTTTATTTCTTGTAAAAATTGAGTTGGGGATTTTTTCTGGTAAAACCCCCTTTTTTTGGGGAAATTTGAAAGCCTGTTTGGGGAAATTGACTGTCGACCGTCTGGCGACACTGGTAAAAGTGCAGAATCGCTTTGCCGCTGAATATCAGAATGAAAAAATTTCGATCAAAAAAAATTATGATCGATTCGTCTGTTTTCCGATGAAGCCAGAATAGGGCCGGAGAGATCGGGAGATAAATTCCAAGAGACGGGTCCACCGGCTCCAATATAGAGAAAGCGCAATCTCGTGGCTCGCCCTTTGCTTTCCCACCTCACACTGTATGGTGAAAGTTTTCGTTTTGGCAAGCTATATCACCCCTTACAGTTGTGACCATTAGTTTTGTTACAACGAGTATAATATTCTTTTTTATTCCTCATGACGGAAACCTACGAAATTTGCATATAACGAACAAGGAAAGTCTCCTTAAAGAGCATACTCAGAATATTCTTAAAAAAAAAAAAAAAAAAAAAAAAAAGAAACAAATTAAATCGTTGTACTTTACTAGTTCCAAAAATAGTATTCGACAAATCAATGTATTATGGTATTTTAATATTTTAATGCTCGTATATTAAATTATTTAAATTTTGACAGTGCTCCAGTTGCCATTCAGGCATCTTAGTTAAGCTAAAAATAATTTAAAACAATATTTTATAGATATTGAATCAGTAGTTTTTGATAAGAGTGGTGCACTTATAAGACAACCTAGGCAGAATTTCAACTTCGTCCTAATAAAGTCACCAACTATTTTTTAGAACGAAGTTAATGACTATTAAACTGAGTCTGAATTCTGAAATTTTAGTCAATGACAAGAATTAACAGTAATTTTTCAACCTATTAGTGCGATTTTTCTAACAGAGTATAAAGAAAAGAAGTGAAATTAAGTCAAAAGAATGGAGTTGTCATTAAACGTCAAGTTCTTAGTACTTTAAAAGAAAACATTTTGCATTTCCATTTAATCATTCTGAAAAGAATTTTATCAACTTTTACCACATTATATTTTATTGATAATTTATGCAAAGTATTAAAATATATGTATGGTTTTTCTTTATAATGTTTTCAAATATCTCCTTGTGTTTTAGTTTTAAAAAGTTTAAAGAAAATACCGTGGGTGCATGAAGGACATATTGTTATTTTAATAATCCAATAAAGTTTATGATAAATACAATTATCTCGTTTTCTGTTGTAGTTCTTCTTTATTATTTGACTATTTCAATAAATATTCAGAATAAATATGGTGCATGAATAATTTGAGGTGAATAGTTCAATATTTACCCGACCTTCGATGGAGATTTAGAAGTAGAAAAAAAACTGCATTTCTCTTGTTTACTTGGCATTTAGTACATGGAGATCAGGAAATTGCATATTATTTTAAAAGCTTATTTGAAAAATATTAAATTGAGCAGGATTATATTTGATAAGTTTTGAATATTTATTGGTAGTTCCAATGGCCTGCTACTTTTCATTTCTATGTGTGGATATTTCCGGATTTCGCTGAGAAAAATACTTTGCATATCACAACGTAAATGTTCAAAAGCGTTGCTAATATGTGAAAGTTAATCTTCTAGTTGACAAATGAGTACTCGTTAGAGGTTAAAGCTTGAAACCCCTTCTATTAAAGTTATGTTACCCATGAAGTATGATTACTGATTTATGCAAATATTCCATGCCCTTTTATACTCAACTCAACTTCATGTGGTAGACATTGTAAGAATGATTGCTGCCTTATGACCTCATACTAAATCCGTACTTTACCCTATTTTTTATTTTTAAAATATAACATGCACTTAAATATCGTAAGTTCGTATATTTAAGCATTCAATATGTCATATTTTTGTATCTGTATAAAAAGATCACAATTCGATCTGTATACATACGTGCATATTACATGAGTATAGAAGGGGTAAACATCTACGTACAGTTATTTCTGAAAAAAAAAAATAACATATCGAACTAATAATTTTTTAAAAAGAAAAATAAGTTTTTAAAGAAACACTATTATAATTACAATTTACACTAAACCGAAAGCATAGTATTGTTTAAGTTGACTACAACTTCTAGTGACCATAAACGAAAATACTAAGATCCAGGATTGATAAATTGGATGTAATGAATAATTAAAAAAAAAAAAGAAAAAGCTAAGAAATCTTGCTGTTATATGGAAAGGAAGAGAATATTACAATAATGTATTATATTACGGGAAATAATTACCAACATAATACTTAATAATCTCATTCTCTCATCCGTTTCCTCCCCCTCCTCTCCAATATATATATATATTCCATATCAAATAATCCGACTTCTGTAAAGCGAAAAATACAAAGACATGATTTTAGTTGATATTTCTAATCAAAAGGTGCTTATGTTAATAATTCATTAAATTTGGAACAATTTAAAGATATTTTAAAACGCATCCTAAATGGAGGAATATGATACATAATAAAATAATAAATAAATAATAATAAATAATGTAACATATTTTACATACAATTTAAAATTTATAGTTAATTGTAGCAATAATAAAAATATCCGAGCCACACGATTGCACAAAAAATACAAACACTAAGACTTTAATAATTTCCTTATATATTTATATATATATATAATACCTCTATCTGTCTTTTATCCTACATAAAATAGTGTACTATAATATTTTAAGAATAAATATTTTTCACTTTATTTCTAGCTTGTTTACTAAAAGGTGCAGACTTTTTAAACTGGTTTAGAAAATAAAAGTTTGATATTTCATATATAGGTAACTGCTTGCAAGCCTTTTGTGAACAGAATGATTTCAAGTTTGACTGGAAAATTTTATGAGAAATAGGAAACATGTAAAAATGATTTTCCTTCCATAATGGTATGAAATAAAACTTTAAAACGTAAAAATAAGCGTTAAAAATGTAAATTATTATTATTATCATTATTATCATTATTACTATTATTATTGTTATTATTATTATTTATACAGTTACGAGTTGTAAAAGTTCAATTTATATAATGACAGTAGCTAAAAAGAGGTTTAATTGAAAAAAAAAATCCTGAGAAAGAAACACAAGGTTTTAAATAAAACTTTTTAAAAAGCTATTTTCAAGAGAAAGAAAATGAAACAAAACAAAGTCAGAATATCCCTGTCTTTTTAGTATTGTATTGACTCTAATAACTACACTCATAGACAAAAAAAAAAAAAAAAAAAAAAAAAGCCGCACTTGAATATTTTACATTTCTCTTTCTGCAATCGCCAATTTTATTATTTTAAAAGTAAATTTTCAAACAGATTTTATTACGTTGTGTTCCACGCACAATTTAGGATTGGGACAAGTATTAAAAACAAGATGCGACTGTTCGAAAAATTGTAATTTTAGAAAGTATTTCAAAATAGCAAGAATAAAGCAATTAACGATAACACAAAAAGTACAGTAAACTCCCGATTATCCGTGGTGAACGGGGAATAGACAACCGCGGATAATCGAATCAGCGGATAATCCGCAATATGGTCAAAAAGGGGATATAAATCAACACATAAAGCTTTTTGAGCAATGCTATTTAATTAACAGTTAAGCATGGCCTACATACACAATTTAACATACTAATAAAAATTTCTACTTACATTTTGCTCTATTTTTTAACAAAAAAATCGGTCAAGGATTTTTGTTTTTTTGTACTACAACACTTTTTCTTAATTTGCGATTGCATTTTCTTTATCAACATTTTGTCACAAAGTGATACATCGTCCTGTTCCTCGAGATATTTTATAAGTCCATCTGCATGTGCTAGGGCTGCGTCGTGGCTCATCCTCTGTTGAGTTTTATCTCCTACTTCCTCTTCTTCTTCACTATCTTCTGAAACTGGGTCTAATGCTTGGCCCACAATTTGTTCATCTGTAAGGTGTTCAATACCTAGATCATTGGCGTTACAATTAATTCACTCTTCAGTGTTTCCTTCATTGACTTATTCTCCTCCAGTAACAGATTTAGCTAAATTTGCCAAATCATGAGCAGAAATTTCTTCCTCCTCTATAAACTCTACCAAAGTATTTTCCACATTTGGTAAAATTTTTCTCCAAGACCTTACCAATGCAGACTGCTTAACTGCCTCCCAAGCAGTGTGTATGCCATAAATGCTGTCAAGAATCATGTAATATCTCCAAAAGCCTTGAAGGTCATGTTTGATATTGCTTTAAATACAAGTCACAAAAATCCATTTCAAACTTAATAATGAAGGTAATCATCTGTTTCTCATTTTATACTTTATTTTCACGTCACAGATCACAAACATTTTACACGGATTTACAATTAAACACAAATGAACATTTCTTAAGCGCTATATTTTAAACGGTCAAGCATGACCGAATCCTTTCAGATCACATTCTTAACTAGTCAGTAATATACATCGGCGCGTCGAAAAAATGACGACTAGTAGCGCCGCCTGAGAGGATGCAAAGACAATTCAATTTGCAACATCCTCCCGCCCCGAAAGGTAAGTTAAGTTCAATACAAAATTTTGAACAAATCCAAATCAAATACAATTCAAGAATTACAACCAATAAAAAATTCACAGTACATAAATAATAAATTTCACAACCACATAATACTGAAAATAGAAATTATATCAAATACAAAAATTAGTGTTACCTGGATACAATTGAAAAATGAAAACAATATTAATATTACCTTACAGGTGAACAGTTGGTTTAATTAAGGTAAGTCCCCTTGGACTTCCAAGTTACAAAGAAGTTGAATGGGTCTCTTTAACATTCCTGATGAAGTTTTTAAGGTTACAGATCTTACCTTATTGTCACGTCCTACATGTGTCTCGATTATTTTTCCTAACCTCCAAATTTGTCTTGGGGCCTTGTCATCACCTATTAGGACTATATCACCTATATAAAAATTAGAAATTGGATTAACAGGTTTTACAACATTAGCATTTCTCAACTGCAAAATATATTCAAATTTCCAGCGCTTCCAGAATTCGTTAAGAAGTCTCTCACGATACAAGTATCGTTTAATTAAAAGTTTTTGAGAACTAGATTGACTTGCAATCACTAAACGGCCACTTTGTGATGGCAATGCAGTTGACCTTTTTCCTATTAAGAAATGGGCTGGGGTGAGAGGGAATGGCTCCACAGGGTCATTATATACATAAGTTAAAGGTCGAGAGTTAATAATAGATTCAATTTCTGCAAGTATAGTTTGCAGTTCTTCAAATGTAACCAATGCCCTACCAAGAATTTTCCTCAAAATGACCTTTGTCATACGAACCATTCGCTCCCAATAACCCCCCCCCCCCACCATGAGGCTCTTTCTACTATATAATTCCATTTGATACCCTTATTACCAAAATAGTTCTGTATTTCAAAGTTCTTAATGTTCGTATAAAGTTTCTTTAGTTCCTTTTCACTACCTTTAAAAGTCAGAGCGTTATCGGAATTCATAACCTTGCACACACCTCTTCTGGAGATGAAACGTCTGAATGCAAGTAGAAAATGTTCAGAACTCAGACTAGAGACTATTTCCAAGTGCACTGCTCGAGTGACTGCACACGTGAATAACGCAATGTAAGATTTGTTGTTGTCTCTTGTGAATAAGGGTCCAGCAAAATCGATTCCGACGACTTCAAAAGGTTGAGACTCACTAGTTCTTGTTATGGGAAGCGGAGCTGTTACTTGCTGTCCTTGTTTGGCCTTAAACCGTCTGCATAGAAAACATTTGTTCAAACAGGATTTCACAGCTTGCCTGCCCTTAATGATCCAAAAGCGTTCTCTTATTTGAGTGAGTGTGTCAGATATACCAGAATGACCTAAATTTTCGTGTTCCTTCATGATCAAAAGATTAGTAAATCGAGCCTTGTTCGGCAAAATAATTGGATGCTTAGATTCATCAGAAAAATTAGAGCCTTGAATTCTTCCCTTTAATACTATTAGACCTTCTGTTGTCAAAATGGGATTCAAATTATATAACTTAGAATCAGGAGAAACTGAATTTTTTGCCTTTAATGTAGTATATTCTTTGTTAAATTCACTTTGCTGCACAAATAGAAGCCAATAATTTTCTGCTGCAGATATTTCATTTGCTGTCAGCGCTCCTGAACGTTTTTCAGACCTAGATTTGATATTATTTAGAAATCTAAAAACATAGGCGGTTGTTCTCAAAACTCTATTCAAAGTACTGTAATTCTCCAGATTTAATAATGGCATTGGAACTTCTACGTTAACCTGAAGTGTTGTAACTCCATGTCTTTCTTCAACCACACTGTCCATGTCACAGGAAAATTCCATTAGAGAGTCATACGATATACTTAATTCTGACAACCAAACTGGTCCTTGGCTCCATACTTTGTCACTCATTAAGGAATTTGCTTTCACACCTCTCGTCAATTTATCCGCCGGATTGACCTTGCCCTTGCAAAAGTGCCATTTTTCAGGATCAGTTTTTTCCCTGATTTCTATCACTCGGTTTTTCACAAACTGCTTATAATCGTTAGCTGAATTTTTTATCCAATGAAGGCAAATCTGAGAATCAGTCCAATAAAAAATATTTCTGGGATCCAGCATAGGAAAAACAGATTTGAGATATGATCCCAATCTTGCTGAGACTAAAGTGCCAAGTAATTCAAGTCTCGGTAATGTAATCTTCTTCAAAGGGGCTAGTAGAGACTTAGAAATTATAAAACTTGTTTTGCATTCTTCAGAATTCGTAAATCGAAAATAAGCCACTGAGCCATAACATTTTGGGCTAGCATCGGAAAATATGTGTACCTCTACTGAGTTCCAGCAGAATTCATTAAAATACAGCCTAGGAATTCCAGTGAACTTCAAATTTTTAGCTTCATTTAGCCATTCTAAAAACAACATTTCAATTTCATGTGGAACAGGTTCGTCCCACTTTTTACCATTTTCCCATACTGATTGTAATATAATTTTTATGCGAATCAAAAATGGATTCATGATCCCCAATGGATCAAATAACATTCCGCAAACAGCCAAAATATATCGCTTTGTTATAATTCTGTCCTCCGGTAATTTGTTAAATTGTGAAGTGTCAATCCGTAATACGTCGGTCGTATTGTCCCAAATAATCCCTAATATTTTTAGTTCAACATTGGATTCCTCCGGATCTTCTCGACATTCGAAATTGTCTGTCTTCCACAACTGATTAAGTTTAGAAGAATTGGAAATCCAAGCCCTGAGATTCATGCTAGCTTCATTTAAAATATACATCATTTCTTTAGATAATTGTAATGCCTTGTCCACATCATCAGTGCCAGAGATGAGATCATCGACGTATAGAGATCTTAATATTTCTGTTGCTTCCGGGTAGTCATTCTCAAATTTTTTCAAATGAAGCCTAATTGTTGCCGATAATAGAAAAGGGGAACATTTCACCCCAAAGGGAACTCTGCAGAATTGTAATGTCCTAATTCGTTTAGCAGCATCGGAATGGAGATCGGGCCCCTCCCCATCATTCCACAAAAATTTCAAAAAATTCCTATCCTCATCCGCGATTCCTACTTCTAGAAAAGCTCGGTGAATGTCTGCGCAAAACGCTACAGGGTGTAACCTAAACCTCAAAATTATCCTGAGTAAATCTGGATTTAAATTAGGACCGCTCTCTAAACAATCGTTAAGAGATAATTCATCCCTGCCCTTACATGAACCGTCAAAAACTATCCTAACCTTAGAACTTTTCTTTTGTTCGCGTACTATTGCATGATGCGGCATGTAATAGCCTGTACCCGTATTTTCATTTAAATCCGACGCTACTTCCTCTATGATTCCCTCCTTTAAATGTTCCTCAATAATTTCCTTATATTTAAAATATAAGTCCGGATTCCTACCAAAAACAGTGTTCAAATGAGATAGACGTCGTCTTGCTATCCCATAATTACTGTCCAATTCCTTAACATTATTTTTCCACAACAATCGCGTTTCATATCTTTTATTTCTATATGTAGTGGTTTGCCTAAATAACTCTAAAATTTCATCATCTGATTTAGAATGTTCTTTGTCCGGATTAATTCCAATTGCCTCTAATTCCCATAAATTTTTAACCCTTTGATGGTCCAATTCCTCCTTAACAACATGTAAATGATTAACGCGCACTTTCTGACAATTCTTAAGTGCTTTAGGGTCCCTTTCCTTTCCTTGTATCACAAATCCAAATAAGATATCTGTTGCCATTAATCGTTTAGAAATTCTCACGTTCCTTTCTCCGAGAATTTCCCCAATGTAATCCGATCCAATAAGTACATGAATTTTACTTAAATTACCCTTATCTGCCAATTCAATGCCTTTTTTTAGTGCGATATTACGCACCCATTGTGAAGGAATTTTAATTTCCCCAAATGTAATTGAATCAATAACCACAGCCCTTAATTTAATTTTCTTATTAGTTTCTCTTACATTATGTAATACAATTTCTACAATATCATAAGTTTTCATTTCAGTATTTTCATTGCCAAAAGTATAAATTAAAAGGGTTTCCTTCCCAATTGGTTTTAATCCCAATAAATTGCACACTTCGCGCAATACAAATGTCCTAGAACTTCCATTGTCAATAAGACACCTCAATAAATGGCATTTGGCCCGAATATTAAATACACTTGCCGTTACAGTCTGCAACAACACCGAATCATTCGGCGTGTCCTCAAGCTCTTTATTCTTATTACAAACCAAATTTAAAGAACTTTCTGACTGTATTTGTTTTTTATCCTCAACTGAGCGGGATTCATTTCTTTCTGTATTACATATTAATGAGTTATGCCAGGGAGACGCGCAATACTTGCACTTATGATCTTTACGAGAACAAAATTTACTCAAATGATTTGAAAAACATATAAAACATAATCCCTTGGCCATTAGAGCCTTTTTCTTATCATAAACATTTAAAGAACAATCATGATTCATATGTGCCGAGGAACAAAACAAACAGCCCTGAACTCCTGTATTTTGAGAAAATGAACTCGTATTTCTTTTGTTATTAAATTTAGGCCTATTATTATCATAAGAATACTTATTATGATAACCAGATAAATTTCTTTCCGCCTGAGTCGCTAAAACGGAAGCTGATGATTTAGGGGGATGATATTCGCTCCTTTTAGAATTTAAGTAAGGTTTGTTGTGGCCTGCCATTTTGTTCCGAAAATTATTTTCATTTGCGCTATTATTTCTGGGATTCGCTAAAATTATCGATGCTTCTCGTATTTCTATTTCTTTACGTATAAAATCAACTAATTTAGAAATATCAAACAATTCATCTGAATTACGCTGTCTATTATAACTTAAATTTAATTCTTCCGGTAGTTTTTGTAATATTACAGGGCATAACAGATTACTGTAAGTGCCTGTTGCTATATTTAATGATTGTAACGAACGAATTTGTACCTCAAGCTCTTTATTCTTATTACAAACCAAATTTAAAGAACTTTCTGACTGTATTTGTTTTTTATCCTCAACTGAGCGGGATTCATTTCTTTCTGTATTACATATTAATGAGTTATGCCAGGGAGACGCGCAATACTTGCACTTATGATCTTTACGAGAACAAAATTTACTCAAATGATTTGAAAAACATATAAAACATAATCCCTTGGCCATTAGAGCCTTTTTCTTATCATAAACATTTAAAGAACAATCATGATTCATATGTGCCGAGGAACAAAACAAACAGCCCTGAACTCCTGTATTTTGAGAAAATGAACTCGTATTTCTTTTGTTATTAAATTTAGGCCTATTATTATCATAAGAATACTTATTATGATAACCAGATAAATTTCTTTCCGCCTGAGTCGCTAAAACGGAAGCTGATGATTTAGGGGGATGATATTCGCTCCTTTTAGAATTTAAGTAAGGTTTGTTGTGGCCTGCCATTTTGTTCCGAAAATTATTTTCATTTGCGCTATTATTTCTGGGATTCGCTAAAATTATCGATGCTTCTCGTATTTCTATTTCTTTACGTATAAAATCAACTAATTTAGAAATATCAAACAATTCATCTGAATTACGCTGTCTATTATAACTTAAATTTAATTCTTCCGGTAGTTTTTGTAATATTACAGGGCATAACAGATTACTGTAAGTGCCTGTTGCTATATTTAATGATTGTAACGAACGAATTTGTACCTCAATCGCGTCGTACATTCTCCTTAATTCAGTAACATTCGCGCATGATTTCACCGGCTCTATTAATAGTAACTTATGCATGTGGGACGATATAATTACGTCACTTCGTCCAAAACGTTCCTTAAGTAATTGTATTGATGCATCGTAATTCGATTCTGTCAATGAAAACCCAGATACAGCGCTCAAGGCGATACCTCCTAAGAAAGATTTCAAATACGTAAATTTTTCAATTTTGCTTAAAGAATTATTATTATGTATCGCTACCTCGTAAGAAATCCAAAAGTCCAACCATGAACTACAGTCACCAAGAAAATGTACAACTTGTAATTTCGGAAGTGTAACTGTACTTCTGGTTTCAGTTCTAACTGTTAGGTTCTCTGAACCAATCCCTGTTTGATCACTTGATCTAGCGATCTGAATAACACCAGGCAACGGCCTGTCATTTAAATTATCCACTAGCCTTTCTAATTTTGTTTTTACATCGATCCCTTTTTCCCTGTATTCCTCACAGCCTGCCACATCTTCAGCTATATCCTTAACTTTAATTTTTGTTTGTATTTCATAATCGATGTTTACGAGTTCTGCTTGTTTGTCCAGGAGTTGAGCCTTTAATCTAAGAAGCTCCTCAATTTTCATTAATTTCGTGTACTCCTCCGTAATTTCGGAGTCCAGGTTTGTTTCTATTTTCCCCAAATATTTCGTAAATGAGGTTCTTAAACCTCTTCTTTTTTCCCTCAATCTTTCTAGATCCATTTTAAACCCAATATCATAACAAGAGAACAAAAATAAAAATTATGAAACCTTCTAATTGCTTAATAATAACCCCTACCATATATTTATTAAATAAAAATAAACATGTATTATCTATATATCAAAAAATGTAAACATAATCTTTAAATATCATTTAAGAACAAAAAAATAAATATCGTTAAAACAGAAGTAAATCAATTTAAAATAGCATTTAATGAAACCAAAACTAAATAAATAATTTTGTATTAAACCAGAAGTAACTCAATTTTAATAGCATTGCAAGAAACAAAAAATAATTAAATAATATTCCATTAAAAAAAACAATTTCGTTTTCAAAGAAACAAAGAGAAACACCATTTAAACAACATTTTATGAAACGAAAGTAATTTTTCAATTATTTAAATGTTGAATGAAACCATTTATATTCAAAAACCCAAACTATTTTTTAATTATTCAAATTTTGAAACCATTTATTTCATATATCAGCAAAATTTATAAATTATAAATAATATTATATAAACCAAATGAATTCGATGTCCTCACAGACTGCAACCATTTCAGAACAAAAACTACGCTTTTCTTTTAAAACCGAAACCATAACTTTTAACCCCCAAATTCAAACCAAAATAATGAAATAATAAGGGAAAAGCCTACCTCCCATATCCGATGCATGCTTAGATGATTTTTTACATCATTAATCCAAAAAATGCAGTTCATCACGATCTAGGGTCACCAGAATGTTCATTAATCTTTCAATGTTCCGTAATAATCCATTTCCATAAATAATGCAAGTGATGTTCTTTTGCATTTTATTTATTCACTTCACAAAACATATAGAATTTATAGAAAACATTTAATTAACGCTATATTTTAAACGGTCAAGCATGACCGAATCCTTTCAGATCACATTCTTAACTAGTCAGTAATATACATCGGCGCGTCGAAAAAATGACGACTAGTAGCGCCGCCTGAGAGGATGCAAAGACAATTCAATTTGCAACAGGTCATTACTCTCTTTGATCTTTTTTTGTAATAAGTTTGTTCTGTATTTTTAAATTCAGGCCCTTGAGGACCGCGGATAATCGGGAGTATACTGTATTCATTTTAGAGAGAAAATCAAAAAATATTTTAATACGCGGAATGACAAAATGATTAAATGTTAACGAAATATTGGTGAGTTGGTTTTTAGCATGTTATAAAATTTTTTGGCTGTTTAAACTGAAAATTTGTCTCTAGGCAGCCACGTTGCTCACCCAAACGAGATGACCGCAAGTTAAAAAACCAGTGCTTAAAAAAGCAGTTTGTATTGCATTTAGGACATGAAAGGGATTCAGAAAAAATTGCTTAGTAACATATTTTATTTAAATACGGTCCAAAAACGATTAAACAAAGCAAGTTTAAGTGCCAGAAAATCTGCAAAAAATCCATCCTTGATGAAATGAATTAGGAAAACGAGACTTCAGAGGGTTAAAAAAATTAAAAAATGGTAAGTTAATTATTGGGATGAAGTGGTTCTCTCTGATGAGTCAAGTATAACTTATTTCGAGCTGACGGAAACAAGCAGGTATGATGACGAAAATGTGACCGACTTGATGAAAATCGCATTTTTAAGACAGTGACACATTCTCTGTACATTATGATACGAAAGTGCATAATTTTTCAATGAGTCAAGCAAATTTTCATGTTCAAGGGATCGATTAACTTGAAATAAAACTCGGCCATTAAAAAATTGATGCCTGACCGACTATTTTGGTGGTATTTCAGACTTTTCCACATTCAGCATTTCAAGATGATATATATCTTGCTACATGGCGCCTGTGTTACGTTTATTTGATTCAAGTTGTTAAAATTAACTATCCATTCCCATGAGCATCTATAATTTTGTAAGTTATCATAACGTTTTTTACTTAAAGTTAAATCCCACAAAGAATATTGTACATTTTCTCCTTTACTAGACCTGAAAATAGTGCTAATCTCAATCTACTCGAAAATGCTTAGTCTATAGAAGTGGGGGTTCGAAATTTGTAGCCTACAATTGTGCAAGATCTAAAAAAAAATATTTATGCTATTTGGCACAGTGAAATTTCTGAGTTCCATGTTAAAAAACTGTAAAATACTATGCCATTGAGCATTAAAGCAGTAATTCTATGTAAGGGCGGAATTACCCAATCCAGAATATATATTTTTATTAAGTAATTGTTTAGATCTAAGAAATAAATACTAGTTTTATTTCATATATTAAAACAAAACGTGTTTATTTTACATAATAAATCGTAATAGAATACAAAGTATATGTTTATTATATTACGTTTAAATTATGTAGAGTTTTATTAAATACTTCGTAGAGTGTAACAAAGCGAATTATTAAATCGAAAATGTATTGTCACAAAAAAAAAAAGCCCCCCCCCATCTATTTTCGCCATAAGTTGTCGTAGAAACATGTGGTTGGCACCAATCGATTTGTAATAACATCTAGTTTATAATGGTATAGTTAGATTTTGCTTAAGGGGTCGTCTACATATTAAAACTGGCATCAACTTCATTTTTTTCAATGGTAACCCCCATTTTTTATAATTTATTTGAATTCTTTGGACCAAATCATCGCGGAAAATGGTATAGTTTATATATTTTGCTTAATTCTTCACAGAGTTATAAGCTGTCAAACTATGAGGGCGCTAATGCTAAATGAATGTGACAAACATTAATTCATATTTTCCAAAATAAGTATGATATTGAAAATCTGTTTTTTATATATGATAGAATGAAGTGACCCAAACATATTCCATGCATATTTTTGATAAAAATTTTCTTTTGAAATATGAAAATTATTAATAATTTCACATTTGAAAAAATTATGAATTATGACCTATGTTAATTTTTTCATGGATAGAAATAGAACGGGCATCATGAAAAACATGGGTTTCCAAATTTACAGCTCATTCCTAACATTATTTTTTGAGTTACAGTGATATTTCCTTTTTACTGTTGTTAGGGGGCTATCACTTTTTATAATTTGTATCCTCTGTGAATCAATATCTGTATACATTTTGATGAACAACTATTTTAATTTACCTTTGTGTTATTCTAATTGTTTTCTAAGGAACATTTCGATGTTTGTTATACAAATTGGCTTATTTTTATAAAATTATCGCAATGCAGGCGAGAGACTGGGAAAGAATTGCAAAAGAAATGAAGCCCCGCCTCTATATTGCGGAAACATTACTAAAAAAACTAGTTTGCATATTCGTTTATGACTCTATATGTGACGCTGGTATGCATAAATGTCAATGGCATTTACTACATTGAATGCTGAAGACAAAATTTAAATGATTTAATTCGAAGTATGTAAAATTATTTTGTTTTATAATGTAAAGTTTTAAAAAAAATGTGTAAAGGCGTGGATTCCGTTGCAAAAAGGAGTTTACTCGATTCTGAAATGTTAAGTCTTTGTTCTTAAATATTACACAACTTTTCCTAGTTTCTCACTGCTAAAATTCTGTCTTATCCCTGTTGTCTTTTTTTTTTTTTTTTACTTCAATATTCTAGGATTCGTGCACCTCAAGATAAATGTCATGATTTAGAAAACACGGTAATAGTGAGGATACGCAGTGAGCAATACTTTTTTTCCCTTTTTTTAAATTAATATAATTAATATTTATTATTTTTTACCAGATTATTTAAAACAAATTTTTTGTTTTAATCTTGTTGTGACATTTTCGCATTCGTAATAAAATATTAAATTTTTATTAAATTCTTTTTAATACCAAATAATATAGTGGAAAATAGTTTTTTTTTTAAGTTTTTAAAATTTATTATTAAAACAAAACGCAATATTATTTATTTTCGATTATTCTAATCACGGCGTAAAACTGGCGTCAGATATATTACGGAAAAAGAATTTAAAACAAAGTAATATGTGTTGTTACTTTTAATGCTAAAGTTTATACGTGACATCTAAGTTTTAATTTTGTGTCACGTAGAAAGACGTGACGTATTACTTAAAATAGAAATGATTTTGAACAGTATCTCCTTTTTATTGAATATTAAACACTTTCGCGACCGCATGTTTTTGTCTTTTAGATAGTCTGTTCCGCCTGTGGGCGTTATTCATTCAAACTAAATTATCTAAGAACGAGGTTTTCTATATCTATATTTATTTTACAAATGAATATACATAATTATTACACTCTTTCTAGTGAAAGTATTTGTATTCATACTATTTTGTTTGTATAAATATGAATATAAGGAATATTCTTAAGAAATATAGTAACACACAAACTGTGAAAGAAACGCCCACTGGAAGAGTTTCAGATTTCCAATGATGTGGATCTTCGTCAGCGGTCGCGAAAGTGTTAAATATCCTTCTCAGATTTTAGCTTAAATCTTGTTATCTATATTTTTATATATTATATATTGTTGGTTTGTACGCCTAAAATTAAATGTAAAACTTTATAGTAACACTTTCATGCGGGGCTTACTCTATAAAATAAAAATATACCCAACAAGAAGTAGATAATTCTTTTTCTTAAATATTAAACACTTTTTTTTTTTTTTTTTTTTTTTTTTTTTTTTTAAACCGCTATTAATATTATTATAATTATTACTATTATTCTCTTACCTTGGTATCTAGATTTTTGTAATTCAACATTGTAGGGTTCATATGATTCAAGCTATTTAATTTTCTTCGTAAAGTGATATATTTAACTATTCGATGTTTAATAAATGAAAACCAATAAAAATCTTTTAATTCATAAACTAAAACAGAAAGTTCTGCGAATTAGAATCGTTTTTTATTTTATAATTAACATTTCTGAACTTTTTTTCCGGTGTGAAATTTAATAAATAATGTATATTGGGTGGTAGATCACGATTTTGTTTTTCTATATGTATAGACGGTCCCCTAACATATTTTCACGTGTAACTCTGTTTAAGATTGATTTAAAGTATATAAATAGGTAGGTCCCAACTGCCTTGATCTCAGAAATCTGAATTTGTGGTCAAAAATAGGGGTCATCATTGAAAAAAGTGAAGTTTATGCCAGTTTGAATATGTAGATAACCCCTTAAGCAAAATCTAACTACACCATTAAAAACTAGACGTTATTACAGATCGATAGGTACCAGCCGCATGTTTCTACGACAATTTACGGCGAAATTATGTGTGTGTGTGTGTGTTTTTTTTTTTTTTTTTTTTTTTTTTGGTGACTGTACATACATAGCTATCATGTTATGACTTCTGTATTATGGAAACATAACAGTTTTATTTGTTTCAATCATTAGTTTTTAAGTTATTAAAAACACAAAAGGTTTAAGTCATTTTTTCTGCAGTGCGGCTTTGTTTGTCCCTTAGTGTGCATGGTTTTTGTATGAACACTACAATGCTCAAAATATGCCTACGAATTGTAATGAATGAAGAGCAAAATATTAGGGTATGTTTATACTTAGTATTAAATTGAATAATTTTGGACGATTGTTATTTCGTCCAAATTGTTAAAACCGAAATCGGGTTTGTTTTTCTTTCAATTACACATCGTTTACTAAGAAGTCAGTGTGACATAAAATGTCAGGTGATAGTTCTAATAATTTGGTAATAATTAATGGTTTTCCATGGTTTTTCATGGTTCTCCATATCTTTTTTTATAATACTTTACAGGCTAAATATAAAAAACTTTAAGCAGAATAGGTTTAGTATAATTCTCATACGATACATGTTTTCGGAAATCATCATGATAGGGCACCTTTGACATCACTGCGGACTATTACAGATTTCTTTATTAAAATTGTAGTGCAACTCCAACCGAGACAAGATTATAACGTATATATTGAGTTGGAGGCGGGGGGGGGGGAAATCTTGCCTCTTTTTTTTTTTTTTTTTTTGTCATTTTTCAATAAAATTTTTCTTTTATTTCAAGTGAATATTTTTTACCAAAAGATGTGCCATTATTATCGATGACTTTTTAACATTTTGTGGGAAGGATCATTATTCCATCGCTTTAGAACTTCTGTAGTTTATCGGCAGAACTTGATCAAGTGATATTTATAGGCCCAACCCAATACTTATCGACTGTTTAACAAGTATAACTACGCCAGATTATGCTATTTTAACAATAGTACGTTCCAATATGTATTTTTTAAAATGTTGTAAGGTTTTATATAAAACCATTTTTTAATTTATGTATGTGGAAGTGGTTTTTAACTTAATTTTATCATTCACTATCACAGATATTTCTTTACTGATTAAATTTGTAGCATTATGTATGCATATTTCAGAGAAGGACAATAAGACAAAAATCTCATCGATTTAAAATTTGAAAAATCCCCTTATTCGCGATTTCCCCCAAGATCGTTACAACCATTTCCAAGTAAACCAGATTTCTGCAATGTTTTGACCACGGCGAAATGCGGCTTACAACTATGAGCTAATTGAATCAGTACATGCTGAAAGGACTTCAGTCCTTTTTTTTATCCCTTTCTATTCTTTTTCCCTTTCTATTCTTTTTCCCTTTTTTTTTTTTTTTTTTTTTTTTTTTTAATGGGGATAGCAATAGTTTCCGTGTGTTTGATGATGCACCTATCAATGCATATTGAAAAAACTCTAGTCTAATGATTAGTTAAAACACACAAAGACTGGAGCATTTTTCTATATATACTGATAATTTCACTATCAAATACACTGGAACCGCTGCTATCCCCATTTAAAAAAAGATGAACTGAAACCATTTCTGGACGTGCTGATTCAATTCCTCTGGAGATATAATTATAACCTTAAAAATCCCCTAACTCTAAATTTTTATCAAAATGGTTCGAGTAGCTTCCAGGAACACCAAGTTTCTGCCATACTTTGCAACAGGCGGAGCACGTGTTGCAAGCAAACGCTAATTTCTCTGAATAGGAGGATAATTAATATTCAAACTGTCATATCAATATACCCCTGTACTTAAATATATATATATATATATATATATATATATATATATATATACTAGCAGACCCGGCCACGCGTTGCTGTGGCTATGTTATACGTTGAATTATAATGTAGTAAAATATTCAATATATTAAAATTATTATTTACGAATAAAGACCATCCTTGATAACATCCTTGATCTTAGCAGACTTAGCCCGCTTCGCTGGTCCCTATTTTTAAATGATTCACTATAATTAAAGAATTCTCAAAATTGCATTAATTTTTAACATGTGAAAAAAAAAGAGAAAAAAAAATCTGATCGGGAAAAATGTTCGACACTCATAATGAATCCATATATTATCGAAAGGAAAATGATATAAAATACAAAAAAATCTTCTCTCATTGGTGGAATAATCTGTTCGGACCCCCACTGCCTGCGGCAGTGTATACCTGCGCAAACCATGCGCACCGTTTCTTCATCCACCGTTCCCGCCCTTCTTAATAACTCTATACTTTCGAAAATATCCGCAATCGATTTATCGGGCCTTAAAACTTAATAATACTAATTTTCAAAGTTCTAACTCTTATTTCTATTATTTTGCCCCTTTGCCCTCCCCCCTCCCACTATTCTAAATAATTTTACAAATTCGAAAATATCTACAGTTTATTTGTAGGTGTCAAAAACCTGTATGCACCAATTTGAACGATCTAACTATATTTTTATTTTTTGCCCCTCTGCCCCCCTTCCCGCCCCTCCTAATAAATTTACAAATTCGAAAATATCCGCAATCGATTTGTTGGTATCAAAAATTCTATGCACCAATTTTGAATGATCTAACTCCATTTTTATATTTTGCTCCTCTGCCCCCCCCCCTTTCCCGCTCCTCTTAATAATTTTACAAATTCGAAAATATCTGCAATCGATTTGTACGTATCAAAAACTTCTATGTACCAATTTTTAGCGATGTAACTCAATTTTTATTTTTTTGCCCCTCCGCCCCCTTACCCGCCCCTCCTAATAACTTTACACTTTCGAAAATATCCTCATTCGATTTGCAGGCCTCTAAAACCTCTCTATACCAATTTTGAACAGTCTATCTGCATTTCTATTTTTTTTTTTTTTTTTTTTTTTTTTGGTTGTTTTTGTTTGTTTGTTTGTTTGTGAAATCACGTTTTGGTCCCCCCCCCTTTTGGGAGGCGAATTTTGCAATAAAAACTATCCTATCTCTCAAGTTGGACCAAATTGCACACAGTGTCCAAATTTCATTAAAATCGGCTCATTAGTTTAGGAGTTCATCGCGGACAAACATAATAAATTTTATATATAAAGATATATATATATATATATATTATATTAAATTATAAAGTTTTGATCAATGAAGCACAAATAAGTAAAAAACAGGATTAATTTCACTGTATTATCTTCATTATAATATGAATTCAATTTACACTTCAGTCTAAGTAACACGTGGCCGGCTATGCTAACACCAAAAATTTAAAAAGTGGAAATAATTGAATTATACGAAATTTATTAATAGGTTAAAAAGTTGAAGATTCTTTGTGTAGATGGCAGCACCAAATATATTTCAGCTTTCATTTCAACCCAGTCGAAAGGTATCGACATCTGTTAAGTGGAAATAATTGAATTATACGAAATTTATTAATAGGTTAAAAAGTTGAAGATTCTTTGTGTAGATGGCAGCACCAAATATATTTCAGCTTTCATTTCAACCCAGTCGAAAGGTATCGACATCTGTTAGAATCATTTGGAGTTAACAGATAATTGTGACTGTCAAATAATAACAGACAAATAATTAGCAATAAATTAAAATTGCGACTATAATTTGAGATTTAAACTATCCTATCTCTCAAGTTGGATCGAACTGCACATGGTGTGCGAATTTTATTATAATCGGTTAAGTGGTTTAGGAGTCCATTGAGGACAAACATTGTGACACGAGATTTATATATATTAAGATATATATATATATAAAACTTTCCAGCAATTTCCTAGAAAACCAAGTTTCTACCATATTTTGCGCCGAG
The DNA here is from genome assembly GCA_963930645.1 of Salticus scenicus. Lineage (NCBI taxonomy): Eukaryota > Metazoa > Arthropoda > Arachnida > Araneae > Salticidae > Salticus > Salticus scenicus. The sequence continues at coordinate 135,242,981 of OZ005651.1, read as the reverse complement.
CGGAGCACGGGTTAAAAGCTAATGTCAATTTCCCTTCGAGGTGAGAATAAGTATGATCGGTTTATCAACTTCAAAATCTTTAATCCTAAATTTTTATCACAATCGTTGGAACCATTTCCGAGAAACCTAGGATACATCTACAAGTTTATAAAGCGAATTTTACCCCGTAAAATTACTTTAAAAACATATAATTCTGAGTATATGATTCACGAAATTTTATGACCGAGTTTTTATAATAGTTGTATTCGTTTTATAAAATTTATAAATGGATATTTTAAATTTAAATATTTTATTAAATGTTGAACTTAAAACCTAAAAAAAAAAAAAAAAATCATTACAAGTCGAAATTTAGAGCAACTTTTGTTTAATTTTATGTTAGTTAGTTGTGCAACGATATAAATCGGAGGAAAGTCATTCGAATGGCAGTTTTTGTTTAAGTTGAATTATGCAAAAATTTGTGTGTTTAGTCAAAAAATCTCTAAAAAAAAGTATAAATTTATTTGCATAATGAAATGCACTAGACAGAAAAATCTGAGAAATGCTGAAACTGCATATAGTAACTTATTTTAAAATGATGCACGTTCACTCGCAGAAAATTGTTTTGTATGGAGGCCGTATAAAAAATTAAATTTTATATTTCTTGAAATTGAATCCCCTGATATCTTTGATCGTTTTTTTTTTTTTTTTTTTTTTTTTAAATAAAATTAAATGTATTTGTAATTTGTTTCATACGTCTGATGTAATTAATAAAGACTTTAAAGGTGAGATGTAGAATTTCTAAACACACTGCATAAATATAAATGCAGACAGTAATAATAATAATAATAATAATAATAATAGTAAAGTGATGTTTAAAAAATGTCTCAAAATTCCTTCAAAACTTGTCCAACCTTGTTACTTGTACAAAGTGCTCTCTAAACTGGTAGACAGGAAGTGCCTTGTTCGAACATATGCAGTGTTCGTCGGCATAGTTTTACGGAGTTTTCTGTGGTTTCTCCAAAACTCGCGTAATTAAAACAGCAAAAATATTTTTTTATTTATATTCCAGCAAAAATAATTAAAAAATAATTCCTTTTATTTCACATTTCTTGGAATACTCTGTTTAGATCATTGTGTCAACTGACATTTGACCTGTGAAAACGACAGAACATATTCCGAATAAATTGACCGTACGCCAAGCCTCCGTTCATAGCATAAGCATATTGAAATGCATGCAAGTATTATCAGTTTATTTTAGATCCAACGAGCTCGTTTCATGGTCTTACTGCTGCGCGAAACGTTCCTTTACAAAATCGAGAAGTATAAAAACAAAATAAAAACAAAGACCGGAACGGAAGACAAAAGAAAAAGAAGAAAGTAAGATTAACGCGGCGTCACAAACAATATCGCGATAATAAAACATTTGCTTACGCATTCATTTAAAAACAGATCGCGTGATCCCATTTTTTTTTCTGATTTTCTTAACGGAGAAACGATCTTTCCCACCACTTGACTGATATTTCTCCACACGCATATAGTTGGCATTTAGCCTCAGGTCATAGGGAACCATTTTCTTCACTGGTCGCCTTGATTCGGTTCTAGGATCATCACAGCCTCAGGGTCCAAAAGAGACAGTTGCTCCCTCCCAGGTTAATTTCAAGTTGTTGCATTTATTTTTACTTGTCATTGGTAGTGTATCACGTCCTGTGTTTAAGTATTTTCCCACCAAGACCGTTGGAGGGATTAAATAAAAATTAATGCTGAAGAGTTGTCATGAATGCCCCCTAGGGGAAAAAAAACACATATTTAAATTTACTAACGGAACTGGGAAAGAGGGTAAGAAATTAAGAAACTTTACGAATTATGGAAGATATACTGAAAAAAATTTCTGTGAAAGACATCTAGAAACTAAATTTTGGCTCTAGTAAAAATAGTTCCATGTCATCCTTATAAATTCTAGTTCCCTTTGCTAGCGAGTTCTAAAAAATCCCTATTAGAATTCTAGAGCGTTTCCCTATATTATCGTGGTCAAACTTGTTTAAAAATCTCTGCAAATAAATGAGGCGAGTTTTAGAAATTACAATTTTGGTTTATGACCCAATACTAGGAAATCAAGAGAGAATTTTTCGCAATACAAAGAATTTATAATATTCATAATATTCATAATATTGTTTCACCGTCTAGAAAAGTATAGACTAGAAATTCTCGATCATGTCCATCCAGGTTATTCGTTTCCCTTATACGAATAACTCGGAAATCAACATTTCTTGTTTAGAGAAAGTGACTACGTATTCGTTCTAGATGAATGCATTTAGGTCTGGACTAACGGCTGGCCAGTCTATAACAGTAATTTGAAATTGTAATTGAAATAAATTAAAAATTATTACAGTATTATTTTAAGTAGAGATTATATGTAAAATATATTTTCTTGAATGTAACATGTGTAACATGTGTAACATGTCTTAACAGTGTAACATGTAGCTTCTTTTGTTTATACTGGAGGGACAAAAAATATATGCGAGATTAAAAAATACCAAATCGTTTTTTACTATACGTACTCCGGAATCATCCCCAGATATTTAGACATTTTTTCTTTGAATGCTTCGATGATAGTTCGGGAAAAATGAAGAAATAACAACTTGAATAAACTTTTTTTTTGACGCATTAGTGTGCGTGTTTTTTTTTTTTTTTTAATATTATTAGTTTTCATGAAATTCCTATCCCCCCATTCCCTTAAATTTAATACTTGAGAAGAAGCAAACATAAATATTTAGCCAGAAAATATAGGTTATATATATTAATAATGGCTGGTATGCCTAAAATTCGACCGATTGAAACATCCTCTTTGTTCTGTAAAATACTTGAGGATAACCAAAGCAGCGGAGCCCCCCTCCCCATATCTTCCAAGGAAGATCAAAATTGCGATGGCTGCGAACATCTCTATGGGTGAGTCCCAGATCGTCGCGAATTTTCCGCTGCGTAGCTCTAGTGCGAAATTAAACTCACTCAATATTAATCTCAACTTAAAAATTTAAATTTACTAATTATTAAAATATACTTATTAATAATATATTATGTACTTTTTATGAGCAATAAATGAAAAAAAATCAATTTAGTTTAATTATTTAATTAAATAAGCACAGTTTTTAAATTTTTCCAGAAATTTACTGCCGTTAACAAAAAGTGATCAAGGATGAATTTTCTGGGGATATTTTATAGGAGACTGTTTATTCTAGAATCATGCCATACACCGGGACTCCCATACTTCCCTTAAACTGAATTTGCAGAAACATAAATCATCACTCATTAAAAAAAAATAATAATAATTCATTAATAATAATCTTTTGAGCCACTCACGCAACTTTCTATTACACCCTGCATTTCACTAATTATTAAAACAGATTGCAGATTAAGGGGTAAGATAACAAGAACTGTGTACTAAAATACCTCTGTACGAGGGAAGTACCGCCCATCTCAACCCTCTATTTCAATGTAGTAAATACATTTTTATAGAATTTAAGACCGTTAAGTTATTTTAAATTATGCTGATAACAAACATACACAAAGATCACAACTGTTACACACAGAGTTAGTAAAAAAAATACAAACACAGTTACACACATAGTTAGTAAAAAAGCAATGTTGCGCACAGACTCTTAGTAAAAAGACAGAGTTACAAACATAGTTAGTAAAAAGTACGCACAGAGTTACATACACTGTTAGTTAAACATAGAGTTAGTAAAAAGTACACATAGAATTACAGGCACTGTTAGTAATAAGGCACAGTTATACAAACACAACAGTTAGTAAAATGACATAGTTATACACACATAGTTACACACATAAAGTTAGTCACATACAGAGTTACACACATATACTGTTAGCTCCACACAGGATTACACACACTGTTAGTAAAAAGGCAAGATTAGACGCAGAGTCAGTAAAAAGTGCACACAGAGTTACAGACAAACTTACACACACTATTAGTTTCACACAGAGTTAGTAAAAAGTATACACAGAGTTATAAACGCTCTTCTTTATAAGGCAGAGTTACACACAGAGCTACACACACGCAGTTAGTTACACACAGAGATACACAAAAACTGCTAGTAAAATGCAAAGTTACACACAGAGTTAGTAAAAAGTGCACGCAGAGTTACACACACTGCTAGTAATAATGCAGTTATACTGAGTTTTACACAGAGTAAGTAAAAATTACACAGAGTTACACACACAGTTAGTAATAAGGTATAGTTACACACGCACACTGTTAGTAAATGACATTGTTACACACATAGTTACACACATGCACAATAAAAAAGGCAAAGTTACACATAGATGTAAAAAGTGCACACAGAGTTACACACACTGTTAGTAAAAAAACAGAATTACATCTAGAGTTACATACAAAGTTAGTAAAAAGGCAGAGTTACACACAGGGTTACATACAGATTGTTAGTTACACACAGAATTAACAAAAAGTATACACAGAGTTACACACTTTTAGTAATAAGGCAGAGTTACTCACACATACTGTTAGTAAAATGCCATAGTTACACACAGAGTTACACACACTGTTAGTAAAAAGTGCACTCAGTTACATACACTGTTAATAAAAAGGTAGAGTAACACACAGAGTTACATACACTGTTAATAAAAAGGTAGAGTTACACACAGAATTACACACACACTGTTAATTACATACAGGGTTACACACAACTGTTAGTTACACATAGAGTTACGCATACTGTTAGCAAAAAATCAGCCATACACACAGAGTTACACACACATTGTTCAAAAAAAGAAGAGTTACACAGGGAGTTACACATACTGTTAATGAAAAGAGAGAGTTACACACAGAGTAATAAGGTATAGTTACACATGCACACTGTTAGTAAATGACATAGTTACACACATGCAGTTAGTCACATACAGAGCTACACATACTGTTAATAAAAAGGCAAAGTTACACATAGATGTAAAAAGTGCACGCAGAGTTACACACACTGTTAGTAAAAAAACATAGTTACATCTAGAGTTACATACACAGTTAGTAAAAAGCCAAAGTTACACACAGGGTTACATATACATTGTTATTTACACACAGAATTAACAAAAAGTACACACAGAGTTACACACTTTTAGTAATAAGGCAGAGTTACTAACACATACTGTTAGTAAAATGCCATAGTTACAAACAGAGTTACACACACACCCTGTTAGTAAAAAGTGCACACAGTTACATACACTGTTAATAAAAAGGTAGAGTAACACACAGAGTTACATACACTGTTAATAAAGAGGTAGAGTTACACACAGAGTTACACACACATTGTTAATTACATACAGGGTTACACAGAACTGTTAGTTGCACATAGAGTTACGCATACTGTTAGCAAAAAATCAGCCATACACACAGAGTTACACACTGTTCAAATAAAGAAGAGTTACACACGGAGTTGCACATACTGTTAATGAAAAGAGAGAGTTACACACAGAGTTACACATACTGTTAATAAAAAGGCAGAGTTACACACAGCGTTACACACACGCTGTTAATTACATACAGGGTTACAAACACACTGTTAGTTACACATAGAGTTACACACACTGTTAGCAAAAAATCAGCGATACACAACACACAGAGTTAGACATACACTGTTCTAAAAAAAAAAGAGTTACACACGGAATTATGCACACACACTGTTAAAGGCAGAGTTACACATAGAGTTACACAACAAATTATCTTGCAATAGGTATGCGGTATAAAGTGCTTTATAAACTGATAGAAAATAACATTAAAGTAACTTCCATGCATTAAATGCATTATCGCAATTAGGGAGTTGGAACATCACATTTAGGACTCAGTACTTTAAATGCAAAAATTTCCTAAATGTGACGCTGGTATATTTTTCTTAAATTACAGACATTTTTTCAATTTTTTGAAAAGAAAGGACATAAAATACAAGTTTAGAATTAAGAGTATAATGTTCAACCATTTTCTCATTGTTTTCATATATATTTATTTACTAAAATATCATAAATTTCCTAAATGCGATAAACTTCCTAAAAATAACGTCGCAATTAGGCACAGTGACCTTACCTAATATCCAACCTGAACTAGAATTCGAACCCGGCAACTGAAGGTCAAATCGCTTATCATTCGGCTACGAGATAGTCAAACAAAATTGGAAACAATCAAATCATATTATTCATAAATGATAAGATTTGAGTAAAAATTTTTTTAACCATTGATGTTGTCAAGACACACCTCACTATAAATAGCCTATATGAAGCACACAAGCAAAGCTGCCAACATCTTAATTAACAATCCGCAGGACTGTTAGTACCCGCCTTTTTTTTTACACCAGTCTTTGTTTAGGGTTTATTTATTTACTTATTTTTTTAATAATTTCATTGGAAACACGTTTAAAGAGAATTACTATAAAAATTAAGTGGTTGGGAAAAAGGGGTGGGTATCAACAATACTCCAGATTAGGTTGGCAGCTATGTACAAGATATTTAAAAAATCGACCATGGCTTTAAAGCTTTTAAAATTTTTCTTAAAGATAAATATTAAATTTTGCAAAAATGCGTAAAATAAACAGTCCAGAATTCTACAAAATCAATTGAAAATTTTAGAGTATTCAATGCCAAGAATTACTAAATTTAAATTTTTATACAACACCATGCAAAACTAGTATATTACGGCAATTGCAAAATTTTCTTCTATATTTTCCTACACAAATTTGAGCAGCACAAATTATTTATTAAAATTATTTTTCATGATGAATGTACACGATTTTGCTCTCAGAGAATTATAACACTAATTGTCGAAAGGGGGGGGGGATTAGTTTTGTGTCCTATATACGAAAGCTAAAAAAATGAATTTTTAACCAAATATATTTATAAATAAATAAATATATATATATATATATCGATAAATTTGTCTTAAATTATCAAAAATCTGTAGTGAAACGATTCGTTTTAAAGGTACGAGTTCTTTTGAAAAATACCCATATTGAAAATTTACATTATCCGAAGGTACTTAGTGATGCTCCTATATTTTACTATTACTATTTTAAGTAATTCTTTTTAATTTCACAATGGTTCGTTAAAAATAATTCTCAATGCGCACTTTCATGCCAAATTTTGTCGTATACTGCCATATTAAAAATTTAGAGAAAACGGGATGGAAACGCCGCCAGTTGAGCGTTTTTTATAAAAAGTTGATAGACACTAGTTATTGTGAAGGAGTAAATATATACGAATTTGTATGAAATTCTGATCATTAGTTTTTGAGCTAGAGTTGCCACAAAATTTCTGTCACACACCCATACAGACAAACAGACATTTTTTAAAGATGGTCAAATCATGTTCTGGACTTCTTAAAACGTGTAAATCCATCGAAAACAAGAAACAGAAAACTTTTATGAAACCAATACTTTCTTCTCCTTAATATAAAATAAAAATTTACAGCAAGTTAAATATACGCTGTACAATAATAAAGCAATGTATACAATTTCAGTAATGTATTATATTATAAAATTTTCAAGCGATATGAGTAGACTGAAATGCAGATTTAACTGTTTTCCAATGCCTCGACGAAATTTTACGTCGGAAAAAGCATGATTGCAGATTCCCCCCCCCCCCCCCCCCCCAGGTATTATACAAAAAAAAAAAAAAAAAAAAAAAAAAAAAAGTGTGAAAATAGAGATAACCTTTAATACATTTTCACGTTAATATGTGACAGATTACTCAATAACTTTATTTTAACATACCTTTAGAGGACTTTTTATGACACAATAATGATGATTTGTATATCTACTTATTAGAGTATGAGACACTTTACTCATTTGATTATTTTATGGAACCATATAAAAATTTAAATTTTGTAATTCTTTAAAATGAATTCCCTGAAAATCTTGGTCAATATTATAAAATTCTACGTACTTTTTTTTTTTTTTTTTTTTTCTTAATGCCTTTGTAATTTGCAATATAATCCACAAATTAATATATAAAGAATAAAGATCAAAGCCAAAGTCAATGGTTTTTAAATACTCTATATATTATTACTTATTCTTTTTTCTTTTTGTAAATTTAAAATACCTTTAAAACAATGAGATTTCTGAAAAATCACATTTGAATCAAATGTCACTTAATTGCTGTTCAAGAACTGTTTATCTATAAAAATATAAATATTCTTCGAAATTAATTTGCTTATGTATCTTAAACATTTTTAATTCCTTCGGTAGGGAGAAACGTAATGTTAATTCTGTGGCACTGAATTAGGGTTGGGTTGCGTAGGATTTAAGAACGATCGACTGCACTAGGATCCTAGGCCTGAGGGGGGAGTGCTTTCCGTGGGGGTCTTTCTAAGGGATTCTAGCCCGTATTTACGGAAGTTTCGGAGAAAAACACGGAAAACTCCGAACAGCTAGGCCGACAAGCGCAACCTGGCCGACAAGTGCCACCTCACGTCTACCAGCTTTGAGCGCGGAACCGCTCGGCCGCTGGTGGGCCAACACTGAATTATAATTTTAATTTTTCTCTTTTAATTTTTGTCTTTCTTTACAGTTTTACCTTCGATTACATACCTACTCTTATTACTTAAAGAAATCTTCCTGGTTCATTACTTTCGTATAAAGAGATTTGGCTCAAAAACTTTTAAAAAGAATTTATTCTACTAGAGAAAAGATATGTATTTTTTTTTTCTTTCTTCTGTTTAATAGTTTTATATAACTTTTTCTTTTTTACAATAATAGTATATTATGGTCATCACAACACTTTCTTCGATACCTTTTTAAACAAATGCATGTAACTTAATGAAAATTTGTAAAAACAAGTAAAAATTGACGAAAAAAAAATCTTCTTTTTTTTGGGGGGGGGGGAGGGGGGGGGCTAAAAATTAAAACAATCGACGACTTTGTTTCAAATTATCACAGATACATGGTTAAATCATTCGTTTTAAAGGTATCGATGGATTCTTTTGGAAAATATTCATATTGAAAATTTAAGGCATGAAAGTCTCCTAAGTCTAGAAAAATACACGCTTAAAAGTTTAGAAAGATTTGCAAACGATCAGTTTTTTTCAAATTAAAAACATATCGCTCAATGAAATGTTTTCGAACATTGGACATTTAAAAAACTGGGTTTTCCTCATGTTTTTCAGTGAAGATTGGTTTAAGACAACAATTAGGGGTCTGGTAACAAATTGAGCAAAGTTAATAATGTTTGTGATCACTCTGTATTGTTAAGTGAACGAAATGAACTGTAACTTTAGAATATATTAATATAGACCCAGTTCAATTTGTGGATGAATTTGTGTGACGATAGCATGTTAAATAACGGAGATATAAGCATTTATTTTAAAACTCCAAAAAATCTGCATATTTATTTTTTATTTATAATATACAGATTTTTTAACGAAAATTATTCCCACTCTCAGATAAATTGAAAAAAAAAATTGAAACAATATATGCAATTAGAATACAAACATGTTAAATATCTCATAAAATATGAAAATTTTTATGAAAAAACGTTTTTACTGCGCCTACATTTTTTATTGCATAGGTTGAAAGCTAGATGTATTGGGCAACTTTTATCAAAAGTGCATTTAAATAGCATAAAAATTAAGCAAATTGTACGAAAAAGAACGCGCTAGATTTTAGATATTTTCCTAAAGTTGAAATTTCTTAAGGGGTTTTTCACATGCCGCGTAATTAATTTGAAGATCCAATTATTTCAACCACGGTCCAAATGCACTTTTTTGTGAAAAACACTTTATAAACTTGTAACTCTAACATATTTTTGTTTATTTACTATGATTTATGAGATCATAAGGGGTTTTTCCCAAAAAACAACCTTTGGAAAGTGGTTGAAATAACTGGATCTTCAAATTAATTACGCGGTATGTGAAAAACCCCTGAAGAAATTTCAACTTTTGGAAAATATCTAAAATCTAGCTCGTTCTTTTTCGTACAATTCGCTTAATTTTTATTCTATTCAAATGTACTTTTGATAAAAGTTGCCCAATATAACTAGCTTTCAACCTATGCAATAAAAAATCAACTTTCGCATATGCGCAGTAAAAATGTTTTTCATAAAAATGTTCATATTTCATGAGATATCTAAGATATTTGTATTCCGATTACGGCACATTGTTTTAAAGGTGTTTTTCAACTTATCTAAAAGTGGGAATAATTTTCGTTAAAAACTCTGTACATTATAAATAAAAAACATGTTGATCTTTTTGGAGTTTTAATATAAATGCTTATATCTCCGTTATTTAACGTGCTATCGCCACATAAATTCATCCACAAAATGAACTGAGTCTATAGTAACATATCCTAAAGTTACAGTTCATTTCGTTTACTTAACGAGACAGGGTGATCACAAACATTATTAACTTTGCTCAATTTGTTACCAGCCCCCTAATTGTTGTCTTAAATCAATCTTCACTGAAAAACATGAGGAAAACCAAGTTCTTTAAATACCCAATGTTTGAAAATATTTCAGTGAGAGATAAGTTTTTAATTTGAAAAAAAAAAAAAAAAAAAAAAAACAGATCGTTTGCAAATCTTTCTAAACTTTTGAGCAGGAGTGTATATCCTGATTGACTATTAATATTATAAAGAATTTCATGAGGATTTGTTAAATATAATCTGACTTGTGTACATTTATACAAAATTTTGTTTTATACTGCTGTATTAAACATTATGAAAAAACGAAAAGGTAGCGCCACTTGTTCAGCGATTGGTACCAATACATTGACAAATGTCGATTTATGGCAAAGTGCAACTAAATATAACTTTTCATGGAATTCTGTTAATTGGTTCTTGATCCAGAGAGTCATAAAATTTCTGTCACGCAGACAGACACACATTTTGTAAAATTGGTCAAATCATGTTCAGGACATCTCAAAATGTGTATGTCCATTGAAAACCAGAAGTCGGAAAATTTTATGAAAGTAATAATTTACGTACACGTATGCCGTTGTATTTATGAAACTGATATAAAAATACATAATAGATGATATCGAAAGTCTTGTTCTTTTAAATAAATAAAAAACTAGTATGTTGTGGCCATAACAAAAATTTTTTTGGTATTTTTCTACAGAATTTACGCAGTTATATTTATAAAAAATATTATTTATAAAAATCATTTTTTATGATGAATACAGACGATTTTCATCTTAGAGAAAACCGGAAATGTCGAAAGAAAGTCGATTTTGTGCCCTATACATGACATCTGAGGAAATTCCCGCCCCCCCTCCCCCTTTAAAAATGAAAAGTATCGATAACGTTGATTTAAATGACCACAGATCTATCGTTCAACCCTTCGTTTTAAAGATATTAACGAGTATTTTTGAAAAATACTCATATTGAAGTTTACACCCCCAGGTGTGGGAAGCTTTTTTCCTACATGTATGATATTTTTTACCAGTTGACTATTACTATTATCTATAATTAAATAAATAAATATATTTAATTTGAGAGTAATTCATTAAAAATAATTCTCATTCTGCATTTATATGGAATTTTGCATATGATGTCATATTTAAAAGTATGGAAAAACAGGTGTTGGCAACGCCACTTGTCAGGCGATTTTGACCAAATTTTGAAATGCACTAATTTATGTCAAGGTACTACTACATATAAATTTATATGACATTCTCTGCATTAGTTCTCGAGCCAGAGCTGCTACAAACATTTGTCACAGACACAGAGACAGACATAAAAAAAAATAGTAATATCGTGTTCTGTACTTCCCAAAACACGTAAATCAATCAAAAACCACAAATCGAAAATTTTTACGAAACTACTACTTTTTTCTATAAAATATAGAAGAAACTAAAAAGTTAAAAATATCTGAAACTTTTATTTGAAAATGTCTGATAATATTTGTTATAATGGTTGAATGAATAAGAACTTAATCAAGCATCATATAAATATTACCAATTAAAAGTTTCTATTAATAATATTTTTTCAATTCTATAAGATAGATCATACTGGTTTACCCAATATTTTTTATTTAAAAAATATTTGTTACGCTCACATAATTCTTCATAAACACATTAAAACAGAATATATATATGTACGTATACCTTTTTTTTTTTCTTTTAAATCATCACATATCATAAGTACTCATCGTTAATTATAACCAGAGCTCCGAGTCCTCTCCTTTTTTTAGGACACTTTCAGAGATGAGAAATTTTTGCTTTTTTTGATGCCACTATTTTTATACAATAATGATTGCCCTACTTAATCACGACACATTTCTATAAAAATAAACTTTTCTATAAACTTTTCTGAATTATAATGGTGGTAGCAGAAAAGGCAAAATTTTCTCATCCCTGAAAGTTGGGCTACTAATCCAACCTCTTTAATAACCAAAATCTACGCTAACTCATCCCTATAATAAACCCTAAAAACAATAAAAGTTATTCACACTAATTCGTTCTTCGTTACTTTTGGACCGTCGTATCGTCTAAGCATCGTTAGAGTGAAAATAACGTAACGGTGCTTTACAAAAATTTATACATAAAATTATTGCTAAAATACCTTCAGTAAAAAAAGAAAAACTTTAAATTAAATGAAAAATAAAATTTTGTGTAATATTTATGTCATCTGTTCCCCCGCCTCAAACACGCACACACACACATTAGATTAATGATAAACATGCGTCTTTAAACTATACTTATTTAATAAGTATACATCCCCTGAACAACATGTATTATGAAACGCGGGAGTTTTTTGTATTCTTTGTTGTGACATGCAACGACTAATGTAGAGTAACCATAAATTTCCGAGAGCTATCTTTTAAGTGGGTTTGGATTCTTAATAACCGCTTAATTATAATCCGTTGTTGATTCCCTACCATAGATAAGACTCCGTTCCCACCAGGTGACAACTTCAGGTGATCTTTTTCATTTCTTTTTTATTCATAATAAAAAAATCGAGACATTTACTCTCTTTGTATTCCGAATCGCGTGCGATTTCGATAGGCTTGGTTGATTTCTTTGATATCTCGCCGTCGAAGTTAAGATATCGGATACTGATCAACTGAGCGTTTTATTTAGTTGTTTTATCAGACGGTAAATTAGATGATCATGTGCCATTAGACCACCAAATTAGGGCTTTTTGAATGTCTTGGTTCAGCTCGCACAGTACTTTTCCATTTAGATTCTAGTGAAAACGATTAGAATATTGTTTCCCACATCTGAAGCACATTGAACATGAATAAATTATTAACCATTTACTTTTCTATTTATGGAGATGAGTTATTATAAATCATGAAACAGTTAGGTTATCTTTGTTTCTATTAGATCAAGTGTTACTTACCGATGTGCAATGTTATTAAAACAAAAGTTTCTGATAAGGTTTTGTCGATGTTAATGATGAGTATTTTTGGTTATTTTTAACCGTGTCTGATAAATTTCCTGCCAAACTTTATTGGTATATTCAAGAAATAATGTCGGATATTTCAATATTGAATAATAAATGCACACACTTCTATTTATTATTTTTATTTATTATTATTATTATTTTTTTTTTTTTGTAACAGGTGTGAAATGTTATTTAACACGTTGAGCGCCATGTCAGCCATCGGTGGCTAACAGTGTCAAATATGATATAAAGCCGCGTCAACCACCGGTGGTTGATAGATAAAATATGATATAAAACTAAAAATATTACATTGTTTTAAGTACTTATTGAAAATTTACTTAATTTTTATTTATTACAGGATAATATCATTAAGGAATTTTAAAGGATTTTATTAAGAATTCGCGTGGCGCTGAACGCGTTAATGAACTAAGAAAACAATGAATACTTTTATGTAATTTTCAAACTGTGTTGTAGACAGGTTATATGTATGATATATATTCTCGAAATAACGAGTAAACTTTAACCATTTTAAAATAATATTTTACACCTCTAATAGAAAAAAAAAAGTTCTAGATGCTGATATATGTTATGTTATTCTCCCATGGAAAAAAATCAGCAAAAAATTTAGAAGGTTTCTTCAGAAAACCTGCAGATATTTCGGATTTTTTAAAGGTTCCATACAGGTATTTTAGGTAATCTTGTATGAAACCTTTAAAAAACCTGAATATTATTTGAAGTAAACCTGCTGTTTTCACTTTCCTTCAAAATACCCATGGAAACCTTCAAAATACCTGAAAAATTTTACAGGAAGTCCAAAATACCTGTAATTTTTATGCTGATTTTTTGACCTGGGCTGCTATACGTAAATAATATGAAAATTAGTTATTACTTATCAGAGTTACGCGTTTAATTTTTACAGTGTTTAAATTTGAAGTATAGGGTTACATTAACTATAAATATATATTTAAATGTTTGATGAAATAATAATAAAAATTTTAAACATTTCCAAAATCCTTTCAATGATTTCTTTAGATAAGTCTCCCTGTAATTATTTCTCATTCACTCCTTTATAAAGTCAGATAATGGTTACATAGTATTATTATTATTATTGTTGCTGTTATTGTTTTCAGATCTTTAATAAATATTGGGCGAAAATAATAATAATAAATAAATAAATAAAATAAAATAAATAAAGTAATGTAATTTTTACTTAAATTTTAACACAAAATTTAAATATTTAGAAAATTTGTAGATAAAAAAATTATGGTACTATGAAATAAAATTATACACTTTTTCCTAAAGTATTAATTATATTATAACAAAAGTACATTAAATCTTTATATTTAAAAATGTAATCAGCATTTGTTATTATGCTACCCCCTTATTCGTCACAGTGAAGGTGAAGGGATTAAGGCCTGTTAACTGCATGTGGGTCATTCCTAGGCCTGGGTAAAATATCCTCCTCACGGGTCATTTTAAGCTGTCCTAATTCATATTTTTACGAGTTTCGTAGAAAACCATTGAAATCTGCAAACAGCTAGGTCGACACAAAGACACTGAATGCTTAAATGGCAGAAGTAGTTTACATCAACCAAATTCGCTTCCGTCAACAGCGTATTTTGCTGAGTAAAAAACTTATGGTGATGTGGAGACTGGTGGAAATCGAGGCTGGGCGTTTGAGGCCTACGGGAAGTCGTTCACCTCTGGTTCAATTTAAAGACTCAATGGTTTTGCGGGTATTTGTAAATGAAATACTGAAGCCGTTAAGTAAAACTCCAGCTCCTGTAGCACCTACTGGTTGCAAAACTGCGACCAGGTAATGATCAATAGCGCAACTATTAGTGGATAAGTTCTACGAAGTGTCTTCGATATGAGAATCCTGAGACTGAAATATACGATGAACATAACTGCACATCGTTTCCTTGATGAAGACCAGCCTCTATAGAAGGATAAATTTATCTGCAAGCATATGACCACCCTTCTTCCTGGAACTTATTCGCTTCCTTATTTTATTTGTTTTAGACTTGAAAGACTGCTGTTCGCACAGCCGAAAGTGATGATATTATTTTATATTAGGGCCATTCTATCGTTACCAATGTAACATTTTCAATAAGTTACAATAATTATTTTACTTATAATCGCATTAAAAAGCTATATATTGGATGCTGTAACAGAAATCCATAAAATGTACTTAATTTATAATTGTTAATTATAAGTTATTAGTAAATTGTGAATTAAATTGAAAATTAATTCAAATTGAAACTATTAGTAAATTGTGAATTAATTTATAATTGTTTTATCCAAAGTAAAGACTTGTAGCCAACGTAATACTTAAAACTTACTGCCAACGTAATACTTAAGGTTGCAGAATGTTAAGAATCTTGATTTTGGCAAAATCATTTAGAAATTAAATAACATTTTATATTCAAGATACTTTTTATGACTTCGGAACAAATACTTTAGTATTTTAACAAACAAAATATGCAGCTTTTAATGTGATTATAATTAAAATAATTATCTTATCTTTCGGGTGATATTACGTTGGTCACGAGGGAATGAGCCATTAATTCTTTTCTGTAGAAGACTGTTCAATGACTATGATGATAGATCTACTTAAAAAAAAAAAAACTTATTTAAGTAAATGCCTTATGCTTTTAATTTTTTCTACTTATAAGCTAATTTTTCGATGATGCTCCATTCTTTTTTTTTCTTTTCTATCTTTTTCTTTCTTTCTTTCTTTTCTTTTTTTTTTTTTTGATTAATGGTCAGACAGTATATTTTACCCTTTATTTATTTATTTATTTTTGTAACTTATTTAAAATTTAAATTACCATAATTGAAAAATTCTAATAAATCAATATAAAAAATTCAATTCAAATAATAATAGAATAATATTTAATCTTATTACCACATATAGATTTCTTTTAATTTCACACCATATACTGTTAAAAATAAAGTTTTAAAAAAATGGGGAGGGGGGTGACAATGTAAACTAATTGTCCGCAACCAATCTTGTTAGAATTTTTCTGTTAAATTTGAAATTTTAAGTAGTGTTTGCTACTAAAATGGCATTACTAAAATGTTGAAACTCAGCACTAATATTTTAAAAATATTTATTTCAGTTAAATTGACCTAAATTGGCGTAGTATATCGTTAACGGCGTTCTTTCATATTATAACTTCATATAAAGTTACAATTTCTTTCTTTCTTTTTTTTTCTATACCCGACACAAAAAGATTATTGTTGTAATACAGCTTCATATAGAAATGACATTTTAAGTAAAAATTCATTTTGCAATAATAATATCTAACAGATATAATATAAATTATGCAATCAATTTATACGACATTTTTCTATTTTAACCTCGTATGAACTTCCAATTTGAGATTTTTTTTTAAACCTAAAAAATACTGACTCTTGAATTATTAGCATAATTTAGAAGTAGTACCAAGATTAAAGATAAGTGATGTAATATTCCAGTTTAAATGAATACACTGAAAATTATGCATTGAAAATAATTTTGCATGAAATCTGATATGTTTTTACCCCTTTTCACTATAATTGCATTCTCTCGGTATGAATTTACATTTCATTACTTATGCTATTAATGTACCGCTTTAATGACATGCCTTTCTAAGCTGGGATATTAAAGGAGTTAACGTTAGACATCAGACAGTTTTAATGAAGGAATATACAAATGTGGGATGTAAATCAGGCAATATACTTTTCAGAGAGCATGTGTTTTTGTATAAACAATTTTTTGAAGCATGAAATTTATAATAAAATTATCAGTCATTATTGTCAGTGTGTAAGATTGATTAGTAAATTGCTGCAACCATCTTAATTATTTCCTGCAATGTTATGGCAGTTGAAAAGTCCGCCTTCGAAGGACACTTCATGGCCTTTGTTTAAAGACGATTCGGGTCGAGGAGGAAACTAATTCTGCTCTTACAAGTACAGGAGAAAAAAAAAAATCAGACTTTTTGAACAATGTATCATGAATTTGGATTTTAATCTGTAATCTTGCATTTCTGACAATTTACTGCATTTATTGCACTTGACCTACTTGTGTAGCCAGAGACATCAAAACATTGTTTCAAAAATCTATTTTCTTAGAAAGAAAATATAATTTTAGCGAATATGTTTTTATTTAGAATTATTGCTTATTAAAAATATGTTGACTAATTGATTCAATTTTTTTTTTTTTTTTTTTTTTTTTTTTAGAATTTCATCAAATGAAAATCAAAAATGTTTAAAAGAATGTATTTTTAATATATATATATTTCTAAATCGGTTATATCACATCTGGTAGCCGAATGGTTGGCGCTTAGGTCTTTTATCGTCAGCTGCCGAGTTCGAATCCCAGTTAAGGCACGGTTATTCGTACTGGTTTGAAATCCCTATTAACGGCCCTCTTCACTCACCGTCGCCGGAAGCCCGAGCCAATGTTATTCAATGGGGAAATTTTCTTTACAAATAACTTATTAACTAATACATATTTTTAAATTCTGTTTTCACATTCAGAAAATTCCCAACTGTCAAATTGACGGACCTTTTTTAAAAATGTAATTCTTTAATTTTTTATATTTTATTTCGAAATTGCAAAATGAAAAAATTTCACATATTGAAAATTTGTATTTTGCAGCTTCAAAATAAAATATAAAAAATTAAAAAAATAATATTTTAGAAAAGGTGCGTCAATTTAACAGCTGGGAACTTTCAGAATGTGAAAACAGAATTTAAAAATATGTATTAGCTAATAAGTTATTTGTAAAGAAAAATTTTCCATTGAATAACATTAGTTTCGGCTTCCGGCGGCGGTGAGTGAAGAGGGCCCTTAAACCGTTGGTCCCAGTCTTAATATACGGAAATGACACCAAATCTCTTAATGTTTTAATTAGCCCAAGATGAAACTTTCACGACTTTCAGCAGCCAGAGTAAGAATTTTCTGCTATATTATGAAATTCAAATTTCTGGGGTTCTTCCAAAATTGAAATCCGAAATTTATATCCACTAATGAAACTTATTATGTGCAAGTGCATATTCTATTTTTTTAAATTAACAAAAACTGCTGAAAGGAAACATTAAAACACTGTATGCGCAGATGCGAAGTACTTATAAATCAAATACAGCAAAAATTTTTATAGGTTATAATACTCTTTCTCGTATAATAATTTAATAATTCATATTTTATATTATAAAATTACGAGAATTACAATACTGATATAATCATGTTTTAGATACTTACTATGTTTATATAAAAGGTTTAGGATCAACATTTTGAATAATTATAATTCAAAATTGTAGATCTATTTAGACGAAATTTAATATTTAGACAAAAACTTGGGCTTTGAATAGAAACTGTTATACGAAATTCGATTTTCCTATAGCTATGTATTCATAGTCCCCATCGCTTAATTCACAATTTTATAATTAAAAATTCAATTTTATTTTCTTCGGCAAACACAGGTGTCATTTTTATAGATTACTAGCTGGCTTTGCCCGCTTCGCTGGTCACTATATTTAAATGAATCCTCTTTATAACGGTAAGTCTTATATTTTTTATTTCTATATTTATTAATAAGCCTCAAAAATATGAATAGTTACTCTTTGCTACAAAGGAATTATTTTAAAAATAATTCTTAATCTTTCTTATATCTCTACATATATTGGCAAAATATCACTAATTTACTCATTCATCTATCAACAGAGAGTCCGAATTGTTGAAGCTAAAAGCATATTGTTTGGACAGTTGGTTCTTTTCATGACGTACGAGCGCACTATTAACAGATTTAACGAAATTTAACCTACATCACAGATCGGCAAGGTCAGCCAAAGCCAATGTTATTCTGTGGGTGAAATTGTTTATAGAATTATATATTACCTAATTGTTATTTTTAAATTCCATTTTCACATTCTGAAAATACACAACCTTTTAATTAGTATTCGTTTTCCAAAAGTTTATTTAAAAAATAATAATAATAATTTGAATTTTGAGTTTAAAAATTCGAATTTTCACTAAATGTATTTTTCTCATTTTTTAGCAGTAAAATGAAAAATAAAAATAAATTCA
Source organism: Salticus scenicus (assembly GCA_963930645.1). Lineage (NCBI taxonomy): Eukaryota > Metazoa > Arthropoda > Arachnida > Araneae > Salticidae > Salticus > Salticus scenicus. Next base: position 135,223,541 of record OZ005651.1, on the reverse strand, counting down.
GATTTTGGAAAACGGGTACTAATTTAACGGTTGTGAATTTTCTGAATGGGAAAACGGAATTTTAAAATACCAATTAAGTAATGAGTAATTCCGTAAACAAATTTCGCCATAGACTTACATGGGATTTGGTGACAAGAGACGTGAAAATCGTAAGAGGGAGTGAGCAGCCCCGGTCGAAGTTTTTAAACCTTTTCACCGTATTTCTGCAGTGGTTTCCAATAGAAGTTTGAATTTCAGCAAAATGTCTCCTCTTGGACCCCAATTAAGAATTTTCTGAAATTTAATCCATTAGAGGGGGAAAAAGCAGCGTCTAATAGTTCTACCTGTTCTTCGCACATAGAAAATCACAGTGGTTCCCAATAATAGCTTTAAATTTACCAAACTGTTTCTTCTTAGGCCTTAATTAAAGCAAAGGATTAGAATATTCCGAAGGTGCCCAGTATTTCTACCTGTTCTTTACACGGGGAAAATCACAGTGGTTTCCTGTAGAAGCTTGAAATTTAGAAAAATGTCTCTTCTTAGGCGATAATTAAGGTAAAATATCAGAATCTTCCGAAATTTAACACTTAAGGGAATTAGAGGGAATGGCTAGCATTTCTACTCGTTCTTCACACATGTAAAATCGTAGTGGTTACCAATAGGATTTTTTCAACAGATTTGAACAAAGCTTGGTTTTCAACAGAATTCAGAACAAACAATCCCTGGTCAACAGGTCAAATTAATTACCTTTGTTTTCAGTTTCCTTTTTTAATTTTTCCTCGTGTGAAAAACGGGTAGAAATGCTTTTTGTATTATAATTGGGAGTTATGATTACTATTTCTTACTACTTATTCTATCGCTACCAAATAAAAGCATCACACAATTATAGTAAAGTGTAGCAGTTTTCTCTGTTAAAATACACTTTTTCTATTGAATGGTTTCTAAGAAATGACGTCATTTTCAAAGACGATAGCACTTCATTTGGGAGGTTCTCTCTCTCTCTCTCTCTCTCTATATATATATATATATATATATATACATATATATTGATTTTAATAGTATTAAGACACTAAGTCATTTTTACGTATTCACAGTGAAATGTTTAAATCGCATGTATAAAATTTTGAAGAAAGCATAATTTTAGAACGTGTTTCCTAATAATTTCATCCTTTTTTAATTTTGAATTTTTATAAACCTGTATTTACAGAGACTATATACATTGGAAGTAACCTACATATCAAATTTGAAGTTTTTAGCTACATTATTACTGAAAAAAAAAAAAAAAAAAAAAAATAAGGTTTTTAAAAAGGCTTTTCACCACCCCCTTCCATTGTGCGTGCTCTAGAAATTTGAAACACCCACAGTTCTTCAACCCTGGTCATAAACAGTAACTGTATCAAGTTTGGTGCAAATCGACCCAGTGCTTTGGTAGGAGATGTAAGACATACATACCTATAAACCTCCATATCTACATATCCACATACATACACTTTTATTTATATTAATATTTGCCTCAAACTTAGAGAATTTTCTTTATTTCTTTCATTTTTTTTTTCTAGTTACTAGACTTTTTAAAATATTTGAATGTTTAGTATTTATAAATAAGAATATTTAAAGAAGTGAAGCATGGTTTGGTGAAATATTCAGTATATAACATCATAATGTAATTTAAAAAAAGAATATTTTGTAACTTATAAAGAGAATATACAGAGTGCCCACTAAATTGCTCTCCCCTTCCACCTTAATTTTACAACGGCAATAGCTATTGCCTTAAAAATGGTGTCTAGGTCATAGACTGATAATTAAGTAGATGTTATACGTGACACTACAAAGGCGTTTGTTTCCTTCTGAGACGCCTTAGAGTATTGACACTATTTCATTATCTGCCGTACTCTCCTTCTTTGAGTGAAGAAGCTTTCCTAAAAATGTGTATTCCAGGTTTAAGAGCGAATCGAACTTAGCATGTTTCATCTTCTGGATTGTATAACTATCGTCTAGATATAGTGAAGTGGCTATGTGCTGCTTGTTGAATTCGATTATAGCATCACCTAGTGACGAAAGGCGAAGTTAGTGTTCCTATCTCGGAAATGGTAAGAGATACCAGAAAAACGCCTATTATAAGGATGTAGAGCATCCACAATTTTGTGTGAAAAGAAAGCTTGAGAAAAATAATTCTAAACGCGTGTTTGTTTGGCAAAGATTTTTAACTACTAACGGAGGTCTTTCTAAGGGGTCCTAGTCCGTATTTACGCGAGTTTGAAAGAAAATCACAGAAAACTCCGAACGGCTAGGTTGACGAGCGCGACCTGGGATCGAACCCGGCACCTCCCGTCTAAAAGCTTTGAGAGCAGAACTGTTCGGCCACTGGTGAGGCCGAAAAATCAGAATTTGTTTATTTGAAATGAAATAATCAAGTATTTCGGAAATCATATTTGACAAATGCGAGTTCCTTCCATGAGCTGGGAAATAACTGCAATTTTTCTGCAATTGGCGGCAAAAATATAACAAAATAAAATAAAAGAAATAAATAAAAAATAATTAAATAATTAAAGAAAAATATGTATTTTATAATTGACTATTATTAAATGTTTTTTAGTCGGTAGTGTTATAAACGCTAGAGGATAGTCTTATACACACTAGAAGGACATTTTTCCACATTAAGATAGTTATGAAAACCAACCGGAAACTCAACATACTGTGCTGAGGATCAAGTACAGGATAAATATTTTATTGCAATTAATCTTAACTAAAATATTTAAAACTTTTCTTTTCTATTTCTTTCTTTTTTTCTTTTTGAGAACAAAATCGAAAAGAAAAAAATCATTAAAATAAAGTAATAAGAATAATTTTATTTTAGATTAGCACCTAATTTATTTGTGAATAATAATAATTTTAATGAAATAAAAGCTTAGGAAGAACAACATTAAGAAGCATTCAAAAGAACATTAAAATAAAGAGCATATTTTGCGGTTGTGAACCATATAAATGTGATATAGAAGATATTTTCCTGATATTTATGATATACATATAATTATTAACTTCACAAAACCAAGGAGACCTACCAGTAGCCGAAAAGTTCTTCACTACAAGCTGGTAGACGCAGTGGCCGAAAGGTTTTGCTCTCTAAGTTAGTTGACGGGAAATGCCGGGTTCGATCTCAGGTTATGCTCTTTCGACCTGGTCGAGCGGAGTTTTCCATGGTTTTCTCCGAAATACGTGTAAATACGGGCTAGGACCCCTCAAAAAGATTCCCCCTCCCACGAAGGGCATTCCACCTATGCCTAGAGCCCACGTGTGGTCAATCGGCCTTAGTTTCTACACCACCACATTAAGTTGGTAGACGGGAAATGCCAAATTTGAACCTAAAATACGTTCGTAGTTCTGTAATTTTTACCCAAACTCGCGTAAATACAGGATAGGACTAGGTCCAATTAGAAAGTTCCCAGAGAAGGCATCCTACTCAGTCCCAGGTCCCCATAGTAGACATTCGGCTCTAAACACCACATTGATGTTAGGCGCCAGTAGAAAAAAAATCTAGCATTTAAATATTTTTTATATGTTTCTAAGCAATTTCTCTTTCTTTAGAGGGATGGGCAAAGAGATTTCCATGCTTTCATGAATACCTAATATTTTTCTGATAATAGTTAATTATTTAAAATAATTTGTTATTTTTTTAAGTATGAAATATACAAGCAATTTAAATGAATTTTGAAAATCTAGCGAAAGTCCATGCCCTCCTTCCTTCCCTGACCGTACCTGCCGGCGGCTATGCACCGACATCACCATCATAAAAGCTAATTTTTATCCAATAGGTGAAAAAAAAAAACATGGTTTTATTTATTTATTTTACTTTATGTTTTTAATTCTCTTTGCTTCTTTTTTTTTTTTTTTTAATCAATTATTTTAAATGTTCAAAACAAAATAAAGTAAGCCTTGAACGAATAAAGGCCTCTTTTTTTTTTTTTAAATAAAAGTTACTTGTGTACATATAGTACATACACATTTAAAAGGCAAATATATATTTATTTAAAATTCCTTCATTAATACCTCTCAAATGAAATGGTGCTGCCATCTATTGATTAAGAGACGAAATGATTTCCCTTTGATTTGAATAATCATGGTTTTTATGGACATTAAATTTCTCTAGGTGGTAGCGTAGGGATAGGGATCAACACCGATTGACTGCACGTGGGTTGGTTGGTTGGTTGGATGTGTAGCTTAAGGCCCATTGATTACACTAGGGTCAAAGGCCTATAAGTGGAATATCCTCCGTGGGGATCTTTCTAAGGAGTCCTAGCCCGTATTCACGCGAGTTTCAGACAGCACGTGGGTCCTAGGCCTTCAATTTTCTGTAAGATTTCCCAAAATTTTCCGCTTGTATGATTGCTGGTACATAAAATATCAGACATTTTTTTGTCGGAAGAACATTTCAAGCAGCAGCATGTTATTCGAAATAGAATTCACAAATTTCGATACAGTTCCAGTGACCTAGACGATCTGCTCTCGAAGCTGGTAGACAGGAACTACCATTTCGATCCCAGGTCGTGCTCATCGACCTAGTCGTTCAGCGTTTTCCATTGTTTTCAATGGAATTCGCGTAAATATGGACTAGGACACCCCTACGAAGAGCATTCCAGCGAGACCCACAAGCAATCCTTTAGTCTTAAACCCTACATCAACACGACTAATATGAATCCTGTTCTACTTTCGACTTTGAATGGAATTTCTGGAATGTAAATATAAGGTACAGCTATCTTGGTTTTGAAAACGATGGAAGAATAATTACCAAAAAAAAAAAAAAAGATAAAGGAAATTTTTTATTAGAGAGCATTAGAGCAAAAATTTTCCAGAAAATATGCGTATTCTTTATTTTTCATAGTTGCAATTTACAGTGCTTGCATGTATTAATTCTAAAACAGAACCTATAATATTATATAAAGATAATAGTTACAGTTACAGAGTAATGAATTCAAGGAATACTTTCTATTAGAAAATGGTTCTTCGAATACTGTTTAGCCCTGGGCTGGCTATAAGTGCACGTATAAAAGGAATTGGATACTCAAGGGAATTAAGCTTCGACGGAAAGCCCTCTTTGAAGTAGGGGGATCAAGGTAACCTATTCCGTAACCACGCAAATTTCAGAGAAAACCAATGAAAACCTCTCTAGTCCGACGAGCGTGACCTGCATTCGAACTTGGAACCTCATATATACCTCCCTTAAGGTAACGTTGGTGGTGTTAGTAATCTAGGGGTTAAGTTAATTTTCAATTTTTCAATGTTTCAGATTGTTTGCAACATTTTTTTTTTCAATCTTTGTTCTTCCTGAAAAATCCGTTAAAAAACCATAGATTTTTTAGTTAAAAAGCTCACTTTAATAGATACTTTAACATTTCTTAATTTCTACTGTCACAAGAAAAATTCTATAAAATCTCTTATATGCTAACTATTTGTGTGTGAAATATTGATTTAATTACCGCAAGAAAGTTTTCAAGGATATGAATGGTAATTGGAGCATGCATGTTTTTACAAAACAGAGGAGACTTATATTTTGGAGACTTATATTTTGGGGCAAAATATTTCAAGAAGGAGGATTTTCATACAAATACAATTGTTTTATTAAACTCAACAAAGACTAACTTTGAAAAGTCGTTGGGAAAAGGGAGGGGGGGATGATGAACATCTTTGTCCATATATATAAATACGCATACACACGCACATAAACGTATATTACATAATGTTGAATTTTCCAAATACATAGTATCATAAAACTGACCACGGTGTACATTATTATATATATAGTAAAATCTATGAATGAAGGAAGACTGTTCTAAATAAGAAAATCCGTCAGGAAGAGAGAGATCTGTATTGTAGTTATATATCTGTTTAAAAGGAACTTGTTTGACTCATAAATTAAACTAGTATGTTGTGGCCACCACAAGACTTTCTTCTATATTTTCCTATACAAATTCACTCAATAACAATTTAAAAAAAAATTACGTTTTTTTTCGTTAAAAGTAAAAAAAAAAAAATCGATAACTTTGTTTTAAATTATCACATAGACATATTTATAGTTCAACCATTCGTTTTAAAGGTATTGACGAGACCTTTCGAAAGATACCAATCTTGAAGATTCCCCCCCCTCCCCGGGGTACATCCCCCCAGGGGGGGGGAAGCGATGCCCCCACATGCACAAATATTTTTTACTAATCAACTACTACTGTTATCAATAATTCATATTAATTTTCAAATCACAGGTTAAGAATAACTCTCATTATGTACATTTATACGGAATTTTGTCCTATACTGTCATGTTAAAAATTTAGAAAAAATACGATCACAGCGACACCTGTTGAGCGATTAATCCCCAAATCTAATCAGCACCAGTTTATGTCAGGGGCCAACTAAATACCATGTTTGGTTAAATTTCGTAAAAAAAAAAAAAAAAAAAAAAGTTTTTTTTTTCGTTAAAAGTAAAAAAAATCGATAACTTTGTTTTAAATTATCACAGATTTGTAGTTCAACCATTCGTTTTAAAGGTATGGACGAGATCTTTCGAAAGATACCCGTCTTGAAAATTTACTCCCCTCGAGGGGGGGCTTTCCCCCCAGGGGGGGTGTCGAGGCTCTTACACATACAACATTTTTTCCCAGTTTACTATCTCTATTATAAATAATTCTTGTACATTTCATAATGATTACTAAAAAATAATTCTCTTTATGCACATTTATACAAAATGTTGTCTTGTATCACCATGTTAAAAATTTAGAAAAAGCATTATGGCAACGCAACATGCAAGACAATTTTTACCAAAAGTTGATAGGCACTAATTTATGTCAAGGTACAACTACATACCAAATTGTATGAAATTCTGTCCAGTAGTTCCTGAGATACAGTTGCCACAAAATTTTGTCACACACACACAGACAGACAGACATTTTCTAAAAATGGTCAAATCGTGTTCTACAGCTCTCAAAACGTGTAAATCCATCAAAAACCCGAGGTCGAAAATTTTTACGAATCCAATACTTTCTTCTATTGAATATAGAAGAAAGTAAAAAAAAGTGAAAAACATAATAGAGTGCGTTGCATGAACATAAATGCACCTTTTCCAATAAACAGATATAGAATTTTTAAAATTTTAAAAGAAGGAATGTGACTTATAGTTATTTCATATGACTAACAACTGAATAAGGGGCTTTGAGCACGTATGTTTAGGCTCATGCAAGCTTATGTAAATGAGTGGTTAAGCATTTTTTTTATTTTTCGCTGTTTTTCGATTGTTGAGCGAAATTAAACGCACTCTATATTTTGCGTTTAAAATTTAACAGAGCCACCGGAATTAAAACACAGATAGTCGTGTTGCTAAAGTTCTCTAAAAACAGTTTTAATGCTTGAGTGCAAAATTTACGGAATTTGTTCAGGATGGCAAGAGGGAAAACTTTGACAGTAGACAAGGGGATAAAAATCGACTTTATGCGTGGTAAAGGCTTTAGCAATCGTGAAATTGGGCGTCGAATCGTAAGAATAGAGAGTTTTATGCGAAAATATATAAAGAAAGGAGCAAATTATGGGAAAAAAGCGTATAAGAAGCGAACAGAGAAGCTCACCAGTTACGACAAATGTCGAATATGCAACGCTGAAAAAAATAAGAATATTTCCTGTGCGAAGATAAGGGCTCAATACAAGCTGGGTGTTCATCGGACAAACATATGGAGAACTATCAAAGCTGCAACATTCATTAAATTATGAAAATTAAGGTGAAACCACCCCTCACTCAAAAGCACAAAGATATGCGGTTGGAATTGACAAGAAAATGGATTTTAGATCGACTAAATTGGGAAAAAGTTATTTTCTCAGATGAAAAAAAGTTTATTCTCGATGGCCCGGATGGATTTCATAGCTACTGGCACGATTTGAGAACCGAAGAAATGTACTGTTCAAAACGTCAATCAGGAGGTGGGTCTGTCATGGTGTGGGTAGCCATAGGTTTTAAAGGGAATTTCGAATTAGAGTTCGTGTAGAGCACTATGGACTCTATAGATTATGTCCAGATGCTCACAAGGGACCTCCGCCGTTAAGCAGTCAAGAAAGCTGTAAGAAATTATATTTTTCAGCAAGATTGGGCATCTGTACATACAGCACATATCGTGAAAAACTGGTTCTGTGACAATAAAATTAAAGTTCTGGATTGGCCCTCAAAAAGCCCCGATTTAAACATAATGGAGAACGTATGGGGTATTCTGGTTCGCCGTGCTTACGTAAACGGAAGGCAGTTTAACACGAAATATGAACTAAATTCGGCCATTCTATTAGCTTGGAAGACAATCAGCTTGGATGGCCTCATGCCACTGTATCAATCAATGCCAAGGCGTTTACTGGCTGTTCTAGAAGCCCATGGTGGCTAAATATTATTTAAATACAGTATTTGTTTCTCAGTTATTTATTTTTTACATGTGCGTTTAAATTCATGCAACATGTATTTTTGTCATACATTTAATAAAACTATTTTCTAAAAAATCATATTAGTCTTTCATTGTTTTGACTCGTATTTTCATTTCTTGAATCATACACATACAGTTTGCATCAAGTGTCACCTATTCATATATTTTTATTACACTTCTATACCATTCTAATTCTTAAAGCTAAGTTGCATTAATATTCATGCAACGTACTGTATATATTTATAAAATTTTATTCGAAGTTTATTTTTATCAAACCATTAAAATTTTAATAAATATGAAAGCACGCTAAACTGAATGCAATAGTTCTGAGTTTCAACCTTCTTATCAGAGGATACTTTAATATTCTCCATAGATGGCTATAAAATCAGGTGATTGCCATCAAGTTTCAACGTTTAATGGCTGAAGAGGACATCTTTAGAAGTGATACCATGAAATCACAGAAATTCTACAAATTAGAGCAGTTCTTCATTTTTTTAAAAAGAAAAAATAGCGATTTCTTTTTCGTGAATTATTGAATTAAAATGTTTTCGGTGTTTCCTGTCTTATTTGTATCACTCACTATGCGATCACTAGCCAGAAAATTTGTAAAGTGTTTGAAAATTACCGTTGAATACTTATATATATATATATATATGTATATATATATAATATATACTATTCATATATATACTATTCATATATATAGTATTTAAAATAATTTAGGGTTATTTTTTAATTCAATATGCAGTATCAATATGCATTTAATCGACTATTTCTTAAAATAAAATGAAAGAAAAAAGATTAAAAAGAAAAAAAAATCACAATTACAAACTTCAGAATGTGAAAATTTCATTCTGTGAAAAATAATACTTTTTCGATACGACATGAAAAGCGAAAGTCTGCATTCCTCAAATAGAGAAAATTACAGATAATTGGTATACATTGAATACTTTCTAGCTGTAAATGTGATGTCTTGGCAATATGGATTACCTGAATTAGCAGCCTATCAGGCTATTTGTATTTGAAAGCTGAAAAATACGGGAAAAATGAGTGGAGCAATATTCTGTTTACAAAGTACTTCGTTTTAGTCTACAACCAGAAAATAGACGCCTCATTATTTTGAGAGAAGCTGGCACGCACAGAATAATCCTACATTTATGAACGAAAATGCTCGATTTGGAGAATATGGATGAGGATCTGGGTCGGTATTCTTATCAATGGTAGTACCGACATATAATATCAGGAATAACAGGCCTAACCATATAGGTACGAGATCCTCAGATATTGTGTGTTTCCTAACATTGCAGAAATCGTGAATGGTTTCTTTCTCATGAATGTTAATGCTGTGCCATATCATGCTAGGCTAGTGGATGACTTCATTTTTGATGAAGGAAACGTACAAATGAATTGGCCAACATGTTCGTTGGACATGAATCAAACTGAACATGCTTAGGACATTCTAGGAAAAAGCGTTGCTTGACGCATTTCACTCCTTATAAATAGTTCAGCAGCTGGAAACAGTTTTTCTACAGGAGTGGGGAATGAACACTCAGTCTCCTTGATAATCTCATTGACTCAATGTATCACAGGTTTGCAGCATTACATTAGGTTATTGGAGGCACTATCCCTTAACTGAAGACTGGCCTCCCTTAGAAGACTGGCGTTGCGAAAACGCAACATTCATTTCCGTAATTTTTTAAAGCATGTTTGAAATTGTGTAGATCTAAAATATACCTTTTATTTGGTTCTCTATACTTGAATTATTCATAATAAACTTTTTATTTCCATATTACCCTGGATTTAGCCTTTGGAAATCTTTTGTTTTGTACCTGGAACTTCATTAATTGAAAGACAATCTAAAAATACATTAAAAAGCTCTAAACAATTACTGTACTTAAATATATATATATATATAATGCATTTAAATTTTTTTTTTCCTTTTTTTTTTTTTTTTTCCATTTTTCGTCTGAACAGAAAACTCAACAGTTTGTAACTCTTAAAAAAATAAATTTAATATTATGGGAACAGCTCATTTGCTTATTTGTATAATTAATGTTATAAGGAATGTTAAAAAAAAACTGTTTGGTGTATTTCCAATAACGGAAACATGAAGCTGTCTTAAATGGGTTAATAAAACTCATTTTTATCCAAGAAACCACATATTTTCCTTTGTTTTATTGCATTTACACTTGTGTGTTTGCTGTTTTCCGGAGAAAAAAAAAGAGTTATATATTTAAGTATTTTTTTCAGTGGGTATTCCCCCCCCCCCCCCCCCATAGGTTATGGAAGCTACGGATGATATATCAGGCAATAGAACTTTATTCATCCACATTTTATATCCAAAATCTTAATATCTTATAATTACATTGTTAAAAATTTCCACAGAAAACTACTGGTAATCATTTATCTCAAGTATTATGTAAAATTACAGAGAAAAATAAAAGGAGATATTAAAAAGCGTATGTTATATATGCACTTTAATCGCTAATATTAACCCTTTAATCCCCGTCGGTACTTTAAAATACCACCTAGTTATAACTGTTATAGAAAACTAACCATTCCTATTTTACCAACTGTACTTTATAATATCAATATTTAATACCTCTCTCAACGGCCTGTACATGGCAATAGCAGTTCCATGAAAGATGAAAAGTTTTAGAAGTGATTTTTGCTGCCATTAGATCTCAAAAGCTTCTGTTTTAGTGAATGATATGCGTTGCTGTATTTCTTCACATAAATCTGCTCAAAACTGAAAGGTATGTGTATCATAATTTTTTTTTTTCTAACATTATATGGTATGATAAGTATTAATAACTAGTAAACAAAAAATTGGGGTGTTTATGGTTTATTTGCGGAGTATTTTTTATTGGAGTATTTTTTATTGCAGTACTTTTAAGTATCGTCAGGACTACAAAGCATTTTTATTTATCATTGAGTTTACTATATGTATAAAATTATCTGCAAGAAATCATAAAAATGATTAATTTTGGTATGTTTCTAAAGTTATACTTACGTTTTCTTGTAATTTCAAGTATCTTATTTTCAGAATTTAATCATATTGAGAGTAGATTGGTTTGTTTTCTGTCTGTCGAAATATAGTGTTGTAAAAAACAGTCATATAATTACTCAGTGTCAAAAGATAATAATCTTCAAATTAAAAGGATGCCACTGGCCCATTTTTGATAGCAACAGAAGACAGAGCCGACCTCACTCAAAATGTAAAATGTGTAAAATTTTCTTGTGCTTAAATGAGAAAGAAAAAAAAACTGTTTTTATGAGGTTCACCAAAATTAAAAAAAAAAAAAAAAAATAACATTTAATTTTTGGAAGAATTTGTATATTGAAGGAGATATTATGATAAAAATATTTGCTACGTTGTGAAATTTTTTAGCAGTAGTGTCCCGACGGTACTTTAAAGTACCGAAGTAATTAATTAGCTCTAATTAACAACGACAAAAAAAAAAAAATCCCTGTTTTAGCTTTAGCTTTTCATATTGTCTAATGAGTATCTATTAGATAAGTAAAAAATTTTTGATGTAATTATATGTTTTTTGGTTTATAAAAATTTATAATAATACAGAATAAAGATTGAGAATCTCTATTTTCTGTTTTTAACTAGGAATTACTGTAAATTTACAGAGACTCTGGATAAACATTTCAGTAAATTTAAAGAAAATTTTTACAGTGATATTGAGCTGTGTTATTCTTTTACTATGATTTATTTACATGAAAGACGGGTAAAATTTTAAATCTATAATAATAATAATAATAATAATAATAATAATAAAATTGCTACTGAGTGTGTTTCTCCTCACATTTTCGCATAAGGGATAAATAGGTCCTAAATTTTTTAAACAGTTGAATCTTTACAAATGATCGTTTGCGAAGTTTGATTTTCGAGTTAATTTATGTTTTTCAAAACCCAAAATTATGTCATATTTAAGACGCAATATATACTTACATGTAAAAACAGACGTGAGATATATATTTTTTTTAAAATGCACGTCATGGGTCATTTTCAAAATTCGGTGTCATTTAGAAATTGAAGGAGTAAAAAAAAAATTGAATAAATTAGTAATTTTTTTTCATATTATAAAACAGACATTGTTTCTGCACATTGTTTGAATATTTTTCATGCATTTATTTCTTTTATATATTTTTTATTGATTTTTTTCTCGTCAGGTATGATGAAATTTGTCATGTCTGTTACCAGACATTTTCCTACAAATCATTGTTTTCAATTTCAATACTAAATAAAGTAAATGGATAATTAATCTAAGTATTTAGTCCATTTATCTTTGTAGTAAAGTCTTTTAAATTTAAAAAATAACTCTTTATATATATATTTTTTTATATCCCGTTAGCAGTCGCTAGTTGGTAGATTTTCCGCCCATCCCTTCAGTGTTGCCAGACATTTTTATTCAATAACTACCAAAAATTTTTAGAAGTGGCATTTGATATACATAATCGATGAGTATTCGATTCGATTCGCTTTCTACGCATATCAAATGCCACTTCTAAAAATTTTTGGTGGCTATTGAATAAAAAAATCTGACAACACTGAAGGGATGGGCGGCGAATCGACCAGCTAGCTACTACTAACGGGATATTTATGTTTGTCATGTCTGTTACTAAGACTGAATTTTTATAAGTATCTTTTTACCATATAAGTATATTTTTACCACAGTTAGAGCTGAATGTGCATCATAATCACATATTCCAGACAAAAAGAATTTATATCTAACTTTAATAGTAGTAATAATGTTTTTTTTTTTTTTTTAAGTTTTTAAAAGAAGAAATATTAATGGTAACACACATGACACAAAGTAACAGACATGACACTAACTAACAAATAGGACACAAATTCAGAGATCAAATTTAGATTAAAAAGCATGAAAGCTAAAAATTAAGTTAAAATGCATTTTTCTTTTGATATTGAACTTTTTTTGCATTGAAATAAATATTATCTGAAATAAAAAGATACTATAGAAGACATGAGTACATATTCCCCTTACAAGACACGCTGGAGATATGAGGTACTCCCTGTAGCATCTTTGCTTGGCTTTTTTACATTTGGTGTTAATGCCACAATCTTAGAAAGGAAACAGGTAAAAAAAATGATTATTTGATAATTTCATATATAATTTACAGAAATTTTCAGTAATTTGTAATATTTTAATTTAATCAAAATTATACTTTTGATCAGTTTTTTGCGTAATATTGTTATTTTAATAGATTTGATTTTTATCAGCATATTATGTTCATTAATTAGTTATTTAAGAAATATTACAATTTTTCTGATGAGACTTTATATTAACAGTGATTTGGTAACATTGTTATTATAGTAAATATAATGTTTTTGTAAAAAAAAATATATACAGTCAGTTTTCAAACAATTAAAAATGTGAATTCCATCTTTCAATTTCTTTATCTCCCCCCAATCCCCCAAAATTGTATATATAAGAGCAATCCCTCTTAAAATATTCAATAAAGGACCCAAAAATTTGAACACTGTTTCAAATCTTGAAAAATGTAAAGTCTGTTACGAAGTCTGTCATGTCTGTTACCGTATTGAGTAACACATATGACTAGTAGCAGACATGACATTTCAAAGAACAAAAATTCATAAAACTAAATAATCCCACAAGAACATTAAAATAGATTTTGGTTTAGACTAAAAACCCAGCAACATAAATTAATCAACTGAATAAGTAAACAAGTAAATATATTTTATTTAACTAATTAAGGTAACAGACATGACATGCAATAAAAATATTTATCACAGAAAGCCTTCTGCTTCTTCATCCAAACACCAAAATTTCAAATAGAGTGCTTGTATTTGTTTTCTAGCCTTGTTTCACTAGTGAGAAAGTGTTACAATTCCCAAATTTCAATTTTATTGTTTAAAAAGTTGAAAATGATGTATGGTAACAGACATGACATAAATGTATGGACATCTGTATTTCATTATAAAAAATATCAATTTGTTGTTACCATGTTATTAAAAAGCCTTTTAGAATGTAATTTAGTATATAATTTACAATTAAAAAATATATCTGATTAGAAATTTTGGATTTTGGAAAGTAATTCTGCGTAACCCATTTTAGGTTTCATGATTTGCACAGCTGTATTTTAGTATCCTCTTGACTCATTTCTTAAAAAAAAAAACTTTTTTATTAAATAATATTTTTTTATTTTATTATTTTTCTACAAGAAACTTCCTACTATAAACATGGTAAAAAGAAAAATCATTTAAAGCTTCTTACACTTATATAAAATATTTTACAAATGGACAGCAAATGGCACCGAATTTTGAAAATGACCCTCATATGTGATCTTAGAATTTTCTTTAATCAGTTAAAAATGGCGTCATTATTAAAAGGAAATTTATACTGAAGAGCCCCCCCCCCCCCCCCCCCGAAAAAAAAAAAAAAAAAAAAAAAGCTACAGGCGTGAATATGCAAATAACAGAAGTATGGAATCAATAGAAATAACGCGATGAAGTCGACAGTGACATGACAAGTGCTTGTCAAAGCTGTTAGATCAATTCCTATTATTCCTAAGTTTTAAGGAACTTTGAACATGGCGTTATAATTAGTACACGAGGGAGGGGTGACAGCATATCTGTGGTAGCGATGAAGTTTGGATTTTTGCGCACGAGCATTTTACGAGTGCACCGTGAATATCGGGAATCCGGTAATACATGAAATCCCCAACATCGCTGCGGACGGAAGAAGATCGGGAAAAAACTGGAACAATGGGGACTAACGAGAATCATTAAACGTTGCAGGTGTTCAAACCTTCCTCATATTGCTGCAGATACGAATAATGGGACGTCAAGTGGCAGCATGCGAACTTTTCAACGGACCATCATTGTTATAAGCTTTCGGAGCCGAAAGCCCATTCGTGTACCATTGTTAACTGCACGGCACAAAGCTTTACCCCTCTCCTGGACCCGTCCCACCAATACCACCATTGAACTGTTGATGACTGGAAACACTTTGCCTGGTCTGACGAGTCTCGTTTCCAGTTATATTGGTCAGATTTGGATGGGTGTGTACGAGAATGGAGATAACCTCATGAGTCCATGGAACCTACATGTCAACGGGAGACTGTTCACGCTGGCCGAGGCTCTGTCTTGTTATAGGTCGTGTGCAGTTAGTGTGATATGTGACCCCTGATACGTCTAGATTCGACTCTGACATCTGACAGATACGTAAGCATCCTGTCTGATTACCTGCACCCATTTATGTCCATTCTGCAATCCGACGGACTTGGGTAATTCTTGCTGGACAATGTCCCACACTTCGAGAGTTGCTAACGAATGGATCTAGGATCACTCTTCTGACTTTAGATATGTCCATTAGCCATATAAATTCCAAGACATGAAAATATTTGGGAATATCTGGAATGCCTTGCAACGTGCTGGTCAGAAGAGATCTCCACCCTCACACTTATATTAATTTGTTAATTTTCCTGCAGGCTTTATAGTGTTAATTACCTCCAACACACCTTCAGACATTATTTGAGTCCATGCCACTTCGTGCTGCGATCGTTCTGCGTGCTTGCGGGGACCTTACACGATATTAGTCAGGTGTACCAGATTTTTTTTTTTTTTCTCTTCAGTGTATATTTGGATGCGAAGAAATGAATGGGAAAAGATATTTTGTGAAATTAACGTCATATTTGCAATAAAATAAAATAAAAATACAAATAAACTATGCATTTGTTTGCGTTTATATATTTTTAAACAATATATAGAATTGGAACTTTAGAGATAATAGTTTATTTTTTTAAATAAGAATTTTTATTTTAGGTAGTCAGTAAAGTAAGAATTGAACCCGGCGTTTAATGCAATTCATCGGGTCGAGGTCGCCAATAATGGGAGTTTGCACGGTTAGATTTTTCGCAGGACGTGCACAGACTAGTGGATCTAGGGTTTACTAAGAGGAGAGAATGCCAGGTATTTGTGCGCGTGAGTTTGGAATAGCGAGTATTTTTACGGGACAGGAACAAAATATTTGCCACGTTGCATTAAAGCAATACAACGAGTTGAGAACGCCGCAGTTGCCTCGTAGTGAGAGTTTGCTACGGTTAAAATTTTCAAGGGTCACAAACTAGATGGTCGCTGAAGGTGTTAGTTCAAAATAAAGTACAGCAGCTTTGCTTGGAGCTATCATTTTGGTAGAAATAAGAAGCTTAAGTAAAAAACAAAGGGGAGAAATTCTTAATTACTACGCAGCCATTAATCTTTTTTACTTTCTTTCTTTAGGGGAAAGAGGGGAGGTCAGCTCCCACAGAAACTTTCTGTAGTCTGTGCCACTGACACTGAATAATAAAAATCGGTATAAGGTAACTGTTCTAGTAGGAGGACGCTTTATAGATATTTCCGAATAAGTTTTTGTATTTTGTTTTTAATTTTTGGAATCGAGAAGACAAGAAGTGTACAATGCTTCAATTAACTCTCTCTTATACGGCTATACTGAGAAAGATGCTAATTGAAGCATTTTTAAACCTCCAGAATGTTTTTCAGGAGAGATTAAAATGCACCCGTAAAAAACACGTAATTATGTTGGTGGACTGGTGGACACCTTTGAAAATCTACGGAAAAAGTGAAATAAAAACTAACTGATCGAAAATATATAGGTATTTGATTAACAAAAAGCATTTTCTGTTGTATTAATTTGTTAATAGAATGAAATAAATGTACAAACTTTTATCATAAACTGAAAATAAATTATCTCTGAAAAATTTAACGGTTTCTATGGTATATTCGAACTGCAGTGCTTCAATCAAATTATTCCATTTAAATTGAGTCTTAATTAAAAAAAAAACAACAACACTTTAATTACCTTTTTAATGTAATTACCTTACAAATGCCTAAGTTGCCCGCCAATCTTTCTTTTTGATAATTGCAGGCTACCGTTGGATTCTTGTGCACCTCACCAGTGTTTGAAATCTTTGGAGCAACTTGAGCGGTGCTTGCTTTTTTTTTTTTTCTATCATTTTGCTTACGTTTTATATTTTGCTTCTTGTCTAGTTTTCACTTTTCTTTCTTTTCTTATTATTTTCGTAATTTGTGTTCTTCTCTTTTCTTCTTCTCTTTCCTCTTTTTAAATTTCTGCTTGTGCTTTCTTCATATTTCTGCAACTCTTTTAAAGCCATGACAGTGCTATTACCATTAGATATAGCCTGGAACCTTTATTTGACTGGCTGATTTTATTATACCACAAAGCAACATAATAATGGGAATGTTAATATAGCCAATCAAATGAATTATTTCTACTCAAATAACCTGTACCTAACTGATTATATGCAGAGCCTACACAAAGTCAGTTATACTCTATTAGTGAATCAAAACTGTGATGGGATCACTCATGTCTGTTAACAACTTTCAAGAGGAAGTGCTAAACATTCGCTCATAATCAACTGTGCTGATCTAGTGCGATGTTAAACTAATACAAACTCAATTTCATTTAAAATATCAGTTTCAAATTCTGATGGTTATGATCTCATCAAAATAAGTAAAAGATAACATTAAACGATATTGCTCCAAGTGCTATCAGTTCGGAAGAGCTGTTGAAACTACTTGAGATTCAATTTAAATAAAATAATTTAAGCGATGCAACTGAAACGTGTATGTTGAATTTGTTAAAATTTTCAGAGGCAATTTATTTTCAATTTTTATAAACCTTTAGAAAACTATAAAAAATGAAGAAAAACTGCAGGTAATCTGAAGGTATTTGGAACAATCCCAACTTAAAAAAGTCTTCAAAAAAACTTTAAAAATGAAGAAAAACTGCAGAAAACTACAGGTGATTTGAAGGTATTTGGAACAGTAAAAAATTTACAGTAACTGCCCCCCCCCTAAACATTTCCCCCTTAAACTTATTATTGTTCCAAATACCTTCAGTTTATCTGCAGTTTTTCTTCAAGTTTTTTTGAAGATTTTTTTACCTGGGAACCTTTTCATTCCATTAATGCGTTAATTTTGCAGAAAATACTTTTCATAATTTAATATACTTTTCCAATTGGTTGGCTTTTTATATATATCTCTCTCTCTCCCTATTTCTGCACAATTTGAAGAGTATCACTACTGGAACAGAAAGGTGTCCACTACTGGATGTTTTTGTATATTTGGTGGTTGAAAAAGTTCCCGTCAGATTTTAAAGAAAATTTTATCTATGATTTAATTAATTATACGCCAACACTAAAAATATTATTGAGAAAGTAAATATTGATAATTCTATTCTTTTTCAACATTTAGAGAGCTTGGATGCACTTTGAAACAAGATTTCTTTGCAATCCCAGTAGGCACATTTTCATACGATGTAGACATGCCGACATTTTAATTTATTCCAGAGCCTTATTAATACCCGCCTTTCTTTTACATCATTTTTCTTAAAGGGCATTTTTCTTCCCATTTAATCGTTATTACATATTGGCGAGAAAATTTCACGACAAATAATGTGGTGCGAAAAAAGGCTCACACTAGCAGTTCTCCAGAATAAATTAAAATGTCGGCATGTCCGAGGACGTAAATTTTTGACATAAATTCTACTTTTCCAGATACTTATTTATTTGTTATGCATAACTCATATTTCATTTCCAGTCGAAATATAGCCAAATCTACACTTCATCTCCTCTATTTGCAACGTTTCTTTCTGGCAAACACAAGAGAAATATTTGAAACACGGTTCAGTTTTCAACATTCTGGCAGAACGCTCAGTACCCATATATCGGAATTTTAAATATATCCAAGTTTTTAAATAAATAAATAAAATGAGATACTATTATTATTATTTAGTATATCAGTAATTCTTTCAGTTGTAATTCACGGATTTTAAAAGCGTAATTAACGGATAAAGTACTCTAAAATTGGGCACGAACTTTTACAATCACCAGATATATTACTGGCATATGTAAAGTTCTCCTGGAAAAGAGTTGAGTATAAAAATAATATTATTAGCAACGTTCGTAGCACAGTCATGTAAAAAAAAAAAAAAAAAAAAAAAAGAAGTTTATTGAGGTTTTGGACACTAGTTTCCGTTACATTCTCTCAAATTAAGAACAGTGCACAAAAAATAGCCAGGAAATGTTCTGAAAGTGTTCTAAGAGTACAATTATCTCACATGTTCTGGAAAATATCAGGGAGAATACTTTTTATTATGCCTTCCTTTATTACTGAATTTTTTTTTTAAAGAAATATACTAGATTCCATACAAGTTTCAATAGTATTATGGCAAATTTTTGTTTCGTTTATTTTTCTTTTCTTTTTCACTAGCTAGGAATTTTATTTATTTATTTATTGTAGGATTAATAGTCATTGTAGATTTTTGTATTTACTGCATTACGCAATTTTTCTTGGCTTCGAGTAAGTATTGTATTAATCGTGATATCTTGCCACTAAATACAGATGTACTTAAACATTTGTGTAACTAGTATTTTAATCTTTGTTTAAAATTGTTACAGTATATATACCGTGATTATAATTAAACTTCCACAAAAAACAGCCTTCTGTAGCTAAAACTGAATAACGGATTGCTATCAAATTTAGATGTGGACTATTCCTGAGATGCGCTCAAGGAATAAAAAATACTTTAAAAATGTCTACCAGGTGGCGATTTTCTTGAGAGAAAAGAAAATT